>JANVYD010000011.1:0-1200000 GCA_027406065.1 Colletotrichum cordylinicola | reverse complement strand
AAGTAATATACTTAGAGACTTAATTTTCTTCTAAAGTAGAAACTTAATAAATATACTTTAAAAGAATTTCTTATCTACTAAAATACCTCTATAAAAGATATTATATAGATAATATAAGCTTAAAACCTTTATCTATTCCTAACTATATTTAAAGGATAGTTTAAACTTAATATATAATATGCTAAAGAGGTATAAGAAAAAGATATAAATAATATTTAAGTTAAATAGGAAACTACTAAGAGGCTTATAAAGGGTAAACCTTCTAATAGTAGAGCTTTTAAAATATAAAAAAATATTATATATATAAAATAAAACTAATTAAGTTTTTTTCTTTTTATTTAAAGAAAGACTTAGAGGATATATAGAAGGAGGTAGAGTTTTAAAATTTCTAGTATTTTAATTTTAAAATAATAGATTATATAAATAGTTTCTTAAATATTAGATATTATCTTAAAAAGAAATAGTTTATATAAATAGATAGAGGTTTAGTTAGTTTTTAATAGAAAAAAAAAAGTAATTAAGTAAGAAATATATTTATTTTTATAAAATTCTTATTTTTCTTAATAACTTTAGTAATTAGTTCTCTAAAGAAACTATTAAAACCTTTCTACTTAATCTATAGTAAAAATCTACTAAAACTTACTTTTTAAAAAACTAAGTAAAAATAGGTATTTTTAAGTTCTTTTAGCCTTAGTTAGTTTTATTTTTTATCTTTTTTTTTAATCCTTACTATACTTCTTAGGTTATTTAAAACTAAGATAGGGTAGAATACTATAGGGATAACACTACTAAACTTCTTCTTAGTAGCTTATTTTCTCTAAAAAAGTTATATAACTTATAGGATAAAAAGAATAGAAGTTATAAATAAAGCATAATTTAGTTAGGCTTATATTTATATATTTATCTTTATATCTTTTATAGTTAGCTAGAAAATTAATATATAAGTGTTTAGATATCTTTAGAGGTGTTTTCCTCTGAAGTAGAGCGCCTAGTATAATTAATAAGTTTTCTCTCTTACCCTATTAGTATATAGTAGTTATTATAGCTATAGCTATCTATATATTCTTTATTATTATAGCTCTTTATAGATTTAAGTATAAGATATATAATTTTAATATAGCTTTTTTAAGTACTTCTATTTTTAATAATATAAAAGTCTATATTTATTAGCTTTTTAGTTTCTCTAAAAATAATAGTAAAGTTTAGCTTCTTTAAAAAGTATTTTATAGTTTTTATAAAAGCCCTTTTTAGTAGTTTAACTATATTAGTATAGAGATATAAAAGCTTAGCTTTATTTCTATTAATAGTAAAGTTTACTTATTTATTAATAAGTTATTTAAAGCTTATACTTTTATATATATTAATAATAATATTATTATTATACTTAATAAGAAGATTATAAAGTAGGTTTATAATATATTTAGTAAAATATACTTTTTTAAAGATTTTAGTAAAGTTATTAAGTTCTTTAGTTTTTAGATTATTAGAGATTATATTAATAACTATATCTTTATTAACTAAACTAAATATATTAAAGCTATTTTTATTTACTTTAGATATAATAATATTAACGTTATAAAAACTTCTATAATAACTTATAAGAAACTATTAATAATATAAGATCTAAAAGAGTATATAGAGGAAGAAAATATTATTTATATTAAAAAGACTAACTACTTTAACTATTTTACTATTAATATATATCTTAATATATTCTTTATAATTAGTAAGCTTAGCTAGGTTAATATTAGTTTTTTAAAAGTTTATTAGTATATTATAAAATATTTTTTCTAATATCTTAAGAGAACTATTTACTATAATATTATCTTTAGTAGTTTTTTCTTAATAATTAACTTTAGTTTATATATTATAATAGATTTATTTTTTACTAATAATAAGCTTTCTTATATTTTAATAAGTAGCTATATTATTTACTTTACTAATAGCTTAATTATTTAGAAATTAAAAAAATAAATTTTTATTACTTTTAGTTTAATTAAAGCTAAATATATTAATTTAATATTTATTATAATTACTATAAAATAGCTATATTATATAATTAAGTAGCTATGTAATAAGAAGATCTCTATACTTATTATTCTCTTTATTAATAGCGTTAATATATATACTAATATTATAAATTCTCTTAATAAAGCTTAAATTTATTATATTAATTTTTACTATAAATAGATTATCTATTAGATTAGAAGTAATAAAATATCTATTAATAGCTTTATAAAGAGCTTTAGTATTATTAAATATATAAAGTTTATTAGAATACTAGAATTAGTAGAAAGTTTATATTAAGTATAGAAAAATAGAATAGAGGATATTAATTAGTTTAGAGAAAGATTAATTTAAATTAATTAAACTAATTAGAAGTTAGAGATTATTTAGTATTTTACTAAATTATTAAATATTTTAAAAACTCTTTAGTTTTAAGCTTTTTAGTTTAAAGAGTAATTATTACTAAAGTAGCTAGTTTATATATTAGCTAGTACTATAAAGCTTAAGGGGGGGTATTAATAAGTTCTAGTACTTAGCTACTACTACTATAGCTTACTAGTGAGTACTAGAGGCTAGTATATAGCCCTCTCTAGCGCTTAAGCGTTTGTAGTTAGTTCTCTCTATCATATATCACTGTTTCTACACGTTCTCATAATGTCTAGACGCCCTCTCTTAGGATATCGTCTTCCAAGGGACTCCAGTGACTCAGACGATCTTTCGCCTGTGGGTTGAGGATATCGTTATATCGCTTTGCACATTGGTCGTCTTTCCTTCCAGGTATGAGAACAGCTAGACGAAGATGATGTTAGACGAGGCCAGATGTTGAGCAGCAATAGGTGGCTGCTACCTACCGATGTCATGCCAGGCAGGACCTAGACGATTGTATGCTGACAATAAGACCTGGTCCTCTTGTGGTGTCCATCTGCCTTTCCTTAGTGACGGATCAAGTGAGTGGAACCAACGTTTGCGACAGTCCTTCATAAGTGGTTAGTCCTCAAAGCCTGCTCTCAGGTTACATATTCCTGCCGGGATGAAAGGTTCTCACCTTGGCAGTGCGGTCTTGCAGGCCTGCGGCAATGTCTTTCCACCGGCTCTGCGGGCCCCTTGCGTCACCGTAATGAGATACAAGGGCTTTCAGTATCGCGTCCTCGGCCGGTGTCCAGATCCTCCGCGGCCGAGTAGCGGCATTGGCAGCTTCGGAACGGGGAGAAGAGTCCTCAAGCGACATGGGGGCGCGTGAAAGGGGGAACCGTTGGTATATGTGACAGAATGACCAAGGTCGACGAGATCAGGGGCAGAGCCAGTGGCTTTGAGTCTCCCATGAGATACCGGAACGCGTCAATCGGTTCTCTAACAGTCTCGCCTTCGTGTCTACGCCTATCTTCGGAGACAGAGTCCCCTTTTTTCCCGCCCTGCAGCTTATCTCTGGCCTCCCCGCCGTTTCTTTCGGGGGTTCCCCGCATTCTGGGTGGAGATATGACTCGGCCCAGTCCCGACAGGGATTGATGATGATTGGTGAGACCGGACGGCATTAGCGGCGCCACTTGACCCGGCCGGGGGAGGCCGTGTCATGCCGATCCGGACGGGCGACCGAGTCCTAGTTGACTCGGCTTCGGCGTGCGTCTCAGGATATAAGCAGATATCCGGTGAAGGGATGGAGTTGCCCATTAGGTTTCCTCTTCATCATCCTCACTCCCTCGTCCTTTGTTGTCTTCAGTCAAGGTTCCAACACCATGTCTCCTTCAAAGTACCTCCATCCTCTTGACCCGGCCACGGCGGAGGAAATCCAAGTCGCCACTGACCTGGTCAAGAACTTATTTTATGGCATCCCTCTTCACTTCAAGGCCGCGGGTCTCGATGAGCCTCCCAAGCAGGGGATGGTGGCCTACCTGAAGGCAGAGCATGCCGGGGAGGCTCTGCCAGAAATTCCTCGTCGCATCTTTGCCATCTGGTACATCAAGCGGTCTCCTCGTCTATTTGAGGGCGTGATCGATGTCACCAACAAGCGAGTCATTCAGCATGAAGAGCTTTCACGAGACCTCCATGGACCTGTTGACCGTGTCGAGCTCAACGAGGCGGCCCAGGTGGTGATGGCCAATGCCGACGTGCACAAGGAGCTCGCACGGCTGAAGATTGACAAATCGAATGTTGTTCTTGACCCATGGGACTATGGTGTTGATGGCATCGACACACAAGAGCGCATGACACAGGTATTGACACATCCCGCTTCCAATTATAACACTCTCTGACAGATTCCAGGTTTTCATGTACATGAAGAACCCAAAGAACAACGACATCGACTCATCACACTACTCCTTCCCTCTCGACTTCATGGTAATTGTGGATCTCTGCACCATGAAGGTAAAGAAGATTATCCGGCTGCCATTAGGTTCGGACGAGAGCACAACAGAAGGCATGGACGACATCGCACACCGCGAGACAGACCCTGCTGAACCCGAGTACGACCATCGTCTGCAGAAGAATCCTCCTCGGACATCTTTGAAGCCATACAACGTCATTCAGCCCGAAGGAGCGTCCTTCACCGTGAAGGGTCATCTCATCGAATGGGAGAAGTGGCGTTTCCGTGTCGGCTTCAACTGGCGCGAAGGTTGGTTCACGATGATCGTCAACAAGTTCCCGTTCTAATCGATCACAGGCTTGACGTTGCACGACCTGCATTTCATGGATCGCAGCACGTTTTACCGTCTCTCCCTTTCCGAGATGTTCGTTCCTTACGGAGACCCCCGAAGCCCGATCTATCGCAAGGGTGCCTTTGATCTTGGTAACGTCGGTGCTGGTGTGACTGCAAACAACCTTCAGCGTAAGTCTCTGATCTTGCTTCCCGTCCCAGACAGCTAATGGTTGGTAGTTGGATGTGACTGCCTCGGCACCATCAAGTACATCAGCGGCTGTGTCGTTTCAGCCGACGGAAGCCCAGCTCCCCGGCCAAATGCCATTTGCATCCACGAGATCGACAATGGCATCCAATGGAAGCACACCAACCACCGGACCGGCAAGGCCACCGTTGTACGCAAGAGACAGCTCGTCCTCCAGCAGATCATTACCGTCGCCAACTATGAGTACATCTTCGCTTGGATTTTGGATCAGTCGGGCGAGATTTCCTTCGAGACCAGAGCCACCGGTATCCTGTCCACCCAGCCTATCGACAAGGACTCCAAGGTCCCTTGGGGAACTCGCGTTGCAGATGGTGTCATGGCTCCATACCACCAGCATCTCTTCAACGTGCGCATTGACCCCGCCATCGACGGCCACCAAAACACCTTCACATACACCGACTCGGTAGCCATGCCTTGGGATGAGAAGCTCAACCCACTAGGCACGGGCTACGTCAGCAAGGAGACTCCGGTCATCCGCGCTGGACCCGTCGAAGACAGCCTGAAGGACGGCCGTGTCTTCAAGATCGTCAACGAAAACATCCAGAACCCCGTCTCGTTGACCCCCGTTGGATACAAGCTCGTCCCCATCCGATCACAAATGCTTCTTGCCCAGCCTGGCTCGTGGCACTGGCGTCGCTCAGAGTTCTGCGAGGCGCCTATCTGGGTGACCAAGTACAAGGACCGCCAGCTGTTCCCGGCGGGTGACTACACCAACCAAGGTCTCGGCGGAACCGGCATCAAGTCGTGGACGAAGACGAGGGATCACATCCCCAACGATGACATCGTCATCTGGCACACCTTCGGCTTCACGCACAACCCTCGCGTTGAGGACTTCCCCATCATGCCTGCCGAGATTGCGCAGTTCCATCTGAAGCCTTACAACTTCTGCAATTATAATCCCACGAACGATGTGCCGCCTTCCAACCAGGCTTTCAACAAGAGCACACTGTATGAAGAGGCTGGAAAGGAGGGTCACAAGGGCTCGTGTTGCGGTACGGATACCCCCGTCGGCTCGGCTTCGAGCAAGGGTGACGGAGAGAGTCCATTCGTCAAAGTAGCCCTGCCGGACAACACCAAGGCTTAAAGCAAGATGGGTCTGGGTTAACTATAGGCCCAGTTAGTCATTCTGTTGTAAATAGTCAAGCCTTTGCAAGATAGCATCAATGCTTCATCTTAAACATTTTGCACCAAGATTCAGTCATGATGCAAGACAAGCATGGTTGATGATAGGCATGTGGAGATTTGTGCAATTCATTGACTGATGAACTGGAGATCTGCGAACACTCATTAAGTACTCCCCCCAACCAGATTGGGCTATGGTGGGATGACACTGGCCGTGCTCAGGTGCGACATCGAAGGCCCACGCAGCTGAGTATCACCCATGTGACGACATCATTTGGCCAACTTCAAAACTCTTTTCTATGTGGCTGAGATCGGATATCTGTCGGATTGATAATGGCTCGGGGCCAACGTCGTGAGTATTCTTTAGAAGTCCAGTAAAACATCAGGAGGCTTCCTGCTTCCCTGTGGCACATTGTAGTCGCATAACTTACCTTCTCGTCAGGGGCGTACCGCCTGGATACGTGTGGCCTCCGATTCAACAGGAAATGTCGGGAATTTAGCGATAAGAAAGGTTTAGCAGCAACAATTTTATCCTGAAAATCTGCGTCTGGGGCCGCAAGAACGTCTCTTATGAAATGGCTCGCTTTCCAGGTATAAAGACCCAGCAGAAAGACCGCTCTTCTCTCTGAAAGAAACTACCGCTATCATCCTCTCGATCGAGTGACAAGATTGAAACATCCATACAGTCTTACTCGAACCAATCTGTAACCCTCTCAGCGTTAGTGAGTCAATTCAAGGGTTGTGCGACAAGTTTGCCGACTCCACTAGCCGCGACATTCTCGAGAATCTCATCGGGGCTTTTCGCAAGATCCAAGGGCCCCCCAGCAGACGACACAAACTCTTACTTCACCGTGTATAGCCGGATACTATGGAGAGCCTTTCTACGTTCCTCCAACAGCCTATTGACGGCGACATATCAAACCCGCTGTACTTCTACACGCTAAGGTAGCAAAGTCAATTACAGACAACCATCATGAAGAGGGTTCCAACTCTCAGAGATACTCTAAGCATGCCGGTTACCAAACGGTTTGCTACCCACAGTCCGGTCTGGTCGGCAATGACAAGGATAGAGAAGCACGCTGATCCACAAGACCACAACTAACGAAGGGTTCGCCGATCCTCAAGAAAACATCGAATATCTCAAAAGTAATTTCCATGCATGGCTGGATGGGACTGTTGTTGTCGACACCAGCGAAGGGCAGACGAACATTCCAATCACAACCTCAGTGTATCGTCTGTATCAGATTAGCTTGACGGCTGAAGAGTACACCACCTTCTCTAATAAGGCCTCTAATCAGGCTTGTATCAACTTCCTTGCTAAGCAGGAGGGAGAAAAGACCTACAGTGTGTCTGTTGGGGACGGACGCAACGGCATGCATCTTGCTGTTGGCGGTTTCTTCTAAGAGAGCGGGTATAATGGCAACCCCATCCGTGGCGCCAACGGTGACATGGGCGAAAACGGCACCGTGAGCTTTAATCCCATCTTCTAACTCCACCATACCTTCATCGACTACCTCTTTTGGACCTAGCAGCAGGCTCACCGCTTGACCGCCGAGGGAAGTCTGACTCTTCTACCTGATGATCAGCTTCTCATTCTCAACAAGAACAACGAAACCGGAGACCAGAACGAAAATGGACTTCACAGCCTCGGCGGTCCGAACCTTCCTCGTGGAAAGGCTCTGGACCTCCACACCCTTCTCGAGCCGTTCGAGAACCCCGATGGAGTCTTCTACACTTCGCATACGATCATTGAGAACACCAAATTGTGAAACACGCACGGTCCAGGCTCTTTCGACGTACAGAAGTCATGGCTTGGACTACCTGCGTCCGTCTCAGGCACTAAGAAAAACCTGTTCGCTTTGATTCTTGTAACCCAGATTATCAGCGCCGACTACAAGAGCTCTTTCGTAGTTCGCATCTATGCTATGATCGATGGCAAGAAGATCGAAATTGCTCGGAAGCCGATCCTGAGCCGTTGTAATGTGGATAACTTCAAGGCCTGTCAGAGTCATCTGGCCCCAGATTCCTATGTTCCCATAAATCAAAGTCTCAGGAGTGCTGTCAGGCTCGACAGGGAAGCAGATGTCGAGAACAAGCTGATTGTTGAGATTCAAAGCAGGGACCCGAGTTGACCTCAGCACCGGCGGCCTAGTGGTAGTCGGCCCGTCATTCATCCCCTATAATGGTACGCGGTTCGAATTTGAAGGGTAAATGACGTGTTCAATTTCTAGGTCATTGGCGAATTTCTTCGCTTCTCGACTTTGCAGTCCAAAATCCTGCACAGCCTCGCGTGCCTCCACGAGTGACAAGTTTCGCATTTGACCAATGAACATCTAAAAAGAAACATACAAAGAAGGAAAGATGTTATCGACAAGGTAAGGCTGGATGCTATGGATGTCTGCGATTGGCCGTCTCATGGTCTTGTATGGCTTTTCCTCTGGGTTGATCCGATTGGATCTTGCAATCTCACCTGCATTTCCATTTCCATTCCATTCTCTGACATGTGTATTATGTTTTCCACGTGTTAAAAAGGATTATTTATCAGCGGTCTACCCCGCACGTGGTCGACAGGAGGGAATTTCTGCATCCCCCAACCCAATTTCTATTCATCGCGACATCCTTGTCGGCAAGGATCATCATTTGAGCCACGTCTATCACGGAAGCTAAACAAGTATCAGCTCGCACGCCACACCGGGCATGCGTGTCGTTCACTCAAGATGAGCCGGTGGCATCGAGACTCTTGCTCAAACCCGGTGATTGTCGTCGATCAGCGAATCCCGAGCTGCGTGTCATGCAAAACGTCCCCACACCTCGAAACCATCATTTCAGCACAGTCTGCAGACAAGCTTTCTCACCCAAAACCCCCTCCCGACGAGCCTCCTGGTAAATTCAATCTGTGGTGGCCACCGTGTGTCCCATACATATCCGATCCGTCTACTTGTCAAGTGATCTCGGATGAGGCCTCAAACGGCTCTGCTCCGGCAGCAAAACCTTCGGTCATTGATATCGACAACCGATGCCGCAATGCCGATAATCGTGTCTACCCTTCACGGCTACGGAATGACCATTTCCGCTTACTTCGCCTCGCCTCTGTGGACGAAGTTGACGCTCCTGTCCATGTTGACTTGGAAATTTGCGACGATAAACGACATCCTGATTATGAAACTGTCTCTTATACATGGGGTGGAGAGAACGGAGACAGCACACTTTGCCAACCAGTCTACGTTGGCAATTACTGGGATATTCTTGTACAAACCTCCAACTGCTGGGAGATGCTACGATATCTTCGCCCTCGTAGAGACACACGAACCGTCTGGGTTAATGCGATATGCATCAATCAGCGCGACTCTGCCGAAAGAGAGGGGCAAGTTGCAAAAATGGGGCTTATATTCGAAAGTTCTATCCGGACAGTCGTTTATCTAGGTGCTGCGATCGTTCCGCCGACATCGACATCGTCCCCTTTCCCTCGGCGACACTATCTTCAAGACTTGGACACCCTATCAGAGGGCCCCGTTCTTCCTCAGACGTATCCGCAGCCCTCCGAGTGCGTGACGTTAGCAACCTTGCTACAGAGGGAGTATTTTCAGAGGCTTTGGATCATTCAAGAGCTTCTTGTCTCGCGAGATATCACATTCGGGATCGGCGACGTGGAATTCACAATCTCACGCCGGGTGGGCCAGCCACCTACCCCAGAACCCTGGCCCATCTTGTCTTTCGACAACCCGCGAGTTCCTTGGTTCAAGTATATCACACAGAGTACTCTGAACACTGGAATAGGCAATCCCTTAATTGCAGCAGTGGATCTTGCATCAAATTCGAAGTGTAACGATCCTCGCGACATGATTTTTGCCGTGTTGGGTATGATCCAACGCGACAGACGCCTCGACCCTTGTTATTCCATATCATTCCAACACCTTGCGATTGGGTACTTCGCGTACTGTCTTACCGTTGATAAAGACATAAGAGTCATTTTCCATGCTGCAGGACTTCAAGCATCAGCCGTGATGCCTTCATGGGCCCCTCCCGCCTACAGGGCCGAGACAAAGTCACCCGCTCTTTGCCGCTTTCGTGTTGATAAGTTGAGACAGATGCTGGATTCAGATGGTCTACTCACGGCTTACAAGAGACATCACCTTCCCGAGGTACCAGAGGGCCGTTACTTGGATCTTTCGGATTCGACACGCAGAAGCCGCTGGGCACAGATGAAGAAATGGAACCCCAAGGATCACAGTCAAACATGCTGGAAAGTTGCGTGTGGTCAAGGATCACGGGCATCTTCTGGTTCGGGGCGAAATGGACATTTCACAGGGAACAGCAAGAAAACCAATGATGCTAACCCCAGTTGGAGTTGGCATACTCATATCAAAGTCGACATTCACACCGGGACACTGTTGAACTTAACGGGATTACATGTCTTGCATTTCGGCCAGGCGGGCTTGAGCTTAACTGAGACATTCCGTGACGAAGGCGTTTATACATACGTTTTTAAAAACGGAAATGGCTCTCTGCTTGTGTACGCTCAAGAACCATGCTTCAGCCTACCTACGGACCCATCAAAGAGCCACCTCTTTGCTCTGAGCGACGACTCGGAAGATGAATCGCGGCCTATGCATACGTTGAAACCGAGATTTTGTATCCTGCGATCCGTCGCAAGCACGAAACAGGACCTATTTCAGCTGGTCTCGGCAACTTTGGAGGTGTGCTTTCATACTTTCGATTTTCCAACTACGTCCCTTGATCCCTCAATAGGTCATTCTTGGGATGAATTTCATATGGAGGACTTGAGCCCTCAGTGTATGCACTTTGTACACGATGACGAGTTACCTACGCCGATCCCAATGATCCGACGAAACGTGGTCAACCAAATCCTCCGTGGGAGTCACTGGACCATTCGGGAACCCATATCAGGACGCATTGGCCGTCATCAAGATCTTTCATTGGAGGACTTGTATGGAGATTTTGCGTGCACTCTACAACATATTAAAGAGCACCTTCTCTTTGAAAGCCTTCCTGTAACGTTTGAAACGTTGAAACGACACATCTGTCACACATTCCTCAATTTTGGCCGCGCAAACCCCACGATTAGTTGGATATCTCTTGCATTTCCGGGAGTATTGGATGTTCAGAATCTTCTCCACGTTTTACATTCCGTGTTTCTTGTCGAGGGTGGTGTTGAAGGGTCGATGAAATCATTTCTTCAGCTATATCTCCGGCTTGTTGGAGATTTCAACCCTCAGGTGATCCAGGGCCTGTGGACACCCAGCCAACAGACAAGGACAACGGCTAATTCCGAGACCTTGATCGAACTATGTTTCAAACCCCACCAATTTGGGACGCTCTTCAACGTTCTGCAACAGGCAAATAGCCGGCTTGCACCTTCTAGACGGTAAGTGTCTCAAAACGGCCACGCGTTTGCCCGAGTGTTTTTGACGCGGGCATAGCTTTGACGATAGTAGGTACAAAACTAAAGATTCGATTGGAGATGATAGAATTATCAGGCCCAAATTCATGGTAGTGAACCAAGGGAACAAACGCACTTGTCAAGAGGACATCGACGATCCAACCCGTTGTGGGGTCTTGGGCGCCCTCGCAAATCATCTCCAGGTCTTCTATGGGAACAACTTCAGAGGCGAACATAGTGAGGAGGCTATGTTTATAATTGGACGCGCCATGGAGCGGAAGCAGGATGTTCGAGTTGCGTTCGATCTGAATATGCTAATTTCATGGGCGCAACTGCACCCGTGTACAGTGGCATTTAGAGGTTTGACGCCCTACTGCACAGGCGGAGAAACCGAGTTAGATTTGTTACTGAGGGATCCCTCGCCGAAGGATGTAAGTGATGTTGTCCCATGGTGGCCAAATATCATAGTTGATGGCTTCGGGATCACCAGATCTGCTCGTCCAAGGAAGGTACACATTGTTTGAACTGAAAGGTAGATATCAGGATTCTGGGAGGGAATTCCAAGGCATTGAGTAGATTCATCTTACTTTACTATCTTTGGTTACGTTTTCATACATGTAATTTTGGAAACTGGTCTTGTCCTCTGCATTGCTTCTGTATTCCTTCTATGCCCTATGCTATCTTCCACCCATATTTAATTCAGGGTCTCTCCAGTCATATCTCATGTTTAATAATAGTTGGACCCCGTTCAGTTGCGCGGACTTCCAATTCTAATGTTCCCTTTACGAGGTACTTGCGTCCGTCTGCAGGCACACCTTGCTGACTGCCGTATGAATATCGCCTCCGGCTGGGTTCCTAGGTTCCTAGCACAGATCAACCCACTGTACAATAGATGATTCAAGAGTTCCGAAAATGTGAAAGCGGCAATTACTTCTACCAGTACACACAATGGGGGATTTCATGGCTGAAATTATTTTAATGAGTGCCCAGACCCTTGGGTCATTGTGAGCGGGAACGTCGGTACCGGTCCCGACAGATATTGCAATATCAGCCGGACCATCATCCTCCGTTGATCCACCCGAATCGCCCACCGTAGGATCCTTTTCGCCGTCCAGGTCAATCTAATTTGCCAAGACGTAGCAGCGAACCAACAAGCACAAATCCGTTAGCCAAACATAAAACAGACCGCAGGATCACGGTTGACCTGTCGCCGCCGCGGCGGTCTTGGCCGCCTGGTCATCTGGTCCAGACATCCAACCCGTGCCGCCATCGACGGCTCCAGATTCCGATACAGAGGCGAACAAGCGAGAGATCCCAAGACCATGGGAGTCCTAACAACCTTTCATCTATATAAACTCAACTATATCAAACCAGCATGATGATCGTCCCACATCCTCAACAACCCATCACACACTCTCTTTCCGAAACACTCCTTCACCCACTTTCACAATGAAGCTCCTGCTCCCCCTCCTCTCCGCCACCGCGGCCTCCGCCCACACAATCTTCTCCTCCCTCGAAGCCGGCGGCGTCAACAGCGGCGTCGGCGTCGGCGTCCGAGTCCCCTCCTACAACGGCCCCATCGAGGACGTCACCTCCTCCTCCATGGCCTGCAACGGCCCGCCGAACCCCACCACGCCCACCTCCAAGGTCATCACCGTCACCGCCGGCCAGTCCGTCACCGCCGTGTGGCGCTACATGCTCAACAGCGGCGGCTCCGCGCCCGCCGACATCATGGACTCCTCGCACAAGGGCCCCACCATCGCGTACCTCAAGAAGGTCTCCGACGCGACCACCGACACCGGCGTCGGCGGCGGCTGGTTCAAGATCCAGGAGGACGGCTTCAACAACGGCGTCTGGGGCACCGAGAAGGTCATCAACGGCCAGGGCAAGCACGCCATCACGATCCCCGCGTGCATCGCCCCCGGGCAGTACCTGCTACGCGCGGAGATGATTGCGCTGCACGGCGCGGGGAGCTACCCCGGCGCGCAGTTCTACATGGAGTGCGCGCAGATTAATGTCGTGGGCGGCACGGGGGCCAAGACGCCGGCCAACACGGTCAGCTTCCCTGGCGCGTACAAGGGCACCGACCCCGGTGTGACCATCAACATCTGTAAGTTGTCCTCCTCAATAATTGGGAGGTTGGGTTTGTGGTGCTAACTGTGTTGTCTGCAGACTGGCCCGTCGTTACGTCGTACACTATCCCCGGACCCCAGCTCTTTACCTGCTAGATGGCCCGGACTTGGGAAATGAGATAGGAGAGGGGACGTCGTTGTTGAGACCTCGCTCACTCGCTTTCACCAGCTTCTTTCTTCAGGCCGTGTAACTCAACAGGAATGAAGTCCTGATGGGGACTGCCCGGCTGTAACTTCTTGTATATAGTTACCACCTCTGTCAATACACTTTAGTTCTGCTAGCGCAGAGTACTACACCAACACTGTCGCTACCTTGGAATTTCCCGGTGTCCCCATCTACTTACTGTCTTCACATGTTAAACATTTTCCTTTAAACAGGTGCTAATAACTGATAAGTGCCGGTTCAGAAATATACTACACAGTCGTTCAGTTGTACTATGCAGGGTTGAGATGACCAGCACAAAAGCGAGGATGATAAAGCTAACATCCTATAGATAGAAAGGGGGAAAATGCGATAAAAATAGAAGAAAAGAGAAAATTCAAGTCAATCTAGATAAACAAGGAAGATAAAAACAGATTAAAAACATCAGCGTGTGTGGTGGCCATTGTCATTGGATGCCAGATGAAACAAAAAGCAAAAAAAGGACAAAAAGATTTTGACCAGCATGGGGGTCGAACCCACAATCTCCTGATTCCACGGTATATCGTAGTCAGACGCCTTGCCATTGGGCCAACCGGCCAGACAATTCAGAACGCCTGAGGCGCCCGTCTGTTGCAGGATCTTGCGTCGAGGCAGCTCATAAAGCGCGCGCAGTTTGCCGTTGTGCGTGCGCAATGTCGTTCTGTGCGCATGATTTTGGCCAATGGCGCAAACCCAATTGCAACCTTGGTGGGGGCGGGGGGGTTTTGGGATGGAAAAAAATTTGCGGTTCATGCTCCCCTAGGCATGGCGCGAAGGCTAAATGCCGCAGCCCCTCCATGGAGTGTGACCGATGTCGGCGGGGTTCGGGGTCGATTTGGACGGTCCCGCTTGTGTGACTGATGGTTCTAGACGACGGCGGGCTGAGAAAGAATGACATGTTCACATATTTTCCTACGTCCATTGAAGGATGAGTCACTCGATCCATGTTCTGCGCTGGATGCTTCGCTCGACTAGTAAGGGGAAATACGGATACAGAGACAAGTATAGAAGATTGACAATACACGCGGTCTATTTTCCGTTTTGAGAAAGATATCTATGGACAAAGCCACTCAAAGCTCCCATCACATTTTCATCTCGTCTATCTCGAAAAGCTCCATCTCAGGGGCAAACAAGACGGTCCCTTAAACGCGGGAGATGAGATCCTCTCTCTTGGGACCGGTGCCGATCCAGACACACTTGACACCGACAAACTCCTCAATGAACTCAATGTACGCGCGCGCCTGCTTGGGCAGGTCGAAGTACGTCTTGGCGCCGGTGGTGGGGGCGTTCCAGCCCTCGAGCTCCTTGTAGACGACCTCGGCATTCTCGAGCGTCTTGAGGTCGGCGGGGAAGGAGGGCAGCTCCTCGCCCGTCTCCTTGTTCTTGTAGGCGACGGCGACCTTGATGGTGGGGAAGGTGTCGAGGATGTCGAGCTTGGTGAGGTTGAGGGCGGTGTAGTGGTTGAGGTTGGTCGAGTACTTGACGACGACGAGATCGAGCCAGCCGCAGCGGCGGGAGCGGCCCGTGGAGACGCCGATCTCGTGGCCGATCTTGCCGAGCTTCTCGCCGACCTCGTTGAGCTGTTCTGTGGGGAAGGCACCGCCGCCGACGCGGGTGGTGTAGGCCTTGACGACACCGACGATGTGGTTGATCTTGCGGGGGTTGAGGCCGAGCTAGGGGGTATGTTAGAACTGCGTGTGAGGGTCTGCTGGTGGATTCACTTACACCGGTGAAGACACCACCGAGGCCAGTGTTTGATGATGTGACGAAGGGGTAGGTTCCAAAGTCTGGTATGGTTAGCTGCGAATGTGATCACAGGCGAAGTGCTACCTACTCAGGTCAAGCATGACAGCTTGGGCACCCTCGACGAGGATCTTGGTGTTCTTCGCCTGCGCGTCGGCCATGATGGGGACGGCGTCAACGACAAACGTCTACGAATGGTCAGCGCATGTTCATTACTGGGCAAGAGAATGCGCCATACCCTCAGGTCTTCTCTGTACTGCTTGAAGCGCTTGATCTCGTCCTCAATGTCGTAGACCAAGAGGTCGCCGAAGCGCTTCTTGAAGCCAGTGGCAAGCTGGCGCAGCTTGCGCTCAAAGACCTCCTCGTCAAACATCTCGCTGATGGTGATGCCGTTGCGGGCGGCCATGGTGCTGTAGGTTGGGCCAATACCGCGCTTAGTGGTGCCGATGCTGTTGCCGCCAAGCTCCTGCTCCTCGAGGCCGTCGACCTGGATGTGGCAGTCGGTGATGATGTGGCATCGGTCGGAGACGAGGAGGCGGTCGCGGATGTTCTTGAGGCCCTTGGCCTCGAGGTCGGCCATCTCCTTGAAGAAGGTGGGAACATGGACGACGGCGCCGGAGCCGATGAGGCAGATGGCCTGGGGGTGGAGGAGGCCGGAAGGGAGAAGGTCTGGAGGGACCGGATGTCAGCCAAGGCATGTCATGGCAGAGGCACAGGTGGAAGACTTACGGAAGTCGTAGCTTACACCGTTGGCGATGACGGTGTGGCCGGCTGGGGGGGCTGGTGTTAGAATGGTGTTCGATTGATGGCATCAGGAGCTGGAGAGACTCCTACCATTGTGTCCGCCCTAGGGCCATCAGCATGCCATTGATTATCCAGAAGGTACCGCAGTCCCAACCTGAGCTCTGGCGCAAATCTGCGCGTCCTGTCCAAGGCTAAATGGAGGGTTAGAGGGCGAAGTTTTTGACGGAGGGAACAAGGGTGCAGCTTACACATCAACCAGCTTTCCCTTGCCCTCGTCGCTGCGGGTGAGAGGATGTGTTAGTTCCAGAGTATGTAGAGCAATTGGCGCAGCAGGGTATCATGAACGGCGATATCTCCTGGTCATCGCGTACACCAATGGGGCCGGTGCGTGGACGCGTATTCCAGAGAGTATTTGGCGCGCTCGCCCTGCTGGCTGGGGCCATTGATGGCATGGTAAAGCATTGGCATGGTAGAGCAAGGCAGAGAAAGTGTGTAAAGCAGATGAGTGTGCGCGTCTGTGGTGACAGTGACGATGACATGACAGGACAAGAGGAAGGGCGGCGGAGTGTGACAGCTTACCCCCACTGGGCGCCGAGAACGATGTCAATCGTAGCCATGGCGTCGGGTAGTAGAGAAGAGACTGGAGGCGAATCCAGTGTATAGCGAGCAACAAATACGGTCGATTGGCCAAAGTATGGGTTGCTGCGATCGCAACGTCGGTCTGCGATAATCCCAAAAAAACAATCAGAAGGGAGAAGACGCGGGGTTTAAAAATTCCCATGGAGGGGCAGGTTTTGCTCTGGCGGGGCTCCAACTTTGCGCTCCACTAAGAGTCATCAGCCCAGTGCACCACTGTGACCTGCACCCGCAGTGACGCCTGGAGTGATGGAATCCTTCAGCAACTCACTTGCGCAATCGGAAGAAAAGTGTACGTACCGCGGTAATTACGTACCAATGGCCGACCACCACGCGGGACGGAACTGTCCGGACTGGAAGAATCAGGCAGGACCGACAATCAGTCACGTGCAGTGGCTAGTGACGCCACTTTGAACGAGCCACATCTTACTGAGCCACAAGCCACAGCTTCAGCCACTGCCGCTCCTGTATTGGACACAGGACCGAGATGAGAGCACATATTTTGTGCACAGACGGCCTTGGATGAGCACCATTATGTTCAACTCATCCGTTGGAAACCTTTCCTCCACCTGTCATCATAAGTCACAGCAAGGTTGACTGCGCTGGGCTGCTTCCATGGATCACAGAGCTCCCATTGCATCTTTCAGTTCAAGCACTTAAGCGACTCTCTCTTTCTTCGTTCCCTGAGTTGAGCTTAAGTGTGTTAGTCTTTTGGGCCCCTGTGTTCTTGTGGACTCGTTCATCCATCACGATGCCGAGCCCCGAGTTGGAGATCCACAGCCTTCACCCATCATCCATGTCCGCTGCCGAGCGCGCCGAGGACGATGCAGTCTTTCTCTCCCTCGTTACCAGTTGGTGAGAAGGCTGCTTCTGTGAGGCATTCGGACATGTATCTATCAGTTCCTCTCAAGGTGATTTGCTTACAGCAGAGAGACAAATGCCAGCTTGAAAAGCCCGATATGAACTTCCTGCAGACCTGCACATATGCTCCAACTTGCATGTAACGCGCACCAACGGCCACCTTCACATGGCTTCGCCCGACAGACACCACCAAGCCTCGGAAGCTTGGCAATTGGCCGGATGAGCCAGCGCAGCATCCCAATAAGCTCACCCTCACTCGGATGTCCTACCGAACATGGCAACAAGGAATCCCCAGACCCATCCGTCCCAAGCCCAAGCAGCTGAAAATTTGCCGCCAAAGAGCCAATCACCCCCCCCTTGCCCGAACGCCATCCAATCTTATCAGATGGATCAGATAAACTTGCTCCAACCTCACCATCCCCCCCTCAGGCCATTATCAATCTAACCACCTTTCCCCAACCAATTATGCCCCTCACACCACTCCACAGCGTGCTCAAAAAGACCCTGGAGCCATGCAGCAGAGTCCAGAGATCTCTAACCGAGCATCCAGATCCGGCAAGGCGCTCAGCTGCGACCCCTGCCCGAATGGACTGTTGGTGCGCCGCCGGACCACCCTACACGAGCTTATTGCCCTTTTGCTTCACTCCAGCCGTTGGTGATGGCCTTGGACAGCTGCCAAGAAAGGACTGGTCTGCTTCGCTTCTGTGGACAGGAGCGCCACAATGCAGGTGCTTGACTCTGTTCAGTCTTCTAGGCCACCCGCCGACTGGTAAAGCCCGGTGTTCTCGGGCACGTCGGATCGTAAAGAGTGCATACGGAGTGCATGTACATAATAGCCGACGCTGCCCACGGGCAGCTGCAGTGCGCTCTTTCTGCTTCGGTATCTTCTCCCGCTTTTGTTACCTCTGACACTGCTTGTGATCATCGTGGAAACTGGTCAGCTTTCGCCTCAAATCCTCCCCCAGGCTCACTCTCCACCATGAAGTCCTCTTACGTCCTCCTCGCAACCCTCGGCCTCGCCGCCGCCCAGCAAAAGTTCACCGACGTGATCCCAGAGTGCTCCGTCAAGTGTCTCACCCAGGCTGTCAAGGACGGAACCAAGTGCAGCAGCATCGACGACTCCCAGTGCATCTGCGAGGCCACCAACTACCGCAACATCTACACCGTCGGCGTCTCCTGCGTCCTCGCTGCCTGCGGCGGTGACGTTGCCACCGGTACGTTCGTCCCTCGACCTGCTTCCCGGAATGCTAAATGAAGGCTCCGTCTTCGATAACATGCTGGTATGGAAAGTAACTTACACATGCACAACACAGGTGAACTCCTCCCCGCAGCCGCCAAGTTCTGCCGCGAAGTCACCGGCGGAGCTTCCGCGCCTCCTGTATCATCCGCGTCCGCCGTTGTTTCCTCCGCCGTCTCTTCCGCGATCGCCTCCGCAACCAGCGCGGCTTCCAACGCTACGGCTGGCGTCACTGGCACCAGTACTCCTACATCTGGTGCAACTGCTACTGGTAGCGGCGCTGCTGCTTCAGGCACCACTCAGGCTGGTGCAGCTTCTGGCGTTGGCTCGATGGGAGCATTTGGCATGCTCGCATTGGGCGCACTTGCTGCGTTCTAAGTGGGAGGTGCGATAGAAGGCCACGTACTCTAGGCAAGGTTGAGATGATTAGATGGGATGGAAGGCCGAGTTCGGGGACGGCGGGAAATTAGACACTGCACGTATTCTTCAAGAGTCTTGCCAGCCAGGCAGTGTAAACTACACAAGCAGTATGTAACCCGTGTATCTTGCATCTAAACTAAAGCGTCTGCGTTTCTCATCCTCACTTTTATCGTCGCCGTCATTGTCGCCATCGTCCATTATTGTCTCTGCTATTATCGTGCTTATAAAAGGGTTCAGTGCACTAAGGTATGGCAAGAGACACTGCCCGGCTAGCAAAACTCTTCTTCAACATATGGCTGTATTTCTGCCTTCCCAAAAAGCATTATGTATCCATGATTACTCCATCTCTCCGCTCTCAACACCTATATTTATGGCCTCTTGATGATCGGAACAGCGCTATTGGCTTCAGCATCTCCATCCTTGGCCGCGCTCACCCAACTCTCAATCCGTTTTGACACCGCACCGCTCTTCTCCTCCACATGGCGGAAGTACAGATCAGCGCATACCCAGGTCAATGGGAATATGATACCCGCCGTCGCCGTCCACGCAAACAAGAGTGTCCAAGGATACTGCAAGGCTTCAGACATGATCAGATGTACAGGATCCTGCGGCCTCAGCAGCCTCCAGAAGAAGTCCCGCAGCGGGCCCTTCAGGATGATGGGCGGCAACTGGTGCACGAGGTACCACGAGAAGGAAATCTTGCCCAGATACTGCAACACCGGCGCTTCGAGCCGTCTAGCAACGGAAGGGGACGTTGCGATGACCGAGATGACCATCAACCCGCCTAGAGACTGGTAGCACGACCTGACGAGAGAGAATGTGTTGCGGCCGGACTCTGCCCAGCGCCTCGATCGGATAGACGCCAGCCACTGGTAGCCGACGTGAGCTACCCCGGTCCCCTCGTCGCCCTCGAAGCACATGAGGTACAAGCCTCCAAGGAGGAGGACCATCTTCGCCAAGCCGACAAGTCTGGCTCTGCTGGCCGTAGCTCTTCGCGGAAACAGAACTGGCGATCCGATGACGGACCACTCATGCCTCGCCTGCATCAGCCCTACAATCTCCGCCAGCCACGCGCCGCCGAGGAAGCAGAAGATGTCCCAGTACCCATGATAAATGAAGTACCCCGCAAGACCAATCATGCCCACAAGCTTATGCTGCGTCTTCCACAACGAACAACCGAGCAGCGTCAGGTACAACACACACGACCCGCGAAACGTCACCGGGATCGTCCACAGCTGATTGTTGAACCCCTCATGCCACGCCAGATTCATCGGCTCCGCGATATCAACCAGGTAATCCACCAGCAGCCTCACATGCTGCAGCGGCGCCGTCCACGGCTTCAGCCCCCGCGTCACATGCTCTGCAAAAGGCCGCGTCGTGACGCCGACGAAGTACGACATGTTCGCCAGCACGGTGATGGGGAGGATGGGCAGGTACAGCCGCAGCCACCGCCGCACGAGCGTCAGCTGGAAGTACCGCGAGAAGGCGCCCTCGCCACCGCTGCTGCGCGCGAGCACGCTGTGCGCCATGGCGTAGCCGCCGATGATGAAGAAGAGCGGCACCATGGAGTGCACCGCGAACGGGAGGCGCAGGATCGGGAGCTGGAAGAGCCAGCGGTTCTCGGAGGACGGCGCGGCCCAGAAGGAGTTGTAGGGCGCGGCGAATTCGCCCATGATGTAGTGGTTGTAGGAGACCGAGACGGCGGCGATGGCGCGGACGCCGTCGAGCCAGCGTATCCTCTCCATGACTGGTAGGTAGATTCTGTAAAGAGGGCTTCTTATTTTGCGGCGTGAATATTAGTTGCCAAATTGTGATACTGGCAGGAAAATGTCGGATGAACAAATTAGTTCAAAAGGGTATGGTCACCCCAAACGAGAGCAATATGCGGAATCCGGGCCGTATGGTGCCTGAATGATCGGAGAGAAAATCACGTCAAAATGCTCCGCCGAACGAATTCGGCTTAAGGCATATAAATCAGATCGGCAGTCAGCATCCATAAACGGGCGTAAAGTCCCCGACGACGTTTCCTCAAACCAGCGCAAGACGGCGCGTCGGCGGCGAGTTTCACAATGGGCAGCAAGCTTGACTCGCCTCCCTGTCCAGCAACACAACACGTCTTGTCACAACGACAAACTCTATTCTGGCGTCGCAGCCAAGCTGTGACAGGAACATGACTGACTCCTGTAACTACTCCCACCGGAAAACTCCACTTCAGCATTGGCATTTCTGGTGGCCTGGGAACAATGGCGATTTCGAGCTTGAATGGGAAAAGTAGCCGCCAAGGGAGAGTGACTATCCAGCGGGAACAGCAAAAAAAGCAGAGTCCACTTGTCTCACCGCACGATGCGACGATCTCGTAACGGTTCCTGCATAACGCGTCGTCTCATCATGTTACTTCTTCCGAGTTCTGGATGAACGTTAAAGAAGTTGGCAATGTATTAAGAGCAGCACGTCAACCCAAGCTTCTGGGAATCTGTGAGAGTTTGATTGTGTTCGTCCCGTCTTTCGTTGACTTTCGCCCGATCTCTGTCCATCCCATCTCCTTCACACCATACTACTAAACCACCATCACCATGTCGGAAAAGGGCTCAGAGTACAGCTCTGAGAACGAGAGCACATTAGTCACACCGATAGAGACGACAAAACCAGTATGGCCGCTGGCAACGCCACGGACCAGGAAAGAGTTGTATCACACCATCATCAAGTACAACTACTGCGTCTTTCCCATTAGTCTGGGGCTCACATTCTGCCGTAAGTATACCCGCGTCCATCGTTTGTACTACTAAAGGGGGAGATATTCTGACTCGCTGGTATGTAGTCCTCTGGAAGTTGGCCTACGTAACAAATCGTTACCAAAATGCCGTGGCCGTTGAAAACCAATGGAACTGGGCGACCATCCTCCAGACAGCACTCCTGTTCTTTGGTCTCCTAGCCCAAATGCCACCGTACGTCTCCGTATGGAGCCTGTGCATGCCCATGCGACCAGGCTCGCACGCCCAAGGGCCGGCGAAGCGTGACTTTAGGAGCTTGCGAGTGTGCCTCGTCACCAAAGGCACAAACTTTGATGTAAGTGAACCCTTGGATGCCTCGTCGGCAATTGTTGAACAACACTAACACGATTGAAGACTGTCATCAGAGCCACGCGAGCCTGGGCACCGATGCAAAACATCCCGGGCGTGCGTTTCCACGTCCTGTTGGATGACGAGACGAAGGAAGTCGAGTTCCGCCAAGCACTTCCCTCTTTCGTCCAGATCGTCGTGGTCCCGTCAGCCTTCACCCCGAGCAAGGCCAAGTACAAGGCTCGCGCGCTGGAGTACTACCGCAGGAACCAGCAGCTCGGAAGCGGCGACTGGGTCTTGCATCTCGACGAAGAGTCCATGATTGACGAGGCTGTGATGGAGGCCTGCATCAACTCCATCACGAAGAGCGACATTGACATGTTCATGGTACGTGCCTTCCCCGAGGTCTAGGACTCTGCGGAACAGGTTGCTGACATAGATGCGTTGAACAGGGAACGTTGCACTACAACGACGTCAACCACTGGAAGAACGGGTTCCTCTCCACGGCCGAGACGCTCCGCTCGCAAGAGGACTTTGGAAAGTTCTCCTTCTCGGTCAGGATGCGCAACAAGCCCATGCTCGGCTGGATGCACGGCTCGTGGATCCTGATCAACGGCGCTGTCGAGAACGCCACGACCTGGGATACTGATTGCCAAGCGGAAGACTTTTGGTTTGCCTACAATGTATGTTGACCCAACCCCCAAGCAAAATGGAACATCATGGAAGACTAACTTGAGTGTGACCAAAGTCCTCCGCAAAGGGATACAAGTTCGGCTGGATCTGGGACCCGGTTCACGAACAGCCCAACGAGACATTCCAAGACTTTTGGAAGCAGCGCAGGAGATGGTACACGGGCATTCTCTCCATCCCCAGCGTCATCGTGCAGATTTCGCTTGTGGTTAGCGTTATTGGTGAATTGGTGTACTGGATTGGGTATGTTTCACTCCCCCTTTCCCATCGTAATCTCACATCGACTGCATTACTGACTTTGGAACGCCGCAGACCGATCTACACACAGCTCGGCGGGTCTTTCATCATTCCCAAGTGGCTTTTCATCTGGGGCCTCTGGCACTTCACCGTCGACACCCACAGTCTACTTGTCGCATCATTCATGTCAGATCTCACGGCGCCGGAAGGTGTGACGTGGCTACAGACGGTGCAACATGCCATCCAGACGGTGTTACTTGCGCCGATAGTTCGCCTTGTGCAAGTCTCGGCGCTCGTGACGTGTATATTCAATCCGGCCAAGGGGTTCGCGATTGTGTCAAAGAAATAGAGAGAAAGGTCATCGTAATAGATATTAGAACATAGAGCGGGATGAGTGAATCGCTGGGCGAGCTCATCCTAAGTAATAGAACCACTAATTTAGACACTCGAGAAAGGACCACAACGACCTTTCGTTCTATTATGATGTCGGCTCAATTACACACGCCAAAGGGCATAGTAGCAATATGGAGGAGACCGCCTAGTTTTCCTATGCTAGAGCGATTACTTTGCCTGTGGGAATATACTCTACCTTACTATCGTAGTCGCTACTATCGTCATCGCTACTATCGTCGTCCTTATCGTTATCGTCGTCGTCGTTGCTGTTAATGCTACATTATTTCTACTTCTGTGTTTAATAGGAATATCTAACAATATCGGAATTATAGCCGCATGTACAGAGGAAAATTCAGCGGCATCATACGGAAAGCTCAATCAGAGCCCAATGAGCCGCTGTAGCCACGTCTTATGATGCCCAGAGATAGACTACCTACTGTCATGGAACGCGAACCACACTTGTGGACATATCATGGGCCGAGCCGTTCTCTGCGGGTCCGATCGGTATGCTTCCGCCTTCCGGAGCTCCCGCAGGGTGGCGCTCGGGTGGCGTCCCGGTACATGCACCGCGGGCTGAATCATAGAAAGCTTGATTTAACGGTTCTCTTTAATAAATGAGCAGGTATCTTAGTTGAAGGTAGCAATGATCTTGTCCGCCATCTCAGGCAGCGTCTTTGCAACGACGTCCATCTTTCCAAAAATATCAGGCAGCTCCTCTCCCTCCAAGGCCTCACAGTAGGCGGCGTTGAAGCTAGAAGACAAGTCAGATGATGTATAATTAAACATGAACAGAGTGCAAACTCACCCAACAGTCTTTGCTGTTGACGCATCCCAAAGATGCGCGGCCGCAAACCAAGGCTTGCCGTTCTCAGATAGCTTCTTCAGAATCGGCGCATACGCCTCGGGCGTAGGCTTCGCCAGCCCAGACGAGTCGCAAGACAGCAGATTCTCAACCGGCATCTCCACGCCTCCTCTCGAAAAGTAGCCGCCGACGCGCGCAATGTCGCCCGCCGTGAAGCACCAGACGGTGAAACCGGCGTCGCGCAGCTTCTGGACGCACTCGGCGGCGCCCTCGCGCAGGCGCAGCTTCTTCCACTCGTCAATCAGGTAGTTGACGTCGTCGTCGGTGCAGAACTCGCGCGGCTTCTCGATGCCGGCGTAGTGCAGACACCTGTAGAAGAGTGACTGGAAGACCTTGAAGAAGACGACGTAGCGGCCGGACATGGAGAGGTAGGTGTACTCGCGCTCGGCGACCTCGAGCCAGCAGCAGCCGAGGAGCTTCGGCTGGATGCCCCGGGCCTTGAGGCGCTCGCCCAGGCGCTCGTCGATGGCCTCGAACAGGTGCTCGTACGAGACGAGGGTGCCGACGACGTCGAACACGACGTTCTTTGATGCGGCCATCGTGATGTGTGTGTGTGTGTGTATGTGTTTGTTTGTGTTGTGTGAGCGGAAAGTGGAGGCCGGTGAGTGAGGGGGTTGAGCGGGGTTGAGAACAAGACACGATTCAGAGCCTAATTAAGACACGGGGCCTGATGAAGTAATGGAAATGCTGGGTTGCCGGATCGGAAGTGAATCTGACGATGTTGGTTCTCTCTGCGTAATCTTCATACACGTTGTCAGACACGATGCAGGTTAAATAACAGAGGCCACGATGCTTATCGCAGGCGAGGGCCGGCGGCCGATGCATATCACCAAACACGCGTCCGTGATCTCCAATCTTTCCCCGCATTCTGGAACACCCCCCGAGCGGTTTCGGGGGTTGGACATCCCCGGACCGGAAGGGAACGTTTTCCGGCGTTGGGCCCCTTGCTGCGCTGCGCACCCGGATGAGCCAAAAGACATTCCGGTCGGTCGGTTAAATCCCAAGGGGCTATGCTAGATAGCCGGGCCGGTGTCTTGAGAAGCGTGGTTTGTAAGATGAGATGCTCGTGATGTCGATCTTATCTTGCGCACCGATGGGATGGTGCCGCAACTCCTATCGGCCCATCGGGCGCACCCTGCACACTGGCGGCTCCACAGATAATGAGGCGAGCAGGCGAGGATACCCTCATGCTCGGTGAACTCTAACCAAGTCGGCCGAGACGCGTTTACGTGACTGTTGGCTTAAAAAGTGACGCCTCTCCGAGACTGAAAGCGCCGCACCGGCCTGTTGGTGAAATCAGTCACCGACGAGTCATTTTGGTTGTTTTTATCTCGTACCCCGCTATCAGATCTGACCTCCTTCAAACTCCGCACTAATCATCACTATCACTATCACGATGGTTCTCCCAATCAGCAACCCGACAAAGTCCTACTGGATTGAGGGGGCTGAGTCCCCCCTCCGCAACTTTCGTTCGACCGAGGAGCTGCCCAAGGAAGTCGATGTGGTAATTGTTGGCAGTGGTTATGCCGGCGCGACGACCGCGTACTGGCTCCAAAAGGTAAACCCGACAAGCCCCTCCGTAACGCGTTTGAGCCACCGTCTGACCATAATCTCAAGTTCACGGAAAATGCGCCCCAAAAGCCCAAGATGCTCCTGCTGGAGGCGCGCGACATTTGCGGCTCATCAACAGGTCGCAATGGCGGACAGCTGAGGCCGCACGCCTACTCCCGCTACAAGCCGTGGTCGGCTCGTTTTGGCCCAAAGGTTGGAATGGAGCTCATCAAGCATGAGATGGCGCACATCCCCGCATTCAGAGAGCTCGCGGCTGCAGAGGGCATCGCCGAGGACATCTGCCTAAAGTTCGGTGAGACCTTTGACGCGGCCATGACGGACGAGGCATGGGAGCGTCTGAAGGGCAACTACGAGGCCATGAAGAAGGACCACGGAGAGGACGACGACGTGGTCAAGGTCTGCAGGCTTATCGAGGACCCGAAAGCCGCGGAGGAGTTCACACAGATGAAGTCTTGCGTGGGCGCGGTGGTACATCCCGCCGGTCAAGTGTGAGTATCGTGTCCTGAATGTCAAGACTTCAGGGGTAGCTGATAAATTTTCGCAGATGGCCGTACAAATTCGTCCACGCCTTGCTCAGGAAAGTTCTTGAGACGGGCAACCTGAACCTCCAAGCACACACACCTGCCGATAGCGTTTCTGAAAAGGATGCCGACGGCTGGGTGACTGTCAAGACTCCCAGGGGAGATGTGAAGGCAAAGGCTGTGGTGCACGCTACCAACAGATGGGCCTCGCACCTTTTGCCGAATTTCAGCAATCTCATCTTTGAAGACAGATGCACCATCGCGTCTTTGAAGGCCCCAGAAGGCTTCATCAAGCACACTGGTGCTCAGCACTGGGATAGCAACGTCAACGTGAGTTTTTAATTCATCCTGTCTCGAATCTCGTGAACCAACATCTCATGACTCTGGACAGAACTACCATCTTCAACTCCCGCCACCATACAACAACATCATCATCGGCGGCGCGAGGCAACTTCTCTGTCATTACCCGGACAAGTGCATCCTTAATGACGAGGAGGACCAGCAATTTGAGGGTGCTCCCGAATTTTATGAGACGTGGCCATCATCAGACATTGTTGGCTGGGAGGGCGGAGAAAAGGCGGAATTCGCCAAGCCTGTCAACGAGGGTGGCTGCTGGTCAGGTGGTAAGTGGACTTCAAGACCATCACTAAAACCGACGAGTTGACACTTTTGATAGTTGACTCCTCGAGCATTGACGGATTCCCCTTTGTCGGGGCCATCCCCAAACAAGACGGACATTTC
Source organism: Colletotrichum cordylinicola (assembly GCA_027406065.1). Taxonomy (NCBI): domain Eukaryota; kingdom Fungi; phylum Ascomycota; class Sordariomycetes; order Glomerellales; family Glomerellaceae; genus Colletotrichum; species Colletotrichum cordylinicola. The sequence continues at coordinate 1,172,544 of JANVYD010000011.1, read as the reverse complement.
GTTACGGCTGGATTCTCTGGTCACGGTACGTACTCTTGATCTAGAAAGATTTCCAGGATTCAAGCTAACAAACGTCAAGGCATGCCCAGAATTCTCGGCTCCACGGCGCATCTGACTCCTCTTATTCTCGACGCTTTGGGTATCATGTACACCGTCCCGTCCATAGTCGCGCCGTTCCCTCCCCTGCCCAGCCCCTTCTTTGCCACCGCTGAGCGGATTGAGAAGCTGCAAAAGGTTGATACTGCACCGAAGTGGGAGGAGGAGAGGAAGAGCAGCTTGGAAAGCGCGAAGAAGCCGTTCTGTAATGACGCGCGCAGCCGCCCGAGACTCTAGCGTGGAAGTGAAGGAGTAGAAGACCCATTGGGAGCCTCTTCATCTGTAAAAAACGGGGCCTCGTGTATATAAAGTGCTCAATAATTGGGCCGAGGAAATAATGACGACGCTACAGTATAGCACCTATTGAATCCACCTTAGACCGGTTGATGCTCGAGCGGGATGCGCGTGAGATGTACCGCTGGTATTCAGAAGACTACACACGAGCCTCACATCAATTAGGAACCGAGCTGAATGACCTGAATGCCTTGAAATATCGGTCCTGGAGTCCCATTGAGGCTATTTAATCTCCAAAATTAGGGCTTCACTTTCGCATAAGTAGGGTGTTTGTTCTGTGCTGGCACAGGCTAATAGTGCAATCGGATGTGTGCTAGGAGCCAAAAACCAGGACTTTTACCCCCTGCCGCCACTATCTCAGAGCCCTCTTCGTACTGCTATAACCAGTAATTAAGGCGTTAATTTACTACTTACTTAATACGTCTTTTTACTGTAAATAGATTATTAGTATAAAGTTTTTATTAGTATTAAATTCTTTATAGAAGAAAGCTAGAGATAGAGGGTTTATTAACTTCTATATTTTCTTTTATAGCTAAATAGTAATAGTAATAATAGTGACTATAATAATAATTTTAAGTACTCTTTTTAATAATAAAAAAAGTAATAGTATTTAAGATAATATAGAGATCTTTAATATTAGAGAGGAGGTAGAGATATTCCTATTACTACTATATTAATACTATACCTCTTGCTTTTTATTAATAATAAGAGTTATTTAGTTTTATAATACTTTATAGCTATTTCTTATTTTAACCTAAAAGTAGGTTAATAAGGAGAACTTACTTAATAATTAAAGCCTATATATTAACTGCATAATAAGTAATATCTTACTATAGATATAAATAGAGTTTTTAAAGCTACTAAAATATACTTAGAAAACTCTTATTAATAAGTTTAAGTTATTATTATATAATTAATATAAAATTAAAAGCTTTTTCTACTTAAGTATTAAATATAATAATAAATCTAATATAATATATATATTAAAAGATTACTAGTAGAACTTTATTATTAAAAATCCTTACTTATAAGCTATTAAAAAGAAAAGCTTCTTATTTATTAATAAATATAAAGTTTTATAACTTAATTAGATATTAACAAGCTAACATATTATTAAAGTAAGCAGTATTAATACTATTAAGATCACTTTTAATAATAAAAATAAAGCAGAAGAAGTTAAAGTAGCTCTTAATAAGCCTTCTTAATATTAAAAGAGGAAGCAGTTAAATTTTAATAACCCTAGAGATAATCCTATAGTAAATACTGCTACTCCTATTATAACTTTATTAATAAAACTAATTTACTGCTACTTAATAAAGCAGAGCAAAGAGAAGAGTTATTAGTTTAATAAATTTAGTAGATATATTAAATAGGAGATTAGTTAACTTAAAGAGGTAATCTTTACTTCTTATAAAGTAGAGTTAAGTAATATTAATATAGTAAGCTATAATTTTTAGGTATTATTTAAGTATTATATTAAAGCTAGCATAATATTATATATAGCTTAATATTTTAGAGTTTATATATTAGAAGCAGTTATTTAGTTAAATATTAAGTTAATTAATAAAAAGGAGGCTTTTTTAGCTAAACTGCAGTTAAATAGACTTAATATTATACTTAATAACTAAATATTAATTTATTTACTAGCGTTTACTAGTTATAAAATAATATATAATTTTTTTCTATAATTATCAGCCTTTTTTATTAAATTAACTATATTAAAAAAAAGCTCTTTTTTTCTCTATTTTTAGTATTAACTTTAATATTAAAGTTAATATTAATATTAACAACCTATTTTACTAGCTAACCTCTATATTATATAACTACTTTAATTATATTATTATTATTATTATTATTACTACGCCTGCTAATATTATTATCCCTCTTTTAAGTATACCTCACTTTAAGAGCTTTTTACGCTTAGATTACTATATTATACTATACTGCCTTATTAGCCCTTATACTAACTATATTATTTATTTACCTTCTTATTATCTTTAATAATTAATTTTATATAAAGTTAAAAAGTATATTATCCTATTATTTAAGAGTAATAAAGTTATAAACTGCAGTTACTATATATATTATTTTAACTTAATCTTTATAAAAGTATTCTGCTAAGTAGTTCTTAAGTAAAAGCTACTTCGTTTTTATATTGCTAAAGAGGTTTTTAATTCTTACCCTCCTGTTAGTATAAAATATATTATATACTTTTTTTGCTAATTATAAGGGTCTAAACACCTAGCTTAAAAGGCTTAGGGATAACTCAGCTAGCAAAGGCTGAATAGATAGAGAGGCCTACAGGTCTAGAGTATAGAACCCTCCACAGCAAAAGCTTAGTAAGCACTCACTAAAAGCTAAAAAGAAGAAACTTAGAAGAAGTAAGCAAAAATAGCACAGTAATATTAAACCTACCTTTTAAATACTTTTACTATCAGTTTAACCTAACTATAGCTTATAGCCCCTAATACCTTTATAATTCTTTTATTTCTATTCTACTTTAGGAAAATTAATAATAATAATAGTATTATATATTTAAGTAATACTTACTAATTAAGCTAATAAAACTGTAGCTAATATTTACTAAGTAATAAGTAAAGCTATTAGTATAAGCCTATATAAAGAAAATAATTTTAGTAAATAATTAGAGGATAATATAAGTTAACTAGAAGAGGTAAGAAGCTATATTTTAAGTAAAGCTAGAAGCTCTAAGGAGAATAAGCTACTTATATTAAACCCTTACTACTTAGGTGATAAATATATATAAGAAAATAAAAAATCTAAAATCCCCTGCTATAAATAGAATAAGCTATAAAGCTAGATATCTATAGCTATAGCTAATAAGCTAGCTTAAGCTAATAAGCTATAAGAAGTAGATAGCTAGTTGCTAATATAGTAGATACTAACTATAATAGCTAATTAGTAAAAGCTTCTAGCTGCTATATTAAATAACTAAGCTCTTATTAAATAGCTATTTAAAATTTATAAAAAACCCTTAAACTATAATATAGCTTATCTTATTAGTAAATTTATAAATATAATAAAAAAAGATTAGCTTATTATAATAGAAAAAGCTTATAAGTATTACTCTAGCTGTTTTAATAGCTAATATATCTAATAAATATTAAGTATTATAGAGTATACTTTGCAGATAGAATAGTAAATATATCAGTAAACCTTTATAAACCTTTTAGGGAATAAAATAAACTTAAAATAGAAAAATTTTTAAATCTTTATTAGAGAATAATATATTATATTAAAACTATAAAAATAGAACTATTATAATACCTTAAGATAATACTATTAGAAAAATAATAAAAAGCTTATTATATATTAAGCCTACTAGAAATCTATTAACTAAGTATTTAGTAAGCTAAATATAAATAATATAAAGATATATACCTTCTTTTAAAGCTTTATTAGAACTCTTAAAGATAAGTTATTTAAATAAAATATAGATTATATTAATACTTATATTATTACTCTATATAGCTAGAAGCTATAAGAGATAATAAAAAAGAGATATATAAAAAGATTTACTAGCTACTCTAAGTTATATAAGTAGCTGTATTTAAGCTCTTTAAACTACCCTTATAAGAGTAACTTATAACCCCCTTAGTCTACAGACTATAGGAAATAATATCTAAAGACCTTATTTTAAAATAACTGCTTAGTAAACCTTTATATAACTTCTAGCTTTAATAGTAAACTGCCTAACTTATAGAGTTCCTAATATTAGCACAGGTATAAGAGTATTCAGGGGCGTAGTATATACGCCTATATAGTATAGAGTTATAGATAGAGATATATTATAATAAAATGTGATAATTTTGAGCATTTATAAGCATTTATTTATATAGATAATTAATAGAGAAGGTATATATTATGATGATTCTAGTTAATATAGTTAGTAGGTTATATCCTAAGGTAGGGAAAAAGGAGGGAAAAAATAACCTGAAACATAAGCTATAAAGCTCTTAATTACATAAGCAGGATTATATAATATTAAGGATTATATAAGCATTTATAAAGTTATAGCTTATAATAAACTGAACACTTTTATATAAAGTTATATATATAAAAGTCTATTTATTTATTTTATATAGAATATTTAAGTAAATAGAATATTATTATATTATTATTATTATTATAATAAGACGTTATATATTAACATCCCCCCTTAAGGTATATATAGTTAATTAAAAGGTATATAGCTTACTTACTTAACATATATATATATTATAGGTATAAAAACTTAAAAACCTAGTAGAAAAAATAAGAAAAATATTCCTATATTATATAATATATTTATAACTAATTAAAGAACTCTTATAAAATAACCTTATAGGTGAGAATATTAAGAGAAAAACTAATATATTATTTCAGTAATAATATTATTATTATTATTATTATTATTATTATTATTATTATTATTATTATTATTATTATTATTATTATTATTATTATTATTATTATTATTATTATTATTATTATCTTTATTATTATTACTATAAATAATACTTAATAATACAAAAAATATAACTTTACCTAAAGGCTTAGTTAAAATATCAGCAATATTAGATTTAGTATTAATATAAAATAACATTATCTTTTTATCTATTAAAAAGTCTCTAGCAAAATAATATCTTATATTAATATGCTTAGATTTCTTATAAAATTTAGGATTTTCAGCTAGTTTCTTAGCTACAATATTATCTATAAATATTTTTAGTTTATTTATTAATTTAAATCCTAGATTTTTAAGATTAAAATTATAAGTATTATATAGATAAATAGCTTCTTTAACAGATTCAATTAAAGCTATATATTCAGCTTCATAAATAGATAACACTACTGTTTTTTATTTTATAGAGCTATAGGATATAATATTATATAAACCCTAATAAAATATATAAGCTGAAGTAGATTTTCTATTATCTAGGTCTCCAGCCCAATTAGAGTCTAAATAACCTATTAAATCCCAAATTATATTATTATTACAGTTATAATAAATTCCTTTATTAAGATATTTATTTAAATAACCCCATAAATAATCTAAAGTAGAAAAATACTCTTTAGAAGGGTTTATAGTATATCTAAAGAAAATATTAACTACAAAAGCTATATTAAATCTAGTTTTTAAAGCTAGATATAGCAAAGCTCTAATTTACTGTTAAAATTATAATATTTCTTCCTTAGTTATATAACTTTTATTTATATACATTTTTATATTATCTTTTATAAGTATTATTAATAGGTTTATATCAGTTTTATTATATTTATTTAATATTTTATTTATATATTTCATTTAATACATAAAAATAGACTTATTTTACCTATCTATATCAAACTCATAATCTAAAAATATATTAAGCTCTCCTAATAGTTAAATCTTAATATATCGCCTTAAATTATTATATATATAGTCACTAATAGCAGTATTATTAGCTGCTAGTAATATATCATTCATATAGCAATATATTATAGCTTTATAGTTATTTTTATTTAATATATATACTACTTTATTATAAAGTGAAACAATAAATCCCAATTTTAATAATATTCCTTTTAAATAGTTATACTATAGTCTAAAACTTTATTTTAAACTATATAAAGCTTTAATAAGCTTATAGTAATATTTATTATTTTTAGATTTATAATTATAATTAAAATTAAATTCTAATTTATTAATAGTTTTATTATAAATAAAACTAATAGGTATAGTAGTATAAATATCTATATCTATATCTGCATAAATAAAAGCTATAGTTATATTATATTAGAGTAAAATCTAGTTTTCTTTTATAACAAAAATTACTATAAATCTATAGCTCTTAGGTCTACAAATAGTAGAAAAAGTTTCTAAATAATTAATACTAATATATTAATTAAAACCTTAAGCTACCTATCTTACTTTATATTTATAGGTATTATTTATTTTATCTTTTAATTTTATAATATATACCTATCTACCACCTAATAGATAAATATTATTAAGTATTTATATAATTTTCCAAATATTAATATCTTCTATTTAACTTATCTCTAATTATATAGCCTAAATCTAATAATCTTTATAAGGAGAATTTAAAGCTTACTTAATATTAGAGGGCTTATCTAATATAATAACTAATAGTATATATAAAGCTTTATTATTATCAGTTATAATATTATTATTATTTATTTTATAATCCTTTAAAACAGGGCAGTCTTCTAGGATAAATAATAGTGTACCTTCGTTAAAAATATCATTTTTAACTATATTATTAACCTATTAGTAGTCTTTTTTAGCTTTATCTATTATAGAGGGGATTTCTATAAAAAACTTAGATATATTAGTATTTATTTCTCTATTATTAATACTAATAGTTTTCTTACTATTATTATTCATCATACTTATATTAATATTAGTACTATAACTATTATTATAAGATATAGTACTATAATTATTATTACTAGTATTAATATTATTATTATTAATATTATTATTATTATTTTTATTAATATTAATACTAGTCTTATTACTTAGATTCTTAAGAGCAGAATCTTTAGTAATATTATTACTATTCAAAGTAATATTTTTATTACTATAAGAGATAGATTAACTAAATATATCTCTTTATAGATTATATTAGATAGTACTCTATGTATTATTATTAGGTATAGTACTACTATTAATATCCTTAAAGTAGGTATTTATGCTTATAAGAAGCTTTTTATAATAAGAAATAAAGGTATTCTCTAAGATTTTAACGTTATAAGACTATAAAGCTCTCTTTAGTTATATATCTTAGATTTTATACCTATTAAATCTATAATTAATTATAAAACTTTAACATACTTTTACATCTAATTTCTTAATTTTAAGATCTTTATTCTTATAGTAGTATAAGCTACCCCACACCTTAATATTATTTATATTAGGTTTTATTTTATTTTTTAATTTATAAGGTGTTATATAATTAATAGAGGAATATGGAGTCCTATTATATATATAAAGAGTAGTATAAAAAGCTTCACCCTATAAGTAGTATAGTAAACCTAAGTTATATAGTATTATTCTTATTTTGTTTACTATAGTACATATAGTATACTTTATAAGTCTGTTAGGTTTATACATATAAAGAGGTTTTATATTATGGATAATCTTATTATTAAGATATATAGTCTTAATACATTTATTAGAAAATTCTTTACCTCTATTAGTAGAGATTTCTTTTATTTTTATATTATTATTATTATTATTTATTTCTGCTTGAAATTTAAGAAAAGTATTACTTATAGTTTCTTTAGATTTATCTTTAAGTAATTTTCCCTAGATAAATCAGATATATTTATCTATAAAGATAATAAATAAATTATATTTATTATAAGTAGTAGGCGTTATAGGCCTATATAAATCTGAAGCTATATAATCTAGATAATTTAGATTTTTATTATAAACCTATAATTTACTCACCTTAATCATAAATTTACCTTTAAAATAGGCTTTATAAAGTGGTAATTTATTATTTTTTATATTATTATTATTTATATTTATATTTGAAATAGTATTATCTTTTATTTTTAAAAGATTTTGAATATATATATAACTAAGACGTTAGTGCTATACTTAGAGGCTATTATTATTATTATTATTTATATTTTTATTAGTTATAGTATTATATATATAGTTATTATTATTATTAGTAGGAAATTAGAAGAAATATAAATTATTTCGTTTTGCTCCTATAGTAATAATATAATCTTTCTTAATATTATATAAAATAGGTTGTTTCTATATAATAGAAGTAATACCTAATAAATCTAATTTAGATTAACTAAGTAGATTAATACCTAATTTAGGTATATAATAAATATCTTTTAATATAATTTTATTATTATTAGGATATATAATTAAATTACCTTTTAGTGTAGAAATAAGACTTTTTGCTTCTCTCTATTTAATAGGTTTTTTTATTGTTTTTTGGTTAACTAAAAGAGTGTGGTTTTTAACTATATATATAGTAGCTGCAGTATTAATATAAAAATTAACTGTTTTTTTAATTTAGTTAAAACTCCTAACTTTTCTTTATTCCTTAATAATAGATTAGTTAATGAAATAACCTAAGGAAGGATTATTATTAGTATTTTTATTTATATAAAGAGGAGTAGTATAACCTACGTTTTCAAAAATAATATCTTCTTCTTCTTTATCAGAAGATAAATCTATTAATTCTATAGAATCTGAATTATTTAAAGATATATAAGGAGTAATATTGCTAGTAGTAGTTATATTAACTACTTCTTTCTCTTTTTCCTTAGTAGTAGTAGTATTAATAGGTTTTTTCTACTAACTAGGTGCTTTTTTAGGATATAAGAAAGTGCAATTTTCTTTAGAATAGTTAGTTTTTTTACAATTTTTATAGTATAGACCTTTCTGTTTTTTCTAGGGTTTTTTAGATACTTTAGTATCTTTATCCTTCTTTTTATTTTTATTTTTATTATTTTCTTAGTTTTTATTTTATTTTTTATTATATTTAGTATCTTTAGTAGTAGTATTATTAACTACTTTTTTATTTCTTTTTCTCTTATATTTATCTAGTAAACTAAAGTATAAAGAGTTAAGGTTATAAGTAGTAGGGTTAGCTTTTAGAAATTGAGTTATAAAGGTTATAAAAGATTTATAAGTCTTATTTAGACTATTAAGTATATAAGCTATAACTACTTAATTAGGTAGTTTTAGCTAGTTATAAGCTAAATTATCTATTAATTCTTTAATTTTATTAATATATTCTTTTATAGAATTAAAGTTATCTAAGGAAGTATTAAAGAATTCTTTATAGGTTAAAAACTTATTTATAAAACTTATAGGTTTATATAGCTTTTTAAGGTGATCCTAAGCTTTAAAAATATTTTTATTATTTTTAATTACTCTTAAAGGACTATCTTTATAGAGTAATTATATATAGCTTAAAGCTTTATTACCTTTATTTATATTATTTTTAGATTTAGGTTTAGTTAAATTAATAGTTATATCTTTACTTATAAGGAAGGCTTTAATATATATAGCTTATACTTTATAATTCTTAGAGCCTAGAAGCTTAGGTATATTAACCTTAAGATTAGCTATTATTACTTTATAGGAAGCAGTATGTAGTTATAAGCTTTATAAGGGTTAAATAATAGTAAAGTTATATAACTAAAGAAACTATTAGATATATAATATAGTAGTTTATATAGTAACGTTATATAATAGCTATAAACCTAGAGGTTTAGGGTTTAACTATTAAAAAAGAGTGGTTTTTTTTTTCTCTTTAATTAATATCTTCTTCAGTTAGACTAGAGTCTAACTGAGGAGATAAGTATCTTATATAATAAATTAGTTAAGAAGAAGTCTATTAAGCTATAAGTATAGGTTTAAATTAGATTAGAAGTAGACTAGAGGATAGTTTAAATAGATAATTTGAAGGATATAAGTTAAATAAAGTAGAAGTAAGAGACTATCTACTTAGGGAAGGATTAATAGAGGTATAGTTGATTTATATAGGATTTATTATATAGATTTAAAGAAGGTATATTTTATAGAACTAAACTATTAGTCTAGCTAGTATATCTAATTCTGTAAAAGTAGTATAGATAGAAAATTGTTTAAAGGAGTATTTTTTAGTATATATAGCTTTTATATATAGATAAAGCTTAAGAGGGAGGAAGGGTATAAGTAAAGAAGTAGAAGGGATTAAAGTTATCTCTAAGCTAGGCTTATAACCTATTAGTATAGGTATAAGAGTATTCAGGGGTGTAGTATATATGTCTATATAGTATAGGGTTATAGATAGAGATATATTATGATAAAATGTGATAATTTTAAGTATTTATAGGTATTTATTTGTATAGATAATTGATAGAGAAGGTATATATTATGATAATTTTAGTTGATATAGTTAGTAGGTTGTATTTTAAAGTAGGGAAAAAGGAGGGGAAATATAACTTAAAATATAAGCTGTAAAGCTCTTAATTATATAAGTGGGATTATATAATATTAAGGATTACGTAAGTATTTATAAAGTTATAGCTTATAATAAACTGAACACTTTTATATAAGGTTATATATATAAAAGTCTATTTGTTTATTTTATATAGAATATTTAAGTAAGTAGAATATTATTATATTATTGTTATTATTATAATAAGACGTTATATGTTAACACCTAATATTATAACTGCAAAAAATATAGCTATATTATAACTTACTGCACTAAAAACTATATACTACTTATAAGTAATAACTATAACTTAAACTTAAAATAAAGTAATATAAATATAATTATAATACCTTATATAACTAATACTAAAAACTTAAGAAATAAATAAATATAAAAGTAACTCTAAGAAGCTCTATATTAAATATCACTTCAGTTCTAATAGGGAAAACTATTAAAAAATAAGCGTTTATACTCTAAGTGTCTAATAAAGTTAAACTTAAAGTTAAGATAAATACCTATATAGCAGTAAATATTATATAAAAAAACTTTATAGAGAAACTTTAATTAAAAGAAGCTATAAGTATTATAGCTTTAGAATTAGTAAACTTTTAAAATAAACTTATACCTATAGATAAGGTTTACTAATTTATACTTTTTCTATTAAACAGCAAAAGCTACTTATAGAAGATCTGCTAAATATTTATTATAAGCTTATACTCTAAAAGGGCAGAAAATATCTTTTTATTTAATAACTCTATAGGTTAAAAAGATATCTATATAGATATCTATATATACACTTAGTTATATAAATATATCTTACTTATTAAGCTAAAAGTAATTATTTAAGAAATTATAGAAAATAGCTAATAAGCTTATATTATATACTTAATAAACGCTTTAGCTCTTAATAAGAAAGATATTAACACCTTAAGTAAATAGTTACTAAATAAGAGGTAAAAAACAAAATCCCTAAAAAACTTTAAGTATTTACTAATATCTTTAATAATAAAAATATAAAGAAGGTCTCTAAGTTAAAGAGAGTAATATACTATATTAAACTGAAGCTTAATAAGAAACCCCTATATAGGTTTATATACCCTATATTAGCAGAATAACTATAAACCCTTACTAAATATATTTAGAAGATAGAAGCTACTAGCTATATTTACTGCTCTATAAGCTCTATAGAGATATCTATTTTATTTATATTAAAGAAGAATAGCAGCTTATAACTTTATATAGATTACTAAAAATTAAATAAAATTATAATAAAGAACTATTACTCTTTACTACTAATCTGTAAGTTTCTAAATAAACTTACTAAAATAAAATTTATTTTTAAAATTAATTTAAGTAAAATATATTACTATATTGCTATTAATAAAGCAGATAGATAGAAAACTGCATTTAAAATAAAATATAAGCATTTTAAGTATATAATAATACTATTTAGGCTTATTAATATTTTAATAACTTTCTAAGTATATATTTATAGAATACTTATTAACCTTTTAGATATATACTATATTATATACCTAAATAATATTCTAATCTACTTAGATATAAAAGAGCAGTATATAAAAAACCTTTATACTGTTTTATACTGCTTAAAAGCTACTAAACTGTTTATAAAACTTAAGAAGTATAACTTTTATTAGATAGAAATTAACTTCTTAGGGTTTTATATTACTTAGAATAATATTAAGATAGACTTAGATTATATCTAAGTAGTTACTAAATAGCTAATACTGAAATCCTTTAAAAATATATAGGTCTTCCTAAAATTCTATAACTTCTATTATAAGTTTATAATAAGATATTTCTATATTACAGCCTCTATAAATAATATATTTAAGGGAAGTTAAAATAGCATAAAGTTAGAAGCCTTTATTTAAATAGAGGAGATATAAACTATATTTAAGACGCTTTAGAAAATATTTACTAAAGCTTTAATATTAAGATATTATAACCCTATACTAAAAACTAAAGTTAAAATAGATATATCTACTTAAGTAGTATTTAGTATACTTTTATAGAAGTATAAAACTATTTAGCACCTAGTAGCCTTTTAATTAAGAAAACTATTAAATATAGAATAATATTAAGCTATAGAGCAATAAAAGCTTCTAGCTATTATTAAAAGCTTAAACTACTAAGTATAATACCTTTAAGGACTCCCTAAGAAGTTTTTAATATTTATAGACTATACTGCACTAAAGAGAGTGCTTACTACGCCTATATAAGATATTTATAAAAAGCTTATATAATAAGTATACTAATTATCAGCTTTTAATTATAAAATCTAATATAAATTAAGAATTATTAACCTAGCAGATAAGTTATTTAGATATTTAGATTATATTATAGAAGATATAAAAATAAATAATATACTTCCCACTTTTAAAAGGAAGCTTAAGCTTATTAGCTAGCTTTTAGTAACTAATTATTAATATATTACTAAGCTTAAAAGATAAATAGCTATTATAAAAACTTATATCTAAGCTGTTTAGTAAAATATATAAAAACCTTACTAAAGAGCTAGCTCTAAAGTTAAGAGATCCTTACCCTTAAGTTAAGATCACCCTATAAAAAGTACTAATAAACTACTATATACTATTATATATATTAGTGCTGTTACTCACTCTAAAATATATATAAATACTATACTAACTACTCTATAAAAAGAAAGTAATATACTAGAAAACTTAGGAGAAGCTGAAGTTATTATACTAAAATAGTATATCCTATATAATATAATAAGAGAGCTTATTTAGAATAAAACAGCTTATATATTATATCTTAGTATAAATCTTAAATAGATAGTTAGCAGACTGTAAGCTAAAAACTATTTCTATAGAGATATTATTACTAAGGTTTACTAAGATATTAGAAGATACTAAAAGTATTAACTTAATAAAGATAATATCCTTTAGTTTAAAAGAAGACTTATTATCCTAAAAGAGAGATCTCTCTACTATAAAATTTTAAAAAACTACTATAATACACTTAAGTTAGGTTATATAGAAGTAAATAAAACTATAGAGTTAATCTTATAAAAGTTTTACTAGCTATACTTAATAGAAGATATATAGCAATATATTACTAAATACTTATATTACTAAGGGGTATATATACTATAGTATAAACTATATAAGCTGCTATAAATATTAAAACTATTAGCATACCTATTTTAATAAATCTCACTAAACTTTTTAACTAGCTTACTAGAAAGCTGCTAAGATAATAAAGTTATTTATAATATAATTTTAGTAATTATATACTAAATAACTAAAGTAGCTTAATTTTTAGTAATAACTAAGTAACTAAATACTATAAGCTTAGTGAAAATCTTATATTAAGAAATTAAGTGCTAATACAGTATACTTAAAGCTATTATAAGCAATTAAAATAAATTAATTACTAATTAGTTTTAATAGAATTAAATAAAAGCTTAAAATATTTAAAAATATCTCTCTATAGCTTAATACTTATAAACAGATAGCTAAATAGAAAGAATATATTAAACTCTAACTATATATCTTATAAAGTTTAGTAAAAATTTATAAAACTAATAGGTAATCTAACTAATTAAAACTAAATTCTCTTATAATAACAGTAAGTATACCACTATTAGTATATCTCTATTTAAAGCACTTATAAAATACTACTTTAAGATAGTAGACTACTACTTATTAAGCGTTAAAATTAAAACTTAAAAAGTTAAAAAAAATTTAAGAAACTAATAGAGGTTTACTAAAAAATAGCTAAGAATTAGTAATATACTACTGAGGTATAAGCTAAAAATACTAATACTAAATAAAAAGTATAATTATATAATATAAGAGATATTATAGAATTCTCTACTAAAAACTTCTGTTTTATAAAAAGTTAATAAAAGCTTACTCTGTAATTTATTTCTATACTAATTATAGAAGTTATAAGCTTAAATACTTATAGAGTTTAACTTCTAAAGAAGTATAATAGAGTATATAATATCTTTTTAGTTACTTTACTTAAGCTATAGTATAGCTAAAAGCTTATTAAAGAGCAGCTTTTAAACCTTAAAGAAAACCTAGAAGAATAAGAAGTTAAAGATATTATATTATAAAGGGAAGCACTAAAAAGCTTCTTATATTTAGTTAAGTAGAAAGGCTAGCTAGTAGAATATAACACCTAGAAGCTTAAAGAATACTTAGTAAACACTTTATAAATTTTCACTAGATTTAAGAAATAATAATATAAATTATATTATAAATAAAATAATAAGTAATATAGAGCAATAAGAAAAGTTAATTAACTACAGAACAGCTTAAAATACTAAAAAAAACTCTTAAACCCTTTAGTAAAAGAAATATAAAATAATAAATATCTAACTATATATTTCTATAAGAAAACTACTATATACTTACTAAACTTTACTTAATACTCTAATTACTTCTAATTATTACCCTCACCCTTATTACTATTACTCTAATTCTTATTATTACTGCTATTATTATCCTTAGAACCCTTATTACTATTATTATTACTATTACTCTTTAAACTATTACTAATAATACTACTATTACTACTAAAACTTCTACTACTAAGTATATTATTAGAGTTACTATTATTATTTTCAGAAAACTTATTAGTATTTTTATTATTAATTTAGTATTAATAAGCTATTACTAAATAGTTACTAACCTGCTTATAAAAGTTAAGCTAAAGTATAAAGCTACTACTAATAACCTTATAAATAGGAATAGAAGTAAAATAATAAGCATTATAAAATATATAAACAGCTTAGATCTTTAAGAGCTTCTATATAGAAAGCTTAAATATATAGTTATTACTACTAGAGAGCTACTTCTCTAAAACCTTACTAAAGCAATTAAGAAACTAAGCCTAATTAAAAATATAAGTTTTATTATATAAATATACTAAAAAGATATTATTAATCTGCAGTATAATCTTCTTAACTAATACTTTATTTTTAGCTTAGTAAGCTACTTATAAAAGCATATTAGATAAATAAATAAAAAAACTAACTATAAGTAAAACTTATATTAAAAGAAACCTATAAATATACTTAGGTATATAAAGCTGTAGTCTCTTCTATATTTATAATAAGTAATTAGTTATTATACTTCTTAAAACTAAACTTAAAACTAATAGAGTTTACTAACTACTTATAGAGATATTAAAAAAGCTTAATACTCTATTCTATAGCTATAAAAATATAAAAAATCTTATACTAATAATACTGCTTAGTATTAATAGCATAAATATAACGCTTAACTTAGTTCTAATAGAAGTAGATTATATTAATAAAATAAGCTAAGATCTAAAAGAAAGAAAGTTAGCTTATACCTTCTCTAACTAATTACTAAATTTATCCTATAGCACTTAATACTATAAATCTAATATAACTTATATATATAGTTACTATTCTTCTAATAAGTATAAATAACCTTAGCACTTTTAAGAAGCTATAGTATATAATTAATATAAAGCTTATTATTATCTACTTAGTTATATTAATAATTACTTTTACTAAGCTTCCTCTTATTAAAGCTATACTTTTTAAGAAGTTAGTAAATAAAGCTTTTAGTATTTATAATATTAGTTATAAAGGTATTATAAAATAAGAAAAGATTTAATAAATATATTATAAAAGCTTAATAAAAAACTTATAAAAATATAAAAGTTATTATACTTAGATATAATATATTATAAAAGAAAAAAACTAACCCTAAGAGAGAGAAAAGCTGTTATTTTATAAATAGCTAAAAAGCTTTATTAAATAATTATAGAAGTAGCTATAACTTTAAATAATATAAATAGTAGTTATTTACTAAAATAAATACTACTACTTATAAAGAAATAAGTATAGTAAATTAATAATAATAGTTACTATCTAACCTATTTAATAGCTTTATAATATACCTATTTTAAAAGGGAAATAATAAAATAAAAAATAAAATTATTATAAGGATATTATATAAAAGAAGACTTACTAAATAAAGAGTAAAGCATTAGAAATAAAACTTATAATATAAAGATAACTATTCTCTTTTAAAAATAATAATAAGATTTTTTTAGAATAACTTTAAATAGAAGATATAAAGAGGCTTAAAAAGAGAAAAACCTTAAGAGATAAAATTAAACTTTAAACTATAGCTTTAATTTAGAAGCTTTATTATCCTTTAGTAAATATATAATAAATAACTACTATACTAAATAATAGAGATAACTATACTAAGCTTAATATATATCGCTTAAATAATAGAGAAGAATACTAATAGAAAGCTGTTTAAAGTATTTAGACTTATAGTAAGAACTACTATATCTAAAAGGGAGATAATTATAAAGGTCTAAACACCTAGCTTAGAAAGTTTAGAGATAACTCAGCTAATAAAAGCTGAATAGATAAAGAAGCTTATAGGTCTAAAGTATAGAACCCTCTATAGTAAGAGCTTAGTAAGCACTTACTAAAGGCTGAAAAAAAAGAACTTAGAAGAAGTAAGCAAAAATAGCGTAGCAATACTAAACCTACCTTTTAGGTGCTTCTACTATCAGTTTAACCTAATTATAGCTTGTAGCCTCTAATACCTTTATACTAATATTATATTAAGGTAAGCTCTTATTTTAGCTTAATAATACCTCTTACTAAAGAAAGATATTAAGATACCTCTCTTATAGGTAAATTTAATATCTCTAAAGTAATATTAACTTACTAATAAGTTAAATAATTAACTTTATACTTATTATATTAACATTATATTATTTATAGATTCTTTTATATCTATTAATATATATATAAATATTCTATTAAATTAGATTATATATAGTATATTTTATTATAGCTAGCTTTTATAATTAATAAACCTCTTCTTTATCTATATAAATATATAGGTAGGTAAGAGAATTCTATTTATTACTCTAATATAGTTTATAAAGTAGCTATATTTATCTTTTAGCTTAATCTAAAGTAATATATATAAAGCGTTTAGCTATTTAATAACTTTATTATAAAAAGTAATAAAGCTAGTAAATACTTAATAAAATATCTCCAAGATAATACTTTATATTATTTAAAATTTATTTAAAATTATATATTAATATACTTCTTAACCTAATATATATAAGCTAATTATTAGCTTATATTTAAAGCTTTAATACTAAATATCTTTAATAAAGTTATAATATTATAGCTAAGCTATAATATTTATAAAGTTCCTCTTTAAGATATAAAATATCTAATAAAAGTTATTATAGTTACTATATAGTAATAAAGTAGTATATTTAAACACTTATTTTATACTATTAAGATATTAAATTATTAAAAAAATAAGCTTATTAATAATATTATTAATTAGAGCTATAATAGCTATAGCTATAGCTATAGTAGTAATATTAATAATAATAATAAGTTATTAAAAAGTATTTATTTTAATATTTAAAATATAATTAATATAGACTAGAGATAAATAAAATCTACTTTAGTACCTAAATCTTAGTACTAGCTCTACTTTTTTATATATTAAGCTAGATAGTAGAATCCCTTAAAAATATACTAGCTATTCCTAATATATACTATTTTATTTAAGGTCTTATAGAGTGATTTTTTATAAATTTAAGCTAATACTAGTATAAGAGAGGTATTATTAGATTTAGTAAAATGCCCTAAAAAGCTAATAATTAGGGAAATTATTTATGCTTACATCATCTAAAAACCCTGGTTTTTAGCTCCTGGCACACATCCAATTACACCATAAGTCATGCCCCAGGTTGCGTGTTGCTTCTTCACTCAACGTTGCCTACACCGAAAACCAGACATCAAGGTCGGGCAGGCACTCACAGGTCGGCGAGATTTGAAGCGGAAGGTGAAATATACAGTCTCTTTACTAATTAAACAATGACTAAACGACCGGGGTGGCGGGTCGAGCCTGACTCAGTCATCTCGCGTCTGCCCCGCCGCCGATGGCACACCATCGATCGCCCCCAGCTCCCCCGCGTCAATGTCCGTCTCCGCGGGCTTCTCCGGCACCAGGCGGATGAGGAAGACCATGCAGGGCACAGCCAGCAGCAGGATGGCGCAGTTGACGATGAATGCGACCTTGGGGTCGGCGCCGGAGTTGGTGTTGATGGCGTACGAGACAGCCTGTCCCGCCGTCTCGAACGCTCTGAAGAGGCCGCCGGTTCTGGAGCTGGAGGCCACGTCGGTGGAGAAGGTGCCCAGGATCCAGTAGAGGGACAGCTGCGTCCAGTAGCCGGTCGTGAAGATGATGAGATAGGGGATGTAGGCTTCGGCCCATCTTCTGCCGTGGCTATTGAGAAGTACTGTCAGTAACTTTGAGCATGAGGGGTGAGGGGAGAGAGATGCACGTACGTCTCGTAGTCCAGAGCGGGCTTGGAGAGGCCGAACTTGCCGTACTCAATGCCAATCCAGACGAAGCAGGCTGCCTGGGGAATGGACCACATGGCAAAGGAGATCCATGCTCTCTTCGACTGAGACCAACGGGTGTTGTCCAGAAGCCTTCCGTAGGCAATGACAAGCGGAATGGTGATCGAGGCTGAGAAGCGTGTTAGACGGGTTCTTAGTACCGAGATATTGGGACTACTTACGCATGATCAAAGATGACAGCGCGCGAGCACGGACAGAGAAGTGCAGGGAAAGATAGGTTCCCATGGTTCCACCGTAGAAGAACGAGTAGAAGGAAGGGATGAAGATGAGCCAAGTCTGAACCCAGCGTTAGTTTATGACAGGAGTCTGTACGAAGGAGAGCTTCATACCTTGGGACGCTGTGCGTGCTTCCACAGCGCAGCGAATTCCTGCTTCCAGCTGATGCTGGGGGACATTGGGATCTTGGCACCATCTCTGCGTCGGACGCGCTTGGTGGGCGAGAGGAGGAACGCCCAGATGACACCGGTGCACTCTGTGAAAATAGTCTTGGTCAGTCACTGTAGGCTTCGACAAGCATGATGTGAAAACTTACCGAAGCCAACGAAGATGAGGTACGTAGACCACGCAATACCGCCGGCAGAGCTATCAGAGTAGTTGGTGGAGAAGTTGATTGCACCTCCCATCACACTTCCCGAGTTTCTCATCGCGGACCAGATGCCCAGATAGAAGCCTCTGTCGTCTTGCTTGGGGTACGACAGCATTGCGGTCGTCTCGGCGACGTAGAGGAATCCCGAAGTGAAGCCTCCAATCAGCTAAAGAAGCGTTAGACTGAATCCAATGCTCGATAATGATCAAAGGTGACCTACCCTGGAGAAGAGAAGGTACCAATCGACACCGTACTTGGCGTTGACATAGTACGCAGAACCAGCCAGGGGCATGGCGATGGCAGCAATCATGCAAGACCACTTGATGCCGAATTTGTTGATCAGAGGTCCTCCGAAGAGGGTCATCACGCAGCCAGCCGCATAGTTGAGCGAGGTTGCCAAGTTGGCGAGGTACGGGGTGGAGAGTCCACCGCCTCCGAGGTTGGAGATGGCGTCGGACATGGCGGGGCCGACGAAAGACAACCTGCAGCAGGAAAAGACACACAACTTAGATCCCCATACTTGCATCGATGCACAGGGCGTTTGCTTTTCACTTACGCTCCAAACAGAATCATCTGCCAAAGAACACTGCGCCAGAACTTGGTGAACTTTGGCGCGCGCAGGTACGCGTCGTCGATGCCATAGTGGTCTGCGTCAACCACATGGCTGGGCACGGTGCCGAGCTCGGTGGTGTCGTCGACCTTTGTGTTGTCTTTCGTGGGTTCAGGAGCCATGGTGAAGAGATCGGCGAGATTTGGCGTATCTCGATTAAGAAGAGAACAGTGCGCCAGAGAGAGGACGTGTGGTTTTCAACGACCATTGGAGTTATATATTCAAGCTTTTGGGGGTCGCCTATCAGTCGCCCAGGCAGGAACTTGGAACGTCCGTATCAATGAACTTGACTTGGGTGAGGCCCAGGCGCTGCGGGAGGGCCAGTCAGGAGTGTGCCATTGTCATCCATGGCACACCGGCCTGGAGATAACAAGTGACACGCGCCCATCTAAAAATCCCCGATGCGTATCTTGTCAAGCGGATGGCCCTTGCAACAGCAGCAACCTTGCCACCAGATTCCGATCCTCTTCAATGAAACGCAACTGTTCCTGGCTTGGCATCCAAACTCCAAGATGACCGGCTTCACAATGCCAAAAGCTGTATTCGAGATCAGACAATCCGCTCAATTGAACATGGCAATTGGACTGGCCAGAGCCTCTGCTAATAATGCCAACATGTCGCCATCAAGGTACCAAAACGTGAGCCCATTTCCCCAGACGGCCAGTGTCCTCGCACCCCGCTGACATCCTGGATCGCGGCCGCGGGATGGCTAGATGACAAGCTCTCCCCCCCCCATCGACACATGCTACCCTGCTCATGTGGCCTCCCAACCTCGACCAACCACACACGACCGCAGACCGGCAACGAGCAACAGTGTTGGCTCTTATCTGCACCGGCCCGGTTCCGGTTCCCCTGATAAACGTGGTCTTTCCAGGGGGCAGGCAGCGTTGATAACGTTCCGGGACCGGGTAAGGTAAGCCAGACGAGGCGGGAAAGTTGAGCACGGCCGCCAAGTTGCAGGGGCCCGCGAGCAACGGCTATCCTGCATATCCCGCGTTATCTGTGGGTGACGTTGCAGTGGAGCACTCTCTATCCGCTGTCTGTCTGTCTGTCCCTCCCAGCTGGGTGTCTGGCTGCTTCTCTTAGCCTCTGCTTTAGTCGGCAGGTGTCCGGGGTGCGGTGGAACAGGCGAACTCCATCGGTTTGGGGTATCTGAGCCGAAAGCGGGGGAGGACCCAGCAAGCAAGCGATAGCGCTGACGGCGAACATTTCTCAAACATTTCCCGGGGGAACTTTATAACAGCGAGGTCCGGCCGAACCGTGGCTACTAAGCGTAGTGTTACTAAAGCAGTTGGTGTGTTGGTGTGCTGTAATTCGACTTACATATTCAATTGGCAACAGAGACGGCGCGGATTGATTGATTGATTGATAGACAGCTGCTTCAGTCGGATACGGATAAGCCATGCCGCCCTCCCCGCTCCCGGTTCCGAACTCCACGACCTCCTTCTGGAGGTCAAGTCCGCACCCGCTCGACAATCACCGGTCTACCCCCGACGTCCCCTCGCAGGTCGACATTGCCGTCATTGGCGCCGGCTATGCAGGCGTCTCGACGGTCTACCACATCCTCAACATCGCCAAGGCCAAGGGCACCCCGCCCCCGAATATTGTGATTCTCGAGGCGAGAGAGGCGTGCTCCGGGGCCACGGGCCGAAATGGTATGTCGCTGAGATGTTTTGTTTTTATTGAGATAGCTCTAATGATGTGATGCGGCGGATGCAGGCGGCCACCTGAAGCCGGACCCTTACAATCGGCCTTCAACCCTTGCGCTCACGCATGGCGTTGAGGTCGCTGGCGAGTGCGCCAACTTTGAGGCGGATAACCTCGCGGCTGTGAAGAAGGCTATTGAGACCGAGGGGATTGACTGCGACTTTGTGTATACGCGTGCGGTGGACGCGTTGATGAGCGAGTCTATCTGTGAGCGCATGAGGTCTGGTGTGGAGTTGCTGAGGAAACACGGCGTCAAGGTGATGGACGACGTGTATTTTGCCAAGGGGGCGGAGGCAGAGCAAGTAAGTCAACCTTTTTGAGAGTAAAGGTGTTCATGTCACTGACGGGAACCAGCTCTCTGGCGTCAAGGGCGCCAAGGGGTGTCTCTCATACACGGCCGGCCACCTCTGGCCATACAAGCTCATCATCGGCCTCCTCGAGAAGGCGCTTGCCGCCGGCGTGAACCTGCAGACGCACACCCCCGTGACCAAGATCACAGAAAAGCCCGATGCAGACGGGTTTCTCACCCTGACCACGCCGCGGGGAACTGTGCGCGCTAAGAACATGGTGTACGCGACAAACGGCTACACGTCGTCGATCCTGCCCGAGTTCTCGGAAAAGATTGTCCCCGTGCGGGGGATATGCAGCCACATCCACCCCGGCAAGACGCCCGCGCCGCTGCTGCCTCACTCCTACATCATCCGCTGGTCGGAGAGCGAGTACGAGTACCTCATCCCCCGGCTGGACGGCAGCATCGTCGTGGGAGGTGCCAGGGGCGCGTACTACCACGACTTGGAAAAGTGGTATGGCAATGTCAGCGATGACAAGATGATTGAGGAGGCGAAGCACTACTTTGACGGGTACATGCAGAAGGTTTTCAAGGGCTGGGAGGACACCGGCGCCTACACGAACAAGGTGTGGACTGGAAGTAAGTTGATGCACCCTGAGACTGATGTGAGGTGCTTGCTGACGTTGTTCGTAACTAGTTATGGGATACTCCACAGACTCAACGCCGCATGTTGGCGTGGTTCCTGGTAGACAGAACCAGTTCATGCTGGCCGGCTTCACCGGCCACGGCATGCCGCAGATCTTCTTGTCTGCGAAGGGCGTGGCTTCGATGGTGATGGAGGGTGCAGACTTTAAGAGTACCGGTATCCCAAGGCTTTACGAAGCTTCGCAAGCCAGATTGGACAATCCTAAAAACAATGTCTTGGATAGCTGGAAGGCATCTCAAAAGACTGCACCAAAGCTGTAGATTGAGTGATTGACAAAGTCTAATAGATGACGGTTCCTTGCCGCTAAGCAAAACTAGGCAAGGCCATTGAGCAGTACTATTATTGAATTAATCCTTTAACCACTAACTACCTTACGGCACGTGTGATCTTATCGCCACTCTCAGTGGAAGTTCGACCTCATCGGTTGAATTATGCCATGACCCTGTAGACTTGATACTCGTCGCCGACGTTAACAGGCAGAATATTGAACGTGGCATACGAGTCGATGCCCTCCGGCTCCAGCGTAACAAAAGCGTGGGCTGCGTTCTTCTGTCTCGTGCTGACCCAGAACCCTCCCGCTGGAATTCTGACCTCCTTCTTTACAATGGCAGTCTCCACGGTAGATCTCACGACGCCCTCGTATTTCGACGCGGCAATACTGGCGCTGGTAACGTTCAATGCTTCAACCTCGCCGTTGAAATCGAACTCGAGCGTCTGAACAGTGACTCCTGCCACGCGAAGACGCTCAGCCACATCAGCCCAGGCCCTCGAGAAAACGTACGCCTCGGGACGAGCGCGGGTGAGGTTCGCCACCACAGGCGTAGTGTTGAGGAACTGGACTGGGACGTCGACCAAAGCTCCCGTCTCCGCCTCGATGAACTGCCAGGATATGTTCGTCGCGCGAGGCGACTCCGTGATGACAATGTCCTCAGTACTCTCGATGAACTTGGTCCTCGCGTTCTCGACAGTCTGGTACACCTCCTCGGCGTGGTCCGCAGCCGTCTGGACAATCGTCTCGACCATCGTCAGGCCCGTGGCCACACGGCGCTGGAAGTGTTGGTCCGCCAGACCGATGCCGCGGGTTTCGGTCAGGAACATGATGGCCTGGCTCAGCGCGACAGAGCTGTCGCCGATCTTGGCGTCCCCCGTCGTCTCCTCCAGCACGATGTCGTCGGTCCCGTCGGAGCCAACAACGTAGGGACCCCATCTCAGCCCTCTCTTCGCCATCGCCGCGGCAATGGCGTTGGCGAACACGGCCTCTGAAATATTGCGGATGTCAGCGTGGATGTTGGCGTTCTTCATGGCGGAGAATTGGCCGTCTTGCGCGTCGATCCACTGCTCCTTGGTACCCCACGCCTGAGTCGGGCTGTACTCGTGACAGTCGACGCCGACATGCGGCGCGAAGCCCATGACCAGTTTCTTGATGTCGCGCGTCTGTTGGCGAGCTAGCTTGGTGTGGTCGCGGTTCGGGTCGAAGCTGGTCGCAAGGTATCTCTGAAAGTACGCGACGCCGTCGGGGTTGTATCGGGGAAGCATCATGATGTCGACCTTGTCGAGGATGGACGCCGCCCAGGTTGCGTTGGCGTCGAATCGGCCAAGCAGAGCGAGAAGGGCTTGGTCGCCGCCGGGCTCGTTACCGTGGACACCGCCCTGCATCCAGATGCGTACTTTACTGGGAACGCTGGCATTGGCGTGCGTCGCGAGACTATCGGGGATGCGCTTCGTGGTCGACAGGTAGACATAGGGTATCGTGC
The DNA here is from genome assembly GCA_027406065.1 of Colletotrichum cordylinicola. Classification (NCBI taxonomy): domain Eukaryota; kingdom Fungi; phylum Ascomycota; class Sordariomycetes; order Glomerellales; family Glomerellaceae; genus Colletotrichum; species Colletotrichum cordylinicola. The sequence continues at coordinate 1,148,088 of JANVYD010000011.1, read as the reverse complement.
GGCCTTCTTCGGACTTGAAGTCGGGGTTGTGGTAGGTCATCCACTCATTGCGGGCAGCGAGAGTCTGAAGGTAGTAGTCTGCGAGTCCCTGGTCAGAATGGCTCAAATACGACTTACGTTGGCTTCACATACCGAGAGTTGCCTGGTCAGTCGGCCCACTGGTCCCGTTGGCGAATGTGCTAGGGACGCTGTCCGGGTTTGCGAATGCAGGCGAGAGAAGCTCAACCCCCTCAACCTCAGGGAAGTTGGCAGCGACGACCTCGGTATCGGGAATCATCTCGACCTGGTTGCTGGCATAGGTGAGCGCGGTGGCCAGGCCTGCATGGAGCAGACCCAGGGCAGCTGTTTCCTGGTAGCGCATGGTGATGATCGTCCCCGGACCTGGCTCCGTTCAAGTTCTGGCAATTGGTGGCGGCAACAGTGAAGCGACAAACCACCGACATTGAGACTGCAACGTGGGCGTGTATTCTTTTTAACTCATCTGCCACCTTTCGGTCTCACACCGAGTCCCAATCGCATCGCCAAGGCCTCATTTACCACGTCCAAGGACCCATAACGTCATGTCGTCGCTGTCGCGGTACGACAGTCACGGCATTTTTGCTCGAGCTATGCGCGAATAGGCATCTGTTCATCTCTAGTGTGGAGGATGCCCCTCAAAGTGTGGGGTTCAAAAGTCTTGGGGATGCTGTCAAAAATCCCCGGAGCTTCCATACAAGCGCAGCGATATCGCTTGCCAAGACGTGTTATCTTGCCAAGAACGAGTTATTACCAGGCTGTCGGGCGGATACGCACCAATTTTTGATTCCAATTGTCAACCATATTTGTGTGTGATAACAATCAATGCAGCAAAGAGTGGTTGGAGAGGTAAATCGTAAGAGCATTGAATTCAGAAGTGGATTAAATAGGTATGGAGGCAACGTTCATCAATTCGAGAGACAACACACGAGAGAAGTCCAGTACGAAACGTCCAATGTAGATAGACTCAGACTTTTCTGTTGACAGCGTGCTGAAAGTAGGTATTGTTCACAAGCTTTGCGTAAAGGGGAGCGCATCGCAATGACAAAGTGAACGTTGACCTCTATCAAATAAGGCAATGAAATCTAAGGTAATATTCAGAGCCACAACATCATCGCTCATAAACCAGAGGGATGGAGATAGAAACAGAGGTATAGATAGAGACAGACAGCCCTGGAGACAGAGACAGAGACAGAGAAAGTCGAAAATTATATATCCATCTGACCAAGTTGTAGACATCCTTCCGTTCAACCTCAGACAACTTCCGCCAATATCAGAACATGGGTGTTGCTTTGGAAGGGCTAAAGCCTTATCAACTACCTCTACCGGCAGAGAGGCGATGAGATGCAGCCGATCAAGACGGACGCACCAACTCCAGCCGAGGGCACCGTCAGGCCGGTTCCGATGATGTTGCAAAGTGCGCACTCAAGCGACGACTTGCTACACTTGATCTCATATTCCATGTTGCCATGCTCGGAAGGGTTGCGGCCCGAGCCTTTGGGTGGGATGTTGTCCATGGTCATTCGAATCTTTCGCGGCACCTTGACGTAGTGATCGACCTTGTCAACCCACTGGAGGCACTGGCCCTCGTGACCGGGGCGTGTGTCTGGCGTGCGACAGACGGGAATCTTCGTCTCGCGCTTCGACGAGAACTCTTTGGTCTTGCCGAGGTTGGCAAACGCGGTGGAGAGTCGCTGCAGCGAGTGTAGCTCAGAGTGGCCCTCGTTGGCGTGGCACGACCACTCAATGGTACAGCCGGAGCCGATCGAGATGGCTGAGGTATCGCAATCGGTGCTCTTGTCGTTGAACGTCCGGTGAACGGTTGCAACTACGTTCTCCGCCGTCTGCTCGTACAGCTCCACCCAGTCCGAGTTGGTGGAGCCGGTGATAGTCGTGTCGTCCTTGTCGTTGTTGTTGCCGCCACCGCTGCCGGGTTTGATGTACGGTTTGCCGCGGTGGTTGCACACATAGGCGCTGGAGCACCACTTGCCATCGGCCAGCTGGTACACCTTGTCCCAGTGGTACGAGTAGCACTTGAGCGGCTTGTCCAACTCATACTTGTGCCAGGCATCGCCTGCTGGCTTGGGATCTTTGATGCTGCGGTCAATGTGGACGGTGAAGACGTCGCCGTTGGGCATAGTTGCGCTGACGCCGCCAGCTTGGCCCCAGGGGTACGATCCACTCCACGGTACGTTGACCATCATAGTCGGTTTGTAGGTGTCTAGACCGTTGCCCGTCCAAACATCGCCCGGGTAGTAGATCATCTCGCGAGAGGTAGAACCGCCGTTCGCCCCGAGACCAATGCCGCAGTCGGCGAGCACGAGGTTCTCGTATGGGCTTCTTTGGGCCGATGCGACACTTGCAGAGAATAGGAGCGCTGCACCCCAGGAAGCAGACCCAAGATTTATGATGAACATATTGAGTTGGCGGGATGGATAAATATTGATACAATGATGGATTGATAGAATCAAGTGTTGAAAATGTCGCGACCTTTCTTGTCGAAGCGAGGTTTTCTCAGTGAATGAAAACTTCCTTGTTGATGCTGCTGAGACTAATAGGTAAGGTAATCATACCAGCTGTGGCAACGTCGTGTCTTTTATAAACTTACCCAAGCCTTCATCCTGCCCTCGATGGAACCGTCTATGGTAAATGGTCTGTCAGTAGAACAGCCGCCGGATGTTGCATATCCCCGGGCTCGCCGTCCTAGAGCCCGCTTAACACGACCGTCTGCTGGAGGCGGGCATTCCGAGAAAGTCTCGCCTTCTTCCGGTGTGCGTCAGGCAATGCGTTGGGCCCATTGTCTCTGGGCCGGAAAGGCTATCTGAATTGTGGGTTGCACAAGAAGCACGATAGTTATGCTCCGACTTCTAAGCCAGCCAACATTCGGCCTCAAGCTGCAAAAAAAATTGAAACTTCAAACGACCGATTCCCGCACACGCAAGGCTTTTCGCAAATCAGTGATTTTTTGAAAAGACATATCCATAGACAGCAGTTCATTGCCCTTTCTGACGCCAGCTTCTGTGATGAAAGTTGACGGAACCGTAAAGTGGGTGTCGTAGTATGTAAAGGCCCAAAGACCCGGGGGACGGAGAATTTCATGCCAATAGGGATGGTAAGAAAATCTGATAGGCTCCTTGAAACCTAGGTTGGATATTTCGCGAAAAGGACATTACTATCGCTGTCCTCCGATGCATAGTAGAGGCTGAATCTGTACATAAGCACTAGCCCCTCGCGTAGGTCCTCAAGCACACAGAGTAATCGCCGACCTCAATCTACATCTGCGTCTGATGTCTCAATAAGCAGGCTTTCTCATTTTATGGTGGGAAAAGATAAGCATGTTTGACGATAACACGTCTTGCCTGCACTCCGCCACCAATACGCGACAACAGTCAATTAAGTACATTGACATCCCAATCGATTGAACATCACCAAGTGCAAGACTGAATGGACTTTCACAGCACCATAGTCCCGTGGAAATGCAGGCGCAAGACGTGTCACTTTGGTAGAGAGAATCTCGCTTTATTCTGGAATGTGGCTTTTAAGTTGCAAAATTGACTGAAGCACTCCCATTGTGTTCTGTATTAGGAGAATTGAAACGACTCCCGTAGGAACATTTCTTAAGTCTACAAAACATAGATTGGACTTTAGCAATGGGGCTTGTCTTCGAGTGGGCTGCCTCACCGGCAGGCACAACGCCCATTCATGATTTCCTGCAAGCTTCATTGACTCCACAGACCACGGGACGCCTCCTGAGGGATCAATGGACCCATTCCAATCAAAATGGTGCAAATGACCTCTCATTCTCATCCAGAGTATAGTCGCATTCACAGGGATTCAATCCAAAAAACATCAAACTGGTCTCGTTCTCGAGGATCCGTAGGAATCTACTTAAAATATCGAGGACGACACTTAAGAGGTCCGTCTTCAACATTAGACCATGACCCCCTTCAGCCACGGCAACAATATTAAGGACTTCTTTCCCAGAGCCTCTCATGACCTTGACAGCCAGTGCAACTTCGAATACTTAGATAAACACGTATTCCGGTTTGCCACACCTTTTTGGACGTTCTCACCCACACTCACTTACCACTGCGACCCGCCCGTTGATTATTCCGTCCAGGAGACGAAATCCACCCTTTCGCAGACGATACCCCCAACTCGCAAAGTCTATCTCCAGCCACTCTTCTGGATTACCCGCTGGTAAGACTGATTACGCCACGGCTCAACCTTAATGGCACACCTACTAACGCCCGATAGACGCATCGATGCTCCCAACCCTCTCTGCAATTCTCCTCGTTGCAGGACCCGCCACGGTTGCCGCCGAAAACATTCCTGGCAACTTCGCTAGACAGGCGTTCTAGTGTTCTTGCTACGGGCTTCCTAGTGGCAGCGCTCCCAATGCTGTAGCTGGCATGGACTGCTGTGCCTAAGCTGGTGCTCAGTGGAGCGGCACTCCGTGCTTTTTGAGCAGCAAACCCGGCGCCGGTTTTAGTAAATGCTGCAACAGCAAAGGTGTTGGTGGATGTGTCTAGGCTTATTGGTCTGGTGGGTTGGCTTGAATTCTTGGCTCATCCGGGTAAATCAGACATGCGGCAACGCAGGTTTGAACATACAGCCAGACCAAGCCTACACATTCAACTCACATGTAATACAAGATGCGATTCTATCGTCAAGCAAGACGTTGCTATTCTCCATTGATCTTTGCCTTTGATTCGGTGCGTTTCACCCAGAAAGATTGAGAACCAGGGCGGTCTATTTCAGGAATGACCTTTGTGGCTTGGCAACCTGGAGAACTCATTACACGAGGATGCCTGTCAACCTGCTTTGCGGCTGACCATCAAGTGCAGGAAAGTCTTTTGCAACCCTTATGCTCCCTACATAGGCAAAAAGGTGTGGGAGACATACCTATATTAAGAAGCATAGCAAGCAACCAAATGTAACCTACCACCACATTGTCTTCACATCCGATCAACATCTCGATCAACATCCAATTTCCTTCAGATTTCAAACAGAAACAATGGCTTCCAAAGCAAAGTCGACCACCGCTAATGAGACAGCCGGTATCCACTGTTGGGAACTCGCAAGTTTGCTTAACCGCGCACATCAAAAAACCGAATTTAAAGACCTTCCCGCTACGGCACGAGAGGGAGTATATGCGAAAGTCACACTCGAAAACGTAAACGAAGACGTCATTCGAGCACTCGGAGAGTGGGTTATGAAGCCCTGCGGATATCTGACACTCCCCGAGAGAATCAATTCATGTCCTGGTACGATTGTCTTCGCAGTCACCGAGCGAATCTGGAGTAAACTTCGATCGGAAAGCTGCATCACTTTCGTTGAGAACATCCATCACATCAGCCCGGTCACCGTATCGTGGGTGAAAGACGACAAGGGGAAGACGGAAGTAGCAGAAACCCTATCTGGAACGTCTCAAGTTGATGAAAGCGTTCCTCTTGACGTGATCAATATTCACGTAGAGTACGGTGAGGGACTCTAAGGTATGTTCGTCTGACGTATATAATGTAGAGGCTCGAGGCTGACTACAGAAAAAGACTTGGGGCTCTAGCCGACATTTTCTATTCTCATGTACAAACGAAATGCATGGCGAACCACACTTATTCCCGGACAATCCGTTTGATAATTTTTGATGGGATCGACTTAGGAGGCCATTTGAAGTATTGAGATGCAGTTCTTGGGGCATGGGACCTCATCGGTCAGGACTCTCGGGAATACCTTTTGCAGATCTCGGGCACCCCAATGCGGTAACTCCGAGCGCAACAAAAGAAAACAGCGAACGATGGCCTCGGCAGTCAGGTTTGCCCCATTTCACTGGATTTTCTGTGGACGGAAAAGCTTTGTAAATCACTGTACAAACATTTACAGAGACCTTGTAATATTCCAGAACCTTGGGCAGTTCATCCATCATAGTACGAGCGTCGCTAGCACCACGCACGATTTGAAGAAATTCTGAACACACTCACAAGCGGTTTACATGCATGTGACCACCACGCACTACATACGGCCAAATGTCCAAACTAGTTTTGCTAGTAGCATTCAATATGCAGTCAAAGTCGTGCGAATAAGCAGCGAAAACGAGTGTAGAGCTGACACGTGACTCGCAGCTTTGCGACGGCGCCGACTTACTTCGCCCCGCCGTAATTCCACGTCACGATCGTCTTTACACAAACATGCAACTGAGCATCCGGCCGGCCTCCTCCCCCAGCGTCCTGCAAAATGTTTGACAAATTTAACATGTCGGAATAAGCCACCATGTTACCTAGCGAACGCGCATCTGAAGATGCTCAGCCGTCGCCTGTCCGCAAGAGCAAAATCGGCACATTCCGCGTGTCTACTGTCGACGACTTCAGTTCCAGCACCCGCAATGAACGTATTCGGCGAAGATCTGGACTTCCATCAACAGCTTGTCAGACATGTCGGTCTAGGAAGGTGAAGTGTCGTGTGTCAATTATTGAGGATGGATCTTCCACACTTGGAGAGCCATCCCAGCCCCCACGATGTCAGGCATGCCAGCAAGCGGACATTGACTGTCGCTGGGACACAGTCGACAAGAGAAAAAGGCGAAAGGTGCAGAGCACAAATGATGCATCCCAAGATGCCGAAACCCTACCGATGGAAAGCATCACGGTCATCGGGGACGGCCAGCAGTCTGCTTCAGGGGAATCTCATCTTCACAACGCTGCGGCAAGCCAACCTTCAGGAGGTGAGGATCTGAGCGGAAATACAGGAGAAAGGAGCGCACATATGCCGGAAAATTTGAACAGCATCCATATCGGCGTGCCTGAGCTGGGCAGCAGAGCACATAGGGAGCCATCCGAAGTGCACTCAGAAATGCAGCCTCCGTCCAGGGAGTTGTTTTCGTTCGACAACATGGACATGTCATACGACTGGTCGGAAATTCAGGATTTGGTGCTCGATTTCGATGGGATGGAAAACGTCAGCAACATCAACTGGGATAATATCCTCGCCGATCGACAGTTAGATGATCCTGCAGCAACGCCTAGACCCCCAGCCAAAGCGATGCGACTGCGCCTGTATCGCCGATTCGGGCCCACGGCTGTTCTGCCTGGGTTGAGAAAGCTCTCTATTGCGGTGAATACTCGCTCGCCCGATGGGAGTGGTGAGTCCGATGCAAGTAGCCACCGTGGAACTTCGATGACGCTGTACTCTCGAAGGGTGAAGGCAACGCATCCGTCACCAGGTACGCCAATGTCTGACGATTCGCCCTATGATTTACCTCTGGAAGGTATCCGTCAAATAGCCGAGGTATTCTTCAACCGGTTGGCTTGCTACTTCCCATTCGTTGAACCCAAGATTCTGGATGGTCATGTTCGCTCAGGACAGGCCTCCAGCTTGTTGATGAACGCCATCGCAGCTTTGACGATGAGGTTTTGTCCCGTTGAACTGTCGCCGGGCACAGTGGAGGCGGGCTCAGATAGCCCATGGCGAAATGGGACATACTTCTTGAAACGCGCCAAAGAGCAGCTTGTTACACTTCTAGCCATCCCCACCACAGACATTGTGTCTGGAATCTTGGTCTTAGCCTGGGCGGAGTTCGGGGACAACAACGAAGCTGGTAAGTGATTTCCTGTCGCATCCATAGATGAGAGGAACATATCAAAGACTAACTTCCATCTCAGGGCTGTGGATGCTCTCTGGTATGGCCATCCGCATGGCCCAAGACATGGGATTACATCGATGTCCCGAGAAAGAAGCGAACCCTTCCAGTGTTGCTTTCTGGGATCGTTCGCCTTTAAGTCCTGACGGCAAAGGTCTTCTTAGCGACGAGATGTCCAAACTGCACCAAGCTAAATCCAAACTGATACTTTTCTGGACAGTGTTCTTCTTGGATGTGTTTGTATCCCTGCTTACTGGCAGACCACCCACTCTGAAGCGCTTGGAGGTCGAAGTGCCAATTCCAACAACAGACGATATGAAAGCCGCACAGCTGGACTTTCAAGAGCACGTATCAATGAAGAACAAGATATTCCCTGAGATAGCTCGGTTTATGCTGCTCTATTCAGAAGCAGTTGAGCTTCTAAACCAGACACGGAGTGAAGAGAACACAGAGACCTTCACTAATTCAAACGAATCATCTCAAAGGTCAAAGTTGGAGAAGGTCAGAGATCAGATCATGAGCTTGTACCAATCCCTTCCTCCAGATCTGGCTTTCAGCATCGACAACTACAAAGCTGCCAGTGTATGTAAGCAAGCCGGACAATTCTTGATGCTTCATGTCTACTTTTACACTTTCACAATACTCTTGTCGAGGCGGCATTCATCAGCAGAGGAGTCTAGTAACTCACCCCAGCCGCAAGTCGTCTTGGTGGCGTGCCAAAAGATTGTTCAAATGCTCAACACCGCCGAGCTCATCGACAAGACCGGGTACCTTTCTGTCCCATTCATCAACCAGGGCTTGTTCGTCGCGGCGTCTACGATCCTGGAGGAGCAGCAGTCTAACCAGAATCGGCCCCAGGACTTGTTTTCTCTAGGTAGTGGAACAGACGTTGAATATCTCTGCAAGAAGCTGCAAGAGATGTCTCATTATTTCAGAGGCACGGGCGTGACCCTGGCGGCATTGGAACGCAAAAGACGAGAGGTCGCGGCCAAAACCACGAGGGGCAACAACTCGAGCGAGGATGAAGAGTCTGACGAAGAGAAGAATGAGGTTGTTCAATTGAGCGATGGTGGCATTGTAAACCGATACTCGATACCAGAAGAGGGAAGCTAGTTGTCGGTTCATCATGGGATAGTAGAACAGAGGTCATTTCGGGATCGGGAAAAGGGTCCGGATGTTGACAAAAGATGGGGGGTTTCACGATGCATAGAACATTTCCAAAAAGAGAGTCTACCTAGGATTTTTAAATAGTAAGACTATTTCAAATTCCCCTTGAAGATCATAGCCCATTTTGAGATAAAATCTAGTGACGACGGATCTGCTTGGCCAACTTGGGAAGCATGCTAAGAAGCTACCTACACGCAGCAAACATATGCCCCACCTTCCCCATTCGGTAAATCCGAGCTATATGCGACCTCGGTGAGCAGCACGGTCAATTTCTCCTGCTTCTTAAATCACGATGTCAAGATTTCACGTCGCTATTGTATTTACTGGTATTTCTGATGTGTACCTCAGAAGACCTGTCATCGGGAACCCTGCCTTCGAATACAACGAGCTGATTCAAGCTTCATCACAAGACCTCAACATCAATCATGGGTTCCCAACATGACGCTGAAGCCTCTGCTGGCACTGCTTCTTTCGCAGCAATTCTCTTCGACATGGACGGAACTATCATCGACACGACTTCCGCTATTGTTGAGCACTGGCATAGGTATTTTGCACCGGAGTTCTGTGGTCGGAATCGACGAACTGACAGCAGGCCAGAATCGGACACGAAATCGGCGTTCCAGCTGAGACCGTTTTGGAAACATCTCACGGACGAAGAAGCATTGATACGTTAAAGCTAGTGGCGCCTCACAAGGCAAACTGGGAGTGTAAGACTATCGTATGTTCCTTGTTGAAAGCGGCGGCTGATTTGAGATAGACGTGAAAGAGATTGAAGCAAAGTTGCCAGAGCTATATGGTCATCTAGTAGAAGAGATACCTGGAGCCCGAAAGTTTCTTGAGGCTGTGGCGCAGTGTCATAAGCCTTGGGCTATCGTCACATCGGCGTCAGATCCACTGGCTTCACGATGGATCTCGCAATTGTCACTCCCAGTGCCAGATCACCTTGTCACGGCTGAGCTGGTAGAGAACGGAAAGCCAGACCCTTCATGCTATGAACTCGCATTGAAGCAGCTTGGCTTGATAGGCAGATCGGGTGAGACGCTAGTTATTGAGGATAGCCCAGCGGGCATAATTGCAGCCAAGATAGCGGGTTGCAAGGTTTTAGCGCTTCTGACGACTCACTCCGAAGAAGAGGTATCTGCAGCAAAGCCTGACTGGGTTGTGAAGGATCTGCTGTCTGCTGAGGTCCTCGCGTATGAAAATGGCAAGATAATTGTCAAATTTCACAATGAAAAGTAAGACAGAGCGTATAAAACTGCAGACGAAGGTTGAAAGAGCATCTATCCTAACTACCCGGTCTAAGGGCCGTAGTGAATGTATGGCACCCAGAGCGGCAAGACGACTTCGGTTCTTCTGATGTCTCTCATGGACCTGAGATCCTCTCCAGGATGCGATGTAACTCCTTCTTGGTCGTGATCATGCACAGCATCTCTGACCCCGTCTACCTTCTCACCCTGCTTTAAGTCCGCAATCACGGACGCAGCCCAGATGTCTCGTAGCTTCTTCGTAGCGAAATGCAACCCACCGCTTACGGATGAATCTGATATCCCTTTCGTGGCCAGAAACTCGTACGTCAATCTCGCCATTTCTGAAGACAACTCATCGTCGACTTCCCACAGAGTCCCAACCACATGTCGGAAACCTGACAGCTGGAATGCACTTGTCAGATGGATGTTTTCGTCTACGAGATCCTGGTTCGAGTTTTCGCTTGTCTTGCACGCCGACAGATACGCTAGAAAGGGCGGATTTGAAGCAAGGTTCTTTTCCATAAGACTCGCAGTGGTCAACGGTTGCGTCGTCCAATCGTTTAGCAGAATTTGACTCTTCAGCGGATCAAGTCGATTTGACTCTCCGTGTCCTGCGAAATGGAAGATGCGGCAGGTCTCTAAAGCTGTTAGGACGTCTTTATTGATTGATGTAGGCTGCACGCATTTCAGCGATGTCGAGTTGAATACACCACGAACCACGTCAATCTCAGATGTTGCGTAGCGGAGATTTGAGTGTGGTAGTCCTGGGGTTTCTCCCATGCCAATCAATACGACATCTGATCCGGATACGCGATAGTGCTGTTGACGAGATATCATAACGGCCTTTACAGACGAACTGTAAGAGGATATAACCCTGTCTATGGCGGTCTTGTGGCCTGGAGCCAGGTGGTAGCCAGCAGCATGCAATGGAAACCGAACGAGAGGCCCGGTAGGGATCCAGACAACGTGTGGCCAGTTGTCGTCGACACAATGCTTCGAGAAGCCCAGATAATCCAGTACAGGGCCGACCACTGATTCCCAAAGCCACATAAGTGTTTCAAATGACCGCATCTCATCTACGCGTCTCAAAACGTCGTCTCTGGTGAGACTGGGCAGTTCCAGATGATGTATCCGAGACTTTTCTATGATGAAGGCATCACAGCGTCGGTGGCTGATGTTGATGATGACGATGGGTCCCGCTTGCGCGACTTCTTGCATCTGCATTCCCGTTGCAGAACACAGGAACCTCTCGAAACCCGGTTGTGTGCGGATCTCACCCAAGAGCACAGCCATTTTTGTGCTTGCTTTATGGCGTTGATCGGTTTCTGGAAGCTCAAGCTGGCTTGGTGAATCCATGTCGCCGAACGATTCCAAATCCTCAAGAATGTCCCGGCGCATAGGTTTATCCAGCTCAGCGCGTACCCGGGGGTCTAAGCGGCGCAGGCTAACGCTAGCCCCCCTACTCACGTAGGGGGCGAAAAAACAGGGTTTCTACGTAAAAAAGGGGGTTTCTACCTAGATAACTAAAAGTAGTATTTTTTAGTATTAACTTACTAAATTAATAACTTTTTATAATATAATTTTTAGCTTTAACTATATTATATAGTAATAAAAGTAATATTATTTTATTACTCTTAAGTAAAACTATCTACTTATATATATAATATCTATATATCTTATATAAGTATTAATAAACTATAGAAGATAACTATTAGAAGGGGGCAGGGTTTTGAAATTTCTGGCATTTTGACTTCAAGGCAATAGATTATATAGATAGTTTCTTAGGCGTTAGGCGTTATCTTAAAGGGAAATAGCTTATATAAGTAGATAGAGGTTTAGTTAGCTTTTAACGAAAAGGACTAAGTAATTAAGTAAGAAATACATTTGTTTTTATAAAATTCTTATTTTTTTTAATAATTTTAGTAATTAGTTCTCTAAGGGAGCTATTAAAACCCTTCTATCTAACCTATAGTAAAAATCTATTAAGACTTATTTTTTAAAAAACTAAATAAAAATAGGTATTTTTAGGCTTTTCTAGCTTTAGTTAGTTTTATTTTTCGTTCTTTTTCTTAATTCTTATTATACCTCTTAGGTTATTTAAAACTAAAATAGAGTGGAATATTATAGAGATAATATTATTAAATCTTTTTTTAGTAGCTTATTTTTTCTAAAAAAGTTATATAACCTATAGAATAAAAAAATAGAAATTATAGATAAAGTATAATTTAGTTAGGTTTATATTTATATATTTATTTTTATATTTTTTATAGTTAGCTAGAAAATTAATATATAAATATTTAAGTATTTTTAAAGATATTTCTCCTTAAAATAGAGTACTTAGTATAATTAATAAGTTTTCTCTCTTACTTTATTATAAAATTAGTAACTAATATAGGGAGGTAAGTAAAACTACTAAAGAAGAATTCCCTTTATAATTATTTTATATTATCCTACTAAATTAGGATAAAAAAAAGCTTAAAAGAAGAAGTAATTTAAGTAATATTATATTAAAAGAAATTTAGTTAATATATTTTTAACTTTTATTTTCTTTTAGTAAAGAGGAACTACTTAGAAACTTAAAATCTAAGATTAATTAAACTTATAGGAGTTTAAAAACTTTAAAAAAATATTTAGTTTAATAAAAAAGAATAAATAGGGTTTTAATAAATTTAAATAATCCCCCTTATTAACTTACTATCTACTTATTTAAAAATTATTATATATTATATCTTTATTAGCTTCTATAATAATAATTTAAAGTTAACTAAGATAAGTTAATTATCTCCCTCACTCTTTTAAAATTAAAGATATAAAAGTAACTAAATTTATTTTACCTACTTTATAAATTTTAAAAAGAGTAAAATTAATTAATCTATTCTAAGAAACTTTTTTTTAGCTAAACTTATTAAAAGGTTTCTAATAATATATTAACTAATAAAGAGGAAGCTAAAAAAGCCTAAAAACTTAGGATTTAAGTTATACTTATATATAGAAATATTAAGAACTAGGTTTTTTAAATTAGAAGCTATTATAAATATAAAAGTATAAAAAACTAAAAAGGAAAAATATTATAATTATATTAGCTTTTTAAAAGAGGAATAAAAAGAATATTTTATAAACTTAACTAAGAATATTTCTCTCTTCTAAGAATAATTCTATATTAACTTTATAGAAAGAAAAATATATATATCTCCTTTATTACTTCTCTTTTTTATCTATTTATATAATAAATAAGTAGCTAATATAAAGTATATCTCTTAAAGTTTATAATTAATACTAAAGTTTAATTAAGTTTTCTATTAAATCCTAAGTTTAATTTATAAAAGAAGAGTATTATAGAGTGAAGTTATAGAGGATATTATTAATAATAGCTAGTCTCTTTATAAAGAGAGAAGAAAAAGAAGTTTAAAATATAAAGTAACTATATTATTAGAATAGTAGAAAAAAGGAAGAATAATAAATATAGATATACTTACTAAATAAGAGAAATAGATAAAAATAGAAATAATAATAAAGTTCTCTCTTTTCTTTTTTATTTCTATTCTTACTTTTTATTACCCTTTTAAGCTTATATTATAAAAATTCTTCTTTTATTCTTTCTATTAATAAACTATCTATTTTACTTAAGTTTTATTTTATCTTTTTATAAAGTACTTCTTTAGAAAAGCTTTCTTCTATTACTTCTTCTATTAATTTAGTAATATCTCTTTTAAAATAGTATTACTAGAATCTAAAATTCTAAAAACTTTAATTTAAGCTTAAGATAAGAGTTTTAGATATAAATTAATAGATAATAAGCTTAACTTAAGCCTTAGTTATATATTAGTAAATTCTTTTATAGGTTTTTTATTTTATTAATTTTAATAAAAAAAGCTTTCTTTAATTTCTAATTCTAACTAAAGCTTAGAAGTAATTATTAAAGCTAAAATCTTTAAAGCTATAGTTTCTAAAAGTAGTATTATAAGTATAAATAAAATACTTAGAGAGGATTTCTCTAAAGTAAGAGTAATATAAGGCTATTTAGAGCTTGCTAAATTATATTAGAGGATATTAAGACTTTATAAGTATAAGCTTTAAAGATTTAAGATATTAAGGCTTAATATAGCTAAAGCGTTATTTTCTTCTAGAAATAATATTTTAAACTTTATTAAAAGCTATAAAGCTACTATAAAAGCAGTAAGTATTACTAATACTTCTAAAATACTAAATATTATATTCTATATAGATACCTCTTTTTAAGCTAATAATTAAGCTTAACTTTCTAATAAAACCTAGTAATAGATAAAAAACTACTTAATCTAATATTATAAAGCTATAGATAAAAACTATTAAAACCTCCTAAATAACTAAATTAGCTAGATTATTTCCTTAATACTAATAATTAATAATTTTAACTATAAAGCTACTATAGAATTTCTTTAATAGATTAATAATATTTAAACTAAAGCTATAAAATATAACTTTAATATAATAAGTAACCCCTAAATAATTTATATAACTATATTAAGATTTAATTAGTTAGCTTTAAATAGAACTACTTTATTAATAAAGTTAAATATCTATAAGTTATTTAAAAAAAAAAAACTTTAATAAGTTTAAAGTAAATCTAATAAATTAGCTTAGCTCTAAAGCTACTTAGAAGCAGACTCTTTATATTATAGCCCCTACTTATACTCTATTTCCTCTACCCCTAAAAATCCTATAAAGAGATATTTCCCCCCCTCTATAAGTAAAAGGGAGTAAACCTAAGCCTAATTAAAGTATAAAGAGTATTTAAAATTAACTTTTAAATTAATAACTTTCTAACTTAGTGAAAATAATAGATAATTAGAAAATATCCTCTAGAAGAGTTATTTAAACTTTACTAGCTATAAAAAATAACTAACTATTTTCAGTTTATTCTATAAAAGTTAATAAAAAAAACCTTAAGCTATTCCTTTATAAACTATATAGCTAATATTAGTATATAAGCTATATAGATTATAACTTTAAAAAAGGCTACTATCTATAAAAAATAGCTAATAAGCAAAGTAGCTTAATCTAGTATTTCTAAAAGTAATACTTTTATAGCTCTCAGAATAATAAATTCTTTATCTCTTAGATAATTATTACTTTATTAAGATAAGAAGATAAGTTTAACTAAGAAGCTATTATTATATACCTAAAGAATTAAAACAGCTATAAAGCTATAAAAGCTTAAGCTATTAAAATCCTTAAACAGAATATTAGCAAACCTTAGTTTATACTTATAGAAGTTTTTTAAGATTAAGATAATTTTAATTTAATTAAAGTATCCTATAGGTTTATAGAAGAAGAAAGTATAGTATTTAAGAAAGAAGTAAATAATTAAACTTCTATATTTTAAGTTTTAGTAGTTAATAAAAATAAATAGAAAAAATACCTATATAACTTAGTATAACTTAATAGTATAATAAAAGAAGATATACTTAATTTTATAGCTTCTAAGCTTATAATCACTTAATTAAAGATATATAGAGTTAATCCTTTCCCTTAGAAGAAGCTAAAGCTTTTACATTTAAAAAAGATTAAAAAAAAAGCTTTAAAATCCCTTTCTAAGAAGGTTTACTTTACTATTTAGAATATTAAGAATACTCCTACTATTTTAAGAAGGCTTTAAGCTATAAAAACTCATTCTAAAAAGCTTCTAATCTTACTAAAAAGAGCTAGAGAAAATAAAAGAGTTTTTTATAACTTAGAAAAGTAAAAAAGAAATTTAAATATTAAGATAGGAGAAGAGTTACTTTTTAATTAAACTTCTACTCCTTTTAATACTTTAGAACTAAAAAAAATAGATAATCTAAAAAGAGAAGTAATAACTAATAATATAATTAAAATTTCTTCTCTAAAACCTATTCTAAAAATATCTTATTTAAAAGATAACTTCTAGTTAGCTATATTTCTTAATAGCTAAAATAGAAAAACTATTAAAAATAAAGAACTAATTAATAAACTTATCTTATATAAGCTTTATAGCTTAGTTAGTCTTTTAATTAAAAAAGTATATAAGATCTAGCTTAAATATAGAGAAGAGTTTATTAAAAAAATATATACTTTTATAGATAATCTTAAAAGTGTTATTTATATATCTATCCCTATTAACTTTACTAATTTTACTAAAACCTCTAAAGAAAAGGTCTAATAAATAGACTAAATAACTAAGTATAATAATATAATTTAAATATAAAACTATCTAAAGATCTTTATAATTAAAGCTATTATTCTTATAACTATAAACTAAATAGTATTTATAATTATTACACTATAGCTTATCTTAAAAGTTACTATTAGTAAGAAGTGTTTTAATAACTACTCTTTAGTATAAGGTGTTATTAATATTAGTATTAAATCTAGTTTTATTAATTATAAATATATTTTAGACTATAATATCTCTATTTCTATAACTACTCTAACTATAAGAATAATAGCTAAAAATAACCTAAAGCTATACTTTATTAGAGCTTATTATATACCTATTTAGATTAATAACTATAAGATTATAATAACTATAATAGTTATTAACCTTAAAATAGTTAATTATAACCTGCTCCTTAAGCTTCTTTTTACTATCTCTACTAAGCTTACCTTTAAATATTCTAAACGTTTTATTATTACTATAATAAAAGCTAAGAAATATAAAACTAAGAGGCTTAAAAAAATTAGTATTTTAGTTAGTCTTATATAATTAGATTCTTTATACTAAATTTAGTACTATTTTCTAGAATAAGAAGACTATATATAAAATATTTATAATACTTCTAAGTCTATTTATAACTATAGTAAGACTAACTAAAATATAAATAATATATATAATAAAGTCTAAACTTACTATACTAATATTATAATAAACTATAAAAAAAAAGCGCCTCCTTACCTAAGAAAGAAAAGAAAACCTTCTTAAATAGGAAATAAAAACTCCTTAGAGTAGTTAATATTATACTTTAATCTCACCTTTAGTAGTACTTAATATTTTTAGTATAATTATAAAAATAGTAATAACTTTAGTAATAGAAACTATTAAAGCTTACTTTCTTAAAAAGACTAAAAGCTAATAATATCTTAATAGCATTCTAAAAAACTAAAAACCTTTTAACTTCTACTATAAAGATTTTAAAGCTAATTAAAGCTTTATAAAAGTTTATATATTATATAAGTAGAAAAATAAAAAAGTATATCTAATTAATAATTTGCTTTTAGATAGCTTAGTTCTAAATAGTTAGAAAAACTAGAAAAAGATTTTAACCTAAGAGATTAAAAACTATTTTTAGCTATTTAACTCCCCCTTTACTAGCTATATACACCTATAATTTATAAAGTTTAACTAAAATACTTAGCTTATACTAAAGAGATTTTTAAAGCTTAAAGTTATTTAGTTATATTTTTTACTAAAAAAGATTAAAATACTAAAATATATCCTTATAAATAGAGAGAGAGCGCTTATATAAGATTTCACTAAATATAGCTATATTAATCTTTAAGTAGCTTTACTATAAAAAATTAGAACTATCTAATATATTACTTAATAAGAGAAAGGAATTCCTATCCTAAAAGCCTTATAAAGTAAGGTTATTAATATACTTAGATTATAAGTTATATAGAGAGTATTTAAAGAATCCTATAAGTTATATAGAAACACTTAATTCCTTATTACTAAAAAAGATAGTAATATAAAGCTAATTAACTTATATATAAAGCTTAATAAGATTAGTATTAGGGATATTTTTATTTCCCTTAGAGCTAATAAATTCTCTAAAAACTTTACTAACTATAAAATTATAAATCTTTTAAACTTATTTTCTAGATATAACTAAGTTTCTTTTAATAAAGAAAGCTAAGACCTAACTATATTTACTACTCCTTTTAGGTTATTTAGAATATATATCTTATTATAAAATATAATAAATTTAATTACTTAGTTTATAAGAGTTATTATAAAAATCCTTTATAACTTTATCCTAAATATTTATTAGCTCTTTCTTAATAATATCCCTATTAGAAGGCTAAAAATAGTATATAATAATAACTACTTTATTAAGCTCCTAGGGATATATTTATATATCTTTAAACACTTTATAAACCTTAATATAGTATTCTAGAATCTTAAACTCACTAGTATTACTATTTCTCCTAAGAAATCTTAAATTTACTAACCTACTATTAACCTTTTTAAATATATAGTAGGTAATAAGAGATATAAGCTTAATTAAAATAAGGTTATTAAAATCCTTAAATAGAAAAGATATAATAATATTATAGCTGTTAAAAGCTTATTTAGAATTATTAGGTTTTATTATATATAGATTAAAGATTATAGCACTATTTTAAGCTTACTAGTAAAGCTTCTTTAAAAAGATATACCTTTTAAATAAAGCTTTAAGTAGTAATTAGCTATAGAAACCTTTAAGCTTTACCTAGTTAGCTCTCTATTACTCTAGCCTATTAATTATAATAAAAAAGTAAATAAGATCTATCTTTCTACTAATATAAGCTCTAAAAAATAGAGTGCTATTCTTAAATAATACTATTAAAGTAAAAAATATATTATTAAGTATAAAAGTAAAATTTAAATAAGTATAGCCCTTAACTATAACGTAAATAAGCTAGAGCTTTAGTTAGTTCTATTTACTCTTAAAAAACTTTAAAACTATCTCTATAAAGTATAGTTTATTTTAGAGATAAATATAAAAATCCTTATAGACTAAATTAATAATACTATTTTAGATTTACTAAGCGCTATCTTTATATAATAGATCACTTAGATTAAGATATTTAATTTTAATATTTAATATATACCTAATATAAAGAATAGTACTATAAACAGCTTTTTATAGAAACTAGCTAGGGAATCTAATATCTATAAAGCAGAATAAGAAGAAGATTTAGATAAAATAATTAATAACTTTATTTATATTATAAAGCTAGATAAAGATCTATACTTAAGAAAAAGAGACTTATTAAGCTCTAAATAAGCTTAATCTTAAAGATCTTAGTAGATTACTAAATATCTAGCCTCTTTAAGCTAACTAAGAATAATAGCCTAGTATAACTTTAATAAGTTTAAGTAGTATATAGTAAAATATATCCTTTAAAACAGCTTCCTTTTTCAGAAGGGTATAAAGATAAATCTTATGCTAAGAAGAGTAGTAAATAATAAAAATAAATAAAAGAAACTTATCTAATATATATATATTAAAAGAGGCTACTACAGAAGAGATACTATATATATAAAGCTTAAGGAGTAGTATGCTTAGGAAAATATATACTAAATAATAAGTAACTAAATAAAAAGCTACCTCCTATATACCTAAGCCTAACTATATTAATTTAAAGATCTCTACATTTTTACTACACCTCTAAGTATTCCTTTTTAATATATCTATATAGATATCTAAAAGATTAGTAATTACTTCTTAGCTAAAGCTTATAACATATTAACTAGCTATATTAAAGCTTATTAGCTACTAAAAAATATTAACTCTAGAATAATAGCTAAGTTTATCTAGGAAGATATTATTTACTAGTATAAGATCTATAGGCTTCTTATTATTAATAGAGGCCCTAAAAATAAGGAGTTTATTAAAAAGCTTAATTAAATTTATAGAGGATAATACTTTATTATTTTAGTATATAACTTAAAAGTAAACAGACTTATTAAAAAGAGTTATTAACTCTTTATTTATACCTTAATAACCTAGTTAGACTTTAGTACTAAGAACTAAACCTTAATCCTTTATACAGCTCTTTTTACTAATTAAATATTAGTTAGATCTTTTATTAGCTACTCCTTTTTTTACTTTATCTATAAATATAATTTAGTTACTCTAATTAAGATAAAAAGCATCACTTAGTAAGTGCTAAACTAATTAAAAGCTATAAATATAGAGATTAAGCTTCTTTTATATATATAAATATTTAAATAACTTAATTTTAATTACTATATTACACTTAAATATATTATAAAGTAACACTAATAAGTAGCTGAGAACTATAATTAAAAAAATAAATATAAAATATAATACTAAGGGTTATAAGTTAGGAATATTATTCTTATATATAATATAAAGCTATCTATTAATAAAAATTCTTTTAGTAAGCTTAGTACTTATTAGCTTAGCTCTTTTTATATTTAAAGAATTTCCTCTTATACTTCTTCTTATCTCTTAGAAATACTTATTAGGTTACCTATTAAGAGAACTATTACTAGTAACTACTTAAAGAAATTTATAGTAAATAAGGATAGCTATTTAGATAATATCTCTAAAATAGAAGTTTAACTAAACCTTAATAAAGATATAGCTAAAGTTTTCCTTATTATAAATTAACTAAACCTTAATATATTTAGCTTAATAGAAATTTCTAACCTTAATAAACTCTCTATACTAAAAGAAGTAGAGATAAATAATATTAAAGCTATAAAAGTATAAATTAAGTAACTTTAAAAATAAAATAAAACCCTATAAATTAAGATTAATAAATAGCAGAAAAGAAATAAATTAGTAATAAGTATTTCTATAAAGAATAAAGAATTTAATAACTAATATAAAGATATAGAGGAACTAAGAGATAGCTAAATCTATATATTTATAAGTTTTTATTTATTTTAAATAAATAACTTTATATTTAATATATTTATTATTAATTATTTTTATATTATTTTAGTAGTAATATATTATTTATATTATTTCTTTTACTTATAATATACTTATTATAAAAGAAAAAGAGATATAAAAATAATAAAAACTAACTATATATAAAAACTAAAAACTACTAAAAAACTAAAAGAAATTAATATTAATCCCTAAAAAGTTTAAACTAAAGATAGACTAAACACCTCTTTAAATAACTCTGCTATTAAAACTACTACTATAACTATATATACTCCTTATCCTACTTTTTATATTCTATTAACTTTTTCTTTACGTAACTTACCTATTTAAAAATAACTAAAGTTAAAATAGGGTGAGATATAGCTAGAATATCTCTGAGGATATTATATTTATATTAAGCTATTAAATTATAAAGATAATTAAGAAAAGGATTATATTTTTAAGTATAAAGCTTACTTTTAGGAAACCTCTTATTATTATTAAAAAATAAAATAACTTTATTACTATCTACTTAAGGTATATTATTAGAGATACTCTTTTTCTTATTACCTTTCTTAATATAGCCTATCTACTTAGTCTCCTCTTAGTTATAATTAAGCTTATATAAATAAAATAATTCCTTTTTATAATAAATATAGTTTAAATAAAACCTATTCTATTTAGTTTAATAAGAAATATACTCTTAAAATAGAGAGGTAGTGGTAATAGCTTTTCCTTTAGAAAACTTCTTAAATAATATCGTTCTCTATTACTTAAAGTAGCTATTATAAAACTAGAGATTATAAACACTATATATATAGATTAATAAAGCCTTAATAACTTTAAACTTATTAAACTTCTAATATATTTAACTAAAAGGACTAATATAGCTATTAGTAATATATACCTCTTAAGTAAAAAATAGCTAGTTAGGAAATATTTCTTTATTTTTAGTTAGATTTATATATATTAAAGTAAACTTTATAAATAAATATTAAAACTATATAGTAACTCCTTCTTTATATTGATTTAGCTTTAGCTTATCTATAAAGTTAACTTTATATTAGACTATATTAATAAAACCTAAAATAGATATCTACTTAAGAAAAAGAGAAGTTTACTTATAAGTTAGTAAAAGATCTAGTTAGAGCTAAAAAGAAATATATTATAACTAAAGTAGTTATAATAGTTTAGTACTAATAATACTTCTTATTTTTATCCTTATAAAAAGTAGAAGTTAAAATAAGTAAGAAAAAAAAGGGTTTAAATAAGTTATTTAGAGTAGTCTTATAGAAGTTATTAAAGTTAATCTTAATATCTATATTATAATAATTAGAAAAGTAAAGTTATTATTATAAAGGGTTAATTAGATCAGGATTTATAAAAATAGATATATTATATAGAAGAAAGAAAAGATATAAATAAGTAGAAGAGAGGTACCTTTTTATATTTAAAAGGAGGGGTAGTTAATAATAATAAATAGCAGTTATAATAATTAAAAAGTATATTTACTATATTAATTTATTAATAAGATAAAAACTAATAACTAAAAGAACTTTTTATTATTAACTTAAAATTAACTAAGCTAAAAAGAATATATTTATTTAAGTATAAATAGTAAGAGTAATAAGGAATATATTATCTAAAAAGTGTTACTACCTATAAAAAGGAGGCTTACTACTCTAAATATCTTATAATTAATCTTTAAAAGTTTACTTCACTCTAAGCAGTTTACTACTATAAATATTAGCTTTCTCCTCTTAAATATATTATTATAAATCTAACTATATCCTCTTTAACTTAAAAAATCACTTTAGTAAATAAGACTAACTATTATAATTAATAACTAAAATATCTCTCTTCTTTTTATTTCTTACTAACTTAACCTTATTTAAAAACTTTATTAATATCTATAATTAAACTAATAACTATAAACTAACTTTACTTTTAATAAACTACTTTATAAACTTAACTAGCTCCTTCTACACTTAAAAAATATAAAATTAAAAAATATATTAACTACTAATACTAAAAATCCTTTTTACTACTATCTATAAAAAGAAGTATTTTAACCTAAATAACTTATAATAAACTACTTTATATATAATAACTTTTTTTTTATAATAACTACTTTTATATTTTACTTTAACACCTTAATTAAGCCTAATTACTATTTTATTTATTTATTTTTTCTTTCTTAACTTTTAAAATATTCCTACTAATTATATTAGCAATCCTTCTACTATAATAACTTATTACTAAATTACTTTATATCTTAACTCTAGCCTTAATATTTTTTCTATCTACTATAGAATATTTTCTACTTATTTAACTATATATAAACCTAACTAAATATTACTATATTTAATAAAGCTTTTTTCTTATCTTTAGTAACAACTTCACTATATTCTACTAATCTTCTCTAGTTTCTCTTTCTCTTTAATTCCCTCTTCAGTATAACTTCTAAAATAACTTATAGAATATTAAAAAGATTAAAGCTATATATAAAGACCTTTAGACTTATATTTTATATCTATATAAAAAGCAGTTAATTAAGCTTTAAATAACTAAATAGACTTAAGAACTTATAGAAGAACTTATAGAGAGCTGAAAGTATTCCACTCTAAATACTAATTTAAACTAAAAAGGAGAACTTAATAAGTAATTAGAAAAGTTTTATTATTTCCTTCTTATTATTAATAATAGCTACCTTCTTAGTATTTAGTTTAGTATAATAGAACTAATTAAAATACTAATTAACTCTTATAGCTTAGAAAACACCTCTAAGCTAGAAACTCTTAGAAAGCTTATTATACCTCAATAGATAAAGAAAACTTATAATATAATAAATATAAAGCTAATTAAGTAATAGAGTAAAAGTTTTTATTACCCTAATAAAACTTAATATTAAAGCTACTAAAATTAAGCTATATAGAAATAAGTATTTTTAAACCTTTATAACTTATTAGGATACCTTTAGAGAGATAAAAAGCTAGTAACAGATTATATTAAATCAGTATATAAACTTATAATAAAAGATATTAAAAGTAATAGATATATTAAGATCTTTATTATATAAACCTTTTAGTTTAGTAATAACTTAGTTTTCTCTTATAAAAAAGATAATAATTTCTTTATAAACTAAAACTTTATTATCTTTATTAAATATTCTGAGAAAAGTAGTTAAGCTATAGCTATAGTTATTAACTAGAAAAATAGCTTCTACCTCTATTTAGATAGCACTTAGAATAAATATATATAAGCTTCTAAAAGAGAATACTCTAAAAGGATTTTTTAAAATATAATAAAAATAATTAGGAATTAATATAAAGTCTATAAAGCATTAGCAGAGACTTAAGATCTTATTAATTATACTTTATTTATTATCTCTTAACTTTAACTTAAAAGAGAACTTAGGGAAACTTATAACTTATAGAAATATAGCCTCTATACTATTAACTTTATCTACTATATTCTTTAAAAGGGAATTTCTAATATTAAGAAATCTTAGTTAAAATAGGCTTCAGATAATAAGATTACTAATTTAAACTATTATAAACTACTTTATAACTACTAAGTTAAGCTTATAATTAATAAATTCAGCCCTTATAACAGTATAGTTAAAGGACTTTAAGCTAAGCTTAATATATTTCTAAAGGAATTCTTAGAAACTAAAAATACTATAATAAGAAACTTAAAGTCTTATAAAACTTAAATAATATAAAAATAATAAGAAGAAAGACTACTTTTAGTATAGCCTAATTAGTCTTTAGTTATAAAAAAATTAGTATTAATTATAGAAGAAAATATAAAACTAAGCTTAAATATTTATAACTCTAATATCTATTTATAACTAAGAGATCTAGCATATTTAACCTTTATTAATATTATTATATAAGAAGATTACCCTTTTAAATACTAAAAATAAGAGGTAGACTAGCTAATATATATAGAAAATATATAATAAAAACTTTATTATACTAAGCTTAAGTAATATATTTAGAGACTTAATTTTCCTCTAAAGTAAAAGCTTAATAAATATATTCTAAAAAAATTTCTTATTTATTAAGATAACTCTATAGAAAATATTATATAAGTAATATAAGCTTAGAACCCTTATTTACCTCTAATTATACCTAAAAAATAGCTTAAACTTAATATATAATATACTAAAGAGGTATAAGAAAAAGATATAGATAATATTTAAGTTAAATAGGAAACTACTAAGAAGCTTATAAGAAGTAAACCCTTTAATAGCAAGGCTTTTAAAGTATAGAAAAATATTATATATATAAAATAAAGCTAATTAAGTCTTCCTCTTTTTACCTAAAAAAAACTTAAAGAGATATATAAAAGAGAGCAAGGTTTTAAAATTTCTAGTATTTTAACTTTAAAGTAATAAATTATATAGATAGTTTCTTAAGTATTAAGTATTATCTTAAAAAAAAAATAGCTTATATAAGTAAATAGAGATCTAATTAGCTTTTAATAAAAAAACTAAGTAATTAAGTAAGAAATATACTTATTTTTATAAAATTCTTATTTTTCTTAATAACTTTAGTAATTAGTTCTCTAAAAAAGCTATTAAAATCCTTCTACCTAACTTATAATAAAAATCTACTAAAACTTACTTTTTAAAAAACTAAGTAAAAATAAGTATTTTTAAGCTCTTCTAGTTTTAGTTAGTCTTATTTTTTATCTTTTTTCTTAATTTTTATTATACTTCTTAAGTTATTTAAAGCTAAAATAAAGTAGAATACTATAGAGATAACGCTACTAAACTTCTTCTTAGTAGCTTATTTTCTCTAAAAAAATCGTATAACCTATAGGATAAAAAAGATAGAAGTTATAGATAAAGCATAATTTAGTTAAGCTTATATTTATATATTTATCTTTATATCTTTTATAGTTAGCTAGAAAATTAATACATAAGTGTTTAGGTATCTTTAGGGGTATTTCCCCCTGAAGTGGAGCGCCTAGCACGATTGATAAGTTTTCTCCCTTGCTCTGTTGCACTATATTATTACTTTTTATATTATTAATAATATATTTCTATTTCTTTACTATTTATATTAATAAAAGCGTTATTAGAGAGTTATTTTCTATAATACTATTAATATAGAAATATATTAGACTTTTTTATATAGTAAAATAAAGTATTTATTACTCTATTATTAATACTAGTATAGCTAGTAAAGCTAGTATTAGTAATAATAGTAACTTAAGCTTATTAATATTAATAATATTATTATTATTACTAAAGTTATAAACTAAATTAATACTTAATATAGTATTATTACTATCTTCTTTAATAGGGTTATTAATATTATTAAAGATTTCTAAGTTATTATTATTAATATAATACTCTCTTAAAACTAGTAACTTTTTAATATTAAAGTAGCTAAAAAGCTTTTTAAAGTACTTAATAGTATTAAAAGCCTCTTTTAGTAGTAATATAGGGTTAAGATTAATCTACTATTTAGGGGGCTTAAGTAGCTTAATTTATTATAAATTATTTTTATTAAATAGAATAAAGTTATTAAATTTATTAGTATAATATAGCTATAATATAAAATTTAACTTCTTTATATATTTATTAATAAGTTAATATTTATTAGTATTATATTCTATTTTTAACTCCTTCTCTTACTATTATATTTTTTTATAGTAATATATTACTACTTAAGCTCTTTCTATAAAACTTCCTCAACTTACTTCTTATAATACTCTTTAATCTCTATAAATATTATATTTATAATAAATAAGTAAGCTAGTTTAATATCTTATTAGGTCTACTACTTATATTATTATATCTCTATATACTTATTCTAATTAATAATATATTTCTAACTTCTCTTATAATCTAGATTACTTTTATTAATTAAAGCTTTAATTACTTTATAGCCTCTCTAAGTAGGAGAGCTTTATTTAGTAGTATAATATTACTTAATTATATATACTTATAGTATAGCTTTCTTAAACTTATTATTATTTAGTAAGTAATAAAAAAAACAACTAGGAATATTAACTTAGACTAACTATATATATTTAACTAATTAAGAGAGAACTATATTATCTCTAATTAGCTAGATATTTAACTTTTTAAACCTTATTATAATATTAACTTAAATAAATGCTATATTTATTTTCTACTAAAAGCTACTAATAAAATCTCTATATATAAATATAAAGTTACTATTAGCACAGGTATAAGAGTATTCAGGGGCGTAGTATATACGCCTATATAGTATAAAGTTATAGATAGAGATATGTTATAATAAAATGTGATAATTTTAAGTATTTATAGGTATTTATTTATATAGATAATTAATAGAGAAAGTATATATTATAATAATTCTAGTTAATATAGTTAGTAGGTTATATCCTAAGATAGAGAAAAAAGAGGGAAAAGATAACCTAAAATATAAACTATAAAGCTCTTAATTATATAAGTAGGATTATATAATATTAAGAATTATATAAGTATTTATAAAGTTATAGTTTATAATAAACTAAATACTTTTATATAAAGTTATATATATAAAAGTCTATTTATTTATTTTATATAGAATATTTAAATAAATAGAATATTATTATTATATTATTATTATTATAATAAGACGTTATATATTAATATCCCCCTTTAAGATATATATAGTTAAGTAAAAGGTATATAGCTTACTTACTTAATATATATATACGTTATAGGTATAAAAACTTAAAAACCTAGTAAGAAAAATAAGAAAAGTATTCCTATATTATATAATATATATATAACTAGTTAAAAAACTCTTATAAAATAACTTTATAAGTAAAAATATTAAGAGACAAACTAAGATATTATTTCAGTAATAATAATATTATTATTATTATTATTATTATTATTATTTTTATTATTATTACTATAAATAATACTTAATAATATAAAAAATATAACTTTATTTAAAAGCTTAGTTAAAATATTAATAATATTAAATTTAGTATTAATATAAAATAATATTATCTTTTTATTTATTAAAGAGTTTCTAGTAAAATAATATCTTATATTAATATACTTAGATTTTTTATGAAATTCAGGATTTTTAGCTAGTTTTTTAGCTATAATATTATCTATAAATATTTTTAGTTTATTTATTAATTTAAATCTTAGATTTTTAAAATTAAAATTATAAATATTATATAGATAAATAGCTTCTTTAATAGATTTAGTTAAAGCTATATATTTAGCTTTATAAGTAGATAAAGCTACTATTTTTTATTTTATAGAGTTATAAAATATAATATTATATAAGCTTTAATAAAATATATAAGCTAAAATAGATTTTCTATTATTTAGATCTCTAGCTTAATTAAAGTCTCAATAACTTATTAAATCTTAAATTATATTATTATTATAGTTATAATAAATTCCTTTATTAGGATATTTATTTAAATAACCCTATAAATAATTTAGAATAGAAAAATACTTTTTAGATAGGTTTATAGTATATCCAGATAAAATATTAACTATAAGAGCTATATTAAATCTAGTTTTTAAAACTAGATATAGTAAAGCTCTAATTTACTATTAAAATTATAATATTTCTTCCTTAGTTATATAACCTTTATTTATATATATTTTTATATTATCTTTTATAAATATTATTAATAGGTTTATATTAGTTTTATTATATTTATTTAATATTTTATTTATATATTTCGTTTAATATATAAAAATAGATTTATTTTAAGTATTTATATTAAATTTATAATTTAAAAATATATTAAGTTTCCTTAATAGTTAAATTTTAATATATTACTTTAAATTATTATATATATAATCACTAGTAGTAGTATTATTAGCTATTAGTAATAAATTATCTATATAGTAATATATTATAGCTTTATAGTTATTTTTATTTAATATATATACTACTTTATTATAAAGT
Source organism: Colletotrichum cordylinicola (assembly GCA_027406065.1). Classification (NCBI taxonomy): domain Eukaryota; kingdom Fungi; phylum Ascomycota; class Sordariomycetes; order Glomerellales; family Glomerellaceae; genus Colletotrichum; species Colletotrichum cordylinicola. Next base: position 1,119,491 of record JANVYD010000011.1, on the reverse strand, counting down.
GAAATAATAAATCCTAATTTTAATAATATTTTTTAAAATAGTTATACTACAATCTAGGACTTTATTTTAAACTATATAAAGCTTTAATAAGCTTATAATAATATTTATTATTTTTAGATTTATAATTATAATTAGAATTAAATTCTAATTTATTAGTAGTTTTATTATAAATAAAACTAGTAGGTATAGTAGTATAAATATCTATATCTATATTTATATAAATAAAAGCTATAGTTATATTATATTAGAGTAAAATTTAGCTTTCTTTTATAGTAAAAATTACTATAAATTTATAGCTTTTAGGTCTATAAATAATAGAAAAAGTTTTTAAATAATTAATACTAATATATTAATTAAAACTTTAAACTACTTATCTTACTTTATATGTATAAGTATTATTTATTTTACTTTTTAATTTTATAATATATATCTATTTACTACTTAATAGATAAATACTATTTAGTATTTATATAATTTCCTAAGTATTAATATTTTCTATTTAATTTATTTCTAATTATATAACTTAAATCTAATTATTTTTATAAAGAGAATTTAAAGCTTACTTAATATTAAAGAGCTTATCTAATATAATAACTAATAATATATATAAAACTTTATTATTATTAGTTATAATATTATTATTATTTATTTTATAATCTTTTAAAATAGAATAGTCTTCTAGGATAAATAATAATATATTTTTATTAAAAATATTATTTTTAACTATATTATTAACTTATTAGTAGTTTTTTTTAGTTTTATTTATTATAGAAGGGATTTCTATAAAAAACTTAGATTTATTAGTATTTATTTCTCTATTATTAATACTAATAGTTTTCTTATTATTATTATTTATTATACTTATATTAATATTAGTATTATAATTATTATTATAAGATATAATATTATAATTTTTATTACTAGTATTAATATTATTATTATTAATATTATTATTATTTTTATTAATATTAATACTAGTTTTATTACTTAGATTCTTAAGAATGAAATCTTTAATAATATTATTACTATTTAAAATAATATTTTTATTATTATAAGAAATAGATTAACTAAATATATTGTTTATAGATTATATTAAATAATACTCTATCTATTATTATTAGGTATAATACTACTATTAATATCTTTAAAATAAGTATTTATATTTATAAGAAACTTTTTATAATAAGAAATAAAAATATTCTCTAAGATTTTAATATTTTAAAACTATAAAACTCTTTTTAGTTATATATCTTAGATTTTATACTTATTAGATCTATAATTAATTATAAAACTTTAATATACTTTTATATTTAATTTTTTAATTTTTTAATTTTTATTTTTATAATAGTATAAACTACTTTATACTTTAATATTATTTATATTAGGTTTTATTTTATTTTTTAATTTATAAAGTATTATATAATTAATAAAGGAATATAAAGTTTTATTATATATATAAAGAGTAGTATAAAAGGTTTTATTTTATAAGTAATATAGTAAACTTAAGTTATATAGTATTATTCCTATTTTATTAATTATAATATATATAGTATATTTTACAAGTTTATTAGGTTTATATATATAAAGAGGTTTTATATTATAGATAATCTTACTATTAAGATATATAGTTTTAATATATTTATTAGAAAATTCTTTACTTCTATTAGTAGAGATTTTTTTTATTCTTTTATTATTATTATTATTATTTATTTCTACTTAAAATTTAAGAAAAATATTATTTATAGTTTCTTTAGTTTTATTTTTAAGTAACTTTTTCTAGATAAATTAGATATATTTATTTATAAAGATAATAAATAAATTATATTTATTATAAATGGTAGGTATTATAAGCTTATATAAATCTAAAGCTATATAATCTAAATAATTTAGATTTTTATTATAAACCTATAATTTACTAACTTTAGTTATAAATTTATTTTTAAAATAAGCTTTATAAGGTAGTAATTTATTATTATTTATATTATTATTATTTATATTTATATCTGAAATAGTATTATTTTTTATCTTTAAAAAAACTTTAAATATATATATAACTAAGATATTAGTGCTATAGTTAGAAGCTATTATTATTATTATTATTTATATGTTTATTAGTTATAATATTATATATATAGTTATTATTATTATTAGTAGGAAATTAGAAGAAATATAAATTATTTTATTTTACTTTTATAATAATAATATAATTTTTCTTAATATTATATAAAATAAGTTATTTCTATATAATAGAAGTAATACCTAATAAATCTAATTTAGATTAGCTAAGTAGATTAATACTTAGTTTAAATATATAATAAATATCTTTTAATATAATTTTATTATTATTAAAATATATAATTAAATTATGTTTTAGTAAAGAAGTAAAACTTTTTACTTCTCTCTATTTAATAAGTTTTTTTATTATTTTTTAGTTAACTAAAAGAGTATAGTTTTTCACTATATATATAGTAGCTATAGCTTCTAGCTATTTATAGTGATATTTACCTGCTTAGAGCGATAGACCTCCTAACTCTGCGCTTCCTGATAATATATATAGCCTTCAGTTATATAATTGTAATTTCTAACTACCTCTCCTAACTACAGCTGTATTTATATATACTTATAACTTTATAATCTTTAACTTCACTTTAATAATAATATAGTTTATAATTACTTAATTACTAACTACTAAACTGTTAATCTATCCTCTTATATATCACCTATGCTACTATTAAATACTATCTCTATCACCACTTTGCTATTTATTATTAATTCTCTTATTTAGTTAAGCTAGCTAACACCTTTGCAGCTATGCTATTATTAGTAACGCTTTTTATTAGTTAGTATAAGCTATATTTATTAATATTTAAGCCTTACTAAGCTACCTCAGCCTTAGTATTACAGAAGGTCTATATAAAGAAAAGCTACTCCTTAGGATAGCTAGAAACTTATATAACTTCTACTTTAATACTTTTATTAATAGCTATTACTCTAATTATAGTATAAATAGGGTTTCTAGGGGTATTCTTAAAAGCTTTATTTAATACTATTTTAACAATATACTACTAATTAGTAAAAGAGTACTTACTGAAATTAAGGGTTTTATTTAGTATATAGATACTAAGATCTATAGGACCTTTAATATAAAGTATACTTTATATAGGGTTAGTATTTTTATATTCCTTATATAGTATAGATATTATAAAGGATTTATTATAAGTTATAAGGATAGGTTATTAATATAGGTTTAAGGATAAGGAAGAGAAAGAGGGATAGGTATAAAGCTCTATTTATAGTAGAGCTTTTATACTTCTAGCTATAAGAACCTCTTAGGATAACCTCTTTAGTTAAGGAGTTATCTCTTATATAGTAGTATTTATAGTACCTTACTAGAAGGTTTAGCGAAGCTATCTCTAGACTATAAGAGCTTTAGTAACCTATTTAGCTCTAATATAATTAGCTCTACTATATATATTACTATACTATTTAACCCCGCGCTACGTAGCTAGCACTATTACTATTTAGCTAATCTATTTAGCTAGAGCGTACGTACGTCTTTATAATATTCAGAGGCTTTACTTACTAGTAGGAACGTATAGGGTTTCTATATTATTTTCCTTAATTAGTAGAGGGTATAGGTTAAAGTGTTTATATAGTGTTTCTAGAATTATACTTACGAATAGGGTGAATTTTGCTGTAGTCTTTTTATAGGGGGGCTGCGTTGTAATTATAAACTTAATATAGTAGCTATAGTATTAATATAAAAATTAACTATTTTTTTAATTTAGTTAAAACTTCTAACTTTTTCTTATTCTTTAATAATAAATTAGTTAATTAAATAACTTAAAGAAGGATTATTATTAGTATTTTTATTTATATAAAGAGGAGTAGTAATATAACTTATATTTTTAAAAATATTATTTTTTTTATTAGAAGATAAATCTATTAATTCTATAGAATCTAGATTATTTAAAGATATATAAGAGGTAATATTACTAGTAGTAATTATATTAACTATTTCTTTTTCTTTTTCTTTAGTAGTAGTAATATTAGTAGGTTTTTTCTACTAACTAAATACTTTTTTAAAATATAAGAAAGTATAATTTTCTTTAGAATAGTTAGTTTTCTTATAATTTTTATAATATAAACTTTTCTATTTTTTCTAAGGCTTTTTAGATATTTTAATATCTTTATCTTTCTTTTTATTTTTATTTTTATTATTTTCTTAGTTTTTATTTTATTTTTTATTATATTTAGTATCCTTAGTAGTATTATTAACTACTTTTTTATTTCTTTTTTTTATATTTATTTAATAAACTAGAGTATAAAAAGTTAAAGTTATAAATAGTAAAGTTAGTTTTTAAAAACTAAGTTATAGAAATTATAAAAAACTTATAAGTCTTATTTAGACTATTAAATATATAAGTTATAACTACTTAATTAGGTAATTTTAATTAGTTATAAAATAAATTATCTATTAATTTTTTAATTTTATTAATATATTCTTCTATAGAATTAAAGTTATCTAAAGAAATATTAAAGAATTCTTTATAAGTTAAAAACTTATTTATAAAACTTATAGGCTTATATAGCTTCTTAAAGTAATTTTAAGCTTTAAAAGTATTATTATTATCTTTAATTACTCTTAAAAGACTATTTTTATAGACTAATTATATATAGTTTAAAGCTTTATTACTTTTATTTATATTATTTTTAGATTTAGGTTTAGTTAAATTAATAGTTATATCTTTATTTATAAAGAAGGTTTTAATATATATAGCTTATATTTTATAATTTTTAGAGCTTATAAGCTTAAGTATATTAACTTTTAAGTTAGCTATTATTACTTTATAAGAAGTAATATATAGTTATAAACTTTATAAAAGTTAAATAATAGTAAAGTTATATAACTAAAGAAATTATTAGATATATAATATAATAGTTTATATAGTAATATTATATAATAGCTATAAACCTAGAAATTTAAAGTTTAACTATTAAAAAAAAAATAGTTTTTTCTTTCTTTTTAATTAATATCTTTTTTAGTTAGACTAAAGTCTAATTAAAGAGATAAATATCCTATATAATAAATTAGTTAAGAAAAAGTCTATTAAACTATAAATATAAGTTTAAACTAGATTAGGAATAGACTAGAGAATAGTTTAAATAGATAATCTAAAAAATATAAATTAAATAAAATAGAAGTAAAAAACTATCTATTTAGGGAAAAATTAATAGAAATATAGTTAATTTATATAGGATTTATTATATAAATTTAAAGAAAATATATTTTATAGAACTAAATTACTAATCTAGTTAGTATATCTAATTCTATAAAAGTAGTATAAATAAAAAATTATTTAAAGAAGTATTTTTTAGTATATATAGCTTTTATATATAGATAAAGTTTAAAAAAAAAGAAAAGTATAAATAAAGAAGTAGAAAGAACTAAGGTTATCTCTAAACTAAGTTTATAACTTATTAGTATAGGTATAAGAGTATTTAGAAGTATAATATATATACTTATATAATAAAAAGTTATAGATAGAGATATATTATAATAAGATATAATAATTTTAAGTATTTATAGGTATTTATTTATATAGATAATTAATAGAGAAAGTATATATTATAATAATTCTAGTTAATATAGTTAGTAGGTTATATCCTAAAATAGGGAAAAAGGAGGAGAAAGATAATCTAAAATATAAACTATAAAGCTCTTAATTATATAAGTAGGATTATATAATATTAAAGATTATATAAGTATTTATAAAGTTATAGCTTATAATAAACTAAACACTTTTATATAAAGTTATATATATAAAAGTCTATTTATTTATTTTATATAGAATATTTAAGTAAGTAGAATATTATTATTATATTATTATTATTATAATAAGACGTTATATATTAACAGTTACTACTTTATATAAACTTTTATAGTACTATTTAGTAAGCTTTTTTAAATAGCTAGAAAACTTTAATATTTATAAATTAAAATAGATATATAGTATAAAAGAAAAAAGACCTAATAATAATATTAAAGTTCATATAATAATCTATAAGATCTATATTAATATACTTAGAAAAGCTATCTAGAAAGAGTAAATAATATAGCTTTATACTAGATTCTTCTTAGAGAATATCTCTATATAACTTAGTATAAACCTTTAGTATAACACTATATATCCTAAGCTGATTAGAGTAGTTTTTATATATATTAACACTAAACTATAACTCTATAATATATTTAAGTTATTAGAACTTTACTAAGTATTTAAATAAATATATATTAAAGTACTTAATATAGTTTATTATAATCTTTTAGTTAGAGAAAATAATAAGAGATTATATAAAATAGATATCTTTATTAATATTATAATTAGCTTAAATAGTAATTAGCTATATTTTAAAAATAAAATAAGCTAATATAATATCTTTAATAGTATTATTAATACTAATAAAAATATATAACTCTCTATTAGCTAAATTAATAACTTCTTATAACTTACTCTATTTCTATTACTTCTAAAATAAAATAATATATATATAGCTACTAAAGTAGCTAATATAATAACTAAACTTATTAATATTTTATATTTTAGAAAAACTTAAAATTATATTTTTAAATTATAGTATTATATTAATTAAAAAACCTCTAGATTAATACTAAGTTAAACTTAATACTCTTCTAGTAAACTTTAATAAATTTAATCCTTAAACTTTTTTAAAACTCTAAGTAGTTAGTAATTTAATACTTTATAAAATACTCTAAAATAAAGCTTATACTTTAGATAACCTAGAAAGAGTTAGCTATTTTTCTAAAAATTATTAAAGTTACTAAAAAGCTAGTAATATTAAGCTATATAATAAACGCTATTAAAGCTAAAGTTTTAGTTTCTATTATTACTTTTAGTTAGTTACTTTTTTAGAATAATATAGAGAAGTTATAACTAGTTTCTAAAATTTTTAAATACTTTTTTACTACTATATAGAATACTTTATAATTTTTAATAATAGCTTAGATTAATAGTATTATAAATAGAAGCTTATTAAAATAACTAAAGTAGAAGGTTTAATATTATATAGTATATAATACTTATATAATCTATTTAGTAAATATTAAGTTAGTATTACTTTAGTAAAGTATTCTAATAACTAGGATTAAAAGAAGTAGTTAAAAAAGTATAGTTTTAAGTTATAGTATAATCTATAAAAAGTTATTTTTTAGTAGTAAAACGATAAAAACGTAACTTTTATATAACTAGGTAAAAACCCCTTTTTTTATATAGAAACCCTGTTTTTTCACCCCCTACGTGAGTAGGGGGAGTTTAGTGCTTGACGTGGCTGACTAACGCCCCCGGGTAGATCCCTGAACGAACTGGCCAACTTGGGGTGCTCGGCTTCCAGTAAAGACAGATCTGTGCGCCTATCGTGGAAGAAACTGGCGAGAACTCCGCGGCCGGTTTCCAATAGTTCAATGGCAGTTTCGGGACTCTGGCCGTCATTGAGTGCAATCGCTGCGGCCTCGGATGCAAAGCCTGCAACTTTCGTCAAGAATGATTGCCTGTCCTCAGGCTGGAGAGACAAGGGCGCCGATAGGCGAATGAGGTCCACGGCGGTTCTGGCATCCAAGAACGCCTCATGTTTATCTTCGTCCATGTATTCCTTTGGCAAAAGGTGGTAAGCTGCGGATATCCGTGTACTGACCTCTGATTGCTCAGAATTCAACACCGAACGCAAGTAGGCTCTTGCCTGATCTCGGTCGGCTTTTTGACTGGTTCTGCAGAACCTAAGGCTCATTTGCGCCCCTAGATTGACCAACCAATCATTCATGCTGTCGTGGTTGGTGGGAGCAGCTTTGATGCCTTCATTGATGTATTCAATGCATTGGTTTAAGTCTGCCATGTCGCCTGTGAAGTCGAACCGCTCGCCAAGAAGATTTCCGATGTTGTTCATATACGAGCACCGCTTCGATTGATCGTGGGAGGAGACAGCAAGGGCTTCATATCCAAGGCTGATGGCCTCGTTGATATCTTCAACTTTATCGGTCAGCTTGGCCCGGTCCTTGAGCTGTGTAGCAAGATTGAGTAGTCTTCCTGGCCGGGAGCTTTCGTCCGTATCCGTTCCTTTGACTACTGATCTCGCCAAGCGTATGCCGATTTCCATATCTGCAAGGGCCATAGTTCTGTGGAATTTTCTTGAGTACATGCCCCCAAGAACGCTCAATCTCCCAACATTACGAGGATCATTTTCTCCCAAAGTCGAAATGAGATCCTCTAAGATGCTGATAGATTTATCCAAATCGGCCAACGCCCCAAGAAGAGTGTACCTGACTTTCAGCCCTTGCACAAGGTGTTGTATGAACAAGTCTCGTTCTAGTCCAGCTGGTACAATGTCCAAAGCGTTTCGACTGTGTAAGATTGAATCATCAATGTCTGAGATTTGATGAGTGTAGTTGAATCTGTGTCTCAACCCGAACCCTATGTTTGTGAGGTTCACGACTCTCTTGGGGTGGTGCAATGGGGCCGCTTCAATGGACATCCTGGCAACCGCAATGGCCTCGTCTAAATCCTCAAGTTTATGGCTCCTCTTGAATTCGAAGAAGAGACCCGATGCGAGCATGTGAAGAACGTCGTGATAACAAGAGTCCGTCTCCAAAACTCCCGATAGAGCCGACCTTGTAACAGCAACTACATCGACTTGATCTGGTGCCTTCGCGCTCTCGTCTAGCCACTTGTCAAGCGAAGTAATGAGATTTCCACAGTGTTGCTCTCTCCTCGGGGCATGTGGGGAGATGGATTCGAGAATTCGCGTGGTGTGAAGAATGCTTTCTCGCAGGTGTGGTAATGACTGTAAGAGTTTGTACCTTTCCCATGCCATGTCTGCAACAAATTTCAAGCTCGTTTCGAAGACCTGGCCACATTCCGGTGTCATTCCTGTGAGAGCTTGTTTCTCAACGAATATGGCATTGTCAAGGTCAGCTACGTTTGAAGTAGCCCTGGACCTCATGGCGAGCGTCTTCGCGATCATGTCTAGCTTCCGGAGTTGCATTGGATGAAGTCCGCCAGGGATCGCTGAGACCCTCGGAAGGAGGCTATTACTCATTTCTTCTGGTTCCCTAACTTGCAAATCGGCAAGTTGGTTAGCAAGATCGTTCAATTGTCGAAGAATATGCACCGTTTCGTCGAGCTCAAGTTTGACCACTGAGCTTAAATGTGCTGATACTTGAGGGGTGGTCTCATCACTGTCGTCTTTGTCGTCGTCGTTCGTCAATTGAGAGTAAACCTCGACTTCCATTCTCCATACCAAATTAGTCCAGCCGGGATAGCGAGCAAGGGGAAATATGCCGATTTCCCCGCCTTCCATGAAAGCCAGAGATTCAAACCAGGCCTGAACATCGTCCATCTCTTCGTCGTCTTCTAGTGGAACCCCAAGGTTCCATTCGTGAGTATGGCATCGAATGTCGAATGATGCACGCACGTTTCTTTGAAACTCATAGAGTTCAGGCTCCTCATCTTCGTTTATCAGTCCAAGTGCGAACCATGTGTTGGAGTCTGCATATGGATTCAATGATGAAGTAGTATCAGCTCGCCCTGAACGCTGTCAGCGAATGCGCATGGGTATGTAGCTTGCAGGTAGAGCGAATCGCGCACCTTGGTCGTGTGACCATATCCGCACAATGAGTCGGGATAGCTGCCCCGGCCCCAAGGAGAACTTCAAGTAAGGGACGCGGAGTGAGTTGCAATCGAATCCGGTCGGTCGTGCTCGGATGATTTCTTGTGGCTGGTTCGACATTTCGTGGGTTGTCTGGCCAGGCTGTCCTTCAGATATGACCATTTCTGAAATGAATGTGAGATATGCTCATCAAGCGCATCAAGCACACGCGTAGGGGTCGGGCTGCGCTGTGACAATGCGACAGACTTCAGTCAGGAAAGACTAGTGAAAGGATGGAATCTCAAATCCTCAATCCGTCACAGCCTCGCGGGATATTCTGTGCCGCACATATTACCAGCACATGACCAGCTGAGAATGGCGTTGCTGCTGATACAGAATCAGGCGACCAATCCTAAGCCTGGACTCTTTCACCAATGCATGCTGACGAGGTTCGGGATGGGGCAATGCACAAGGCCCCATGCCGATGTGTTAGCAAGGGTACGGCTCAAAGAACTGAAAACCGGCAGACTCTTGAAGCAGGAAACGAGTTCACAGATAGTTGCAGTTACGTCGCTATGTGTTTTGCGTGCTTCTCTTGAAGGACTTACAACTATCGCAGAAAAAGGCAATGTCTGATTCGTCGACTCTGATAGATGTAGATCGAAGTACCTCCAAGAGGCCGGACGAATCAGGGATTGTCATTTTGACCAATGACTGTAGCGTATTAGAACTCACTGCGGGTCTTCTCTGTATACAGTGCAAAGTGTACTTCAGTCAAATGCTCAACACGCATCCATACTTACCTAGTACACTCGTTTGGTTAAGCTGCAAAACCACAGGATTCTTAAATAACAACCAGTCATCAAGCTTTATTTGAGGAAACAAATTTCATCTTGTTGCCAAAGCAAAAAAAGTTGCCAGGATGTAGTCATTTGCTTGGGGACTGGATGCAGAGTTCATGTAGGAAACACATGCATCCACCACATGGAACTTCAAATAGGTGCGCTACGTGCGCTACATAGATTGCACGGTGTACACATACCCATGACGACATCTTGTGGGACCAGTCAAGCAAGTACCACGACCCTCAGCAAAGATTTCGCACACTGAATTTTGAGATGCTGCGGAACCGACATGCACATTCCCCTCAAACCTTTTTCGCAACGATTCGATTCTCAACTCGGCCTCGTCTCCAGACAACATACGTTGAACGACTGATAGCTCCCTGTATATTCTTCTTCTTCTTAAATTGAGTTCGAGTTGCCTTCCTTCCCTCATCATGGCATCCGGGAACAACCCGAACACAGTCCACCTGACTGAGCAGGAGGCGGAGCGGATCCGGACCACCGTCCAGAACAACCTGGACAACCGATCCAAGCAGGCCGGTCAACCCCGGGAGTTTAGAGACGCTCATGGCGCCATCAGCCAGGCTACCGGCGCCAGTCTTATGCAGGATATGGGCAACATGACGGGATCTGATGGAGAAGACACGCTCCCTGCCCTTGGCGTCGGACAGACATACCCGCCATGTGCAGTTTCGTTGCGAGACCTGGAGCCAATGAGTCTTGCGGATCTTAAGATGGAAACTCACCACACAGGCCGCCGACTCATCGTAAAGCGTCCAGCTCCAGTGGTCACGCACGCTGCTCGATCATGGACTATGGTTCAGGACGAGGATGCCAAGGAAACAGAGAGGTTGGAAATTTGTCTTCACAAGACGATGCACGGCGAGGAAATTCTGGATTCGGCGAAGACTTTCGAAATCAAGGAGCCGTTCTTTACTCTCACCGAGGAGGGTGAGCCTTCTATTCGCATTGATCATCCCTCGGATCTCGTCCCCATCGTGGATGAAGCACCAGGAGCAGACAAGAAATCAGCCGAAGAGATGGCTAAGAAGTGCAAGGATATGGGCAATGAAGCTCTCGGGAAGAAGAAGCTTGGCCTGGCTCGAGCAAGATATACCCAGGGCCTGGAGTTTGCCAAGAAGGATTCTGAGAAGACTGCGGACTTGGCCAGAGATATTGCTCGGAACCGTGCGCACGTGAACCTTCTGCTGAAGCGTAACGATGAAGCCATCGCGGATGCCAAGGCGTCCCTGATTGGCAAGGACGATGAACGATCCAAGGAACTCGACAGCAAGGCTTACTTCCGTGCCGGCACTGGAGCGTACAACCTGGGAGAGTATGAACAGGCAAAGGGCTTCTTCGAGAAGCAACTTGAGCTTGCCCCCGAAGATAGGGGCGCCAAGGCGAACCTCAAGAGACTAACTCTCCGTCTCAAGGAGCAAAAGGAGGGAGGCCATGATTTTGCGAAGATCAGGGCGAGTCTCTCCCGCGCTGCTCCGCGCGCCGACGCGGCAACATTCAACGGCAAGACTGTGGTCAAGGACAGCAAAGGCCGCGGACGTGGTCTTTTCGCATCTCGCGACATTGGAAACGGCGCGGTCATCATGGTTGAGAAGGCGTCCTCCGTTGTATGGGGCCATGAGAGCGACGCTCTGACGGGAATGACCTACGACGTGCGGGATAAGAAGATCAGGGTATCACCTATCGGTCTCACTAAGGCCATCGCCCAGAACCTCCTGAACAACCCTTCTCGCATCGCAAAAGTCATGGATCTTTACGGCGACTACACCGGAGACGCCCAGGCGAAGACCGAGACCGAAGAAGGCCCGGTCGTTGACGTCTTCAGGATACACGACATTGTCTGCCGCAACGCCTTCGGCGCGGATGATTCGCATCTCGGGGGCGTTCCAAAGCCGAGCACCGGTCTCTGGGTCCGAGCCGCTTACATCAACCACTCTTGCGTCCCCAACGCCAAGCGAGAGTTCGTCGGCGACCTCATGGTGATCCGGTCCCTCCGGAAGATCAGGAAGGGCGAGGAAATCTTCCACAGCTACGACGAGTCCGGTGACTACGAGGCCAGGCAAGCGGCGCTGATGACTACCTGGGGCTTCGAGTGCGGCTGCGCCCTTTGCGCGGCCGAGAAGACTGACGAGGTTGCTGTGAGGAAGAAGAGGAACGAGTTGGTGGCCGAGGCGAATGATTTCATCACCAAGATGCACCCGTCTAACAACAATCGTGTGACTGTGTCGAAGGCTCAACGTCTTGCTGCCGCGATCGAGGAGACGTATGCTGATGAGAAGTTCAAGGGGTTGTCTCGTCCGGCATCGGCGGGCATCCGGGATTGGCTTGCTAGAGCAGCCCAGTAGATGGCAATAAATCGAATCTGTTAAAGCCGAGTAACAAGATGTCTTCAGTGCGCAGGTTGGTGACTAGCATTAAATCGGGAATGAGTAGTGGTTATTCCCAGCGAAGATCATGGGGGCCCATTGCTTGCGTGTTTGTGATCCTTCCGCGTTGTTGACTAAACCATCAAAGACGAGGATAAGAAAGTTTTCTTTAGTCAGTCATGGGACGGGCTGGCGGATACTTGCTCCGCAAGCAGCAGAAGACCCAAAGTTGGAAGTCAGCCGCGTGGCCTTTTGCGCGATATCTCGGATATTGTCCGGACTATGGATCACATATTCAGCCTTACAGGATGCTGGCTGCAGAAGCCGAGCATCTCCGAATCTTTGGGTTGAAGCCTAGGCCCCGGATGGCAGGTGCAATTGGTATCGTGGGCATTGCTGCTGTGATCAATGCTGTCAGCAAGTCAAGACTTGAAGTCTCGAAATACCACTCTATCTTTCCATCATTCATGGATATAAATAAGGGTTTAACATGGCAGGTGGCTAGGGGTCTAGACTCCAGTATATAGACTTGGCAGGCTCCGGTTCATCCGTTCCTCCGAGGCGTTGCTTCGGGCATATACCCATGTTCGGCCGCCATCGTGACCCTGAACGGCCACACCGGCTTCAAAAAATATCACCGAGACTCGAATCCATAATTCTTCAGAGTGACAAGACCGTTATGTACCCCGCACGAATCCCCCACATTCACCCGTAACCATTCCATTTTGCCAAGAACTTCGCAATGGACTCGCCCGTACGCCAAGAAGGTTGCCAAGACAAAAACAACCAGTTCTCCCCTTTTTCTCCATGTTTTAAGACCTACACAGCCTGTTAAAGCCAAGAAAACGCAACCTTTGGACGAAACAAAGTTGTTTCGATGCGCATTTTTTCCAAGTCAACGTTCCGAGAACAAACGGGAACAGCAATGGGCGCTCAGACCATGGACAATCGCCACTCATCTCGGTGAAAAGCCGTTAAACGAATGCAACCGAGTCAGTGGCCCTTACCAGATTAACGGGTTGTCGCGATGGCAGGCGACGGAGGGGCAGCCCTCTTTGAGCCTTTTCAGCGTCCCTGACGAGGGTGGTCCCAGGGCGCTGCCGCGAGTTTAATTGCTTGGCATAAGCGAGCCCACCCCGGAACCCATGCCGCTTGCTCTTGCGTGCGTGATTCTTCATATTAGACTTTCTTGGGTGGTCCTTGAGCCACCTTCCGGATTGACAACCTTCAGATGTCCCGACCTATCACGTAGGGCTGTGCAGTTTACCCAGTCAGGCATCAGGGTACACCCGCGCGGTTGGATTCGCGGAAGATGGGACCTTGCTGGAGGGAACTTGGGGAATAGACCAGACTTAAAAGCTCCTGAACGGCCGGTCTTCACTCCGAATCATGTAGCTAGTCATACCTTTATCTGTCTCTCGTTCATCCGCGTCCTGAGCTTAAACCTAGTTTCGACTCAGTCTTGAGAGTTGTTTGCCATTCTACAGTCTTTCATTAATCACATACCTGTCAACTTCAAAATGGTTAACGCCACCGAAATCATTGCCGTCCTGGCAGGAACTTACACTCTCCTCAACACTTCTGCGTAAGTCAGCCCAGCTAGCCGCCGGCTCCCGCCTGGATACCGATAGTTTGGCTCACACTAGACTCGTACAGGACTAGCAATGGCGTTCCCGTCGAGGACCGCGTCTACGGTTCCAACCCCGTCGGCATCCTCACATACAGCAAGTCCGGCTACGTAACAGCCACCATTACATCGACCGACCCCGAAGACCGCCCGGCGAACCTCACGTTCCCATACGAAGATAGCCAAACCGACGCGGACTGGGCTCAGGTCGGCAGACACTCGATCGGATACGCAGGCGTTATGCGGATCAGCGACGCCTTCCCCGCAACTCTCACAACCGGCCAAGTCATCCACGGCCCGTTGACCGTCGCCAATATCCCTTCCATGGTTGGCACCGAGGCCAGACGCAACTACACATTGTATGAAGACGGCAAGGTTCTCCTCATTGCGTCGCAAAGAGATGGTGGCAACCGTGGAGAGCTGTGGTGGAGAAGACTGGATTAAATACCCCTTTTGTGCATGTGTATTGTTAGCAGAGTTCATTTCCTGTACAAATTCAAGCATCGGCGTATTTGATCACTTGTACTTTGTTGGGAATCATTGGTATCACCCAGAGCCCCATTGCAACTTCAGCGACATGCATCATGCACGTTTAGCACGCTTGTCCGCAGCCCATGAAAACTTACTAAGGGTACTCGCGGCCAGCCCCTGTATGAGCGAGTGAACAGAGAAATTGCGATGCTGGCGCCATATCTGGATGCTGAAAGAACATGTCATTGAGATGGTAAGTATATACATGAACCCAAGACCCAGCCACGATGTCCCAAACCCTTACACATGATCGATCGTCAACCACTCAGTAAATAACAGGCCAATCGGAATCGTAGCGAATGAGGTTAATTCCCAAAAGCGCAGCGTTGGCACTGTTGTAGTAGTGGTATACGAACACATCAGCATCCGTGTCTGTGAAGACAGCAGGGTGACCAGGACCATAGATGGAGCCGTGAGTAGCCATCACCTCAGTTCCACCACCGTTCATCATTTGCACGCCACTCTTGTCGACATAAGGACCTGTCACGCTGGTGGACCGACCGACCATGGTGCGGTATGTGCTGGCGGCACCGTTGCAGCATCTGTCGAAAGACACCCACAGGTAGTAGTAGTTGCCGTGACGAGTGATGAAGGGTGCCTCGATGGCGCCGTCGGCAACAGTGCGGCGGGCGAGAGACACGAGGTTCGTGCCGGAACGCTTGCCGGTGCTCGGGTTGATGGAGATCATCTTGATACCCGTCCAGAAGGAGCCGAATGACAACCACCAGTTTCCTGACGGGTCCACGTAGAGGTTGGGGTCGATGGCGTTGTAATCAACGGAGCTCGACGATTCAATCACCAGTCCTTGATTGGTCCACGATCCCGACGCGCCCGTGCTGCTGGTGGCCAGGAAGATGGCGGACTTCTGGGATCCGAAAGTCGAGGCGGAGTAGTACATGTAATACTGTCCGTTGCGGTAGGAGATGTCTGGAGCCCAAAGGTTGGTGTCGCCGCCCGTGTAAGCCGTCGTCCATGATGCGCCATTCGGGAACGCAGCGCCGGCATCGCGCCAGACGGTGCGGTCGGTGGAAGTCTTGAGCGCAATGTTCGTTCCAGTATGGGCCATGATATATGTGCCACTACTGGTCTTGACGACACTCGGGTCGTGGACGTTGATGCTGCCAGAGACCGCGCCCGGGTTGGGGTATGCTGCATCAGCACCCGGGGCTATGGAAACGACAGCAAGGATGCTGCCGATCAGCTGCTTCCACATGGGAAACATCTTGAATTCAGTTGCGGAGTTACCGCCGATCTTTGCGATGAGAAGCTTTGAACTGGCTGATTTGCCAGGGACTCGCTGCTTCGTCGCCTGATAGACCAGGAGCCTGGGTCAAGGAGCAAGGTAAAGAATGAATTGATCGCCTGGGTTTGAAACAAAAATGGCAATGAGCCGTCGAAACTTCGTCTTTTTGTATCGCTGTTGTCACGGTATTCTTATTTTCCGAATGGCTGCCACGCGCGCTATGCGCAATATACGCGGTCATCCTATTCATGAAGCGCCCCACGGAAGAATTACTGACAACGGAGACTCTCGTTCCGTTTCGTGGGGAGAGAAGCGCGTCATTCAGATATCACGGCATTGGGAGCGGGATGTGACATCTTGGCAAGCAGCCAAGACCGGTACCGGATTAGGAAGGAACGAGCCGCGTGACTGCTTCTTCCACGAATTGAAACTTGACAGTGACCTAGCTAATCATTGACATGGATATCTGGCGACCATGGCCAAATCCAAGGCAACATTGTGTGTATGGGATGTAATAGTTGAGTATTTTCTTTGGCTTTTTTTTTCAATCTCGAATTCCGGGAGGCACTCTGCTGTCTGGCTGGTGGAATATACCACTATTCTCCATTCCATCCAAACCCTTGCTGAGTTTCTTGCGAAATATTCGTATTTTCGTCTCCAACGAGCTTTCAATGTTATTTGGGAAGTCGGCTTCATGTAATTTGATTTCGCTTGTTACTGAGATGCCGCTATTTATCTGGCCTATTTAGCAAGAGCTGTGAGCACTTGAACACCATTATGGATTTAGTGCCACATGTAACCTCCATCAAGATCTTAATCCATATCGGTGTCATCAGGGTTAAAGTCGATATCATCGTGGCTACAAACACAAAGTCCAGGGCATTCATACCCTGCTGCGAATGAGTAATGTCGCTCGAGGTCACGCTGTAGTACCTGTTTTCGTCAGTTTCGAACTCGCAATCAGTCAGATTCTCAATGTCCACCTGCTCAGCTATCCCACGATCAATGAGAAATAGTCTCATATACCGACCCATATCTGAAGCAGTCGTCAACGCATGAAGAAAGCATGCTCGGCTGCCACCTGCCCACTCCATGTCATCAATCCTTGTTTGATCGTCAAACTCCCATGAGACGTCGTATTCAAATGCAATCTGCGGAACGCCGTCATCAGGCCCCATCACGGCGGTCCAGAAAGGCAATCCGAAGGGGCGATAATGACCCATGTCTTCGGCATAAAATTGTGGATCAATGTGTTGTTTGTCTGCGATATGAAAACAGATCAGATCTTGAAGTGGGTAAACCAGAAACGACATGTCTTTGTTCCCGAATCGGCAGTGTCCAAGTCCAGGCACGCGTAAATGTTCAAATCCGGGAGAGCTCACACCTTTTCATTGAAGTAGCTTAAGTCTCTCCTGCTCGCAGATCTCGATATTGTAGTGCCGTTTGACGATTTCTCTTGATTCTTTACAACTTATAAACTGTCCAGAGCCCGTCATCGGGTGCGTAATCAGATTCATTGCCTTCCAGCCACGAAGGGTTTGATAGAAACCTTGGGGCGGTAAGAACATACGTATAATCTTCGAAAAAGCGCGTATGCCGGTTGACAATCGCCGGGTTTGTCGTAGTATTTATTGTAACAGACATCAAAGAAATGGACACCGGCGCGAGAAGGTCAGATGGCGAATTTCCATATTTCTAATCGCATCTCAGCTGGAAGCTTTGAAAAGCAGGTGAACTTGCCTGGCATTTTTCGTGACTGGTGAGTGATCGGCGAAGAACGAGCGTTGATGCGAGGTCGGTATTGCTCTGTCGACGGTGCTGGAGCTGGGCAATACGTAGACGTTTCTGGTGCGGTCGAGGGTTTCCATGATTCTGGCGGCATCTGCGACCTTTTTAACCTAAGCCTTTGCCATTTTGGAGATTCGTCCAGTGGGTCATTTACATGTCGTTGTTAATGGATTCGCACGTCAAGGTGTGACCTTTGTAAGTGATTTGAGAGCACTCGGTTCAAGTTTGATTATCATGAGGCAATATTCACATTTCAGAAGTATAGAACTATTTACTTGATTAAGTGCAAGGATTCTACTCAATAGCCTTCTGCACATACTTGTCCTGCCACGAGCGCTCGTTTGTAGGGGGCAAGGTGCGACGAGACACAGTACCACGAGCGTGCATAGCAGCAGTCGCAAGGTAGTTTCTGCGTCTAACTGCGGCCTCCTCGCTGACATCTCTCTTCTCAATGCCACCATAGGCGCACTTGGCGCCGTTGAAGGCAGCGTTGGCGGCCGCCTTCCAGACCTCGGTGACGTCGTTGACCATGGGCAAAGTCCAGTACAGACGGCAGTCGGCGATCTCCTTCACGAATTGCGCAGGGATGCCATCCTCGACGTTGTCTCTCAGGATCTGGTCACGGACGTTGACAGCAGCAGCCAAACTGCGGTTCAGAGGGAGATCGCTGTAAGTGGCGAAAGCAGCCTTCTGCTTGTCGGTGGTGGCATAGGGCAGGAGGTCGGTAGAGAATCCGTAGATGGAGCTCCAGTCGAGGACCTGGGAACCCTTGATACCGCCGACACCCTCGATTCCACCTTCCTTGGGGCGACCACCCATGGCGATCGACTTGACACCACCGTGGATGCGAAGGAACTCGGAGGCGATGGTGCAAGTTGAGGCACAGACACCGTCGTACAGGATGATGATGTTGTCGGCCTCGAAGGGCTGCGCAACGTTGGTCAGGTTGCCGTAACCGGTAATCTCAATGCCCAGACCGAAGGTGGTGTTGACCGTCGTCAGAGGGTCGTTCAGGTTCCAGCGCATGAGGTTGGTGTAGGACGTGTTCTGGAAGACCTGGGGGTCGAACTTGTCCTCAAACGAGGTGAAGCCCTCGTTGGAGATGTTGTAGTCGTAGCGCCAGTTGAACCAAGACTCAGAGTAGCTGGTGATCAGGTCAATGTTGGCGTTGTTGGTGGCATTGGGCTCGTTCGAAATGCGAGAAACGATTTCGGCGGCAGCGTTGAAGCCATCATTCTCCTTCCAGCGGGAGTTGCCCTCCTGGACAGTGTGGGGGAACAGCTGACGGAAGAAATCGTAGCCCTGGAGAATGTAGCCACCGCCGTTCTGCTGGAAGTCGATCACAAGCTTGGTCTTGCCGGCGGCGAGAGCGGCCGTGTAAAAGTCGCGGGCGGCGGCCTGGAACTCCGCAGGGCTGTCACTCTCGAAGGCAGTGAGGACAATGACAGCAACGTCATCGAGGCCTTCGCCTTCGAGGTAGTATCCAGAGACGATTCCGTCGGGGGTGGTGACAATTGGGGATGGGTATCCCGGAAGAAGGTCACTCGAGCTGGTGGATGGAGTTGTGCTTGAGGGAGCGTCGACAGCAGGGCTCAGCGGGTTGCAGAACTTTGCATAGAATGAGGGCCCGTCAACGACTCCAGTCAAAGCCTTCTTGACGGTGGCGTGGTTCTCGAAGGTGACTTCCGTGCCGTTGGCAAATGTGATCGTGGTGTTGGCGCCTTGGTAGACATAACTACTCGTGTTAGTTGAGATACTACCCTACGCGTGAAGCTTGAACTTACCGAATGCGACCGCCTGAGCTGAAGTATCCCTTTCCACCGGTGGTGGCATACAGAGACTGCTCGAAAAAGACGGAGTTGTATGCGGAATCAGCGTCACGGTTCCAGTTCGCCTTGTTGATAGTCTCGTCGAGGTATGTGGCGGCATCAATTCCATTAATAAGCTTAACCTCAGAAGCAGTCTCTGGAGATGAAATAACCTCCTCTGAAATTGAGTTAGAAATGCACTGACGAAAAAAAGGAAGCCCGAGCTTATCTTACCATAGATCTTAATTACTGGCAGGGATGAGCCATCTTCGCTAATGGAGACGAGCGCACGCTCGCGGGTCCACTCGAAAACAGCAGTCAAGAGGTCCGGATAGTACACGAAGTGACCATCATGGCCAGGTCCAAAGACTTCATTGTACAGAGCAGACTGGAAAGCGTATTCGCTGGTGTAAACATCGGCTTCGAGGTTGCTTCGGACCTTCTCCAAGGCAGCAAACATGTCGTAGGCTGGGAAGTCATAGTCGGCAGGGGGATCCGCCTTGTATGTCGCGTCTCCACAACAGTTAGCACTCTCCTGAACCGATCATACATGCCGGGATCGGAGCTCACCGCTTTGCCACTCGAGGTAAGGCACGATCGAGTCGACCAAGTCAATGGCCTCCTGCTTCCCAAGGGGAACTGAGTTCAGACAGTCATAGGCCAACTGAGCGGACACAGATGGCGTGACTGTGGGTGCAGCAGCATGCTGAGAAGCCCAAGCAGCGCTGACAGCAGCACAGGGCTCAGTCGACGAAGGCACCGAGGCGGTAGTCGTCGAGTTGGAGAGAGCAGCAACACTGCCCAGCAATGCTGGTGCGGCAACAAAGGAGCTTCGCATCTTGAAGTCGGCTCAGAACAACTTGGCTATCGATCAGGGCTACCGGAAGAAGCTGACCTCTAGCTCGTTGGACGACGCGACAGTGCCGCGTTCTTATGTCTCTCAGCTATTCTCCATCTTGTCGTCGTCATCCACTTTCCTTCAGGACTGAGCCGTGGTCGTCTCCTGTGCTCCCGATGTCACCATCGCCTGCCATCGTGCGTTAAGTGGGCGTTCATCCCAATCGCATGAGCTTGTTTTGTCGACACCACATGAGCCGCTAGCTTCACTTGGCAGGTCGATGTGCAAGGTCGCCCCCAGACTGGGGCCGCCCCTGGCACTTGGCCTGCATACGAGCGACTCTCATCTCCAGAGCGCACCTTTGTTGGAGCTAAGGTCAGGATTATCACGGATATGTCGGCTGTTGGGCTGCCGGTACTGCATGTTGCAGGCGGCCGACGGACTTCTAATGCCGTTCTAGATCCGTGACATGAGGTTTCTTTTTGCCGTTATTTCTGGTAATATTGTTGGTCTTTGACGTGATCACCGCGCGATAAGAGAAGTGAGGAGCGATTGGCCCCTGAACCCCGGCTTGGACAAAAGATCCCCTTCCCGATGCCCGCGTGTGCCAGCATGCGGCTTGTGGGTTGGGATGCCTCGGCCCGTCAACCGAACCTGCAGACACGAATGGATAGGACTTTCCAAAGAATTATCAATTGGCAGGCGGCGAAAGGAGATTGGTAACGAGGGGGTTGCGGCCTGAGATTGCCCCGATCATGGATCGTGTGTTTACACCAACAGAGCTGGTCCCCATTCATGGAAACCATTAGCTATCTCGGCCAAAACAAAAGGTTGCAACGGAGCATGAAGTTGTTCATTCTCTCTACCGCGTGTTCGCCACCAACCATGATCTGGTTACTCGAGATTCTCCAACAGCCAGATGACTTCAAGTATTTGTAGTCTCCCAAAGTTGATAAATCGTTATTGAACAACGCGAAAATCATTTTGACACTGAATCCTTGAGCTTCACAGCACGCGTGGGATTATCGCCCCGCGAAATGACATCGATTGGTACCCAGAGAGAACCTCTGCACGGCTACAAGTATAGAGACGGCATGAATGATGGGGACGACGGGGACGACGGGGGCGACGGGGATGATATGGTCGATATTGAGCTAGTGAGGAAGAAGATAACTGTAGCACGTTCACCTAGCCAGAAGTATCCGCCCGGGTGTCAGAGCGTGATTCACAGTCATCTTCATTAGCTTTGCACTCCAGTCTCCTCTTCTTGATCAGCATCTGCCCCCGAGCGGCCAAGCCTGCCGGAAAAACGATCCAAATACGGAACATCCTCAGCTCTCTGGTGCTTGCTCAGGACTACATGACCAGCATGACTAGCTCCAATCTTCATCATGGCCCACGCATCCAGCTTTGTGTCTATTAAATCAGATTTTCGTGCCGCATACGCTGAAAGCAGAGATAACGCAGCCAGGTGCGCTGCCAATAAGATACTGATCGTGATCATCCCGGCCAGTGACATAGAAGGAATCACAGTATCCAATCCTTCGTCACGCTTGACTTCCACGGAGTTTCCGTTCGTTTGGTGTTGGAGCCAGGCCTGATTGGCTATAAATGCGGCACGAGTGAAGATGGTTTTGATCCTCCATCTGGCACCTTCGGCGTCCTCTTGGAAATAGAAAAAGTTCACGAACCAACTTGACATGTTGTCTTTCAACTTAGCCTCGGAACTGATGTCTGCGCTTGTGAAGCACGAAATTTCTCGCGGTGTGTATCCCTCGTCTTCGAGGAGAAGTTTGAGGGGATTGAGATATAAGCAAGTGGAAGAAGCCGTGGTGTTTGATGTGACGTTTAGGTTGCCATAAGCTGAAGAGTTGGACAACCTAGTGTCTAAAAAGGACTTCCGGCCGAATAGCGCGAGTACAACCGTAAGCAGGGGCCCTTTGTTGGGGACTCTTTCTAGCACGTTGGGTTCCCACGGATCTAGCCCAAGGAGGATGCGTTCGTCATGGTATAATGGGCTAGTTTTGAAGCATGAGTAAACAAACCAACCACGTGACAAGACTCAGACTTACATGCTATCATCTATACCATTGTCGTCTTCCTCCATGAAGTCGTTGTAAATCTGCTTTTCACAGCCTCTCTGACATGCACCTTCGGGGCCAAATGGGTCTTTGCCAAGTAATTCGCCAGCCGTTTGATTCCATTCGTTTGGTAGCTGAAAGTATCCCGCCGTGGTATTCATACTGATCTTCCAGTATGAGATCTTCGGTTTCGTTTGCTCGAAGCTGATGTTGAGATACAGGCTCTCCGTGAAGCTTTGCCGGTCCCTGGTCCGCCTCCACGGAGTGGTGGTGAGATTGCCCGGCATGCATATTTGGATCGAAACCGGTGGGTATCCAGGATAGCTCCTGCCGCCAGCTTCACTGAAATAACTTGCCCAGAATGATCCTGGCTTTGTTTCACAAGATTTCGGGAAGTCTTCCGCAGTCACCAAATCCACGTCTGCTGAGGAGTTGATTCGGGGGACGAACTGGCGGATAAGTCCGGTCGAATAACCAGCTGGCAGTTGAGCTAGGAAAGGGGCTTCTAGCGTTGTAATATCTTCAAGGGTCGTTCCGAAGCGGCATGCCTCTGATATGCGCTTGCCATCGACCTCTTCGGAGTCAGAACATGCGTAGCCGCTGCCTTGCCACAACTGCGCCTGTGGCTGAGAAGAACTAGTTGTTTCCAGCAAGCCACGTGTGATGAGAACAACCGAGTTGTCTTCCGCATATGCTCGGCCTGTGTACTTGAATTGCTCGGGAATATCGGTAAGGTAGCTCGACGCTCCCGGGGCGTAGGTGACCTTCGTCGACAGAACCGACAAGAAGGCCTCTTGTAATGGAGAGAGCAAACCTCCGAGGATGTATACCGCGATAGCCATTAGGAAGAAAGGCGTCTTGTGTCGTCCCCCTGGAGCCGTCATTATAGCTATCACGTCTGTCCAGCTCTTGTCCGCCAGCGCGATCAACTGGCGTAAGCTCAAATCGTGTGAACTTCGTTGGACGTAGATGACGGCCGCAGCTGACATGACCGATGTCGTAAGAGGGAGGGTCAAAACTGCAATGACTGACTGCAAGACCCTAATGCGCTGATACCAATCCCTGTTTTTCTCGACAGTTTCGCGGATCAAGATGATGTTTCCGCCGTAGCTCTCGCTCTGATAGTCCATCACATACTGTTTTGTGAACTTCAAGGGCCATAGCGGTCTGTAGGTCATCACGCATGTCGTGACCCAAGCAAAGATCGACAGAGTTGCATACCCTGCTACTAGGTAGACAGGTATCAGTGACCGCGACTGCGTCACTGGCGGATGTGGATGTTTTAATGAGTCCGATTCTTTCGACTCGATAATTGGGGTCTGTGTTCTTGATGTATCCAAAAGAGACGTCGAATTTGGAGGTTCCGGGGATGGTGTCCACCGCCCGGGAGTTGTACGGATAACATTGGGTTCTGAGTCGTCCTCGCGGTTTGGTAGTCCGGTTCGTGTTTCTCCCTCGTGGGAAGCCATTGCCACGGTAGCGAGCCGATGTATGGCTAAGGTTTCGGACCGATGCAACGAAAAGGATGTCGTAGAGTGCCCAGGAAGGAAAGGGGATTTATGGAAGCTAGACGGCTCAGCCCTGGTGGGCGATTAAAGCGCCTTAGATTGCTGTCTGATCGATCTTATGCCTGTCTCAAATCATGACGACAACCTGCCTCGTGGCGATATGCTCGAAGCGACGCTGCATTCCTTTTAATGTCTATGCAGGGCTTGTCTTGAAACCCTTGGGCAGACAGGGTGGGCGGAAGCCAATCACACCTCGTGGCTGACAGCTGAGATCTGCAGGATTGAGGCGCTGGTTAATATCATGGCTTTTAGTGCTTATCCTGCGATGCGACATTCCATGGCATGAGATTGGGGCCTAGCCACCCTGGACCAAACTTCTACTTTACACCCTTGCCAGTATCATTTCCATTGACTTAGAATCAGACTACTCATCGCGAATTTCCCGCTGGTCAGTTTAAACACTCCTTGATTCCGTTCACATATCCTTAGGATTTACCCTGGTATGTTCTTGGCTCTCTGCGTTTCAATGGTCACCCAAAGGCCTGTTTCTGAACTTGCTGTGAATACCGTTTCCCAGCCCGATGTTTATCTCTCAGCTACTTGCTAAATCGGCTCTATCGCCCCTATCATCTATGTCCTACTATATCTACAGTCTACAGTACCTTAGTCGTTTCTGCTATCCTGATTCGTATCGGTTACTTCTACTCCCTTTATGGTCTCTGCTGCACCTTTCTCTGTCGACTTTTATGAATGCACTATTTGAACGGTCAGTTTTGGTACGAGCTTCAGTTTTAGTATTCCCATTAATGAAGCCTTCATCAAATTGATAACGTCTTTTTCACATCTTCCACCTGGGGCAGAATTTGTTCCGCCTTCAAATCAATCGAAAACACCACGAGGTATGTGTTACGGCACGCCCAAAGAACTTGACGCCGACGCTTTCTTATCTGTCCCGGGCTGCTTGGGTTGTGAGAGCCGTTTCACAGCCGCGCATAAGTGATGTGTAGGGACATCTCGATCCAAGCCAAGGTGCAGCAGAATGTTGCTCCGTCTGCTCCTTGATGTATGTGGGATCGAGGCTTCACATCCAGCCTTGATTGAGCAACGCAGCACTATTACGCCCGAATCTCTGGGAAATTCTCCGAAGATGTACGGGGAAGAACTCGACTTCAGAGGAGACCACCAGAACGTCGATAACGGTCGTCCACTCTGCGACTCTAAGTTCGTACTAAGCTTGCCGTCTGGCGACATCCACCCAAACCAATTTACTCTAAAGATTTTGGCGACGAAAACAGCGTCGAATTATTGCGCCTAATTTATTTGATATCTATCTTTCAACAGCGTAGTTAACACCTTTCATGGAGTATATTTTCTATTCCCGCAAGGTCGTCATTACGCAGGTTTCCACAAACCTCGGCCGCGGATTTCCTCTTCCTCTTCTTCTTAACGCGTGTATGGATCAAAGTCGAGAGACACCGTCGCCGTGACACCCAAGGACTCGGACCCGAGAGACTGTCGAAGCCCGCCGAATACGTAATCGCCCCCGTGGTATACATAAGGACGTGAATCGCCGATGCCGCCAATATTTGGAAGAGAGGTCGTGTCACTATGCTGAGCGGTGTGACCTGTTCGGTAAATCACGTCTACATCCGCCAATGAGTGGTTTTGTAGAGCACGGTAATTTCGAGTGACAAGGACAAAACTCGCCATACAGGAATATTGGTTGTGTTACAGGAGAGAACTACTGAGTTTCAGAATTTACATGCTTGTGTAACATGATAGGCCTATTATTTAATCCCCGTATGGCCCTTATTCATCTCATTTGTTGACAACGGTTGAATTGCATGCACATGCTGGTCCGCTGCCATGGCTCCTCCGGACTTTCCACTGCCCCTGGCATTGATACTCATTGGTTGTTCCTCAATAATTGTTTCACTACTGAGCCTGCCGTGTTATTACTGGGTACACCGAAAACAACAGCAACAACTATTTGAGCGATTGGCGCAGGAACAAGAATTACAACAGCAGCAACATCACGAAACATGCGCACGTGAGCAAGAAAATGGATCGCGACGCAGGCAACAGCTACAACAACTTTACCATCAACATCAACTCGCTCGACTAGGACCATCTACACTTCGGCCACCAGAATTCAGATCTGGACTGTGCCCGAACTGCCAAAATTTCTTCCGCCGACCTTTGAAATCGGCGAGAGTCAATATGCACAGCAAAACAGTATCAACAGTTCATCAAAACGCCAATTTCGGGTGTCCCGTTTGTGCCTTGTTTTGCCGAAAGATGAAGGATTTCCCCATCTCACCAAATGACTCATTGGGCTTTGGATTCGACATGGACTCCGCAGAAGCTCAAAGCTCTTGGAACCTGGTTTCTAGGTTTGAAAAGTACAGCGGCCCATTAATTATTTTGAAAGTTATACCATACACCGGTAAGAATAAACTATTGTGGCGTATGACGCCGCTAATCAGGACAGACTGCACGATGTCACCCCAGATATGGAGATCTCAGGCCGAAGAGCAAGAAGGGCTACTTCAAAGAACCAATGAATTTGCTACCAGCAGATCTTTGGCCCAAAGGTGGCACTCTACTTGCAAGGAGACCCACGAGCGGTGTCGCAATCAGGTCTCATTACACAGCCATTTATGGCGGCCAACCCGACTTCTTTCATTCGCAGACTCGAATTTGGAAAGCAACCTTTGTTTTCTTGTAGATGGAGCCAATTTACCAGCAAGATCTGAGTTCGTGGCTTTAAGTTATTGCTGGGGTAAGGCCCATCTTGTCAAGCTGCTCGCATCGACAGAGGCCCAATTACGCGCAGGTCTTCCGATTTCGCAACTACCTAAAACCTTTCGAGAGGCAATTACGGTTAGCCAGTGGCTTGGTTACAGTTTTCTCTGGATAGATTCCCTATGCATCAAGCAAGACTCTGCGGAAGACTGGCAGAAAGAATCACAGACGATGAAACTCGTGTATTCTAACGCTGCAATAACGATTGTGGCTGCACACGCCCCGGACGCAAACGCGGGACTATTCGTCGATCGAGAACCTCAAAGCATACTGCCTCCTATTGTAACCTGTAATTGGGACCTTACTTCTACTCAGCAGTGCTGCGTTGTCGATATACGGCTTCCTACGGATGACGTGGATTGTTCGAAACTATCGAAACGTGCCTGGACGATACAAGAGCGAGCTTTATCACTGAGACTTTTAACCTTCTCAAAGTCACAGATATTCTATGAGTGTCTTGAAGGGGACTGTTGCGAGTCTTGGCCCTGCTCTTCGCCCCCTGGGAGGCTGGATACGAAGATGGAACAGCTTCGTAGCACGGAAGCTTCGCCCGAAGAGACTTGGGCCACGATCGTTAAGACATATTCACGTGCAGCATTTACTAGGGAAGGAGACAAGATCATTGCCATCGCCGGCATAGCTGAAATATTACAGGGAAGGTTGCGAGATCGATATGTAGTGGGGCTTTGGGGAAAGAATTTGCTCATCGAGCTTTTGTGGTCGGTAGGTCAGGATAAGGGGCGTCGACCTGTCCCCTGCATCGCACCAACCTGGTCGTGGCTATCCACCAATGGGGAGGCTGGGGTGAGAACAACAACCAAAATGCAGGATGTTCGGAACGTCCTGTCAACCGTTGTTACCATAAACGTCGACTTAGTAGACCCAAACTACCCGACAGGCAACATTCACCCTGGAGCAAGTCTGCAGCTTCGAGGTGGTCTCAAGCCAGCCAAATGGAATTTGACAGAAGAATTTCGTATGTCCGGTTTTCGGAAATATCAAATTCTTTTCGACGGCTTGGAACCTTGGACAGGCTCGGATACGTACTTGACCACGGAGTTGGATGTGTTTCCTGGCTTGACCTTGACTTCTCTGGACATTTTTCTCTTGCCCATCGCAGTCACGGTTGGGGAATCAGGCTACCATGACTTGATTGAAGGGCTAGTTTTGACCCCCAAAGATTTGGACGGAGAGATATACGAACGGGTGGCCGCTTTCAGCTACTCGGGTGAAAAGGCTGCGTATTTGTTCTTGGAAAAGTCATCTAGGGTTCGGTGTCATTCATCTTCGCAGCAACAATTCCCCCAAGGCGTGCTGGATCCAGATGGCCTTGTTGAAGGCTTTACGTTTGAGGGGGGCAATCAATGGCATAGAATAGAGAAGAAGGAGATCATTCTTGTATGAATCAGGACTGAGTCGATTCGTTCGGGGTTGCAATCGGAGGAGGGTCCGGTGGCTGTCATCTTGAATGCCTAGCATTTCTCCATATGTCGACTTAGATGGATGTTAGACGCATCGGAAAAAAAGACGGTATGATTTGACTACTGTTTGGTATCGCAGAATTGACCTCGTTGTACGTCTATTTGAGCAACTGATAGTGCAACTAGTGCCGAAAGCTTCTCAAATGGATGACATGTTTTTCTGCGGCAAGTCCATCGACTGTCCTAAATCTTAACTTTCCACCCAATTCACAACACTTAACCAGCCGTGTGTTGGTGCCCGCCGATTGTAGTGTTTCCATGAGGCCCCTGGCGAGACGTGCACGAGCTCATTTTGAGAGACCTGTTGCCTAGGTAGGCGGGCACTGCCAGTTGCATATGAGCTATCCTAGCTATCCAACAAGGAACACTGCTCACGGGCCTTGTATATAAGATGGAGTTGGGCCTGGCTCAAGGACAGAAACTCCATGGCTCTTCAGCAATCAACTTGCATTTATATCTCGGATAATCTCAGCTTCTTTTGCACTACGCATACCTTATTAGGCTTGTGACCGATCACCATAACGCTTATAGACTCTAAGTAACTCAGAACGACCTCAGAGACCTTACGGTATAATACTGTTGTACTCGTCATCCCTCAACGACTTTTAGCAGACCCTACTGTTAGATTAGTTGAACGTAACATTCGTGACGCGAGCTCACGTGGCAGAGCGAATATGTGAACCATTCGTATCCGGTTTCTTCAAAGCAATTTTCCACCAATCTATCAGGCATTAACATGCTTAGCATCTCCATAAGTACGCCCTAGTAGTGGACTCGGGTCATTGGTGGCCTGCAATAGAGTACGAACTTAAGATTTGACACCGAAGCCCACCAACGAGACTACCCCAGATTTCGCGCACCAATGACACTGCCTCTCATCCACCTTTCCCATGGACATTCAGATACCGTTTTCAAATCCTAAAGCGGATAACACGGAACAATGTATTGTATTGCCGTTTTGAGTTGATCACCATCCCAAAAATGATCAATATGTGCACACGAGCCCCCTCCCCAGGTGGATTTCAGCCGTCGTGTATATCTACCAGAATTCCCCGTGTGGTAGTGCGTGATCTTAGACATGGATCAACATAAACGATCTTCTATCACGGGATTTGTTCTGCTAGCCGACATCCAGCAGCATGAAGTTCCTCTCTTATGCCATTGTCAGCCTCCTGGCCGCCGGCATCTCGGCCCAGAACTTCAATAATCCAGTCTTGTATCAGGATCTCGCTGACCTCGACGTGATCCGCAAAGATGACACCTTCTACTACTCAGCCAGCACAATGCACTTCTCCCCAGGCGCGCCAATTCTCCGTTCCTACGACCTCGTCAACTGGGAATATTTCTCTCACTCCGTCCCCACGCTCGATTTCAGTCCCGCTGCCGCATACAACCTCTCGGGGGACAGCGCGTACAACAAGGGCATCTACGCCTCATTTTTCAACTACAACCCCAAGATCAAAACCTGGTTCTGGGGCGGCTGCATCACCGGCGACGGCAAAACGCACATCTACACAGCCTCGCAGCCCGAGGGGCCCTGGACGAAGAAGAGCGTCTTGAACAGCTGCTACTACGACAGCGGCATGCTCGTCGACGACGACGGCACCATGTACATTGCGTTTCTGACCAGCTGGAACACGAAGACGCTCTACGTCGCGCAGATGAGCGCTGACGGTCTCACCGAGGTCAAGAGACAGGCCGTGTGGACGACCGACAGCTCGCTCACGTATGTGGAGGGATGGCGCATGTACAAGCGCAACGGGCAGTATTACATCCTGGGCGTCCACCCACAGGACGGCAACATCATCCTCAAGGGCAGCTCGCCTTGGGGATCGTACAGCTGGAAGTGGCTGGTGCACAACGCCGGAACGCTCATCTCGGGCTTCTCGCAGCCTAAGCAGGGCGGGCTGGTCTCGCTTGCTGACGGGAGATGGTACCACATGGCCTTCATCGACGGGTACCCCGGCGGCCGCATTCCTGCCTTGGCGCCCGTGGACTGGTCCTCGGACGGGTGGCCGACGGTTCAAACGGTCAATGGAGTTTGGGCAAAGCAATATCCCTACCCTCTCACGAAAAGAACAGTGAAGTCGATCGTCGGCACGGACAGTTTCGCATCACTGGGCCCTCAATATGAATGGAATCATAATCCGGACCCGACTGCTTACTCCATCACTTCGGGCGGGCTGCAGCTCCGGACGGCCACGGTGACGGACGACTTTTTCATGGCGCGCAACACTTTGTCTCATCGCATTCTTGGACCGTCATCGACGGCCACCATCAAGATTGACTACTCCAAGATGGCTGA
The DNA here is from genome assembly GCA_027406065.1 of Colletotrichum cordylinicola. Taxonomy (NCBI): domain Eukaryota; kingdom Fungi; phylum Ascomycota; class Sordariomycetes; order Glomerellales; family Glomerellaceae; genus Colletotrichum; species Colletotrichum cordylinicola. The sequence continues at coordinate 1,088,584 of JANVYD010000011.1, read as the reverse complement.
TGGCGACCGAGCTGGTCTAGTTCTCTTTGACGTAAGCCCTCCCTTCCCACTATACTATGCCGTTCGATCTAACACTACAATAGTACACCGCGGGTTGGATCGGCGTCGTCCGCGACGGCAGTACCTTCCGCGTGGTCATGTGGAACGGCATCTCCCTGAGCAGCAGCAACAGCTGGAAGCCCTCCAACAAAGGCTCGCAGGTCGCCAGCGCGACACTCACCAATACTGGCACGCTCTGGCTGCGCACCAGTGTCAACATCTTGCCTGGCACGAGACAGGGCACTTTCCAGTACAGCACCGACGGAAACACGTGGACCAGCTTTGGAAACGGTGTGTCTATTGAGAGCAGCGGGTTGTACTTCATGGGCTGGCGGTATGGTATCTTCAACTTCGCTACCAAGGCCAAGGGGGGCAGTGTGACGGTGCGCAGCTTCGCCATTGATGGGACGCCACTGAACTAGGTCCAATTACCTCTTGGTCGATAGAGGTTATGCAGGGGTGTAGCTGCTCTCAAGAGGGGCTTGCCATTTAGGTTATCAACTTCACTGTACATATATGTCTCGCAGGATACACGAACATGGTTTCTGTTAACCTATCTATCACACCAGCTTTGGATGTTCGACTTGTCGATATCTACCTTAAGGGTACCTGTCGCATCTTCGAAATGTCACATCACGACAGCAATTTAGGGCCATCTTTGTCTATGTTCTCTTTTTTTCATTATTCATCGAGTCGTCTGTCTAAGGCTGTCTAAGCCCCCTCTAATGTCCGACATGGTATCAAATTTTTAAAGCTTGCGAACGACACGGTTGGCAGCCTCCTTCTCCTCCTTCTCGTCCCAGATGTTGATGTTCCAGCGGGGCTTGTAGGTGAAGGGGATGTTGTAGCGGCGAGGCGCCTTGCCGATCTCGTTGATGGCGGCGACGTCCTCGTCGGAGATCTTGACCTCCTGGAAGTTGGAGTGGATGCGGCTGGGGGTGACGGACTTGGGGATGACGGAGTGGCCGCCGGTCTGGGACCAGGCGAGGACGACCTGGGCAGGGGTGGCGTTGAGCTTCTCGGCGATCTTCTTGACGACGTCGTGCTCGATGAGCAGGGGCAGGCCGAAGCCGTTGTTGCCGAAGGCGGAGTAGGCGGTGATGTGGATGCCCTTCTCCTTGGCGTACTTGATGAGGGTGTCGTTCTGCTGGAGGAGGGGGTGGCGCTCGACCTGGTTGACGGCGGGGACGACGCCGGTGGCGTCGATGATGGTCTGGAGGTCCTCGATGGTGAAGTTGGAGACGCCGATGGCCTTGACCTTGGACTTGGGCAGGGCGATCAGGGCCTTCCAGGTGTCGACGAGGGAGACGCCCTGGTCGAGTTCGACCTCGGCGTCGTTGCCGGCGGCCTTGGGGAAGAGCTCGCCGCCATTCTTCTTGAAGGCAACGGGCCAGTGGATGAGGTAGAGCTGGGAGAGTCAGTGTGTGTTTCGGTAGATGGAAAGATTGGGTTTACTCACGTCAAGGTAGTCGAGGCCGAGCTCCTGGAGGGTCTCGTCAAGGGCAGCCTCAACGTTCTCGGGGCGGTGGTTGCTGTCTTGCTGTCAGGAATCACGTCTTATTCCATGTCCCAAGGTCACTTACTTGTTCCACAGCTTAGAGGTGATGAAGATGTCCTCACGCTTGAGGCCGGGGATGTCAGCAAGAGCCTTCTTCAGACCCTCACCAACCTCGGGCTGGTTCTGGTAGATCTTGGCCAAGTCCTGGAGTAGTTGTTAGCTTGTGCTCGTAATGCGTATCCCAATGCCCATTCATGCTTACCAGGTGACGGTAGCCGGCCTTGAGGGCCTCGTAGACACCGACAGAGACTTCACCGGGCTTGGACTGCCAGGTGCCGTATCCCAGAGTGCTGGAATGAGGGGTCAAAAGTCAGTGAAGCTCAAAACGTGAAGCGGGGTACAGTGATCGGCAGGGGCCGGAACCAAAAGAGTTCAGATCAACTGTGAACAAGCAAATAAACGTACGGGATCTCGGCGCCGGAGTTAAGCTTAGCCTTGTTACCGAAAGACATGGTGACTTGAGTTTAAAGAAGAGGTTGTGGGATGAGATGAAGAGTATCGTGAAGGTCAGAACGAAGGTGAGGAACAAGTAGGTGGCTTTTTAAGCAAGTGAGGGGTTTCGGGCTCCATTGCATCATTGTTTGTCAGGATGAGCTGCGAACCCTGATGGGTGAGTGTGGGCGGCCGTGACGCCCACCGTCGGACCCGCTTTGCCCGCTTTGATGGCTCCGAGCCCACGACTCTTGGAGTGCCAACAGTGCTTCCAGTCGCTTCGGCGGGGCACCGTTGACTAGTTGCGCCTGGGGACCCCACACTTCGGGGCGGGAGCCGATGCCGGAGGCGGGTAGCGAGGGGGAGGGGCTTCGGGGGTTTAGGTATGATGGAGGAGGGGAACATGTGGTTCTCACGGATGGCGGTCGCCGTGGCTGATGGCTGATGCGAGTTCCCGGCTGTCCACGGAGACGGGAGCGGGAGCGGATGCAGCCAGATGCGCCTCCGGCTCTGCTGTGCGTTGCTTTGCATGCAGCAGGTTGACACCGCTGATGGAGAGCATGCTGAATTATTCTGGATATTTTGCAAACGTAATAGAGATTCGCGAAAGTGCCTCCGTCTGGGTCGATGGCACCTCGCTTCCAGGCCCGGGTTCCTGGGACGGGAAGGAATTGCGTCTTAGCCCTCGTGCATGTCGTCTTGGACGGCCCGCATCTTGGCGCCATGATGTGCGGCTTTGAAAGATATTGCGGGAATGACGAACAGTATTGCGCACGATAAACTGCCGACTCATGCGATCTCGGGGCCACAAGATGGTACAAATAGCCCCGCAGCCGGTCGCAAAGAAGCGCACAAATGAGAGACGGTATTGAGAAGTGGTAGTAGATAAGGCTAGTTGATCGATGATCTCACTGCGATACCGCTAAACCTAACGGTGATGTCTTGTATGCTGTGCAACAACGGCACTCAGGACGGAGAAATACCGACATGAAGTAAGCCATTCAATAACATCTCGTTGCTACTGAAAAATATGACAATTTGCATGGGTAACAAATTGAGACGATTGCGTCATCTCGTGATTGTACGCATCCATATTCAATTCTTACTGTTGATGATTGACTTGATGGAGATGCATCCTGTTGCCATGCTGAATCGATCACCCATGCTACCGCGCTGTCTCACCTTTGCTCACCCTCCAGGCAATCATCTCATGCATTGACGTTGAAAGAAGAGTCTCACCTAGAAGCCAAGTCCGAATCTGACGACTATCTGCATCTAGTCAGCGCATTCATCCAATCCAAAGCATAGATAAACTCGCTTACCGCTGGCGACGGAACACGGCACCGATCATCAGGGGGCAGCAATGTTTGTTACCCAGACCCCACTGTGGATGACCATCCCATTGAATGCCACATAACGCCAAACGATACGTCTCTCAAATGCCCCGACTTTACTCTCATATGAGAGAAGATAAATTCTTTAATTGGACCAAAAACGGCATTGAGCGTCGCTATGTATGTGTTCATTGGCTCTACCACGCACTAGGGGTTTCTGGCGTCTTGTGGCATTCAGTGGGATACAATTAGAGCGTCGGGGGTCCCGAGGTCTCCTCGCGCGCTTCTCTCAAAAGCTAATATGCACTCAAATCCGAGTACACTTGTCTCCTTTTTCCCTTCTAACTTTTTTGTTTACTTTCGTATAGCAGGTTACTGCTTAAAAGTAACGCTGGACTATCTGATTGGCTCTTTAACCCTTGTAAACAGGGGGTTGCGGGTTCTCCTTTTTCCAAGCCTCTGCAGTGTATATGTCCCACTCGCTTCATGCGCATTTGATATACTTCAACGCCTGGTTGTATCTCTCCATTGCATCACAATAGCTGTCATCGTTTATCTTGGTAGTTCCTCGGCGACGTTGGTCGTAGCTCTTAGATCGTGTTGTGTTCCAAAGCCTCCAGGACTCATGAGTCCACGTAAGCCTTGGAGGAACAGCATCTACCATTGACCAGGTGTCCAAGCCGCAAGTTCATCGCAGCTACTGCAAGCGAAAAGCTAGTCTTTCTGGAATCACTATGATATTAACTGACAGTTGCCGAACTTCATTTGCATAAATCTAGTGTGATGACTCGTTAATAACAGTGGGCGCTGCGTTTTTAATTATCCCGTCGGCTGCCACATGCCTCTTAAAGAACCTGCTATACCACTAGCAATCAGATTCATATTGAATAAGCTATTTGATTGGTCTAAAAGAATGAAAACTCAGGGCGTGGCCGATGGGATAGCGGACAAAAGAGGCACTGATGACCATTTCGCTGATTAGCTGAACACTGTTAGGCATCAATCGTCAACAGAAAACAGCGAGGCATCTGTCTGAGAACATACAGTAATTTGGCCCTTACTTTTCAATACTCTAAGAAAGCGAAAAAAGAAGCGATTCTGTGAGTCAGTCACTGACGGCCAACCCGAACAGCTAGTCTCCAAAGGCAAACGCCTTCACGCCGGGCGTTTTGCCAGATAATATAAAGAGCCAAGTCGCTGCTCCCAAGTTAGCTATCCATTGGATATACAACGCATTTCTCCACAACTTTCTCAGTTTACGCAAAATGAAGATCACATCCCTCGTTTCCTTCCTCGCCGTCGCCGTCGCTATGGCGCAAGCGTGCGACTACTGCGAATGCCAGAAGCCTGATGGCAGCCACTGCTGTGTAGCGCACGCTAACAGCCAGACATGCGACGAGGTCTGTAAGAGTGCTGTTTACAGCCTTAGCTCCAATGGAGACAGGCTATACTGCAACGCTGCTGGTGCTTCGAACTGCATTTCAGCAGCGTCTTACTCAGGACGGTCCCGGTGTATTGTGCGTCTCTTCTAGTCCTCTTTCGTAGTAGGAAGCTAACGATATATTATAGTAAAACGCACCAGAGCTCAACACGAGCAAGCACACTAGACGTATCATCGCTGCCATGCTATAGAAGGGGTTTTGTGGCCGCATTTCAACCCAAGTCGGAACGTGACGAGAGATCGGGTGGCGTGGAGAGTGGTTGTTTCGGTTATTTGGACATTTCCAGAAGTTATATCAGAGGTGGTGGCGACTACGTAGATTACCATATGAGCCCTGTTTAGTTTACCACTGAAAAAGGTCCAAAATTGTCTGCATACAGTATCAGTTCGTGACACTTTTCATGGTCAAATTCGTCCGATTAAATGCCAGAGGCTGCACCTGCGGCCTCCCTCAAGAGGCCCAGGATGATTTCCAATATAGATTTACGGTTCTTGACCTCCTTCGAGCATTCCTGTTTGGTGGATTTATTGCTGACAGACCACCTCCACGCACAATGCCTGGTGTCACCCAAACCCAACCATCACTTTTGGCGAATCCAACGCGAGGCCGATGTCCACGTCGTGAGTTCGGAAACGTGATCCATCGCCGCCTTTCGCGAACCTTTCTTCTATCAAGCGGTGCGTCAAGGTATGGGCATTCCACTGCACGGCTGGAGCAAATTCTTCCCTCCCGTCCTGACAACCGGAAGTGACTCTCAATTCTGGTTTTGGTTGTGCGATAAGCGGTGGCTATGTATGGCGCTCCTGACCTTGGCTGATGGGATGACATTCCATCAAAGCCACTTCACGGCAAGCATTAATGCCCGTGGGAAAAGCCCCGTTAGCCTTCGTTAGCCAGGAGCAGTACCCATGTTTGGCGCTCCGCACTTACGGCTTGCTCCTTGGAAGTAGGCTGGCATCTGGGCCTGCAGCTGAATTCTGCTTTGCAGGTGCTGTGATCATGTGATGTCCCATCGAGTGCGAGTGGACTGCAGTATAAAGGCGTGCGTGGCAATATCCAATCAACTCATACGCAGAGACGTCGATACTCTTTTCTAGCGAATAACAAATTTCGTGGTTCATTAGAATTGGAGAAAGACTGGAGGTCTAAGGACTGCAGTCCAGTTGCACTCAACCGGATATATCCTTTCCTACTAGAAAAACATTCAATTTGTTATTTATCCTGTCTCAATCAGCAAACGCTGTCACTTCTTCCAAGACCCCTTCGTCTCTAGACATAACAGCTCTTGGCACATCTGCATCCAGTCAGCAAATACACCTAATCCGAAGCGTAGATAACCTCGCTTACTAGCCGCTGGCGACGGAACACGGCACCGATCATCAGGGGGCGGCAATGTGTTTGTTACCTCGACCCCCACTGTGGATAACTATAAAATTAGAGTGATGGGGGTCCGGATGTCTCCTCGGGCGCGTCTCCAAAAAGCTAAAATGGACCCGAACCCGAGCAACACTTGTCTTCATGGACGCTTCACTCGCGGTATGCTCATCATGAAGAAAACAGTGTCTTATCAATCTCGTCTCACTCAGCAAGCGCTGTCACTCCTCTTAAGACCCCTTCATCTCTAGACATGACAACTCTTGGCAACTCCGCTCCAAGCAAGGGCATGCAACCCGTCCCGTCGCATCGGCCCCCTTGCCATTCCACAAAAGGCACGCCAACAAGCGTTGGTTCAGCCCCAAGACTGGTCGCCAACAGCAGCCAAACATGTCTATTGACCCAGCTGAGCGCCTCGCTAACCACTATGCGATAGACAGAAATGTCTTGGCAGGGATGGGCATGGTTCGCAGGAGTAGCCCGGTGCCCCCCAAGATTTCCTGACTGGGGTTTTGACTTTGCCCTCCATGTCTCATCTTCACAAAAACGTTGTTCCAGAACCCCCGATGCTACCGCCGGCCGGCGGCTGTTCTTTGCGCGTTTGTTAACACGCTGGTCATCTCTTCCCCGACCTCACAACCTCGGAAGCTCGCCTTCTGGATGATAGATACGCCTTGGCCCGACGACAACGACATCTCATCGCTGAAGAAGCAGCATCACCAACCATCGACCACAACTCACTCGCTTCATCTCGTCGCGTCGTTCTAGGAGCCATACTCACATTGCGGCATCGTGCTTCATCCATTCCCATGACTCGAACTTAGGTCCCTCTCCCTTGGCTCACCACCGCCTTTGAACGACTGCAGTTTTCAATCACCGCCAGATACCCAGCATTTCACTCCTAATCTCATCCAACATGACGGCAATGTACCGCTGGACTCGCGTCCGCACCCTCGCCATCGCCCTCACCTTCGGCGGCTGCCTCCTCTACTACTTCTACACATCATGGGCCCGCTCCGAGTCCACCGCCCTCGAGCGCTACATGAACCTGCACCACATCGCCCCTCCCCCGTCCTCCCCACAGTCCAGCTTCGACTGGTCCTCGGTGTCGTACAAATACCCTCCCAAGACGCCCATGACCCCGCTGCCGAAGGGCCGCCGCCCCTCCCTCCCGCGCGTGCAGCACCAGTTCCCCGCCGAGTCCGCCGCCGCCGCCCGGCTCCGGGAGGCCCGCCGGCACGAGGTCCGCGAGCTGTTCAGGCGCGACTGGGCGAACTACAAAAAGTACGCCTGGATGAAGGACGCGCTCAACCCTATCTCCGCGACCGCCAAGGACCAGTTCTCCGGATGGGCCGCAACGCTAGTGGACTCGCTCGACGTGCTCTGGATCATGGGACTGAAGGCGGAGTTTGAGGAGGCCGTGGCTGCTGTTGCGACCATTGACTTTGGCTTCACGAATTCGGACCGCGTGAACACGTTTGAGACTAACATTCGGTATCTCGGCGGCTTAATGGCGGCTTATGATCTCAGTAAGAGAAAGGTCCTCCTCGACAAGGCCGTGCAGCTCGGTGACCTACTTTACGGGGCGTTCAATACTGAACATCGCATGCCCGTCGACTTCATCAACTTCAACGACGCCAAAGCCGGAACGGGTTTGGACGTCGAGAGCTCCGTCGTCTCAGCGTCGCCCGGGACGCTCTCACTCGAGATGACGCGCCTGTCGCAGCTCACCGGCAACCCAAAGTACTACGACGCCATGTCCAAGGTCATGGACCTCTTCCACGACGGGCAGAAGAAGACCAAGATCCCGGGCATGTGGCCCATGTTTGTGTCCATGAGGAACCGCGACGTCGTCTCGGGCTCGCAGTTCACCATCGCCGGCTGCGCAGACTCGCTGTACGAGTACCTTCCCAAGATGCAGGCGCTGCTCGGCGGGCTGGAGCCCATGTACGAGGACATGACGGAGGCCTTCCTCAAGGCCGCCAATGAGTCCCTGTTCTTCCGGCCCATGCTCCCCGGGAACGAGAACATCCTCATCTCGGGCAACGCCAACGTCGACATTGACGGGAAGCTGTTCCTCGACCCGGAAAGCGAGCACTTGGCCTGTTTTATCGGCGGAATCTACGCCCTGGCCGGGAGATTGCTCGGCAAGGAGGAGTGGGTGACGATCGGGGCGCGGCTCACGCTGGGATGCTACTACGCCTACCAGGCCATGCCGACGGGCATGATGCCGGAACGCTTCAACATGCTCGCGTGCCCGCGCAGGGATGAGTGCAAGTGGGACGAGGACCGGTGGGAGAAGGAGAAGAGGCTGCGGCCCGAGTTCAAGGAGCACCTCCCCAAGGGCTTCACCACCGCCAAAGACGCGCGGTACATCCTGCGCCCGGAAGCCATCGAGAGCGTCTTTGTGCTGTACCGCATCACGGGCGACCGGGGCTTCCAGGACGCGGCGTGGGAGATGTGGAAGGCCGTCAGCAACGGAACGCTTGTCGAGCATGGGAATGCGGCGGTGCTGGACGTTACGAAGAAGGCGGACCCGCTGCCCAAGGAGGACTACATGGAGGTAAGAAAGAAAAAGACTCCTCACCACCCCCTGCAGACATGTATCAAGAGAGGTGGATTTACTAACCGACGTAAATAGAGTTTCTGGCTTGCGGAGACGTTGAAGTACTTTTACCTCGTCTTCTCGCCGCCTGACCTCATCAGCCTCGATGAGTACGTCCTCAACACAGAGGCCCATCCCTTCCGGAGACCCCACTGAGGTCTGACCATTTCGACTGTGGCAACAAAACGCTGGATGTGAAGACGGATCTTTCCGTCAGCTTGTGCTTGAAGGGTCACAACGAAATAAACCCCTCGCTGAATTTGAGACGGACGTGACCATTGCTGAGGCGACGTCCAGATGAACATGTTGATGCTGGCGAGTAATGAAGGAGTTCGGTTTTTCTTCCACAGTGGGGATCACTCCTCTAGCCCCCGGCAGGCCTCGTGGTGACGGGGTCCCTACGCGAATTTCATCGGGCGAATTCATGCTGTTTTTTAACCCTCGACCAACCAACCAAACAACCGATGGGTGGGCTCTGGACCAACGCTCCGCACACCAAAGAGTGGCGGCGATCTTACGCGGCGCAGGCCTTGGGTGACAGGTGGTGGAAGGAGAGAGTTTCTTGGAAGTCTTGGGGGATACGTCACAGGAGTTGCCAACAACGTCCTGTAGGAGAAAAGCACACGCTTTACAAAAGGCATACCGCCAAGGCGCGGGGCTACATTATCTTAGATCTAAATCGTAAAGACGACTGTACAGAATACCAAATATCAGGGACCACCATGCCTTGTAAGCCCCTCAGCGCGGACGGCAGTGAGATCGCAGGAGAACGCAATGTGAGTGAGACAGCGGCGCCGAGGGCTTGGGCCGAGCGCCATCGGTACATTGGGGCGGGCTGTAAGCTCTCGACCGGAGATCTGTTGAAGCTTGTTTTAGAGTGGGCAATATCAATCTCGTAGGCAGGCAGGTCTGGCTGGACCCACGCTCGCAGAATCTGGCAAGAGAGCACACGACAGTCCGGGACGGTTGACTCCTTTGATCGGTTGTGGTGAGAATCCTCCGGCCATGTCACGATTAACGGGCCACAGGTGTCACCAATCATCGAATGAACAGTCGCCGACTATGCAGGCATTTAAAATTAAACTAGAAACCTATCACACAGCAGATTTCCAGAATAGGAATCGTCTCGCCTCATCTTCAGCTGTCGCCTGCGTCCCATCCGGCACATCGCTGCAGCGTCGATCAGTCACTGCCACATGAAGCCGGCCCCGATCACTCATCACGACGGACAAGTCCGCAGCATCTAATCTAATCTCGCACGTTCATGTCTCTACAGCTCAGTCTCAACTGCCCATTATCTTACACGTTTCTGCCCAGTCCACCCACACAACATGCTGTAAATAACCGTGTAATCTCTCAGTGGTAAGACAAAGTGAGGCTTCTTCATACTAGCTGAACTCATCCCGCCGGGCAACTCATGAATCGCGCCCGGGACGATGACCGCACCCGCGCCCTACAAGCTCTCTACAGCGCCCCTAAAACCCCCAACCCCCGGTCCTGACATGCCCCAAAATTGCCCGTAAAGAACCCACCTCATTGCACCGTTGCGAAGAACAACGACATCCCCCCCACCCATCCCGCCAAGAACGGATTGAAACGCCTCTCATCGCCAAGAGCATGATCAAGCTCCTATACTCGATGGCTTTTAATAGCCCCAAACACAACTGCGTACGCGCCAAGACGCGCTGTCTTTGTCCAAGACTTTTTTTCCCTCTTCCTGAGCCACACTTTCGTCTTTACTGGTTCTTTCACCCCTATCGGTCTGCCTATCGGGCTCACCGCCGCCCAAGCACCTCGCCCAGCCAAGACACAGACCAGCAGGCCACCCATCACTGTAGTTGTATCCCACTCAACCCTCACGGTCTAGGCGGCGGTGTTGTTCTCCTCTCCTCGACCCATGGACAGCTCCGCAAGGCATGGAAATAGCATCCTCCCTGTAACCAACTCCAACGGAGCCAACTCTTGGTACCGACATGGAGTAGTAGACATCCACACTTACGAATACCGAGAGAGAAAGAGAAGGGTGGCGGAGTGTCAACTGACCATCCGGCACCTGCCAATGTTTCCAAATCTTCTTTCTCTCTGTCTCCATCTTTCTGCTTTGAGTGTTGTCGTGAAGTTGTATAAGAAGCATCCGTCCATCCCTCCTTCTTGCCATCCCATCCTCCTCATCCCGCACATCCACCCACGAACACTCCCACCCCATCATCCAAACTTTTCCCCAACCTTCTCTCTACAAACCACTAGTCGACATCACACAAAGTCAAGTCACCATGCGCGCCGTCTACACTCTCATCACCCTCCTCGCCGCCACCGTCGCCGCCCGCTTCGACGGGCCCTGCGTGGACGTCGAGTGCGGCACCGCCCGCACAAACTGCGAGGCCGACGGCATGATCTGCGTGCCCTTCCCCAGCGTCGACCTCGAGAAGCGCAAGGGCTGCACCTGCTCCGTTGGCTAAAAGGGCACTCGGCCATTTACACCTGGATCAAGTGCTTCTTTGGTAAGTCTTTCTTCCATCAATAGTCTCATATTCGCATTCTATGAAAGCAGAGAGCTTTTGCTGACTCAACTGCTCTCACACAGACCACAGTTTCTATCTAAAGACACGGCGTTTGGGGCACCAACTTTTGAGACATTCGGTGCGGCGAAGACGGGACACACTGGCGCTTTGGCATTTTCATTTTCTGTTTTTGGAACTTCGGATGAAGAAAAACCTCATGGCAGACTACAACTAGAGATGATCATGACAATCACACAGGAGGAGTAGCGTAACTAATCTGGCGTTATGCCTCCTTCAGAAAATATGAAATCCAAATATTCAAGCGAGCATGTCACTTCCTCCAGTAATAATCCCGTTATGTCACCGCTCATTGAAGTGACTTCCGCCAACCAGAAATTCCGCCTCGCCCCAGAAGTACTAAAACATCTTGGCAAGAAAACCCACGACTCAAGTCCCCATCTCTTCACAGCCGGCCTTGGCACCTCATCCGCCTTAACCAAGCATCAATCTGTTCAATACCTCTCCGATCCGGCAACGCGATCTAAAGTTTGCCTCTTAATCCTCCGGACCCGATGGGAGGCCGGCACCCGGTTGTGGCCTTGCGGGTGACGTAGATCATACGGTCCAGGTGCAAGGGTAGGACCTTGTTCAAGCAGCCGGCCGGGGGGGCGGGGGGGTCACACAATTTGTAGTGGCCGGCTTGTGATGAACACCGCCACGGCGGGACGGGCTGGACAGAGTGGCTAGGTTAACTCTAAAAGGCTTGGTTAAGTCCGACCCCGATGGTGCTTTGGTGGTGGTGGTGGTGGTTGTGGAATATCTCGAGATCCGAGCCCGATAGCGATGGGGTAATATCAGTGTGCGTATTATTACTTTGCAGGAGACGATTATCGCCTTATTGATTGCGACTCCCCCAGTTTGCTCGTCACCTCTTCCCGAGCCCGATAGCGATCCAACTTTTCAACCTCGTCGATGATGAAGTAGGCTGTGAAGCTCACCTACAGCTCTTGAACACTGAGTGGCAGGGATAACCTCCGACCTTGCCGGCGTTCATCCAGTCTCAATATTCCAGACTTCATTTCCACAATTCCCAGAGTCCAATAGCGATGCTCATGAACGACGTCGACCTAACTTCAAAGTCTCCCACCGATACCGACATCACACCATGTCCTCTTCGTGAACGCCTTTCAACCCCGAAACCGACGAGCACCTGCTCTAAACCAAAACTTCCCCCTGCCTAATTTCGTGAGTGACATGCGTGACAGTCCAAGTCATACGATTCCAAGTTAGTCTAAACGCCTGGAACGAAGAAACCCGAGATCAACTCTGGATTCCCGGGACCGACACCGATCCAACAAATTGAACATACGATTTTTGAAGTGGACTGCTCTCAAGTTGCAACTACACAGAGTCAAAAACTGCTTTCCCGAGCCTGCCGGCCGCGAACCCGACAACCACGATAGTCCAGACTTAACCCTTATTCACTGAAAGCGAAAACACCATCATGTCATCTCCCACAAGCCTCAATCCATGACGAACTTCAAGTTGACATCTTATCATTTCGAGTAAATCCTATCCTAAACACCCCCCAAAAACAAGATTTGAGATCAACTCCCTGGTTCAGTGTCCCCCAGTTTGTGGTATCATACCCAGTACTCAAAAAAACAAACAAAAGAAAACTCCGGGCCGCCAACCTCTCTGGCCCAACCCTAAAACTCCAAGCTGCACAAATACGCAACGCTTGCGTCCCGTGATAATACAATATGTGTAAATAGTACAAAAAACCCAAGCCATGGATTCAATCAAGTCTGGTGTCGGACCGGAAAAGAATCAAGTCGACATCCTCCCCCAACCCTTGACAAACCCCCTCTGCGCGCGATTCACCCGCGCCAGAATCCCCAACCCAACATCCTCCCCGCCACCCCACCCGCCGGCGCGCTTCACACTGATCCCAAACGCCCTCTCCTGCGCGACGTCCGCCCGCTCCACCAGCTCCGTGCGCCGGCGCTTGACGCGCTCCCAGCTCATCTTGAACCCCATCGCCTTGCTCCCGTCCAGGAAGCTGGTCTGGATCTCCTCGGTGGGCATCCACTCCGCACCCCTACCTAAAAACCCAAACACGTTCCCGTCGACGAGGAGTGCCGCCACGGAGGCGATGCTGCACGGGTTGCGCGGGAGCAGCGTGTCTGTCCCGGGGGTGAGCAGCCAAGCGACGAGTGTGAGGGCGAGGAGTAGCGCGAGGATGGACTGGATAATCCGCGTGGAGGCGTTGTCCTGCACGAGGCGGCGCAGGCTGGTCACGTCCGTGTCCTCGAGCATGCCGGGGACGACCTCCTGCGCGGTGATGTCGGGCAGCCGGCGGCGGGAGTTGACGTTGAGATTCTGCGCGCGCACGATGCCGTGCTGGCGGACGATGGCGTCGGCGACGCGGCCGCTGCGCGCGAGGCCCGGGTCGCCGAGATTGCCGGCCGGGATGGCGAAGCGGGACGTGACGAGGGAGCTGAAGAAGGGGTCGAGCTGGTTGCCGGTGGTGAGGTTGGCGAGCAGGCCGTACTGCAGCGGGAGGAGCTTGAGCTGCGTGCGTCGTGCGGTGTTTTCTTGCACGCGGGGCGGGTAGGTCGGGTCGATGTGGAGGTTGGAGCCGGTGAGGCGGACGGTGGCCATGAGGGTCTCGACGGTTTCGTTGCAGCCCATGGCGGAGATGTAGCCGACCTGGGCGGGCGTGGTGTCTGCGAGTTGGCCCCATACGTAGGTGAAGTCGGAGCACTGGCTGGAGGGACCCGCGGACCGCGGTGTGGCTACGCCAAACACGGAGGACGGGGTGACGCCCGAGGGTAAGACGGCGTTGGAGCGGATGGAGGGGTCGTTGCAGGGTTCGCCTGCGATGTCCACCCGCATGCCCTGCGCCACGGAGAACTGGTTGGGCACGTTTGGTATCGTAAAGTTCGTGTTGATTTCGGACTGCGGGTAGAGTCTGCAATCTAACCTTGACCGAAGAGCCGGGAGCGTGACCAGGATGGTGCTGTCGCCGTCCTTCATCGACAAGGGTTCCGTGAGCCGTACGCCATTGAAGTTAAGGTCTTCAAAGGTGAATGACGGGAAGGTCAGGTTCGCGTCCAAGATGAGAGACGCAAGAAGGGTGTCTGTTGTGCAGGTGTTACACGGCGCGGTCGCGTTAATGAACTGATCGATCTTTTGCAGGGTTACTGGGCGCGTAGATGGGATGGGCACCGTAGTATACAGAGCTCCAGAGAATGTCGCAAGAAGTGAGGCGATGAAGACGGCGGTGGTAGTGATGACGACTGCAACGTTCTTCGTCTTCACGGCATCGTACACGATCCTAGGCTTTGACTTGTCCATGAAGTCAAGACCAACAGTCGTATCGAAGGAGCCACTCTGCTTGAGCTGCGTGTATGGAGCAAGACACCGCGTCGCGCAGTCAACTGACGCGAGGTACAGCGCCACGATGCCGAACAACACCCCCGGCCCAGTCGTCCACAGGAAGTGGCGGTCGGTATTCGCTGTGACGGTGGTAATACCCTGCCGTGCCTCGGACAGCCTAAGCACAACCTCCAGAGAGATGATCATGCCCGCCATGGTAGACACCGCAACCAACCTCGCCACCGGATGCAAAGGCATCGGATGGCCCCAGTTGGACGTCTTCACAAACTCGGGCGGCGTATCCTGCCGCGGCGGGTTACCCCCAAAGATCTTGAAATACCCCTGCCCCTTGGAAGCCTTCTCGTACGGCTCCACGCCGGTGTAGTAGTTCGTCCCAAGCAGCCTCTCCCTGATAGTCGACACGTGCGCCGCGCCGGTTCCACGCAGGCACTGCAGCAGCGATCTGCTGTGCGCGAGTAGCGTCGCCATGTTGATGATGGTGTTCGGGTCGCGGGGCAGGAAGCCCGTCCTCGGGGCGAATGCGACGGCGGCCAGGGTGAGGACCAAAGCGAAACCGAGGAGGCCGGAGAGGAGGTGCGCAGGGATGGGGCGCACGTTGAGGCGCTCGCCGATGATGACCGCCGTTCCCGTGATTCGTTGCTGCGGCACCGACTCTGCCATTAACGAGTTACGTGCCAAGAGGGCAGTGTACTGGCGCCAGTATTTTGTCACGATCTGGGTGAGGTTGCTCGGCTGCAGGAGGCTGTCGATTGGGGGGATGCCGTTGTCCTTGACTTCCATCGCCACAGCCGAGTTCATCACCGCGTCGGAGGCGACGATCGCTACACCAGGGTATCGGCTGTTCACACTCGGCATGGCGCCTAGGATCTGAGAGTCGGTCGGATACGACGCGAAATGGCCCTGCACAATGTCCATCGGGCTAACCAGATTCAACGTCCGGTTCTTCGCGGACCGTGTGCGCTCGATCTTCATGAGCTGGGTGTTATTCTTCTCAACATGGACAGTCGTCACAGCATACGTTGGTCGGCAAATAAGCGCCGCAGAGCGCGTTAGCTGGCCTCGGATGGGCACATTGAAGACCTCGCTGGACGTCGGGACGCTGGCGGGGTCGATGGTGATGGCGCCCGACATGACCACAACCCGGACGTCGTCCATGTTCTGCGAGTTCCCACACGCACCAGCCTGGAACGCGGTGAAGAACGTGGGAAGCGTGAACCCGACGAGGGCCATGTTCGGGATCTCCTGCGTCATGGAGCAGTTGGAGGTCGACACCGTGACGTTCAGCTGCGTATCCGACGCCTGGATGTACTGAATCCCAGTGAGATTGAGCTGCGCCGACTCGCACAGGATATCCGACTCGAACCCGTCAACGTCAGCCCTCAGCTCGGCCGTCGACTTGAAATCCGACGTAAACGACTGGAACGCAAACTCCCTCGACGTGCCGTCCGGGAAGTTCAGCCCCTTGGTCTGCAGCCCCACCATCGTGAAGAACGGCAACGCCCCGGCAGCCCGCAAGTTGCTCGGGTCGTTCGTGAACGCATTCAGCACATTCAAACTCGCCCCTCGCGCCGTGACAATCTGAAATGTCGGGCTGACGAGCGCCACAGCAATGACGATGATGAGCTTCAGCGTCAGACCGACAGACGCGGCCGCCGCCACAAGCCAGTCCCGATTCTTGGCAGCCTTGGCCACGGCCCAAGGCTCGAACATGAAGACGTAGTCCAACATCAGCGTCCGGTCGACGCTCGCGGGGCCCTTGGACATACGGATCCACGGCGCGTTGGCTTTGGCCTGGTGCTCCGGCCGCGCCCACAGCGCCGCGATACACGTGAAGATGAAGGCGGAGCCGTATTGCCACAGGTACCTGAACCCGTGGTCCGGCGAGCCGAGGCCGCCCCTCTTGTTGGAGAGGTCCAGCACCGCCTCTACTGTGATCAACAACCCCGCGAACAGGATCGCAAACGAGCTCAATATCCTCCGTTGCAGATAGAACGGGCGGTACGGCAACGAGACGTCCATCAATCCGTCCCGTTTCCTCAAATCATCCGAGTCGCCAGTCGGCGGCGGTATCCTTATCATCGGCTGCAGCATCTGTCGAATCGGTTGGGAAGGTTGTAATGACGGGTTTAGCGGGGGGAAGGTCTGCAGCGGCTGGCCCTGCGGGATCGGTCGCATCGCGGGCACAGCTAACCTCGCGGCGGGCGGGAACTGCGACTGGCGGGGCGTCAGGCTGTACCGCGGCCCCGGCGTGGGTGGTTTACTCGGGCTCGTAATCATAATCTCAGGCACCGCCGTCGTCGCCCTGCTGGCGTCCCCATCGCTGCTCGAAAAGTCATACTCGCTGCCGGAAGAAGAAGAGTGGTCTAACGTCGAAGGGCGGGGCGTGCTGAACGACCTCGAGTGGCTCGTGTACGGCCTTGCAATAACATCGTCGCCTCTCGTCATGGTCGACTCGGCGACGTAGCGGTGATACGAATCCATTCCGTTGGTGCTCTGCTTGGGTCCTTTGCGGGGCACGTTGGCCCTGGCCCTCGCGTCTGAGTCCATGTATCACCAGAAAACTGGCTATGCTCCGTTCTGCTTCGCGAATGAAGTGGTATCGGTCTTGGGTGTCGACGGGCAAGCCGGTCGGGCGGAGGGGAGGCGTGGTGGCCTGCCGTCACCGGATGTTCATCGTCGCCCTAGGCCTCTGTGATGGCGTGGTGTTATGTCCAGGGCCAGGTATGTGTGTCGTATGAGCTTGATGATGTGATGCTCGGGTGCGGCCGTGTGTGGTATAGTGTTTTGTTTCCACAGAGCCGCCCTTAGTGGCAATCAATAAGGATCGATGTCGGGGTGTTTGTCGATCGTTCGATTAGACTTATCAACAGAAGCGCGCTTGTTGCGAGTATATTGAGGCGAAAACACAAAAAGAAGCGGAGAATGGGGGGAGCAGGGCCACTAGTCGAAAGGGCCGGTACGGTGGCAACAAGTGTCCGTACGCAGATCTGCTATCCCTCCTTGAAAGCACGGAAGCCGAACGTCTCGCTGTACTGCCGAACCGATTTTCGCATGAACCTGACGTTTGGGAAGGGCGGGAAGGAGACGTGGATGTGTGTGTCTATGTGTTGTGTGTATGATTAACCAGTCCTTCTTACTGGATCCAGTCCAGGGGAAACGAATAAGAGAAGTTTAAGAACAAGGGGGACGGGGGCAATAAGAGCCGCCCAGTGAGAAGCGAACAAAAGAGGACCGACCAGGCACCCGTTCAGGAAATCTTTCAGGAACGAGAGGAGGGGGAGGCCATGTTTCCCACCCGCGGGACGATCACTGGTTCGGGCATAATATAAGAGAGGAAAGGGGTGGTGGGAAGGTGGGAAAATAACCAGGCCAGGAACGGGGAAAAGAAGGGCAAAAGAACAGCAATCCGAAAAGAGGACGAGCGCAAGCGGGGAAGGGGCGCGCGCGGAGACAGTGAGCGCTGCCAGATCTGCGTTGCCGAGCTGTCTGCTGCTTGTCTCCTGTCACCTCGGCGTTCCTTGTGCCTGTCTGAGCTGTCGCTGTCTTTCAGCCGCTGGTTGCCCGCTGTCTGTCGTCGGCTGTCTGTGTTGTCGTGTCTTGTGTTTCCGTCTGTCGGGACTCTTTCATCCCAATACGAAGCGGGCACCTAGGAGGAAGGGAGGGGAGGGGCGAAGGACTCAACAACAACAGACTGAGAGAGTGTGCAATGCGTGAACAGGGCCCAACGCTAGGTAGAACGGGCGCTGCTTGTGCCTGCCTGTGCCTTGCCTGTGCCTGCAAGACAAGAAGACCGCCAAGCACAGGTTAAGCCTTATGGGAGGCACGGGTAGCAAGGCGTCTGTAATGTTCGCTGAAAGCAAAGCCCGGACGAGTTTCAGAAGCAGGTCGGTCGGGGCGACCGTGGATATGAGGCTGGCGCGATGTGACCTGCGGTAACGGTGGTGTTTGGGCGGTGGTTGGATGTACCACAGCGTGGTGAGTTTCTCTCTTTTCGTCTCTTCGGGCGTGCCTTGCGGCGCTGCGAGCTGTGTTGAAGTGGGATTAAAGGTTGCGAGGCACCGCAGGCGGGCGCCCCATTGGTTCGTTGGCTAGCTGCTTGGGGCACGGCGAAACTGCCGCGTGTGGCGGCTGTGTGACAGAATGTCACAGACCCCGGTTTCGAAAGATGCGGCTGTTGTTCGTTCTGTTCCCCCCCTTTTTTTCGGTCTGAAGTTTGGTTTGGAGCAGCGGAGTGAGTGGTAGCAGCAGCAGCTGGAGAGGCACTATACCACGAGCACATAATTCCGTTGGCTGTGGAAACAGACAGACCCGGCGCAGAGGAACGTGGGGAGATCTGCAGCTAGCAGGGAACGGGTGATGAGCGTAAATAACCACTTGATCAGCCATTGACGATGCTGAAAAGACAACAAACACACTGCTGCTCTCCAAAAGAGTTTCGTTGAGAGATGCCGTATGATCCAGTAACAGACCAGAATCCAGGGGCCTTTGTTTTGCGCGTAGGAAGTTTTGACTGAATTGAGCGACAGTTCCCCCTCGGCGAGTCTGGGGTGTCCCGAAAGGAACAGGTGAAACGGGAGAAACTTTACCACCTGCCCTCACTCTCCGTGTTGTCTGCTCCACAGTTTATCCGAGAAGCCCCACCACGGGACGGGACGGTCTGTGCAGCCTTCGCCCGGAAACCTCCGGCTCTCCGGCACGCGGTGCGCCCACTCTCGCGGTCTTCTCGCCGGCGGACGAAGCCAGGCCCATATGCCCCTCAACAGCCCCCCCGATGGCTGTTTTATCAACCTCCCCTTCCGCCTTCTTAAGGTTTGGTTGCCCACAAGGCTGGCGTGACATGACCGACCGAGCCGACCGAAAGAACTCGGGTTCCGTCTGCCGTCTGCCGTGTGCCGTGTGCCGTGGCCACCGAGGGGTCCCATCTCGGTGCCTTTTCCGGAGGCCCAGCCATTGAATGACCCCTCACCTTGCGATGCGAGGTAAACACACGTGCAAGCCGAACGACTCTTAAAAACCTCGTCTCCCGCCCCGTGAGAGTTCGGTCGGGCTTGAATGGCAAGCAGCGGGCGACGGTCGGGCCAGCTCAACTGAACCCAGCCAATCTCCATCACCCGTCGACTCATCATTCCAGCAATGACCTCCTACTCGTGCGCTGAAAGATGAGCGCGCTGAGCTGACTCGTCGTCATACGGTCGCGTGCCTCCACACAACCTGACCCGTCTGCGCCATGACCGCGTCATCGAGGTCATCGGTGATTGATGCCATCCGCACGATCAGAGGCACGATCAGAGGTGAAAACATTGCGATACCCAATGGGATATGAAATGTGATGTCTCCGGCATGCGGACATCGGATTGATAAAGACCTGACGAGAGGTGGCTAATAATACAGTAAAAGTGAACTCACAATGACCTACGTCCACCGAGTCCGACCCCAAAGTGTCGTCTGTGTTTTGTGACGCAGTCCCTTTCCTTCCCCTCGTCTCAAATAACCGGACCCTGCCTGTGTTGTACAGAATGAGATGCAGGCACATCCCAAAGGGAAAAGCAATCAAATTCAATCGCCTGGGTATATAATGCGAATGCCCTTCTTTCTCCTCTTCTCGTTTCGAAAAAGGGCGATCGTGACCATCGTGCTATCGTAACATCGCTTCATGGTTGCCCGCAAAACGCCAAATGCCTCTGCTTCGCTAGTCGTGCATGGTAGAAGGTGGTACGTCGTAGTGTTTGGGAAATGCGAGAAGGCGGCCTCCGTTCGTCAGTCAGCACCGCCGCTCGGAGATGTCTGGAGCAGTCCCCAAACCTCCCGATTCCCAGAGGTCGCTGTCTAGGTGGATGTGATTCCCTGACTCGCTGGGTCTCTGGCGACCCACGCTTACGATCCTGGGGTCCCTCGTGGACTGCTGTTTCAATTCGGCTAACCCTTCCGCATCGTTTCTCATTACCGACGTGAGAGATCGAGAATGTGTGTTCTTGCATCATCCGAAATCGCGATGATTCCACCAGCGTTCATCAGATTCCATACTTTTTCGGGCTCCAACTGCGGGCGTCGATGATATTTTTTGACTCGGCCTTGACGAGGAACCCCGCATCGCAATACGACATGTCTGGGCGGGCAATCTCAGGCGGGTAATGCTAGATATTTCGTCAGTAATTTCGCCCTCGATCCCGGTCTGATGTCCACGTACCAGGCGCATGCAACACGCGTCCGTCCATCCCGTCGCGCATGTGCCCAGATCCTGTCCAAACTTGGTCTTGTATTTTCCTCCGTTCGCCGGTTCGCACTTCGTTCCAACTCTCAGCTTGTTGTCAATCGTGCCTTTACAGCAGTGCGGTTGCAGCGTGATGAAGGGGCTCGCGAGCTGGTCGGTGGGCGGGTATGGATAGCAGTGGAACGGCTGGCTCTGCGCGAGGATGACGGGCAAGCCGAACATGAGAAAAAGGGCGACGATTGCAGCCGAAAAGCCCAGAGGGCGGTGCATCTTGGGCGGGATCAGCGATTGCAGGCGGACGACGATGGCGGAGGTGGCGACTGCGGTGAAGAAGCGGGAACTGTGGTAGTGAGCCTTTTGCAGGACCTCGCGGATTGGTCTTGGCAGGTGTTGGACAAGCAGCTGGACAAAAGTGGCCGTGATGGCGAGAATTGGAGGCGGCGAAGATGACAGAGGCGGCATTGCTGAGCTACTTAACGGAAACGGTATTATTTGATCCCCTGGTCAAATCCTGTGTTGCTATTATTGGCCGGATGGTGTCGGGATGCTGCCGTGGCCCTTCTCGACAACGACACGCACCACACAGAGAGGTACTCCGGAATGCGGGTCGTGAATCAGTTTAGGGCGCCCTTGCTGTTCAGGGTGGAACGGCAGAGCTGTTTTGCAAGGCAGATGCCAGACGGGTTGCTGGTGCTGGGCCCTCGAGGCGGATTAGATAGGCTAGCGCTTGGCTGGCTTGGCCTTGGGACTTGTGTACGCCGTACAATATCAAGACTGCGGCCTGATGCGACGTGACAATCGGCGACGGGGTACTCTGAGCAAAGTCGAGAGCAGGCTGGCGGTGGTGGGTAGCAGTGCGGGCGGCGGGCAGCGGTGCGCGATGGCACTTGGACTGGGCGGCGGTCTCTGCGGTCGAGGGCGAAGTAGAGGGGGGGAGGGATCGCGCCGATGAGGGAGGGGTGCGTCGCAGCGTTCTGAGCTTAAAGTGTGGCCCTGCCGGGGGTATCGCGGTTGGAGGAGAACGTCGGGTGTTCGAACTGGATTATGTGCTTGGGAGGATTGCGTGGAGTCGCAGCGTCGATGGAGGGAAGATGGCTGTCTAGAAGCTCTGGACTGGAATTGTGCCGGCGAGTTTCGCGTGAGGGATTGCAGAGGCCGCGCGGGCTTGCAACCAAAGGAACGGTACTGAGACTGGATGGACGACGAGAGGGTGGTGTGGTGTGCTGATGTCGAGGACAAGGGAGGCTGGCCGTCGGATGGGGTGGTGATTGGGGAACGCGCAATACGATAGCGACGGACGAGTTGAGATGGGATGGGATGGAGGAGAGAGTGTCGAGGAGAGTTTCCAGGGAGGAGGACGGACAGAGCAACACGATCACAGAAGAAGAGGAAGAAAGGCACGTCAGACGGAAGGAACGAGAGGCATTGCTTAGTATTAGTGGCACCCGACTACCAAGACACACTTCGCCAGTTAAGCACGCAGGCAAGATCTACCTTATGTAGCTAACGGGCAGGCCAAGGCAGGCGAGGCCGAGCTAGGCTAGGCTCCTGCCTGCGGAAAACAAATCAGACCCGTTGAGAAGCAACGATGATCATGGTGCGGGCTGGGCTGGAGAAAAAGGAAGGTCCATCGTAATAACAGTAATTGGAAAGCGCAAGGAAGGCACGAGATTGGGCAGACGCGGAAGGCACACGCAGAAAGAGCGAGACAGGGAAGGAAGGGAGGATGAGAGGAGACGTCGTTGAGGGGCATGAGCAACTCAGGGCAAGGCAGGGGCCGTCCAGGCTGGGCAAGAGCGAATTGCGAAGAAAGCAAAAAACCACGGGGAAGGCCAATGGAAGGAACCGAATCGAGTCGCACAAAGGCGAACGAAGAAGGCAGGAAGAGGCTGCCTGCAGTTTGCAGGGCCGTCGCCATTGGAACAAACACGGTCACTATGTCCCCTGGGCACTCTGTATCAGAGGCAGTCAGCATCGTACAGGCCCAATTGGAGCCCATGCAGTCAGGAACACCACAGATTGGATCGCGACACGGCAGGAATGACGAAAACTCCAACAAATTCAACAGAAAGCCCCCAGCCAGGCAACACAGCAATGGACATGTCCTCCGCGCAGTCGGGCGTGCTCCCCCGCCCTACGCAGGCCCGCCCAGGCCTGTCATTACCCACGCGAAATCCTCCGTAACCCGTATCCAGCTTAAACCAGGCTGAGGATTCGCCCGCCCTGCGGCGCAGCGACCAGCATCAGCACCATGTTGCAGTTGCAGCGGCGCTAAATCTGAGGGGTCCTTCCTTCACTGCTGTTGGAAGTTTTTTTCCCACTTCATTTTTCGTATATTGCGGCGCAAAAGTTACTCAAATGAACGACATCAAATTTCCGGTCCTCCAACATTCATCAGCGTGTTGCATGACTAAGTAAACCCGCCGTTCGTTCATTCAATAAAGTCTGAACAGATTTCCCACCCAGCCAATACCTCAGATGACAGCCCGCATCTCGCGCACGCAACGGCGCAAGCAACACTTGCAGAGGCCGGGCAAAATGAGAAGAACACCTTCTTCTTCCTCTTCGCTTCCCTGTATGTCCGCGGCCGCCCCCGTCATTCATGCAAGGGCACCCAGTCCATGGTCAGCTCAACCCCGCTTTTGTCTGTCTTCTCATTCGCGGCCCTCCATCCAAAAAGCCAAAACGCCTCACCCATGCTCACTGCCCTATCCGCCCAAGCCACGAATCAGAGTGCGCCCGCCTCACAACCACTCACTGCCCTTTTTCTCCCTTTTCTCTGTCCATCACCCAAACTGCGAACTCGGGCACGGACCCGCCCGAAGTCCCGGCTCCGTGAATAAGGTTATCCGGCCGGCCACTTTGGTCCTCAAACTGCCGGGGTCGCCGGGCCTCTGCTTCACCTGCTCTCCCGTTGGGCCATTGCTACCTACCTGCCAGCCCACCACCAGAGGAACCTTCCATCCGAAAAGACCCCTAACTTTCTCGGATCCTGTGTCCCATTCCCGCCAAGAACACCAATCTCTTCACCTCACCTCCCGTCTGAAAATTTGCGTACCACAGTAGGTGGTGTGCTGTGGTGTGCTGGGCTGGGCTGATTAGCAAATCTGCCTCTGCAAAGTCTATCGTCCTCGTTGACTGTAATGTCCCCATGTGTCTGGGCTTGACAGGCCAGCGAACCAGGGCATGCCGTGCATGTCGACAGTCAGGAGATCCCAGTTGTCAGAGGTGCTGGTGAACCACCCCTTCTCTTCCTGCCGCAAGTTCCGGATGCCGCTCGCTCGCATTTTGATGGGTTAATTGGGGATCCCCCATTAATGCGACTCTGCTATTGAACTTTGTTAAGCATCACAATTTTCTGATCGACAATTGACAGAGTCATGTTGATTGCGGTAATCTGTCAAAAAAATGCAAGTCGGCGCTTTGGTTTTTTTTATCCTGCCGTCACAGATGAATTGTCACATTTTAAACGGTTGTCTGACTGGATGAGAGTCTAAATGACGCGATGTACGGACTGTTCCTGACACATGGCGTCGACTCAACGACTGTCCCGATAATTTGGATGACCTAGCCAGCGTAGCGTACCTACCAAGAAGACCCCTTCTTTCCGTCATTGTATCACGGAAACCTCGGCAAACCCGATGTCCTATCTCATTCCCGAGATAAGCGTAGCTTAGCATCGATTCATCTCATAACAGTCCCAAATAATTCCCCGGCCTCCCGCCCTACCTACCCCTCCAGACGAACCCAACCCACGCCCATGACTCCTGCTACTACTACAACACCAGCCCGCCAGCCGAACCAAGCCTTCGGAACACAACGGCCGGCGCCGCTCTCCTCCTCCGAGGTCTTCTCCCTGACACACGTCTTCCCGTAGTCGCAGACCTCGCCCTCCTTACAGCATATCCCGCCGCCGCAGCACCGTTCCTTGGCCCCGCACCCGCCCTTGCCGCAGCACTCCCCCGCGACGCAGACCGAGCCGCAGAGCCGCTTGTCGTTGGGGCAGCACCGGCCAAAAAGCTGGTCGACGCAGTACGAGCCCGCGATGCAGCAGCCTGCGCCGCAGCATTGCGAGGTTGAGGGGCAACAGTTCCAGTTGTGCGGGAGGTGGCACATCACTGCAGCTTGTAAGACGCGTTCGTCACTTGCATTGTGAGGTTACTTGCCTGTGTCTTTTGGGCAACTGTCCTCTCCATCATCGCGCCGGTTCATAGGTGACATCACATTTCGGGAAGGCGTTGTCGTTGAGGTTGCCGATAGGTTTGGCGATGTAAGTGCAGCTAATGTGTGATCCGCACAGAGTAGCCGCAGCCACATGCTCCACGTCATAGATGATACCAAGTAGCGGAAGAGCCTCATCTTGGTGCCGTGTGTGTGATGTTCACCTTCATAATCAGTTTCACTGAGATCAAATAGCAAGGGAGAGGCCCACGATGATTCACTCAATCCCATGACTTGCGCTAAAAAGAACAAAAGCAATCATTCACTACCACTTCTCGTGGCGTTTGCTTGGTATTTTCCCGCCGTCTATGCAACTCCAAATGTTCCCACGTCACCTATTCACTGTCCCTAATCCTCCATTTGTTTGTGACCCCGCTCAGTTCTTGTTGGCATCCTCCTTTAGCGACACGATACGGTTAAGGATGATCTTGTCATCAGTGCTGTCAGAGTCGACGGCCTAGAACTGGTTAGCATAAATAAATATTTGAGTCCCAGGGAAATACTCACAAAGTAGGCAATACGCGTGGCCTGGAAACGGACACTCTCGGGTCCACCCTTGCCAAGTTCGCTCTCTCCAGCAGCCTCAGGCCAGGGCGCGCGACGCTTGACCTCGTCGAAGCCGCTCTCAATGATGGCGTCGGGGTAGATGACCTCGCTATCGGGGTTGATGTCGTTGAGGAAACCGCCCTCGGCATCGTCGGGCTTCTCGCTCTTGAAAAGGGAGTTGTGGATGCGGGCCTCAACCTTCTTGGAACCCTCGGTGCCGACCCAGTTGATGAAGGCCTTGGGCTTCTTGGTCTCCTTGTCGAACACGGCGCGGATTTCGGTGACCTTGCCGGTGGTCTCGTCCTTGGTGTAGGATGTAGCCTTGATGGGGCAGGGGGCGTTGAGAAGACCGACGGTCTTGTTGGGCGCAAGACGGAAGTAGTCCTTGCTGTCGACCTCTCTGAAATCGGCGCGGTCGATGTAGACAGTAGACGTGAACTTGACGGTGTGGGAACCCATCTTGGGGTCCTTGGGAGAGAATGGCAGTTCGACATCGGTGGTCTCAGCGCCTTCGATGACAACGGGGATGGGGTCAAGGACCATCATCAATCTGGGAACAGTGCGCTCGAGGTACTTGCGGACAGTCTGCTCGAAGCGCTTAATCTGGATGACGGAGACGGAGGTGGTGACACCCAGCTCGTTGACGAAGTCGAGAATGGCACCAGGAGGAACACCTCTCCTCTTGATACCAATCAATGTGTACAGGCGAGGGTCATCCCAGCCACGAACGATCTTTTCCTCCACCAGCTTCAGGATCTTTCTCTTTGAGAGGACGGTGCCGGTGATACCCAGCCGGCCGTACTCGCGCTGCATGGGCTCGTAGACACCAAGGGTCTTGTTCAGCCACTCGTAAGAAACACGACTCTGGACGAACTCAGTTGTGCATAGGGAGTGGGTGATGCCCTCGAAACTATCGCACAAGCAATGCGTGAAGTCGTACGTGGGGTAGATCTTCCAGTCCCAGCCGGTTCGGTGGTGCGGGGTGTCGGTCTTGATGCGGTACGCCGCAAGATCCCACATCTGGGGGTTGCCGTCGGTGATGTCCTGCTTCATGCGAAGGAAGGCCTCCCTGGGCTTGTACTTTCCATCCTTCATGTCTCTGAACTTCTGGAGGTTCTCCTCGACGGAGTGGTTCGCGTGTTCGCATCGGAATCGGGGGGTGGCTCCCTTCTCTCCACCGCGCTGGAGCTTGATCTCGGTGTCTGTGATCCCAACTTAGCATCGCATGATCACCAGGTTGATGCATCCGCACTTACCACCACAGTAACACACGTAGGCCTTCTCCAGGGTAATCAGCTTCTCGGCGAGGTCGTACAGCTTCTGGAAGTTGTCACTCGAGTAGGTAATCTTGTAGGGAGCGAATCCCAGCCACCTGACCATCTCCTCGATCGCCGTGAAGTATCTCTCCTCCTCCTTCTCGGGGTTCGTATCGTCGTATCGCAGGTAACAGACACCGCCATGGTACTTGGCGAAGCCGAAGTTGACGGCAATGGCCTTGGCGTGGCCGATATGGAGACAAGGGGGCTGTTAGTGATGCGACAACACTCTAGACAGACCACAACACTCACTAGCCATTGGGCTCGGGAGGGAATCGGGTGACAACGTTCTCAGATGGCCTCTCCTTGTAGACCTCCTCGAGGAAGCCCTGCTTGAACATGGCCTGGGCGTCGAGGACAACCTCCTCGGCCTTAGGCTTCGGAGCAGCCTTGGGCTTGCTCTCAGCAGCACCACCAGCGGCCTCCTTGGCAGCCTTTGCCTTCTCGGTGGCAGCCTTCTTCGCGCGCTTGGCCAATCTCTTCTTCAGCTCGCCCTTGCTGACCATCTCGCCCGTCTCCTCATCGAGCTGGAGCTTAGCCGTGGACTCGGCCAGCTTGGCGGTGGGATCCGCAGGGGTGTCCGCCATGGTGTCGGTATTCAATCGGGGAGCGCGATAATCGGAAGGTGTTTCGGGTCCTGTGCGTATTTCCTGTGCTGGCTCAAAATTCAATTGGGTTCGATAGCAGCTCAAGAGGTGGAAAATGTGGTGTCGTGGTGGCGGGGCAGCACTTCTTTTACAGCGGGGATGACTCAACTGGATCCGGACAGTGAGGAGGGGCGAGGGGTTATCCGCTGTGACCTCCTTGCAACACGCGACAAAGAAACGATAAGATAAGAGGCCAAATGTGATAAGATAAGGCTTCGACGCTAAGATAAGGCAGGCACGAAGCAAACAGCCAGCCGCAAAGGTGCTGGACACTTACAGCAAAAGGCACCTAAGGCTCAACGGCGATGCCGCCCTCGAAGCTTCCAATATTGAGCCTGATGACCCAAGCAGACGCAAAAATCACTCGGAGACGAGGTAGTTTTGCGAACGTTTTAAGCGCCTTAAGATCCAAGAAAAAACCCAATAGGTGCTGCTGAATTTGTTCCATCCTCCTTCCAGAAGACCTGACTTACTGCCTGCCCCCTGCTTCGTCTGAACAGCGCTCCTTCCAGAACAAACCGATAAGCCCGATAAGCCAAGCTTGAGCTCAGCGCGGGGTTCTTTCGTCATGGGCTCCCACCTTTCCTGCTTCCGGTCGCCTGCTTCTTTGTCACCAACAACCCAACAGCCTCCTGCGACGAATCCCTCCAAATCGGCCACGAAACCGACCCAAACCAAGCCCGCGAAATCGCCTATGCCAATTCGTCAAGCCGTCAAAATGGCCACTACCGCCGTCGCCGATATCCCGACCGTTGAGCTCCTCTACAAGCTTGGCAAGCTCTCCGCCCCCGCTACGGCCCTCCACGCCCCCAGCCTGTCGCACAACCAAAAGGTCGCCGTCATCCGCGGCGACATCACGAAGCTCGGCGTCGACGCCATCGTCAACGCCGCCAATAAGAGTCTGCTTGGAGGCGGTGGTGTCGACGGCGCCATCCACCGCGCCGCCGGTCGTGGTCTGCTGCAGGAGTGCCGCACCCTCAATGGTTGCGAGACCGGTTCTTCCAAGATCACTGGCGCCTACAGCCTGCCTTGCAAGAAGGTCATCCACACCGTTGGCCCCGTCTACGATGAGCTCGCGCCCGAGACCTCCGAGGAGAAGCTGAAGGGCTGCTATCAGTCCAGCCTGGAGCTCGCTGTCCAGAATGGCTGCCGTAGCATCGCTTTCAGCGCTATCAGCACTGGCGTCTATGGGTACCCTAGCCGCGAGGCTGCGCCCGTTGCTGCTGGTGTCGTGAGGAAGTTCCTCGACGGAGAGGACGGCAAGAAGCTGGACAAGATCGTGTTCTGCACCTTCGAAATGAAAGATGTCAATGCTTACAACGAGACCCTGCCGTATGTACACCCCGATCAACATTCTCGAGATAGCTGCTAACAGTCTGCCAAGTCTCTTCTTCCCTCCCACGGACAAAACGACAACTCAAGACCAGGTCTCTGATGGTCCTTCCAAGCAGGAGACAGAGGAGGCAAAGGCGATCGCGGCCGAGCTTCCTAGCGTCCCGAAGGCCGACCCTTCTTCATGATAAGGATCCTGAACTTTCTTCGGGAGATGAGCGATTGGTCGCCATTAGGGTATCACTAGGACGACGTCCTTGGGCCTCGGAGTTTATGGAGTCACGGTGGGGAAAAGCAAGCCGGATAGCATAGCTTTCTTAATACAAAACTTTCAGCCTAATCCAACGGCTTTATTGACGTTTGAAATACTCTTCATCGGGACGAATTCTCATCGCTCCGTTCTTGCATGTCCAAGTCATTTACCTCTGCCAGTCAAGCCCTACAGTCCCCACGTCGCTCCCCGTCTCGGTCACTTCTCACCCTTGGAGACGGGCCTCAGATCGGCAAGGAAATATCTCCCGGGACTTATTGAATGACATCCAATCTTCAAAAGATCTGAATATCTGATCCACGAATCATGCCCCAGTCACTTGCTTCATTGTGAGCCAGCCCCAAAGCTTACCGAACCCAGGTGCCCTCTGCGGCAAAGGCTCCGAAGGAAACAGATCCATCAGCTCGTCTACTTCAGCCTTTTCGAATCTCTGACAAGCCCGCAACCGATCTACTACATCAAAGCCATTACTCCCCGACAAGTCGCCTGGTCGCTCTATAAAAAGGTATCTGTCCACGAACTTCGACGTAAGGTATCTAGGAGCTCCGCGCTCAACAAACACCTTGCAAGCTTGGATCGCGTTCTCCAGATATGGCCATCCGTGCTTACTTTTCGAAAGATTATATATAAACACCGCCCAAATATTTTCAAAGTCGTCTCTCGAGTTGATATGGTTTTTCTCATATAAATCGAGGATTTCGGCGAGCAATTCTGTGTCAATACGACCGGGCACTGTGACCTCAGGATGTTCGGCGATATCAACGTACGCAGAGCCCATTAGAATCCCATCCCACATGTTTTCCCAATGCAAACCCACCAAACTGCCTTTTTGAGAGGTATTCAGTTTCAACATGAAGCGCGCTGTGGTATGCGCCAACAGCTGAGATGCATACCCACCTCTCACCGAAACTCGCTTATTGCGCAAGTCAAATAAACCATTCCAAAGATGGGGTTGAAATGGCAGGTTGTCAGTTTCTAGCTCTTGAAAGAAGTGGCAAATTCTCAGAAAGGAATCCTCCCTCTCTAGAGATGAACCTTGGTATTCGTCGATGTCCCTCAAACATGCTATCGGAAATAAGCAGTGTTGACCAATGGATGTGTTGAGGTGGTATTGTCTCAGCGAAGAGGATTGAAGAAGAAACTCGAAGACAGTCCTGTGGAGAAAGCCTATTCGATCCTCGCCGTATCCAGGACTCCACGCCTGGACTAAATCTCGGCATTTAGACAGCAGAATCTGCGTCTCGGCCTCCCTGGTTCGTGTCAATGGTTCAGGTGGTCGATCTATGCTTGGTTTTCCTTTCCTGTTGGCAAAGAGCCTAGGCTGCGAGGCCCTCATTTTCGCCGGGGTTGGCGTCTCCAGCTCTTCCATTTTACCCATATACCGAAAGAGACGCACGGGCAGGGACGTTTTTGCCGAAAGTAAGATCGTAAATGACCAAAAAGCGTCCTCGATGTATACGTCCTCAATAGAATCCAGCATTCGTTGGAAAAACGGCTGAAGATCTGCAGGGAACTCATCCAGACGCTTGTGGAGAATGTCCAAGTTATCGTGATTTTGCAGCCCTCGAAGTAGTGACTTGATCACCAGAGAAACCCAAAAGAAAACGCCTTCTGCCTTGTCACAGATTGCCTGGACTAAATCGCGTGATTCATCTTTTTGTACTTGTTGCAGGGCTCTGAACGTTGCATCATTTGATAAGTTATCTTCTGCATATCGAACAATGTCGTTTTGGGTCAAATTGTGTATCTTCAAAGTCCAACGGCTCCTGCCGAAGGCCTCAAGAAAGGCAAGCCAGGGTCTACTCGCGCAGCACACTTTGATATCTGGGGAGTTCGCGATTGCCACCAAGAATCTAGTAAGATCCCTAGGCTCTCCGCTGTACTCATCAAGGCCGTCGACGAGAATTAAAATTCGAATTGGGAGCGTCTGGGTGTGCTGAATTCTCTCAAATATCCGAGAGAGCTCCTCGATGCTCCAGGACTCGAGGGATTTGAAGGGATCCGAGTATCTCTCCCTGCACACTTCCGGAATGATTTCTGGACATTGAACCATGATCTGGAATAACAAGGTCCGGAGAAGACCCTCTTGTGACTTCTGAATCTTGTTACCGACACTCCAGAAGAAGTGACTGATGAGGACGAGGGGCTTTAAACCGGCCCATCCCTCTGCCAGAGCTTTGGTTGTCTGATGACCTAGAATAAGCTTCATCAGGGTGGACTTTCCAGATCCAGGCTTTCCCGTTATCCAGAAAACACCTTCGCTGGGGCATTGGAACCATGACGCAAAACCAATGGACGACGATTCGTCGAATATCCACTGAAACGTGTCGCGATGCGCCTGAGGAATTTCGTTCTGCCTTTCTTTGATCTGCGCAAAGTGGAGACTTTTAAGGATTGTACGTATATTGCCGCGATGCTTTGCCTCGTCCGCGAACTTGGAGAGCTGGTTTGCGAACATCCCAAGATCATCTGACGATGTCCCCACCGAATTGCTGTCGAGAAGCTTTTCAAGGTCTCGGGCGATAGAGTCTAGCCGTTTTTCGGTCGCATTATTCCAAGCGGCTGATGCCTCGCCCAGGGAGCGCATGGCTTCTGAAAGCGACTTGCGGTGATCACTACCAAGCTGTCAGCCACCTTCTCTCGCATGGGTGCAATTTGAGGACGCACTAAAGCAAAGGCTCCAATCTCCGAAATATCTCCTTCCTGATGTCCACGATTCTGGCCGCAAGATCTTCAATTTTGCTCTTCTTCCAATATGCCTTGACAGACACTACGAACTTCGCCAAGCTCCGGTGACGATTGGCAGTGCTCATCTTGAGTCCTTCAAGCTCGGAAAGTAGTTCATTTCCGACTTTGATGCATCGCTTTAGGAGGCCCATGGTGATCGGATCAGCTTTCGCTGCAGCGTCGTCTTGAAGAAGAGTGCACCGATCTTTGAGGCTGGAGGTCATGGCGACTAGGTCAACATTGCGCTCCGCTAATCCATTAGGATCGGTACTTCGGTATGTCTCTATCACGGCTTTTGTGATGTTGAAGCCAAGCTCGACGAACTGGACAATGTTGGACGCGACGCCCAGCGCGGCGAGTGATTCAGCCATCGCGACGTGTTCGCGTCTGACTGAGGTCGGGAGATGGCGGACTTGTCACAGCCTGATTCTATGTGGGCGAGGGAAACTGAGGACGGTGGACCTTCATGCAGGCTGAGCGATATGGCGGCAAGCGGCGCAGCACGATTGGTTGCTGAGAGGCTCTCTCTCTAAAATCTCAGGGGTGTTGATTCGTTCAAACTTAGCCAGGCAGCCATGCATGATGGTAGATACCAGTACTTATCAAAACGGCCCATTAGAGTTGCGATTTGGCGATGATATTTTGGGAAGCTGGATGTACAAGCAGGCTCAACATCCAATTCTTCATGCAACATGCACCTACACAAAAATCTTGTCTTTTCTTTTGAATTCGTATTCGCGAACTCCTGTTTGCCCATTTTCAAATTCGGACGTCACGGATACCTGGCTCTGCTATCCCAGGATGCTCACATAGTGTGGGTAAGATTGAGATAGATTAAGAGTCCAACAGCAGCAGAAGAGATTGAACGGGAACGCTAGAGAAAACACAGGCGACACAGGCTCTGGATGGAGAATCAACGAGTGCGAACGACGTGAATGACGTACGTAGTGTGCTTACAGATGATAGCGATAGAGAGAAATAGCCAGTGAGAAGAACCAGACCTACGGTAGCCTCACGAATGTGGTTTCCTCGTGATACAACCTACTAAGCATCTACTAAGCATCAGCAAGTGCCGTTCCCCTCCCCCAGTGCCACTTTGCTGTAATCACTAGACGCTATACTTGACTAGAGTATTTACCTCCCGCATAATAGCGGAATATTTCACTCCTGAATCGTTCCTAATCCCTACTTCCCAATCAAAATGAACATCAAAATGGACAGACGCCAAAGGGCATTCATGCACAGCAGATTGGGGCTTTTCTAAGAAATTCGTTTTCTACGAGGACAGAAAAAGTAAATTCAAATTCTTTTTCGTGCTTTCGGCAGGGAAATACGGGGCAATGGAGCTTTAAGGTCACGTATCTGTCACTAATTCCGGTTTTACAACCGCCAGACGGACAATATTCGTTCCAAGATCCATACCAATCAATGTAGAACATTAAATCTGAAACTGGACTTCAGGTGTTACTGGTACTCGTTGAGAGCAAAAGAAGGTCTGCAACGAATATGCAAATAAATTTCTCATTGTTTAATTCAACGGTTGTCATTCAACGAGATTCAACGAGGAGATTCAAATACGAGGCAGACGCCGGCAAACAGACTGAATTTGCAAGCAGCGCATGCAGTGTGATAATTGGATGAAAAGATTACGGGAGCAACATCCTCAAATAAGTCTCGATCCACGCTCATCCGATCCAGATGGCCAGTATCCGAGAGGTAGCCAGAGTACGCTTGTCAAACCCTTTGAGACCTAGATGCCATCTGACCTGACATCCTCAAGCTCAGCCCATCCGGTGGTGTTATTGCTCGAGCTGGCATGGCTTTTAGCTGTCAATGAAAAGGATCCTGGTCTCACATGTAGATGCGATCCTGATTCAGAAAGTCTGATGCATCTGATATCAGGATGTTCGATCTGACAGCGACACCTAGGGTAGTGAAATTCTGTGTTTGCTTCTCAGGACTAGGACTCATGTCTCCTTTGTTTCCCTTACCATCACACGCATGTATGCATATGACAGAAGAGCTTCGGGCGAGACGAGAACGTCCCTTATTGCCTCCTTCGTTAGACGCAGCGACGAACATGAGCTTGTCAGCCTTGAAAGCATCATCAATAGCGTCGTCGATATCTGGGTTTTCTATCTCGAAGCCGAAAGACATGGAGATGATATCGACATCCCATGTTTCCACTGCATAGTTGATAGCCTGGTGATGCATGAGATGAGCTGCGATGGAAGCCTGAGTAGCGACGATGACTTACCTCTGCAATACGGCCCATGTCTTCTGGGTCCACATGCTTATTGTCTGTGATCTTTGCGATATATATATCCGCAGATGGAGCCATAGCGATCAGAAGTCGAGTAACGTGTGTTCCATGGCCATATGTGTCCTCACAGTCATCGTCGACAAAGCTGCATGTTTCAACAATCTTCCGCCCCATGGCTGCTTTGATCATCTTGTCCTTCCGATCAATCCCCATATCTAGTACTGCAACCCAGATTTTCCGGGGGACTTGTTTGCCTGCCATCGTCTCTGCCAGACCATTCGCCTCAAAGTTTGACCGTAGGGCTCTAATATCGCCGAAGAAACCGTCGTTCAATGATTTTACAAGCTCTTCTGCATATCCAGATCTACCATACGTCTTTTTAGCTGGTATTGAGGGGGTTTGGAAATGGGAAATCGGGCTGTAACGGCAACCAGAGACCACAGAACGCTGGAATCTACTCACTTATTATCAGGCTGTGACGATTCTTGATCGTCATACAACACAAGCCGTTCCAAACGTGTCGCGCGCTTTTGTCTTGGGGGAACGGATAAGGCTGATACTCCTTGAAATAGATTGCCGGCTTCCCCAAAGTCGGACACAAGCCGCCGAAAGAGCGGGTTCAGGATGCATTTGTACAGGATTGCTAGGTCCTTCGAACTCTTTCCGATTTCGGGATGATCAAACTTCTCAACAAGTTCCTCGAACTGAAAGCAGGCCCAACCCACGCTGCAGTAGTGATCTGGTAAATCATTCTTCCATTCATCCAGAATCCGAAAAAAACGTGCGCTACTCGACCTCGTCACTGTTAAGTAGTCCTCATCATCGTCGGTCCATTCGGCCTGTGAGTTGACCTCTTAGGCGGCAACATCTTCAGCCAATGACCTTGATCTAGCTTCAGAGCGTAAAGTGCAAGAAATATGGGGTCTCCGATGGTCTAGTCGACTGAGGGAAAGATTGCTAGGCATAACTAGGATGTTGGTTCCCTCGAATTCCTGCTGAAGCCAAGGGCTATGGCAGAGCTGGAATAGGGCGTAGGCAAGGAGGACGCCAATGGTCTTCCGCTCTTTGAGGCTTATCTTCGAGGTTGACTGCAGTTTGTAAAAACGCTCGGAGTTTGGTAGGAAACTATCCAAAGTCCTCGGTAATACCGTGCTAGGATTAACATCGCATGTAGCTTGCTCCTGGAAGCATTCTTCCCAAATCGAGTTGCCGTTAAAAAAACCCTGAATCATGGAACTAGGATGTCCATTTGTCGTTGTATGTGCACACATTCTATGCGAGAAGCCTCTGTGGAAGGTGCTGTTGCGCAATTGCAAAATATTCAGTAGTCTGCTCTATCCTGAGATGAAAAGGCCTGGCTTTTGTGACACAGTAGAACAACACTACCGATGCGAACGAGGAATTTTGTTGCCGCAAAGTAAAGAATCTCAGCTTCAGAGAAAATAATTCATCACTTACTGGGTAAAAGCACGCAGAAACCCAGCCTTGGTCGCCAGTCACCAGCAGCATCTCCATTTGTCACTTATGGAAGCCAGACAGGTGAAGCCTTGCAAGATGATCACATTGGCAGGTGATACAGTTAACCAAGTGCGAAAAGAGGGAAGATGATATCTCGCTGAACTCCTGTGCTTCACTGATAAATTTGATTTCAGTGTCTGTGATCTGTTCCAATGCACTTTCAGCGTTCCAGCCTCGTGCCTCGTATGGAGACACTTTGTCCATGGTTTTATTGAACCTCTCGAGGATGTTGCGACAAGCTTCAAGTGACTTTGACGATGGCGGAAATTTAATATACTCTGATCCAACTAGAGGTATCTGCTTGGCAACCAAGGTATTGCTATCTGACTTTGTCTCTGCACTACCTATGCAATCGGCATCTTCCACACTGGATTCGGGCTGTTGCTGGAAGTTACAAATTTTGCAAAGCTTGGGAAAGATACTGGAGAGGGCAAAGGTATTGGTATTCTAGCAGTTTGCTCTGACTTAGTTAGAACTGATCTGAAATTCTCCCTTTCCCTCACTCACTCTCAGGCTGCAATTTGGGATGAAAGGGGCCGACGTAGACTATTCACTGACCTGAGATGACTTTATGCCCTCAATAGAAACTCTGTACAGTATTGACTCTTCAAATAAGTGCAGCACCGAGCCAAAGGCTTTGATTTAGTGGCTGAGTTCAGCATCACTGGTGATCTGTTCAAGGTCGACGTGCGTAGTTTGTAGGGCAAGCTCTTGAAATCTGATCGCAGAATGGTGACATCGTCAGCTAGATCAGCGGCACATGGACTTCCAAATCGCCCATTTTCCACATCCTCAATTGTGGGAAGGGATTGATGAAAGATGGGATGAACTCTTTGTAGGAGATGCAAGCGGTCCCGTGCCCCGCTCTCAACGCTTCCCGCGCTAGGCGACTGCTGGGTCATTAAATAGGTTGAGCAGGGGTTCCCCGTCACAGCCCGCGCCCCACGGTGCTATTCGACGAGAATCCAACCTTGTTCTTGACTCAACGTACAGTCTCATTTGAATAAGTACATAATATCAACGCCCATAACCCGCAACGGCCTAACTCTATCTGTTCTCTATCCAAGTCTCTGGGCGAAGATGGCCAACGCAATGGCAACGGCCGGCAACAGTAGCATAACCAGGACAAGCCCCGGATCCAGCTCCTCCAACGCCAACTCGCCGCTTGCTGACAGCAAGCTGAGCGGGAAGCTTGGCGGCACCGCCCGGCGACGCCTCTCCACTCTCTCCAACAGACGCCGCCCTACGTTGGGGATCTCGACGACGAGGCGGTGGCGGTAGACCTCTGCCTTGTGGCGCACATACAGCGTCTGCAGCTCCGCGTCGTACGACCAGTCCCCGTCACTGACTTTGGCCTTGATCCCGCCCTCGTAGTGGTACCTCGGTATAAACACCTCCGTCGTCCGCAGCTTGTCGTCCTGCTCCTCGCCCACCCGGTCCTGGCTCGTCCACTCGAACTCGTACTTCAGCGTGCGCGGGTCCCAGTCCGATCGCAGAGGCCGGCCGGCGATCTTAACGGCGTACGGCCGGATCACGACGTCGAGCACGCGGCCGCCGCGGTACAGCTCGTCCTTGGCGTGTGGCGCGTTCGCGTAGTCCTGCATGATGCGCCCGGGCACCTCCTCCTCGTCGCCGTTAACGACGGAGAAGTCCTCCTTGTTCCAGCCGTCGCCGTACTCGACGCGGTTGTCCGGGTTATAGTTCCACAGCGTGAAGCCGACCATGTTGTCCTCCATCGCGGCGATGAGGGCGTGCATGAGCTCGCGCTGCTTGTCGTAGTTGCCCGTGGCGAAGGCCTCGCCGCCGTTGATGTCGTAGGGGATGCCGACCTCGCCGATGAGTGCAGGCACGTGGTCGCCGAGAGAGGCTTTGCCGTACTTGATGATGTTGCCGAGCTGCGCGCGGTAGTTCTTTCGCAGGGCCCGCGCACCGAAGTAGAGCGCCTTGAGGATGAACATGCCCCTGGAAAGGCCCTGCACGTTGACGCTCATCCACGAGTGGTGTTTGCTGAATAAGACGTTGAGATCGTAGAAGTGGGGCCCGAAGACGAGGTTGTCTGGTCGTTTTGTGTCGATGACTGTCTTGGTGGCATATTTCTGCTTCTTTGGGCTTTGGGCTTCTTCTGAATTGTCGTCTACCCAAGGAGGCATGAATTCGTTCGGTATTGGTTCGATGAAACAAAATTGACGTGGTGACTTCCGTGAGACGCGGTCTGAGAAGCGCTTTAGGAAGGGGGCGTAGAAGTCGCGGTACCATTCAATCGGTGTCCCCTCGCGTCCGGGACGGTGATCGACCTCGAAATAGTTTTTCTGGAGGACCTTTGGGGTCTTCTTTGACGCGTCCCAGTCCCATGCTCCGTGAGCACGCCATACGCACTCGCCCAGTCCCAGGTTCTTCCCCTTGGACGACAACCAAGCTGACCGGCCCTTCGGGTCCACCACAGATCGATGAGAGATACGTGTAGGAAAGGGCCATGACTTGACGTAGTAGTCCACCTCTTGTGCATAGCCACTAGCTAGCGCGAGAGCCTGTGTCAGTGATGGGTAATAGCCAATGTGAAGATCTGTATCGTAGTTCCAGCCGTCGAAGCCATGCAGGTTAATGAGGCCACGATGTGGCTCGTTCATCGGTTCGAAACCGATGCAGGCTTCCAGGTCCGCCACTTCATCCGCCAACCGCCCGAATGCTTCAATCAACGCATCTTGCAGGAAATCCTTCACCGAGACCGTCTCGTCTTTGCCTGATTTGCCAGGCCTGCTGCACACCAGCTTCGGTGCAAACGCATCTCCCGCCCAGAAAAGCGTCGCCATCGTCGAGGCAGCCAGCTTCTGGTACCCCGACGGCCACACAAACGGGCCACTCGGCTCCTTCTCATTCACCGGCGCAGTCGCGCGGCGCAGCTCATCTTGCCCGTGGACATATGCGGCCCCCGTGTCCGTGAAGGCCTCAACATCCAGGCCAGCCACCTCAAAAGTCCATCCGGGTGCACCGCTGCCGCCGCTGAACCTGCTCCAGACGTCCTGGTGGGCGCAGATGAAGCACTTGATGCCGTACGCGGGCATCATCTCGACGAGTTTGCGCAGGTACTCAATGTACTCGAAGTCCAGGTCCGTCCGGGGGTCCGGGCCGGCGTGGCCGATGGATTCCCATGTGACGAGCAGCCGGATCAGCGGCAGGCCCCAGGCCCGCAGCCGGCGGAAGTGCAGCGGTGCATCCTCAAGTGGGAACGGACGGCCGACAAATGTGACGGTCCGGTGTTCGAAGAAGCCCTCGGTGAGGTGAGACAGGCCGTTCGGCGTGGTGGGCAGCTTGCTGGCCCCGGATATGTTGAGGCCGTGCAGCGACAGGGTCCGACCGTAGCCGTCGACGAAGAGACCATCTTTCAGGGCGATTGGGCCTCCCAGGGCCGCGTCGGAGAGGTCGTTGGCGGCATGGGAGGTCACCGGTTCAAGAGGCGGTGACATGGTTGATTTGTTTCGTGGAACACGAATCAACTCGTTGGTCCGTTGTGGTGTCTCATTACGCGTATTGATAGGTTGCTGGAAAGGGTCCCCTTGCAGATAGGACAGATTCGTTGGTTTTTGTCTTAGTCAGCGGCTTCAGCCACACAATGGCCGTGCATTATTGAAAGCCATCTCTGGATTATCCATGTGGGCTTGTGGAGCTGATTGACAGCTGTGAGTAGGGTGAAATTCAGTCTCAGAACACGACGTTGACAGCTTCTGCAGAGAAAGAGGTTTCGAGAATCAGGCGGTCACTACAGTTAGTAAGTCGCAATTACACAAGAAAGCGCTCTGGCTGAGCTGCCGTCCCTGACGGGAATCTGTATACTTATGGAAATGAAGTACCGAGACTCCACTGATCACCGCTGAAGGTTTTCCCCGTCACGGCATCCGGAACACCAACATCGTCTTGAAATGACACCCCCGAAATCCATGCTTCTTTTTGAACTGCTTCATTAGAAAAATATTGCCAAGGATTTTCGATCTCAGTCTTCTACTAGTCTCGTTGACAACAACCTAGACGTAGAAATACAATCACATGTCGTCCAGTTAGAAACGGATACACTACAGATACATACATATCATGGTGCTATCATGATTTTGAGACGACGGTAGAGTTCAAGTTGCTACAGTTCATCCAGCGCCAAATGTACGACTACGCCAAAGATTTGCTAAGCTACTGAGGACTACGGTATGGACGGAGAATCAAAATTAAAGATTCAACTAATTTCGGCAGGCCGAATTCGACATCTCCTCTTTCTACCTCTTTAGCCTAGCCACAGCTACTTATAGGGGGTATAAAAGCCACGGAAAAACTCTGTTTATAATACTAATAAAGGCGTTTATTAATATACTATAATACTATTTTAAAAACTTACAGAATCTAAGGTATAATTTATTAAAGTTATAAAGCTACTATAACTTTAATAGTATAAGAACCTCTTAAAAGTTATTAATAAATATATAGAGGGAAAGGATTAGGATATTAGATCTCTCTAATCCTTATTTAATATAAATAATACTTACTATAGATAATATTAAAGTACTTAAAATACTTCTAGTTAATTTCTTTATAATTAAAACTATTAATATTAAAATAATAGAATAATATAACCTAACTACTATTATAAATAATTACTATAAATATATTATAGTTTTTATTAAAAATATAATCTATTCTAATATTAAGATAAACTTATATATAAAAAAGGGTTTAATCTATTAAGTAGTAGTTTATTTACTTAGTTTCTAATATAATAATCTAAGTAGTATTAATATATTAAAAACTAAGTTTAGGGATATCTATAAGAAATTAAAGAGAGGAATAGTTTCTAAAAAAAGATATAAAAGAGGTTAATTAGATTATAAAATATATTGACTACTTTAATATAGTTAAGGAGATTATTATCTCTATTAAGCTAAATTTTTAGAGCTGAACGTAGAAAGTTATAGTTAGAAGGGTGTAGTTATAGGGGGTAGCCTGCTAGAGTTCCTAAAAAAGTATACTTTAATATACTATATCACTTCATAGTGAAAATTCGACATCTCCTCGGCGGAGTTTCGACGTCTTCCCGATTCCGACTCGGGCCCCAATGACAATCTCCCGCCTGTTACCATTTCGGCGTCGGCGCTCAAAAACTCACCGACATGCTTGAATAATGTCCGCAATCTCAGTCTTTGTCAATACGGCATTATCAAATGAGAAGGTGGCAGAGTCATATGACATGAGTGAGAAATCTGACAGCGAATACGTTCGTTCAGTCTTTAGCTCAAACCGCGCGTTAGAAATAGTGCCTGTACGCACCCAATTGACAGACTTGAAGGAACCGCCGTCCAATGCTTCAAGAGGTCCGAAACCAACGCGGCCTTGTTCATGAGACAAGTAGTAACCGTTTCAGTCGATCCGGTGGGCGCTGCCGGTGGGCGCAACCCTTTGGGATGCGACTTTGTAGTGGGGTTTGGATACCCAGCCCAACAAGTCAGCGGGACCATCGGAGAATAGCCGACAAAGCAAGAAGGACAGCTCCGATCCGGCAGGCCGGGTTGCGGGTCGCTCCATCCGACAATCACACGGGCGCAAGGCGACGCCGGAGATAGATTGATTCTCGGTTTTGTCTGAGGGTCGAGGCCTGTGATGGAATCCAGGGACCATGGCCTTACTCACATGGAAAAATGCCACCTTGTCAAGGCTCACCGGAACTCGGCATGCGTGTGAGTGCCAACGAGATGGATTCAAGTTTTGCTACCGCAACTGGACGGGACGGATGCTTTAGATAATACTCTTCGTGTTCGATTGATAGTCTGCTCATAGATGGATGCAAAATGCAAGTTGGCCTGGCTGCAATGGTCTTGGAATTCTTGATCCGGACCCATGGTCATACGCTCTGTTTTGCGCCATGTAGGTACACCAGCGACGCACCAGTGTGACGGTTTCACCATGAATCATGCGGCAACGGTCGATGTGCTGATCTCCAACGGCGAACACATCATCTCGCGCATCCGTAGGGGCTGCTTTGGTGTTGGCCAGATGAACACCGACCAGACGAACAGTCAAATAGAGTTCAGCCCCTTGCCAGGTTTGAAGCATTCGACTTCACTAATTGCTACAAATTGGGGACTTTAGAGCGCACATGAGTCGTAAACTACAGGCATGTACGAGTATTGGATGGGTCTATGACATCCATATGCCGAGCGTGTCGCATTTCGGAAACCCACCATGCTCATGTGGTTGATTACCTGCCTACCCTTTGATCCCAAGCCAAAACTGACGAGCAATTCCATAAAACGGAATCTGTCCCTCAACAGTGTATTCGACACTAGCTTTCTCTCTAAATTCGTTCTTTATTGCACTCTTCCAAACTTTTGCGCCTCTTGTAAACGCCAGTAAACGCCAACTCTTAGCGCACAGGCTTCTCCGCATAACCCACTCCAACCAATCACACGCCATAATGAAGCTAGTTGTCTTGCTTTCAGTCTTCGTAGCGATGGTTGCTGCAATTCCGCCACGGACCAACAGGCCGAGGGAAGCAAAGACCCCGGAAGAACATGTAGGTGACACTTGAACTATCTTTTGGAAATCAGGTTTGCTCACAATATCGTTAGGCAGTAAGTTCCAAACAAACGTGACGCAGAATATTCGCTCAAAGTGATGTCGCAGTTGAACGAGTTGCTCGCCAGAGACGGGTGTTGCTGTAAGATATTCCACACTTTCTCGCTCTCGTTGATTGAAATTTGGCTGATGTAAAAGCAGGGTTCTTGGCCGGAACTAAGGCCACCGACTGCCTGTGTTCTTGCGACGGAGCATTCAACACAAACCCTTGCACAACTGGCCAGTGTGGCCCTCACTGCTAAAGCTAGACTGGGAAAAACGTAGCAGAGTTTTCACGAAATGCAATTAGCGAAAAGGCAAAGATACCATAATTCAGATAGACAAGGCTTTTTAGGCTATTCGAGCTCCCAAGTAGCACATTCATATGCGCTCTTGGTTTACACCACTTGTTGATCTAAGGCACATGGGGCATGCAGTGCTTTCCCTATGCAGTTACTGTTGGTTCATGTTTGAGGCTGTGACGTGTACCGGCTCTGTTGATGTCTTCCCGGAGGCCGCTCACGTAACAAACTCTAATCTAGAGCCAGACACAGTTGGCATGCGGCTATGATGGTTGATGCTAGTGCGACCAGTGCCAACGAGTCGACCCCAAACAATATTCGTTACGTTTACTTCCAACAAAGCTTCTGCTCCTCTATCCGCGGCTTCGATAACTAGGTCAGTAGATTCAACGACATCATAAAGTGGGCCGGCGTGTCCTTGCTCACGACTCAAAGGTCAAACCTCCGGTTAATATAATCTGAGTTTATTCATAGTATCTCAAAAGCCAAGCAAATGAACCACAATCGCTACTTAAAAACACAACGCTGTGATTGGTCTTTACGGGGAAAGCTAGACTTAAGCTTATTTTAAGCATTTGGTCATAGGAAAATTGATAGTGAAAACGGCGTATCACTTATGGCGGGAACTCCAGTGAGCATTGAGACTAATATCCTAGGCAAACAAGGCATCCAGTCAAGAAGGCGGTCCCTCTCTGAAAAGCCCCCGGGCTTTATGACGACCATTCCACCACACCCCAACTTCATTCTCGCGCACCTCAAGTGTCCATACCCGAGGTCATCAGTTCAAGCTATGGGATTTTTGTTCGAAGAGTCGTCGTGAGGTTCAATCGCTTAGCAGCTGCCGAGAGACCTGAGCTGCCAGCCAGATGGGTGGGTCTGGGATGAGAGCCAGCCCAAGCCACAGCTGGTGGTGGCGGTGACGTAGTAGTTGACTCCATTGACTGCGACAGGTCCTTGGCCACCCTTGGGAATGCAGGCGGTACCGAGTTGGGCCGAGTTGACGTTGAGGATCTCGACCTTGCAGTTGGCGAAGACGAGAGCAGCCTGGGCGGCGACAGCGAGGAAGAAGGTGGTCTTCATGTCTACACGACGGCGTCAGGTTCTCATGCTGATGAGCTAAAACCAAAGGGTGAGAGGTTCTTACTGGTGGTTTTGGGGGTGTTTGAAGTCGTTGTGTTGACTAAAAAGTTTGGTGATTTGGATGAAAGGAAGTTCAATGTTGTTTCCGAATAGAACGTTGAGTGATGATCTCAAAAGGTTCAATTTTGAGGGAAAGACTTCTGGACTTATAGTTTTGGGGTAGGATAAAGCGAACGTGAAGGTTTCGATGAAATCCGGCAGGATGTCATCCAAAAAGCGTAATTGACCGAGCAAAAATGCAGCTTTCTGTTATAGGCAACCTCCGCTATAAGAAACTGAGTCTCAATGAACGCGCCACGTATCCCTGAATATCACACTGGTCCACTGGATAAATGATCAAGTGCAAAGGTAAGCCAGGGTTCTGTTGACTTATCATAAACGTCGTATGAGGCTGAGTCTACGAAAATGATATGTTACATCTGACAGGGCAGAAAATCAGTGTCAGTATTGGTGTCTTGCCAAATGGCACAACGAATCACAGACACCGAGATGAAGAATGCGCCTCAAATTCATGGGGTTCTGTAGCTCTTGGGCTATAGCAACTTTCATTTGGGCCCGCAACATCATCGTTGGTATATGTCTCCGACTTTGATGATATCACTGGCTTTCATTTGGGAGATTTGGCATCCGTCGAGTCGATTTGAACACGCGAGTTGGCACAGTTCTGTCTGTGCCAGGGATCACTTCAAAGTTTCCCATGTTGGATAGGTGTTCCTGAAATGGTTAGCTTCAAGTGTCTGTGTGTCTGAATTCCCTGACCATATAAAGGTACATTCAAATAGCTACAACCCTTTTGTTTGGTGGGATTTCCACCCACGGCCGATTGTGAAACTAGACAGCTATTCCGCATCCGCCCTTATACTCTGTTGCCGCACTCCGGACATCACGGCACTCGATGAACGGGGATTCAACAAGGGTCATGTGATGGACGACCCTATA
Source organism: Colletotrichum cordylinicola (assembly GCA_027406065.1). Lineage (NCBI taxonomy): Eukaryota > Fungi > Ascomycota > Sordariomycetes > Glomerellales > Glomerellaceae > Colletotrichum > Colletotrichum cordylinicola. The sequence goes on along the minus strand of JANVYD010000011.1, from coordinate 1,043,873 downwards.
ACGAAAAGTAATGGTTGTTGTAAGTGACTTTGAAGAGTTGTGTAACTACCTATCAGCCTCTGATCAAAACTTCACGGGCAATAAACTAATAATGCTGATGGATTCGTCCATCGGTAAGTGTCCGTCTAAGCCGGACTTAAGATCAACTCTGGCATTACGGGGAAACATCTAACAGCGTAGCTGGCCACGGGAAAATAACCTCCCCCGGTTTCTGACCCTGAAAGAAACACAGTCCGAGAATTCCTCGTCTAGTGTACAGCTTAGGGATCTCGTCATCGGATCCTACCCAGCTGACGTCGAGACACACATGTCGATCTATATCGTTCTCATCCTCGCGCTCTGATGAGGATGTGAAGACGTATCCTTGATATTCGTTTTTTGAATGCCTGTCAGTCCATTTCTTGTTCGATAAGAAGATTGCAGTGTTCCGTCGCTGGCCACGTCCGCTGCAAAGTTTCCCAAGTCTCAGCTCGTGTCTTTCAGCGACAGACCTCGCTACCTCTTTAGCCATGGCCTCCATATGCCTCCTTGCGAACGTTATTACCTCACCCTTATACCCACTGAGTAACAGCCCTCTGATGCCATCCGCGAGAGGAGTGCTCCAGTAATCCTCAAATTCCTCCGTGAGCTGAGCTAGTTGATCAATCTCCTCCCGTGAGAATCGCGTGTTGTTGAACAGGGGATACGAGCAACGCGAGGGTCTCCATGAACTTTTGATGGGGATAATTCTTCCAAGCTCCCATAGATACCCTTCAGTCCTAATACCAGATTTTTGAAGGGAAACCGAGTTGAATCTGCAGCCTTTGCGATAGGTGAGATCCCGACCGGCAGGCGCTGCAAACGATCGCAGGCATAGTCTTTCCAAATACTCGAACACATTCATCCCTGACACTGAGTTCGGACCTGAGTGGCTATTGTTAAGAATCTCGCCATTGAGAAGACACATTGCTAGTATTGATAGATTACGACTGGCGCCGTTCCGAAGTAGCTTTCGCGTGTCGAGATAAAAAGGGTACTGGCAGCAGTTGGCTATTATGGCGAGCATATCCCAAGGTTCTCCTAGTTCCCTCTTACTCAGATCAGAGATGATTGCAGGAAACATGAAAGCGTCCTTGGGGAGAAGCATCGTGTACTTTCCGGCTTTGCTGAGAATATTTTCAATGACACGGGTTTCCACGTGATTTTGGTGACGCTTGATCTTTTGGTATTCCTCGCAGAAGAGAGTGGCTGCTTTGAAGAAGTCGACAGATTTGATGGGTAGTTCTCCTTCAATATCCTCTGAAATGATATTCCCCATTAAATGCTTCGACCCTTCTAAATCTGGTGAAAGAGGCATGAGAAGCTTCATGTCGGTTCCCGCACGATAGTTCTCCTGGAAAGTCCAACCTCTGGTCCACCACAGATCATTGGTGATTGATTGCAGCAAATGAAGTGCTTCCTGTGCTCTTGTGCGGATTCGACCAGTCATCGACCTATTCCCAGCCTTGAATCGCTCCCCCATGATGTCGGCTAGTAATTTCAGGTCTTTGTAGGATGTGATTGGTCTTGACAGTAATGCGACAGGGTAAAAGTTTCTGTTGTAGACTAGATCCATGGCCTGCAAAGCGCGCGCCTTTTTGTCGCAGCGCCCACAAGTGCACATCTCCTTGTCACAGGTGTCTTGGTCAATGCAATGGCGGTCGATCCAGAGAAGGTCCACATCGACGGCGTCCATGTATCGAATAATCCGATCGAAGACGCTTGCTCGAACTGGAGATGGGCGAAATATCCTGCCTGAGCTTTCCTGGACTTTGTAAGGTCCGCGACTGTCGCTTTCGTGTACAGATGCAGCCCATGTGTACGATAAAGCGATGTAGTTGCCTTCTCTGGAGGTGTCAATCCGACGTCGCGACAAGCGCACAGGTTTTGAATCGTGAGAGCTTGGGATTGATTTGCAAGCAGCAGCTCGTTGTCGCTCGGAAATATGAAGACAATCCAATCTCTCAAGAATTCTGACATCCTTCTGCTGGGTCGACTGACACCGTTGAATATCTGAGAGAAGCTGGGGGATCGTTTTTGAATGCTTGCGAGAAATCTCTCTCAACGACTCCAAGTTGCTGTCCATTCCGTGAATCAGGATGTTACGGGCTCTGCTGGCCCCCTTTGAATAAGCAAAAGAATACACTGGGATGTTCTCATTTCTCTTGGTCGACCGAAATCATCGCTTTTATAGAAACAACCTTGCGTTTATTACAAATGCTTCATCAGCTTCTTGCATGAAGTTGCATCTTGGCGGCTTTTCTAGCCGTTGTTTCTCGTAGACGATGACGAAACCCCGCAGAGATGCAAACGAAGCGACTCAATCAGTTGCTGTATGGGGTTAAGGGTGGGTCGCATGAACCAACGGATGGCTGGCCAGTTCTGCTTCGCAGGTGGACTTGGGTTTGTTGGGTACGCCTGCAGGAGAGCCTTTTCCTTTTGAGGTCTCCAAGCCGTCGCTTGTTCCTTTCGTTTCATCCACAGATGTACCTTGAGGCCGCATTACCAATTTACCGCAATTTGTGTCCTTCATGGAGGACGAGACTGATGATGACACAGGTCTACAGAGATCGCTACTGGACAAATTTCATGCTCGTCTTTTTGAACCTAGTCTCTCCCAGGGTCTGCCAGATCTTGATCTTCAAAATTTCTAACGTCCGAGGACGGGAGCAAGTTAATCGCTGGACACACCGGCCACGGCTCACCGCTAGGTCGCAGAAGACGCATCTAGTGGCTACGAAGCATCAGCTGGGCCATTGCCTATTCTTGTATTTCCGAAGTTCAAAAATTCGCTTGATGGCTGAAGAAACTGAATTAAAAGCGACATCCAACTGCCCGTTAGAAAGACCTCAGAGCCATCCACCACAGGGGCAACATTCAGTCTGGTCCTGGCAACAGCCAATACCTTCGCAAGCGCGCTATTCGTATCGCGGTCTCATACGTAATTAAGGCTGGGGAAAGCTCGCGAACTTCCTTCAACGGGCATTTCAAAGACGAGCTATGGGATGCGGGCGGATATCGTAACGGTAGACATGCACGAGAGCCCACGCAGCTTGATTTCAAGCTGCTCTCACCATCCATTGAGGCTGGTGACTACCACTTCAAAGTTCTACCGCGAACTCCCTCCCGGATTTCATGTGGTGAAGCAAGTGGTTGCTTACGCCTTGTCAAGTGCGCATCCAAGATCGCTTTGCGCCTACCAGCCTAGGCAGTAGTACTGAGTCATCGCCTCTGTGCCGCTCTTGTTCTTTGCTTGCTGGCAACTGGCAATCATGTGAGATATTTAAAAACGCAATGGTTAACGAAATTTGCAGTAGTATGCACCTTGGTCCGTGATCTCGAACTACGTGCTGCTGCCTGGAGTCGAGTCCGAGGGATCGGTCCGGCCAAGGATGGGCCCGGGAAAGTGGGGCGCGGGGCCGGGGAAGTTTAGGCAGAGCGGTTAGGGCGGCGCGGGCGGACCAATCAGAGGGCGGTTCTGCCTGAACGCCGTCTCGTGTCTGTGAAGCTATCCCCAACATCGGATGTCGAAAGGGGGTTTGGCAGAAGCATTGAAGGTGTATTTAAGAGCGAACAGAATATCTCCTGGAGCTGATTCCGAATTCACTCCACATTGCCTCAAGTCCCATTCTCATTACTTTTCCCAACACTCAGTCTATGCTTTGAACTTCAGTCTCTGGATATGTACATTGAACTCGAAAACACCAACACATCAACCGTTGAAATGCGTTCCCATATGCCTCCACCCAAGCGCCAGCGTGTTTCCCACCCCCCCGCTCCCAAGAGCACTGCTGCCAACATGGAAGCGCGCCTTACTATCGAGAACTTTCACGATGGTGAGACCGTCCACCAGGTAACTACAACCACCCCAGAGCCATCTTCCAGCACTAACACCATCTCTCTCAAAGCGATGTATCATCATCAAAGGTTTCTATTGCACTACTGTTCCATGGTACGACTTCGTCACAATCTCATCATCCGACGGCACCACCAAGACATTCCCGCCCCAAACCTGGCCCCTCGACGCCTCCCGCTTCAAAGCCATCGCCTTCCTCTCCCCAGGCAAAAACATCCTCACCATCACCCGCTCCTCCAACGACCCCGAGACTCCCGCTCCTTTGACCCTCACCCTCAACTACATCCCGCTCCTCCAGACGCCCGCCCTGCACCTCGCAATCATGGTCGCCAAAGACTCCCCCCTCCTCATCGACTGCCCGCCCTCTAAATACGGCCGGCTGTCGACGGCCCACTCCTCCCTCGACGCCGCCGTCGCAAAGATGCGCATGGCCGCGTACATGTGGCAAGCCTTCACCGCCGAAGACATGCGCATGAAGGGTCTCGGCCGGCGCTCCTTCCGCCTCGAGGACGAGTTCGCCGCCGACACGACCAGCCAGACTTTCATGACCATCGACGACTCGGCGCCGAGAATGCGGTCCACTGCCAAGGTGCACATCATCCGCTCCAGCAAGACCGTCGCCGAGCTCCGCGGCGCGGACATCGCGCAGCAGAACGCGGCCGCGGGTAACAGGGACAAGCTATTCGACTACTTCCTCGACGCCCTGGCGTCCCACGGCGCGCCGTTCGAGGAGTCCTCGCGCCCCGTCGTCGCGGGCATGCTCCTCGACTCGCACTTCTCCACGAAGCACAACATGATTCTCGGGCACGCCGCGCTGGGGTGCCACAACCCCGAGGGCGTGTCGCTCGGCATGATGGGCAGCCACCTGGCGTACTCGTTCCCACGCTTCCTCGAGGAGGTGACGGAGTGCCTGCGCGACACACGCGTGCCCGGGCGGACGGTGGGCAACGATAACGGCGAGTGCGCTACGTTCTGGGAGGCGTGCTGCGTCGGGCAGGGCGCGTTCCTGCACGAGGTCGGGCACGCGTTCGGGGCGCCGCATACCACGGGGATCATGGCGCGCGGGTACTCGCGGCACTGGGCGCGGAACTTTTTGACGACTACGGCGCGGGCGGCGCATACGCGCGAGCCGGAGGTTTATGTCGACGGCGACCATACGATAAACGATGCCCGGTGGGATCTGAGGGATGCGCTTTCGTTTAGGATGCTTCCGCACTTTTGGATGCCTGGGGATAAGAAGATCAAGGATGCGGGGGCCAGGACGAGTGCGCCTGTTGTGTCTTTGGTGAACCCCGAGACTGACGACGTTGGCATCGAGATTTACTGCATGGCGGGGATTGCGGCGATCGAATTCAATGGGGAGGCGGAGGAGGAGCCGAGTGTGGCGGAGCCGTACAAAAAAGTGTTCTTCGGCCGCAAGGAGCTGGAGAACCGGTTCGACCCAGAGGAGGAATTGAAGCTTCACGTGCTGGGGATGAATGGCAAGAGCAAGACGGTGAAGGACCTGTGGAGGGTGTTTGCCTCGTCGGAGTACGTCCGCATCCCCGGGTCGGACGTCGTGCTGCGCAAGAGGTCTGTGATGACCAAAAACCTGGAGGAGTCGGATGAGGGCAAGGACAAGTTCTGGAGCTGGGCGACGCTTCTCACGAAGAAGACCCCCAACGGCAAGGTCCTGCGTGCGTCGAGCATCGACGTCCGGACGGGGTGCATCCTCGACGGCGCGTACGTCAAGTTCCCCGACGGCACCAAGGTCAACTGCGGCCCGAGGATCAGCAGGTGGGCGGGTGGTGATAATCTGCACGAGTTCGGCGGGCACGCGGCCGAGGATGTGCGTTGGCCCAAGGGTGAGGAGATTGTTAAGATTCAGGTTGCGAGGGAAGACTGCATTCTGTATGGGATGAGGATTCACTTTGAGAACGGGAAGGCTGGCGGCGCGTTGTCGGGGAATGAGGATGATCCGTATCAGACGCGGGAGGAGACTCTGACTTTGGGTGAGTGGGCTGATAAGAATGAGTTCGATGATGATATGATGCTAACCAGGGAACAGAGGTGCAGGGTGACGAGAGAATTGTTGGATTCTACGGGCGCAGCTGGTGGGGACATCACTTTGATGGACTTGTTGAGTTTGGCATCATTACTGCGCCGAAGGGCGTTGAGTTGCCGGACCAGGTCTACAAGATGAAAGAGCTGCAGAATACCGATGGCGGTCTAAGTGTGAGTATTAGCGGTCCTGGCTTTTGGAGAGGATTTCATACTGACACAAGATAGGCTGATGATCTTCGAGGGGATCAGGACGAGGATGATGATGGTTATGAAGAAGAAACTCAGACTGAGAATGAAGAGATGTGTGAAGAGTAGACGGACGGACAGTTGAAATAACCCTGGCTTAGAGAACTTGGCTTGAAGATATGCGATGCTCAACCTTATTTTTATGATGCACAATGCTAAGAAGCCCCCCGGGAATTCATCCATGTCTACAAATAGAACAAACGCAGCAATGGTGCAACGCCGGATACCTTCTACTAACTTATCCAATACATCCAGCAGGTGTGTCTCTGCATGCAACTCGACCTGGAATCCAACAGAGCTTACCATCGCTCGAGGCAATCAAATGTTGTCGATATCCATCTCGGGACTCTCTCTCCTCCTCATCAGCAACTTGGCCATACCATCTGACGACCACCCAAAACCATACTCCTCCCAGCGATGCTTGTACCCAGGGGTAAGCTGCCAGTCGTACTTCATAATCATGTGCGCCAACGCAATCTTCAACTCGTTGCCTGCAAAGAAGCGGCCGGGGCAGGCATGCTTTCCATGTCCGAAGCCGATGTGCTCGGGCGAGGTGCTCACAAGGTGGGCTTGGGCATCCAGTCCCGGGGCTCCTCGCATGCGAACGAAACGGTACCCATCAAATTCCTCGGGATTTTCGTAGACTGTGGGATCGACCATCCTGCCAAGATCAGCTACGCATCGCTCGCCTGTCTGGAGTTGGAGACCATTGGGAAGAGTCACTGGACGGGTTGCGACTCGGGACATGATGGCTGCCGAAAATGTTAGACCAAAGTCACTTTGACTATACAACAGAGGATGATGACCGACCTGATGTGACCGGCTTCAGTCGTTGCGCCTCCTTCAACACGCTGTCCGTCAACTTCATGTTAAACAGCGCCGTCTTCTTCCAACCCTCAGCGCCGAGAACCTCCACAATTTCCTTCCTTATCGCGTCAAACAGCTCAGGATGCTCTGCAATCCGCAACATCGTCTCCACAAGCAGATCCGTAGTCGTGTGGATCGCAACAGCAGACAGCCCCAACTGCGCCCCAGCAGCATCATACTTGGCGCCGCGGCTCTCCTCCTCGAACCAGTCCAGACCGTCATTGAACCTCGGAATCGGTTCGCCCTTGGCCCGCGCCTGTGCCCGCAGGTCTCTGCGCTTCTGGAGGACAGGCTCGATGATGCGCCGCGAGTCTGCAACCTGCTGGCGGAGGACCTTGCACTGCGGGACGAACCATTGGGCGAGCGGTCGCAGCCAGCTGGGGTAGATGCGCATCGTCTCGGCGCCGATGAAGGCGTTGACGGTGTAGGATTTTGTGACCTCGAGCCAGGCCTCGTTGCGGCATACTTCGTCGCCGAGGAAGACGCGGGAGGAGAGGCGGGAGATGATGTCGAGGACGTCGGCTTTGATGTTGAACTCGCGCCATTCTGTGTGTTGGGGATCAGTATTAGTCGGGGGGCGGTGTGACGCTATTCTGCGGATGCTTACCCGGGTGTGTCCCGAATCGGAGGTCGACGGCGAACTTGGCTTCGGATGACAGCGGCTCTGTGATCTGGTCTGAGAGAGGTTGAGAAGAGTGTCAGTGCTGCTGTTGCAATGTGGAGGAGCGAGTTGCGGCAATGTGGGGTGTGGGGTAGACTGCAAGAGTTGACGTGGAGTTTGGAGACGACTTACTCAACAACTTGGTGATGCACTTCTTGATGACCACCTGGAACAGCTGATCGGGCCTGGTCCCAACTGCAAATCCGTCAAATCCAGATAGCTGGGGATGGAAGTTGTCCGCGAAAGCATCCATGAAGCTTAGCCCGGGATCGTTGCGAATATCGTGGACAAATTCCGGTGGGATGACGACGGTCTCGCCGACGTCCGTCATGAATCTGTAGGGTTGGCCAGGGAACTTCTTCCTGCCGGTCTCCATCAAGCCTCTGGCATTCAACAGGAATCCCTTCTTCCTTTCGTTGTTGAACAAGTCTAGTGACGCCCGGGGGTTGATCCAAGGGAGCTTGCGAGAGGGCTTGCGCATGTGGGGTACGACGGCGAAGACGCTGAGGAGGATGATGCCCAGACATAACGATGTCCAGACGTCCATCTTCCTGAGCAGAGATGACTCTGCCCAAGTGCTCAGAAAGTGTTTCGGGGGCTGCAGGAACTCCATGTTGGCCAGAAAGAAAAACAGAATTTGTCAAAAGAAGTGTTGAAAGATCCGAACCCTTGATGCGATGAACTGGCATGAGAAAAAGGACGAACTCCAAGGTTGAAAAGAGCATTTATATTGTCGAAGGAGAAAGAAAAAGAAAACGCCAAGGTCAAAAAGTCCGTCCGTATTATCTAATCCGTGCCCATCGAATACCGAAAAAAAAAAGTTGAAGTCGTCAAGTTTCTTGTCCAAGGCATCGTGTAAAACATCTCGGAATAGACCGCCGGACTCCCTGTCGCACAACTCCCGCTCACGATGTGACGCGGGGAGACCCACCCCATCTCCATCGTGAACGTCCACTGACGAATCAGAGCCTTCGCAGTGGGTGTTACGGTTCTCGTCATGCAGATCATGCAGTGCCAGTTCGGAGGACGACAAGTGCCCGACGGTGGAGACGGTGGAGCCCTTGGGATTTGGGATAGTTCTTGATGCCCCCAAGGAGGCTCATCTTTAAAATGACGACCTATTCTCTTTTTTTTCTTCTTCTTTCTTCCCCAAAAGGAGGCTGTTTCTTCGGGCGTGTGGACTTGTGCGATGGTCTACAGCGGGTTCATTAGTCATGCAGCCCTCGGCGCAAGCAACAACATCCCAGCTTCAAAAGACTGTGGTTTCTGCCCCTGAGCGCTGACTATGAAGCTGCTGACTATGAAGCTGCTGACCGCCAGTGTAAATTCCAATAACACACTAGAAAGCTTTGTGAGCTCTGTCATCAAATAACAGCCAAAGCAGCAAACATGGTGACTGATCATATAGACCCGGTTTCAAAAGAAATCCGCAGGCTGTCATCCCATCTGATCCTCATCCGGCTAGCCCTCCTGAGCGCTCACAAATGGGATGACAGGTAAATATGCTTGCTTATGCCCCGTAATCCTCCGGCACTACTCCTTTTCATCTGTCATGACATCTCCTATATCACAGAGTCCGTTGGTAACATCACCCGTGAATCCCGACCAGCGCCGAGCAATCCAAGTCAATCGTTGTTTCTTTTTACCAGCAGATGATCTCCTTCAGCAACGCAACGTTGTAGCTGGGTTCTGTCCAAAGCACAGACGGCGAAGCAGGCAACGGGAGGCAAAGTTTTGATTGTGTCGACATCTTCTATCGAAGTCTTGATGACTATGACTAGTCACTACCAACAAGACCGACAGGAGAATCTACCCACCCAGCATTGACACCCATGGCCAACGGGCCCGAACGAAAAGCTCCGTTTTCAGAGACATGCCATTGGCATGCCCGTCAGTAGGAAAACGTCTACGAAGACGTCACAACCCGGGTCACCAATCATCTCACCTCGCCCCACGGGTGCTTCGGACGAATTTGTTAGGTCAATCACATAACGAGCCTTACCATCCACAGCATCTCACCACACCTGATCTCATCCTTCAATCGTCAAGCTACTGTTGTCTGAAACGGCATTTTTGGACAGCTATGGCTCAAACTTCGTGGTTGCCTATGCCAGTATGTAGCAGCTCGTCGTGCATCGGAACCTTTCTACATTGCGCTTTACCCTGTGCCCGATAGTGAACGGTTTCACAATGCCCTAAGGCTCTGGCTAGCTGAAGAATTGGTTAGGTACACCGCTGTTACGTCGTCCAAAGCGATATAAGTACTTAGATTCGCTACAGTCATCCCCCATCGTCAGTCTCGTTGGCGAAGCCGTGTTAGCGAAGCCGTGTTATTAAAGACATGCGCCTTGTAAGTGCTTGCTTCGGCCTGCGCTAGAATCATGCCTGCCAGAATCGCGACAGAAAGCCGCGAAGTGTTTGAGAGTAAGGCGACAACCCCGTTGCTGGCGACTGGCGATACGAGCGGGCCAAGTGGAAGCTGCATCCGCCGAATTTTTAGGAGGATGGTGACCAAGTAGGCAAAATATGAGCATAGCGTAGGAGCATCTGTCACCATCAGTCTGTTATGCGCCGATGGGAGCACTCCAGCCACCCCTCATCAAGTTTCTGCTGTCATTTGTGCGTGTTTTTCGCTGCCTTCGATACTTCTATGAAGTCTCAACGATGGAACTGGCAATCAATTTTCTTTTCCCAGCGAGCTTCAATGTGATGCAGCTGTCGCGAAAAACTGCGTCACCTCAGAGGTTGACGTATTGCATCCTCAGCAGCAGGAATTTGGCTTTACCCTAAATTCGCTCTGAAAGTTCGTCACGTGCATAACGAGGATTAAAGAGGTATTCAAAAGACAACAAAGACGCTTCTTGAACCCTGGCGAGGATCCCGCAGCTTCTTTAATCTTAATAGCGAACGCTATCTCGAAGTAGCAAGCAACCCGTCAATCTGTCAACCCCCAACGGGGCTGAGTGCAGCTGAGCTGCACAAACGTTGCAACCACACAGCTAAGCGAGCCTTTTTAGGAATTCGGCGTGTTGGTTCCCCCTGGCATATTATGTGTCGTGGCCAATGGCCGGGCGACGAAGTCTGTTGGAACCTCGATTCCAGGATCATGACCCACAACACCGACATGTGCGTATTTCCCTCGCCAAGCGTTGGAGCCTGTATTTCACACGAGCTGGTTCTCTTTTGTTTTTCTTGTCCCCCGCCGACTTCCCCAGAGTGATTCTCCGTTCTATGGGATCATTCCTGTCAATCTTAAAACTCAATGAAGCCTCTTTAAGCTGACTTCCTTCCACAGCACTCGTCATGCACTTGGAGGGCAGCGGGGTTGGTCGAGGTTTCCACCTCCGGAGAAAGCCCGTCGCGCAGCAGTCGACGGAGGACTCAAACGCAAGCCACTCAGAACGCGTCCCGGATTCTTTCCCGAGACGTGATCTGAGTCCTGAACTGGAGCCTTATCGATCTCCAATTGATTCTGGCCAGAACCCCTGGCGAATCAACGAAAGCGGATACCAAAGTGTGCCCAGCGCTACCGATGTTTACCATTTGGAAACGCATGATGGGCCATCGAACCCCGCTGTAGCCGAGGAAAGCATCACTCGTGGTCTGTCACCGAGCGATGGCGCACAGAACTTCGGAATTGGTCGCTCAGGTCTGCTTTCGAAAGCTCTGACACCGTCTTCGGCCTCCTCAACAGCTGGAGCTTCGGACGGCAGAAGAGATCTGGATCAACAAACATCAGAGAAAGAAAACCCCAAGCCTGACGGAGATCTGCTGCTTTCTTGGAACGCAACGCTTCTAGCATGGTGGCAAGAGCTGGTCTGGTGTGCCATCAGTCTTTTATCAGTTTGCGCCCTGTACATCGTTTTGCGCCACTACGACAACAAACCATTGCCCAACTGGCCCTCTGGACTCACTCTCAACACGGTAATCGCTCTGCTTGCAACCGTCGCAAGGTCTGCCTTTGTCATTCCGGTGTCCGAGGGCTTGTCGCAACTCAAGTGGCTCTGGTATCGCAAGCAGAGGACTCTGAAAGACTTTCAGGATTTCGATGCTGCTAGTCGCGGACCATGGGGGAGTCTGCAGCTGGTCAAAACCACAAAAGGCTGGTAGGTGGCCCCATCATAACCAATGCCAAGAGCAACACTGACACAGTCTAGGCCGCTGAGCGTCATATCTATGGTAGTATTGGTAACTGCCATGCTCACTTCCGCCCTGACACAGTCATCCGTCACCTATCCCGAGCGCCAGGTTCCCATCTTGCCGAGTTCCCCAGTTGCTCGGTTGGTTCGATTTTGGAATCCCATGACAGTCAGTTGGTACTCCCCTTGTAAGCCTCTCCCCAAACTCTCTTCCATTGAAACTCGCCCATCGACGCGTGGTTGAATACTGACAACCCGCAGACATCAAAGGCGCAACATACGACGCCAGCATCCAGGCCGGCCTCAGCCACGACTCCAACACCCTCTACCCCTTCGACCAGCCCGGCTGCCCCACCACCGAGTGCCGCTGGAGCGTCTTCAGCACGCTCGCCATCTGCACCAAGATGTGGAACATGACGGACCAGGTCAAGTACAACTACGACGGCAACAGCAGCCGCTACGTCAACGCCGGCACGCCCAACAGCCTCTCCCTGCCCAACGGCGCCTCCGCCACCTTCGCCCCGTCCCTGACCGGGCTCGTCAGCCTCAACAACGGCCAGCAATCCCTCCTGCCGCCAGCCGAGGTGCCCAGGTCGGCCTTCTTCAACTTCACCGTCATCTTCACCACGACCGCCACCACCGGCGCGATGGAGGTCATGTTCTACATGTGCGCGCAGCGCTACAACGTCTCCGTCCAGAACAACGTCTTCTCGCGCACGCTGATCCACTCGTCGGCCGAGGTGGAGGAGGGCACGTTCCGCGTGCCGGAGTCGACGACCTCGGACGAGGAGGTGGAGGTCACGACGGAGGCGGTCACGGTGCCGCAGGAGCCTGGGGTGGCGTTCCCGTACGGCGGCACGGCGCTGACGCCCCTGATTGAAAGTCTGGGCTCCGCCATGAACGGGACGTACCCGACGACGGAGAATGAGCGCGGGCGGGCGCCGTCGCGGTATTTGAATGTGCTGGATGTGGTGAGGCGGGAGCGGAATGGGACTGAGAAGCAGCTTTTCGAGGCGGTTGGGAATGTGACGAATAATGTTGCGAGGAGCCTGACGAATAGTCTGCGCGACAGCTTGACTACGGAACAGGCGTACATCACGGGACAGGCGTACGTCAGCGAGACGTACGTCAAGGTGCGCTGGTGGTGGATGACCTTGATTTCGTGCCAAGTCGTGCTATCGACAATCGTCCTGGTAGTCGCTCTGATCCAAGCAAGGATGGCCGGGCTGAACGTGGTCAAGAGTTCGACCTTTCCGGCATTTTTCGCTATTGATTCGTCGGATAGGAAGATGCTGGAGACACGAGCGGCCCCGATGGATGTTCAAGAGCAGAATCAGGATCTGGGAAAGAAAGGGCTGGGACAGTGGAGACTACGGATGCAAGACCGCGGCTGGGTACTTGTCCGGGAGCAGAAAGAAGCGGGATGCTAGACGTGTATGATACAGACGTGAGACGTAGATGTGATGGAGATGAGTGGATGACGGTTGGTGATTGATTCTAGCATGGCTAGTGTTGAATATTCATAGCCTCTTAAGTTCTCAGTGTTTTATTCTAAGAAATTCAAAAGATTATCACTGCTCTTCAGCAAGATCCCGTATTATGGATCATCTCTTGACAGCTTAAGCTCAGCAATCATGCAAATGTCAGTTGATTCCACATACAGCACCATTCGCTTGATCAAACCTGAAAGCTTCTTTTGTCTATCCCATCTAAGTAGTAAAACACCTCTCTCTCTCTCTCATCACAACTTCAACCCCTCCATCAACCCCTCCAGCACCCTCCACTCCTCACTCCCCTCCCAACTCTGCTTGCCCCTGCTCATCACACTCCTCACCGCGCTCCTCGCCTTGCCCCTCCACTTACTCCCAACCCCCTCCACCTCGCCGCCAAAGTTCTCCAACACACTCACCAGCTCGTCCGTCCTCTCCACCACAACCCCCCACGCCCCCTTATCCACAAGCCAGTTCCTTTCCTCCCCGACACCCCCCGTCCCCGCCGCGCTCGCCGTCAGGCCCCCACCCGCCCCGGCCCCCATCGCCGCCCGCCACCCCTTCTCCGCCGCGTCCACCGCGCCGGCGTACTCCCGCCGCCACACCCGCAGCTTCACAATCAGCCCCCACAGCTCCGAGCGCGTCGTGATCAGCGGCACCACGCTCTCCTCAAAGAGCGCCACGACGGCGCGCTCCACCGTGCCGCGCGGGGGGGTGTACACCCCGTGCCCGTCGTCCTCGGCCTTCTGCTTCGTGAGCAGCGCCTCGCTGAGGAGCGCGCGCAGCACGTCGTCATCGAGCGCGTCCTCCGTCGCGCGGATCCGCATGATGGCCCGCAGGGCCAGGACCATGTCCAGCACCACGGGCGGCCGCATCCGCGACGCGAGGGTGAGCACGTTGTCCCAGATGCGCCAGTTGTCCTGTGCAATCTGCGCGCCGCGCTTATACGCCGCCAGGGCCTGCGAGAGCAGCGTCGCGGGGTCCTTGACATCGCTCTGCGCATGCTCCACCTCCTCTTCCTCCCCATCCTCGTCATCTTCCGTCTTCTTCTTCTCATCCAGCATCTTCTTCTTCAGATCCTCCACCGTCTCAAGGTACATGCTCCACAGCGAACTGCCCAAATTACTCCACGTCCGCGCGTCCTCCCCGCCGACGACCTCGCCCGCCGCCCCGATCGCGCGGCCGTACGCCTCCGCCGCGTCCCCGAAATTGCCCATCCTCAGGCTGATGTCGCCCAACCGGCCCCACAGCTCCGGGCTGAGGCGGTTGCACCGCGTCGCGGCCTGGTACGCCTCCAGCGCCTTGGCCCAGTCCTTCTGCTGCAGCCAGTGCTCGCCAAGCGACTTCTGCGCGCGCGCGAAGCGCTGCCTCGACACATCCCACGCGCGCTCCCAGTGCGCGGGGTCGTTCTCCAGATCGCCGAGGATGCAGAACAGCCGCGGGGCGTTAGGCGGAGGCGGCACGCGCTCTGGGCCCTGGAACGCGTCCGGGCTGAGGTACGTGACGTCCTCGCCCTCCTCCAGCTCCGTGTCCGGGTCCGCGTTCTCGAGCGGGGCTGGGGTTCCGGTCTTGTGGAACAGGCGCCAGCGGACGATGGCGCGGGCCTTCTGCTCGCCGCCGGAGCCGCGGCCGTCTTCGTCGTCGGCGGACGCGGAGGAGGCGAGGCAGAGCGCGACCTCGGCCCAGAGGCGCAGGCGCTTGAAGATCTCGAGCGCGGAGACGAGGGAGCCGACGCCGGCCCAGGAGTAGGCGAGCTCGGACTCGAGGTGCCAGCGCGGCGGGGAGGAGAGGGCGTGGATGTACTGGAGGCGGACGTGTGCGGGGGCGGTGTCGGTGTCCTTTGCGGCGGGGAAGAAGGAGGTTGGCTTCTGTTGCTGCGATGTTGTTGTTGTGGTTGTGTCGGGAGATGTGACTGCGATAGCTGGCACGTCAATGTCGGCGACGTCTTCGGCCTTGGGGCGCGGCGCCTCGGAGGTGTCGACGACGACCTGGTCGACGACAGCCTGCATCTGCAGCACGCCGCGCTCGACGGTCCTGCTGCGGTGCACCTCAATGCGGGAGCGCACGAGCAGCGCCTGCGTGTAGATCTGCCAGTTGGTCGGCTTGTCCGAAACCACGCGGACGGCGTACGGCAGGACCTCCTCGGAAGTGAGTGTGTCGACGGGCGAGAAGGTGTCTTTCAGCGTCGCCTCTGTGAGCAGGATGATCTGGTCCAGGGGCGAGAGGCGGGGCTGGGCGTCCGGGGAGAGGTCCGCGAGGGCGGCCGGGAGCGCGGAGGGCGCGGCGGCGAGCTCGCCGTGCTTGCCCGTCGCGTCCTTGGAGAACTGGATCTCCTCGAGGAGGGTGTCGTCGTTGAGCGCCACGGCCTCGGGCCTAGTCTCATCCTCCTCGTCCGCCGCCGCCTCCTCAGCCGGGACATCGGACTTGGCGAGGACGACGAGCTGGGATGTGCTCTTCTCCTGGAACTTCGTCCTCTTACCCAGCGCGCCGGAGAGTGCGTACGCGAAGCTGTTGAGCTGCGTCGCCTCCTTCAGCGCCTCGCGCGCCTTGTCGTCGCGACCGAGCATGATGTGCGTATTAGCCGCCTCGAGCAGGAACTGCACCTTCTCCTCGCGGGACCAGGCGGCGCCGCTGTCGCCCGTGGCCCAGACATCCTCATCGTCGAGGAGCTGCTTGCGCACGGCGTCGAGGCCGGAGGTGATGTGCTCCGCGAGCGTGGGCACGTCGATCCACTGCGACGCCTTGGCGAAGTTGGACCCGGGGCCGAGGGAGGGCTGGCTGAGGAGTTTGAAGTGCCAGACGTTGATGCGCAGACGGGTCCACGGGATGCTGCAGCGCGTGGCGTCTGAGAGCGTGACCGCATCCTCGGTGGAGGAGTAGGCGGTAAAAATGTGTCGTGCCAGGGCGAAGAGCTCGATGTTGGGAATGTACGGATACGGCGAGACACCATCAACATCCAACTCCTTGAAGCTCTTCCTCCTAAGGACCTTGAGTGTGTCCTCGCCAGCCGACGGATCTGACGCAGCGAGCGCCTCAACAAACAGCGCCTCTACCCTCTCGACGTTCTCCAGGACGGGACCGGTGACGTTGGACTGCAAAAAGGCGTTCAGCGCCGCGAGACCGACGGCGATCTCATCTTCGGAGAGAGATCCGGCCGGCTGGTGCTGCTCGCTGGTCTGTGCGAGGCTGGATGCGAACCTGGAGATGACATCTTTTGCGACGGGGGACGTGAGCACGTCGACGTACGCGCCGTCTGTAACTTTTGAGAGCAGCGAGGCTGGTGCCTGCGTGCCGTTGGCTGGTTGTTCAGCCATGGTGTGGTGAGTTGTTGTCGCAAGACGAATAATCTCGGTTGCGATATGAGAATGTTGCGATAGTGGTGTCTGCCCCGCGGCGGGGTATTTTTTAGAAGAAAAAGACCCTTCAAATTTCGCAACTCAAACAGAACAATGCGAAACTTGCGGGCAGACGTAACGTCGGTCAGAGGAACCTGATGGTGCCTTCAAATAGCGTCTCCTAAACTCGATCTCGTCGCCGGTGAGTCAATCGGCGCTGTTTGGGGGTGTTTTGATGCCCTGTGAAATCGAAATTTCCATGGTGGGGGCGGGGCAAATTTTCACCTGCCGTCTGTCACTTTTACATAAGCAGCTCACTGGCCCCTCACCGAACTCACCGCGGGGCATCTTATCCACCACCCTGATGATTCTCACGAGATTCTCACACCAACTCATTCAACGTTGCGAGGGAAGACTGATACTTGACAATGCTACACTATCGCTTGCACTCATACGCTACATGATGAGATCCCCGCCATGAACAACTAACCATACGCAATAACGCTGTCCGAGTCTCCTCAACATCGCCCTGCTGGGTAGTACATGATTACGCTAGCTTTGTGAATCTCATTGTGGCTCATTTCCACCATGTCCAGAGCCCATCTCAAACAGCTTCTTCTAGACCTTCTTGCCCGTCTTCTTGCGCGTGGGAACAACCTTAAAGCCAGCGCCCTGGATCGCGGCGTCACCGGCAGGGGCGGGCTCCTTGTGGCCGCCCTTCTTGGCAACCTCGTTCCATCCGCTGGACGAGCCTCCAGCCTTACTGTCGCCAGACGTCTGCTTCTCGACAATGCCCTTATCGGCGAGCTTCTTGCGTCTGATAAACTCCTCGGCAAAGTGCTGTCCGTTCATCGTCTTCGAGCTAGAATAGATGGCGTCGGCAATGAGGGCGTGCTCAAGAGGCAGAATGAGCAGACCGGCCGCGAAAACATCGACTGTACACTCGGTTAGAGATGCTGAATAGTAAAGGGCGCATATGAAACTTACTGTCAACACCAGTGATTCCCCTAGACAGCTCGCGAGAGAGCCACTTGTTGAACTCGTCCATGGCGACATCGGTCTTGGCGGGAGCCGCAATGGGAGCGACAACAGGCTTGACCACAGGCTTCGCAATCACCGGGGTAGTCTTACCACCAGCAGCACTGACGGAGCGGGTCTGCGCGGCAGGACCGGTGGGCACCTTGACCTTACCGCCGGCTCCGACGGTGGCCCAGCCGCTTCCGGGAGGGGGGGCAGTGCCGGCAGGCTGCGGGAGGCCAGGAGCGGCATTAGGCTTCGTGGCGAGATCGGCGTAGCGCTTACCTGCAGCCGCAGTCGCCAGGCCGGTCTGGACAGCGATCTCCTTGGCCTTAACCTTGCGGAGCTCCTCCTCTCTCTGAATGTCAGCCAGGGTCTTCTGCTTGCTGGGCGTGCTGGCTCCGGGGGTGGCCTTGGTGGCAGCCGGCTTGGTCCATGGGCTGGCAGCTGAAACCGGGGATCCGTTGCCCCAAGTGCTAGTTGTAGGCAGGCCACCAGTGGCAGCAGCAATAGCCTTCTCACGCTCTCTAAGAGCGGCAGTCTCTTGCTCGAGAACCTGGCGACGACGCTCGGCAGCAACCTCCTCAGCCTTGGCCGCCTTACGAGCCTCGGCTTCCTGGATTTCCTTCAAGCTAGGGCCCTTGCGACTGGCAGCCTCCTTGGCCCAGGGAGCCAGCGGGGGAGGCTCAGTGGCGGAGCCAGTGTCGGGGGTTCCGGTCTGGGAGCGGTTGTACTGCTCGGGAAGGTTGGAGCGGGCGCGCTGGGCCGTGGGAGCCGGGAGGGGGGTGCCAGCAGTGGGCAGAGGGGGAGGGAACGGCATGGGCAGACCCGCAGCAGCGTTCTTGGCGGCGGCAGCAGCAGCCTGAGCCTTCTGGACCTGTTCAGTCAAAGAGAGTTGATGCTGCTCCTCCATAATCTCCTTCATGCCGGGAGCGGGAGAACGAGACTGCTCCTCGATCGTCGCGTGGGAAGAAGCAGCCGGTGCTGGGGCCTCTTGCTCGACAAGCTCTTCGGCGTGCTGGGCCTCTTGAGCCTTTTCCGCCTCGTGCTCGGCGCGGAGGTCCTCAAACTGCTTGAGGCGCTCACTGAAGCCCTCCTCGTCCTTCTCCAAATCTTCGGTGCCAGGCAGGTTGTTGCGCAAGCTGGTGTCGTTGGCGGGAGCACCGATGGGCTGCTGGGGGAAGATACTGGACAGGCTGGTGGGAGCTTGGATGCTGGTCAGCATCTGGCGCTCGGTAGGATTCAGGTTCGCGAGATCTTCCTCACGAAAGTGATCAAGCCCAGACCCGACGGGAGCCTGGGCGGAGCTCTGCTGGATGGCAGAGTCGAAGAAGCCGGAAGTGGGCCCAACTCCGCCGCCAATGGGAGGCTGATGGGGGTGAGCACCGATCGGAGACGAAATGCTGCCGAAGCTAGGTTGGCTCTGCAGGCTGTGAGCGCTGTGCTGATGGTGAAGACCGGGAACACCACCTGGACCCTGACTTTGCAATCTAGTGATGGCCTGCTGCCGCATCATGAAGTCACGCTGCTGAGCCATGGCCTGCTGCTCCTCCTGCTTCCTACGTTCGAGGTTGTTCTGCTCCTCCGCAGTCAAAGTTCTGCCAAAACTAGGGAAGACACCACTGAGAGGCGGGATGACACCGGTACTGCCGCTGGGAGAAAAGGGCCCGGCTTGGGTGGGAGGACCGTGAGGAATGCCGATCTGAGGAACGAGGAACGGCTCTCTAGAGTTTCCTATTCTTCGGATGAGCTGCCCGAGAGGCTCAAAGTCGACATCCTCGACCTTCTTGACGCGAAGATCAGGCGTGAAGAAGTTGGCTTTGTACCAGTCATTCATCTCCAAGCCGCTGAACGGTCCCTGGATGTTTTGCTGAGGGTCGAGGTAAACCCATCTCATGCGATCAGGCATAACCATAGTACGCTGAGCACCGTACTCGGCACCAGCTGAAGCCCCGGGAGTAAACGACTGCGGGTGTCCGACGCCGACTGCACCGGCGTGAGATAGATCAGCGCCACCAAAGCCGCTGTGCGTGCGAGTCGGGTCAGAGGGAAACATCTCCTCGAAAATTCCGCCGCGGCCACTGCGCATGGGACTACCAGTTTCGCGTGGCTGAGCGGAGAAGTTGCTGCGACCAATAGCACCCAGAGGGTTGGCTTGACGCAGGTCGGGGAGGGAGTCGCTCAAATTCTCCTGCTCATGGCTTTGCATCTGAGCCTGCATGGCAGGTGGGAAAAGTGAGCCCAGCTTGCTACGGCCGATAGTGCCAGCTCCTCCAAGGCCGCCGGCGCTGGCGGGTCCAAAGACCCCAGCATTGATGCCTGCCAAGCCTGGGGACTGAAGTTCAGTACCCATGGGACTGAACAACGAGTTACCAAAGACACCTCCAAAACCACCGCGCTCCCTGTCAGGGGTGCCAGTTGAGAGAGGAACAGGCCAACCGGAGCCGTAGCCGCGAGGCCCAGCGCTACTGGTTTGGCTGCGATCGCTGCCGTCGATAGCATGACTGGGGAAGCCGCGCAGGGAGTTGAAGCCAGGGTTCTGCTCCGCGCTGATAGGCCCACCGTGTTGCTTGTCAGCGCCAGTGTCATCGTGGGATTCACCGCGCTCGGCGGGAGGGCTGCGGTATGGGTTGGTTTCAGCGGGACTTTGGGGACCGGGCTCCTGCTCCGAGTGTCGACCAAGGTTCAAACCAGACATGCCAAAATCGCCAGTGGAGCCCTTGACGGGCGTCTCAAACATCCCGATGTTGCTATGGTTGGGAATGGCCGGTGGGCTCGTGTCTTGTGCACCGCCGAGAGCTGCGCTGCCGGACAGGCCATCATCGCCTCCGAAGGGGTCAGTATCGGTGCGAGGGCGTGAGCGCCAGGATTGAGTATCGGAGGCGGAGGCTTCGTTCGGTTTGGCGGAGCTGTCAGGGCCGTCTTTGTTGATCAGGTTAGCGAAGCGACTTCCACCGCGAGCACCGGAACCGATGGTAGAGGTCGGAGTCGGCATAGCGAATTGACCAAAGGCACCGCCACCGCCGGCACCACCAGCAGATGTCTGGCCAGGGTTGTTCCAGAGAGAGCTGATGTTGGCGCCCATCGAGGGAGCGCCAGCCGTGTTGCTCCGAGTCAGACCGCCGAATGGTGGGGCCTTGGCCTGAGATCGGGCTGGGCTCTCAACCTCGTCCGGCTCCTGCTCCTTCACATCATTCTTCCGCCCAA
Source organism: Colletotrichum cordylinicola (assembly GCA_027406065.1). Classification (NCBI taxonomy): domain Eukaryota; kingdom Fungi; phylum Ascomycota; class Sordariomycetes; order Glomerellales; family Glomerellaceae; genus Colletotrichum; species Colletotrichum cordylinicola. Next base: position 1,022,994 of record JANVYD010000011.1, on the reverse strand, counting down.
ACAAGAACTGATCGTCGCCACGGGCCCCGAATCGCGCTGCACTCGGGGACGCAAGGGCGCCGCCGCCGAAGGGGTTCGAGTCTGTCGTCTCGCGGCGTCGGGTACCCGGTCTCGAAGCGGAAACTGGAGAAGAAAGACCGTATCCAGCGGCGCTGCCGTGCGACAGAGACGCTTTCCGACCATTCGTTCCAGGCGCTTGATTTCCTTCCTTGTTTTGGATGGGCGGCTTCAGAGGAGAATTGACGTCGGATGCGAATGCCTGCCTCATATTAGTATCTATGGGGTGGTTACCAGTGCCGTCATGCCAGCGCACCTTTTCCTCCTCGTCCGTCAAGCCGTTCACTCCTACAGGATGGCCGTCACCACGGGGGTTCCAGCAGGCTGAGGGATCTTGAGAGTTATGGCTGTTATTGCTCTTGCCCCAACCCCGCGCAGCGCTTCCGTTTGTGTGTCCCGGAGTCCATCCCGGTTCTATCACGACAGAAGGGTCCGCGTCCGCCGTGCCGTTCCTGTACAAGCCCAGGATTGAGTCCTTCTGGTACTGTGACGAGATCGGGTAGTCGTAGCTGGCGGCTCCAGGGGTCTGGGGGATCGCGCCTGTGTCGACGTTTGACGCGGCGAAGGCGTGTTCGGATGAGGCAGCGGGTTGGGGGGCTTGGCCGGGGGTCGTCGAGGGGCGGCGGAAGGTCAGCGTGCCGTTTCTGGCATCACGTCGAGCCCTGCATCGCGTGTTAGTACCTTGTTGATGCGTGGCTTGAGTACCGTGTTGGTCGGCGGCGAGGCCGGGGACAGCAGGGTTGTGCAGCAGTGCTGTGACGTTGCGGCAAGGCTGAGAGGATGGAGCAGACTCCACACCGGCCGAGCAACCAACGCACGCAGCTAGCGTGCAGAAGGGGAAAAGATGCGACATCGTCACGACGACAGGCCGAGCAGAAACTCTGCTGCAAAACGAAAAATGCGCGGTGGGTAGGGCAAACAAGCGACCAAGTGGGAAGAAGAGGAGAGAGGCAAGAGGTGGAGGAGGGGGCAACTGACCATTCCCCGCTGCCCGAACCGCGGTCGCTGCGTCCCGCTCTCGCGTTTGCGTTCTGACCGGCGGCGGCGGAGGCGAAGCTTGATGGTAGATTCGAAGGCATGGCTGATGTTGGTGTTGCGCAAAAAAATAGGGGGATTGAAGGTGTTTGCTGGCGTTGAGCAAGGGTCGGGGGGTTGCAGCAACAACGCGCAGGTTGTGGTTGTGGATTTTTTTTTTTTTTTTTTGGGTTGGGGGTTTCGGGAGTTGGTCTGATTCGACTCTGGTCGCTTCCGTGGACAAGGCACGAAAGGGAACGGATGCAGTTGGATTGGTGTGTGTTTGTGTGTCGCGCGCGACGGTTCGTTGGTGATGGATGCACAGAGGTGATGGGTTGGTGTGATACAGATAGCTGATGAAGGCTTGCTAAACGATGGATTGATCGGGAGACCGAGGAGGGGGCGGTTCGCGAGCGTATGCGGTCGTCGTGCGAGGGTGGTGAGGGTGAGCTGTCTCGTCGAAAAAATCAAAGGTTTGAAAGGAAAATTGCCAGCTCGGAAAGACCCACGATGGGTGTGGTGTGGGGACCAGGGAGAACTGTGGGAACCGTACCCGCGCTAGGCCCGGAAGGGGAAGCGCCCGGGGTTTTGCCGGTGCCGGCCACACGTTTTTGAGGTGAGTGCCGGATGACGTTGGCTGCGGTTGGGCGTGTGTAAAGAATGGTGGTGTTTTTAATCCTGCATTTCATTTGGTTTTCTCAATATTGCAGTGCTACAGAATGTTGCTTGTTGCTGCTTGCTATTCTCCGACTTGGCGGAAACACTGAAGCAAGGTACTGACTTGACGGCCCAACCCCATCGTTGCTTCCTCCTTCCCCTCCACGGCAACAAAGACGCGACCCAATGACAGACCCCCCTTCCATTGCGTCACGTGGTACGTCACACGTGACCCCACTCTGACGTTGAAGCCTCAAGTGCCCAGATCATCGGGTACGTCTACACAGTAAGTAAGGTCTAAGGTGCTGCTGCAGGGCTTGGGGCTTTGGGGGCTATCTGACACCCAAGACCCTAGGCTGGGCTGGGATCGGGTACTAAAATCCCTAAAAACCCGGCCAGCTTACCTAGCCTCCAGGGGTCACCCCCTAGAGCACTCCGTCACAATGCCCGCCCGACCTCCCCTCAGCATGCACTCTAAAAAGCCTCCTTTCTCAGGTCATGCCATGACTTCCTTCCATCTTCACCACCACGCCTCAACATGCTGCTTGCTGCCAACCAACCCGCCCGCCTCCTCGTCCCATGTCTCTGGGCCAGCACAGAAAAGTCTCATTCCTGCCCACGACTCGCATCCCTCACGCCCACCCTAGGTGTCATTGGCCAGGAGTTTCAGAACAAGCTCAAGGGAGAGTTTAATGATTTTGGGTTGTTTCATGCAGCCAACGGCCTCTGAACACTCACACTCGACTCGTCCAAGGGAGGGGGGAGCAGAGGTGGAAGGCAGCATTGCGCAGCATCATCACACACGAACGATGAGACGACGTCCGACCCCCTCACTTGGGCAGGTTGGCTCTGCGCTGGCCTTTGCCTTTTGCGCCTGAACTGCCCGCGTATCTGCTGTCTGTCCGCGTCCATCAAGACTAAGACTGGCTTTCCGGACGAAATCTGCTCGCCTCGTGCTCGTGCTGTCGGATTCTGTCATTACTCGGTCACCTTTCTCGACTGCCTCTGTCTGCCCTCACGTTATCCGTGCATCTCGAACTTACCTTGCTTGCCTTGCGTCGTGTGTATTGGTGACGTGACTGACGGTTGCTGTAAGCCCATCAAGACGACACAACTTGCATCCTGGAGCCTGCGGCCTGATCTGTGAGAACTGCCCCCGGGCGGCGCTGTAGTTTGGAGACGCGAACAGCATCATCCTGTAGCTTCCCACGTGTCCCGCTCGTTTCCAACGCCGCACGTCGTCTAAAGTCTCATTCCATATGTGATTTCTCGACATTTCACTATTACCATCTCAGCCACGCTGTGATATCATTCCCTCAGGGTTCTCTGCGACCTTGAGAGATAAGGCCAAATGCAGGCAGGATATCTGTCAATACCTTGAAGCTTATTAGCAAGAATATTCTCTTTCTCGAACACTAAAAAACTAGGAACAAAACCAAATGGCCATCTTTCTTTTCACAATGTTATGTCTCGGCCGAACCGGGTCCGACGCTATCCCATCGCTAGTGCAAATCGTCTCATGGCGACCTACCTAAAACCGCGGAGCCCCCTGGAAGCTTGTTCAACCACACATGCAACATCCCCAAATATCACGGCCCCCCTTCCCGTCACATGTGTTTCGCTGCCAACGACATCTCATCACACACAGTCACCTCACAATTCCAGAGGCAAGGCTGATGCTGGCAGCCACCCACACACTAAGAACATGGCACAAGCTGGACTCACGCGCTCGCTGATGAGCTGGCTCACCCGCATCCTGGCCGTCCTCTTCGTCATCTGGGTATCCCCCACCGTGCTGGGCTCCTTCGGGCTCGGGGCCAAGGACGACGCAGCAGACTACGCCGCCACGAACCCCTGGCGCGACCTCCCCGCGGACCCGGCCGTCCACGAGACGCTGAAGGAGGTGCTCCTCATCGGCGACACGCTGCGCGACGGCATGCTGCCCACATCGCTCCCGGACGACGACTATGACACCTACTCGGCCATGCTGCGCAGCCTCGAGGGCCGGGAGGATCTCACGTGGCTCGTCATCCAGGAGACGCGCATCGACCAGACGGTGTCGGCGATTGCCAACCGCGGAGGGTACCACAGCCCCATCCCGGAGGAGCCCCACGACTTACATGAGCGCGCGAAGAGGCTTCATGACCACTGGTGGAAGCTCACATCGGCCAAGGACAAGCCGGAGCGCTGGGAGGTTAGGTTTGACACGACGTATCTCCCGTCGCTTCTCACGGCGCAGGCGCTGGATTCCGGGGAGAGGGCGAAGGGGTTCAAGCTGGACTTGACGCCTGCGCAGAAGGCCGAGGCGGAGGAGAAGTACAAGGCCTACCGCAAACGGAGGGACCGCGCCGTGAGTTACCTCAAGAAGAACCCTCCGAAGCCGATGGCGTGGGTCCCGATCCAGACGGACGTCGAGGAGGTCAGGCGGGGGATCTGGGAGACGATCTTTAGTGATGGGATCGTGGGGGCTGGGCGGAAAGTACTGGGGAAGCAGATGGCGGCGAACCCGCTGTTCAAGCCCGTCTATCGGGACCTCATCACGGAGCGCATCCCGTATGGATGGGTCGATCCTAATCAGCCTGTGGAGGAGTTCAGCGAGGCGGACCATTTGAAAGACATGGAGGCGTTTAGGGAAGAGACCCGTCTGAGGCAGGAGAGGTCGGATAGGCAGGCCAAGTTGCAGGAGGAGTTGAGAGCTGCGGAGCGGGGAGATAAAGACGAGTTGTAATGTTGGAATGGAGAGGGCATGAGAAACGAAAGCAACAGTCTTCGCTATTCTATACAGGCTAAACGCTAGTAATTCTACAAAGAAGATGCGTCGACCGCGTGCACCATCATGCCATGCTGGTCACACAACCGCTCACGTGTCTTTTTCACCGCCCAGTTGAGCCGCACCGCTACCTCTCCAACCCCATCTCCAAATCTCATCAGACCTCATTGCTTTGCTTAGTACTCAGACAGAACAGCGCCGATGGAGACAATCGCCGGCACGCCCTGGATGAAAAAGATGCGCGGGTTCGCCGTGGCGCCGCCATAGGCGCCCGCGACGGCGACGCAGCCGAGGAAGAAGAGCTTCAGCTGCTCGGCGAACTCGGGGACGGGGTGCGCGAGACCCCAGGCGAGGCCGGCGGCGAGGAAGCCGTTGTACAGGCCCTGGTTGGCGGCGAGGGCCTTTGTCTTCTCGGCGAAGTCGGCGCTCAGGCGGAAGGCCTTGCGGCCGCGGGGGTGCGTCCAGAGGAACATCTCGAGGACGAGGATGTAGCCGTGCAGGCCGGCCATGAGGCCCGTTGCGGTGGCGCCGATGTAGCCCATTGTTCAGATGGCGGTTGGGAAATGAGTGAGTTTGGTGGTGGGTGTGGTGGTTGAGGTTTGAGGTAATGTGGAGTTTGTGGTGGTCGGGTGGCTGTTTGGTAGGAGGCCGGGGGAGGAATGAGGGACTGGTTTTTTTTTGTCTCGGGGTCAACTAGTTCAACGACAGAATGTGAAAGTTTTCACCGCAAAAAGTCCGAAGGCGTCGTACCGTTGAGACGGGGGAGCTGGGCAGAACTGGACGGTACCGATGGGATAAAATCACCGGCGGAACGGAAAAACGATGGCAATTTGGGGGCGTGTTGTCTCACGAACGGATTCGGATGTTTGCGAGTCAGCTACTTTTTGGCTACACCGAGCTCACCGAGGACACCGCCGCTGAAGATGCTTGGCGAGCTGCATTCGACTGAGACTGAGGGTGTCTTGGGGCTACAGATGAGAAGCCTGATCATCTGTTGATACTGCGTCACATGCAGAACATTTGGCAGTTTTGCGTTGATTTGACTTGGCCCGTCCTTAAAACGTCATGGGAAGCAAAAGAGACGCAGTCATGGCTTTCGGCCACATCGTTAGGCATCCGGGTGGTGAAATCAACCTGTCGAACAGGAGATATACAAATTCAGTAAAAAAGACCGTCTTGTTATCCTGCACTGTCCTTCATAGTTTTCATCGTCACTTGTTGTCCTTGCTGTATCTGTGCTCATTACCGTCCTTGCCTCTGTCTCCCGCCGTCTCTGTCATCCATCGCCCTCGTCACCTTTGGTGGGAAAGAGCACCTTCCTAAACAAGGCGTTGGTCCCTTCCTCCTGCAAATCACAGGGCAGCTGCTCGTCCAATCAGAAAATATTCTATAGTGGATACCTCTGGGGGCACGTGACATCAACACCATCTCGCCCAGGGAAGGAACGAACAGAGGGGTTGCTTGCCGTAGTGTACACAGGGAACACTAGCAGCAGGGATGAGGTACCTGCCCCGCCCTCGACGCGAAAACTAATTGCTTCCCGCCTCGACGCGTTTGCAGGGTCCTTGACGCCAAACCACCACCGATCGACTTCCACAATCCCCAAAATTTCACCCACAGATATTATCGTCGATCGGGATATCGATTGCCTCGATTCAGTACAATCCTTTCTGAATTCTGGCCCTTTTTGCCCCAACCCGATTGCCTTTCTTCCATTCCTTGCCCCCGCTTCACCTTCTTCTCCTTCTCACTCATCTTCATTCCGGCCAAGCCTCTCCTCTCCGGTTACACAACCGACAATCGAGGCCCCCGCGAACGGACACCAACCAACACCGCCCCGTCTCGCTGATGGGTCCAACGTTAGCTGCAAGTCAGGTCAACCTATCGTCACCCATTCCATCCAAGAACCACGGTCTAGGCAGCTTGGATTAGTCACGGTTCATCCAATACATCCGCCAAGATGCCCCCGATTAAGATGGAGGGGGTAAAGATGGAGGGCGTCAAACCTGAGCCGTCGGATGCCAGCAACTTGCTCTCGACCCCCGTTGCACCCGTTGCGACCCCCAGGAACTCGAATCCAGTCGCATCTCCCTGCGTCACACCTGCATCGGCATCTACCCTCCGCAACACCCCTCCCCGCCATGTGAAGGTTGAGCATGGGGTGAAAGCCGAGGTCAAGCCTGAGGTCAAGCAAGAGCGGCAACCCGCCGAGGATGACCAGCAAATTCCTGGCCCTGATCCCTTGGAGGAAGAGCAGCAAGGTCCCGACCCCTTCGCTGAAGAACAGCAAGGCCCCGACCCCCTGGAGGAGTGGTCTACAGAGACATCCCCAGAGGTCTTGGAAGATGGCGTCAAGCGAGGCCTGGACTTTTTGAACCATATCAAGAACTTTTTCGATGCTGCTTCATCCATGCCCGACACCCAAGCCTCCGTCTGGCTCAAGGCAATTGGCGATCTCGAGGCCCGTTCGGAGGCTTCCAAGGCCATTGTGGGCGTCGTTGGCAACACCGGTGCCGGAAAGAGCTCCGTCATCAACGCCCTCCTTGACGAGGAGAGACTTTTGCCGACCAACTGTCTCCGAGCCTGCACTGCCTCCCCCACGGAGATCTCATACAACAAGTCCGACGACCCCTCCGAGCTCTACCGTGCCGAGATTGAGTTCATTTCTTCCGAGGACTGGATGAAGGAGCTCAAGACGCTCTATACGGACATTTTTGACGACAATGGCAATGTGTCCCGCGAGTGCACCAACCCTGACACGGAGGCCGGTATTGCCTACGCCAAGATCAAGTCCGTCTATCCCTCCAAGACCAACAAGATGATTGCCGAGAGCAACCCCGAGAAACTCGTCAACGAACCCGACGTGAGACGTGTGCTCGGCAGTGTCAAGAAGCTCAAGTCAACCACCGCCAAGGAGCTCTATAACGGCATGCAACGCTACGTCGACAGCAAAGAGAAGAACAACCATCTCAAGAAGGACGTTCCCATGGAGTACTGGCCATTGATCAAGGTTGTCCGCATCTACACCAAGGCGAATGCTCTGTCCACTGGCGCCATCATCGTCGACTTGCCCGGTGTACAGGACTCCAACGCCGCCCGAGCCGCTGTTGCCCAGCAGTACATGAAGGCATGCAGTGGCCTTTGGATCGTCGCTCCCATCAACCGCGCAGTCGACGACAAGACCGCCAAGTCCCTTCTTGGCGACTCTTTCAAGCGCCAGCTCAAGTACGATGGTATCTACTCTGCTGTTACCTTCATCTGCTCCAAGACGGACGACATTTCGGTGACTGAGGCCGCCGAGAGTCTCGACATTGAAGCAGACGTCGCCGACTCGTGGGCCAAGATTGACAACCTGCGCGACCAGTTGCGTGTTCTCAAGAAACAACTCATGGACGGCAAGGACGAGAAGGCAGATCTCCTCGATGGGCTCGAGCAGCTCGACAGTCAGTGGGAAAAGTGGGACGACCTATCGCAGCGGCACGCTGACGGCAAAACCGTCTACGCACCCACCGCCCACAGCAGGAAGCGCAAACGCGGTGCGACCTCCTCTAGAAGTCGCAAGAACCGTATGTCTGCTGATAGCGACGACGAGTCGTACTCGGATGATTCGGCTAGTGATAAGGAGAACCAGCCGGACGACGACGACGGCGACGGCAGCGACGGCGAACGCCAGCCCTTGACTGAGGAAGCCATCCAGGAAAGACTCTCCGACCTCAAAGCCCAGCGCAAGGAGGTTCGCCAACTGCGAAAGGAGGTGGACCACAAGTTATCCGAAATTCGTCAGGCGATGAAGCCCCTTCAAGCCGAAGAGAGTCGCCTCCTTGCCGGCGTCAAGGCTGTTTGCATACAGGGCAGGAACGAATATTCCAAAGGCGCTATCCAGCGCGATTTTGCAATGGGTATCAAAGAGTAGGTCCCCTTCCGCCGTCTTCAGCCCCGTCTTCGTCCCCCGTCATTGTTTCCTTTTCTCGTTCCTCGATGTTGCACTGCGAATTCACTACTGACTGCTGCAGACTGGACCAGGAAGCTGCCATCGAGGAAAACGAAGAGACATTCAACCCGGATGAGGATATCAGAGACTACGATGAGGTCGCTCGTAACCTGCCCGTATTCTGTGTGAGCAGCCGTGCGTACCAGAAGATGAGAGGTCGCCTACAGAAGGACGACTTCAACGACGAAGGCTTCCGCAACGCCGACGAAACTGAGGTGCCCCAGTTGCAACAGCATGCCAAGAAGCTCACGGAAGCTGGCCGCGCGGCCACTTGCCGTCGTTTCCTCAACGACTTGAGCCAGCTCCTCAACTCCATGAGGATGTGGGCTGCCAACGATGGCTCCCTCTCCCACATGAGCGACCAAGACAAGAGAAACGAGGAAGGTCATATCCGTCGGCAATTGGCTTCGTTGGATAGAGTACGTCTTTTCGTTCCCTGACCCTTGTGTCTTGCCAGGGCCATGCTCAGGACTGACTGAATGCAGGACTTTAAGAAGGCCGTCGATGAATGCCTTACCTCGATGAAGGAGGCTCTGGCCGAAAGCATATACGATTACTTTGACCTTACCATCCCATCAGCATCCGCCGCAGCCGTCCCAACTGCCACGTCCTGGGGCGCACACCGGAGTGAGGGTGGCATGTTCTGGGCAACCTATAAGGCGACGTGCCGCCGGTCTGGTGTCTATGCTGGTGCATCTGGTCCTCGCGACTTCAATGCCGAGCTTTTTGAACCGATTAGCAAGCAGCTTGCCACCGGATGGGAGCGTGCTTTCCAACGCCGGCTCCCCCAAGCGCTTGAAGGTTTCGCTATGAGTGCCCGCCTGCTCTTGGACACCTTCCATCGTGGAGCCATCGCCCGCTCTCAGCAGCGCGGCACCAACTACGCGGGAATTAACATGCTCAGCCAGCAACTTCGGACCCACACAGCCCGGCTCAAGGAAATTCCAGGTTTGCTCCGCATTGTCGTCCAGGAACTGCAGCGTGAGGCCAGCAGAGGCTTCCATCCCGTTATCACCGAGGAGATGCAGCCGGGATATGATTTGTGTGTCGCAGAGTGCGGTAGGTTCATCTGGTTCGGTCAACGGGTACTAAGCTAAACTTTGGATAGGCGCCGGTTCGTACGCTCGCATGAAGTCGCACATGATCAACCACGTTGAGAACGCCCGTCATACCATGTTCCGTCGCTCTACAGATAGCGTCAAAGAGCAACTTAAGGCGCTATGCAAACGGGTTGAGAATGATATGGCGGTCCAGGTTCAGGAGATTTACAATCTGCTCGCTCGCGACTACCTTGGTGTCCTAGTTGGGGTTGACGCCAACGTCCAGCCAGCTGGTCTCCCGAGAGCCGAGCGCCTTCTTCGGGCTGAAATGTACCCCATCTTGCAGGGCACGTCACGGTGGTTCGCCAAGTCTCCTGCAGCCGAGGCCTCGTCGGTTTCCGAAGACATAGATCCATTTGCCGATGACGACGATCTCGCCGCTTCGCAACTGCAGGATGAGTTTCAGGCAGGTGCCCACGAGGCTCGCGTTAAGAGCGAAGCAGTGTAAGAGACCTGCTTTTGTGCTCAATGGATGACGAGGGACGAAGACAGAGACGGACGAAGATGGACGAAGATCCGAGACGATAAAGACGAAAATACCGGAGACGGACGGCGAGGACCAGAGATGAAAGGGGCTGAGAGGATGGGAGGAGGACCAGCAGAAGCAACGCCAGCAGTCAGCTTATTTTGCTCCTTGGCGTACGGGAGCTCCTGGGTGCCCCTGCGTATGCTTGGAGGCGTTCGGAGCGGAAATACCCCATCAGGCGTTAGGTTACCTCGTTTTGCGGGTGGATTAAAGTAGCCTTCATTTTAGCTGCACTGGAAAAGTGTGGACGTGGGGATGCTCATGGTAGTTGATCGTGGCGTTTTTTCAGCCATATATCCCCGGTGGGAGAGGTATCGTTTCGGTCGTACTTGCTTTCAATTGAAAAATAAATGATTTGCCTAAACTTGAATTCTGCATGTCTCGTCGGTGATCTGCCAACTTTGCCATTCCCACGTGTGCTCCGCGTTCCCAGCCAGATATTCCCGAAGACAACCTCTTTTTGTTTTCCCTCATGCAACCTCCCAATGCCGCTCCCCGACAATCAACACGGCAAGAAGCTTCCGGCAAGGGGGCCTCCATATACCCTATCACCGTCCGTCATAATCAATAGGGTGTTTCCAGCCTTCGCAAGGCTTGACCTCGGGCCGGTCGCAGCGCTCACTGACTGTTTGTGCATTGGAACGACGAGGTCAGTTATGATGAGAAAAAACAATGAATTTCTCTCCGCGCTCTTTCTCGACTCATCAAAGACAGCATGAACAAGAACAGCAGGGTTTGTTTTCTTTTTCTCTTTTTGTTTCTCTGCCTCCGAAGTTGTGATGTGTGGTGGTGATGGTGAAGGGAGGGACTCACAGCATTCGTAGGTCTTAGCAAGTTGTTTCCTGTCCTTTGCGTCTTTTTGGCAGTTCTTCATGCACTTCTCGTAGCATTGTCCTTGGCGAGGAGTCGGAGGACGTCGAGGAGTTTTTCCTATGAAGAGTGCGGCGGATTTATCCCCGATAGGCGCGGAGTTCTTCTCGATTATACCTGCGGTGACGGGGGAAAGGAGCGTGGTGGCGACGACGAGGAGGAGGATTGAGAAACGCATGGTGGGTGTTGGGAAGTGGGAGGATGGGTGAGGGATGGGAAAGGAAGGACGGCTTGGGGAAGGGGAGGGTGTGGGTTGGATGGCTATCGTTGGGTTAATATGACTTGTGGTGTTGAGAGGCGTTCTTGTGTTGTTAATGTGAGGATGGGGGAAAAGCTTACAGGGTCTCGGGATGGTGAGATGACGCATCATGCACCTCGTCTTGCTCGTTTTGGGTGTGGCGTTCGGTTATGGGGGAGATGCTTTGCGTCAACATGAAATATTGGAAACTTTCACGGCATTCTGGAGAAATGAGAGCTCGAGATGGAGTGTGCGTAAAATTAATAGATTCGATTTCATGGTACTTAAGACATGGTAAATCTTCACGACACTTGATACTCTGGACTCGGGAGCGACACGTGTGAAAACTAAGTAGATTTCATTTTCTACGTTATTAAAACTAATCACCGTACGAGGTGACACACTGGTTCCATAGCCATGCATTTCGCCAAATGCAAGCCGGGACGGGTCTTATTCCCCCGCGAGAGGTCTAGACCGGGATGAAAGAAATCCGCGACGTCTAGACCCGGGGAAGGGAACCCACAAATTTGACCCCTTTGTTTTTCTCTTTTTTGTTTTGAAGGGGGCCCTATGCTCAACAACTCGCCATCTGTAGTCAGTCAATCATCATCGCCGGCAGAGAACCCAGGGGCCAGAGCTATGCAGCCGGCTTCTGGCTCAAGCGGAGATCCTCCATCCAGTCCTCATAGGCCTCCTCGATGCATTCCCCCCCATCATCCACGGTCGCGGGGGATACTATCCCGTTGTCGCGGCGTTCCTGGACGGCCTTGGAGAGTTCGGGAAGACAGGCGAGAGCGACAGGCGAGGCGTTTTCTATCGCGATGTCATCCGGGGTTGTGGTGGGCTCGGCGGTCCCCATCTTCTCCAACCAGGTGTTATAGGCCTTTATCATGCACTTCAGCGTAGCATCATCGTCCTTAGTGTTCTTGACCCACGGCATAAATTCAGCCATTTTCCAAAAGAGCGACCAAAACTGTTCGAAGGGCGACCGGGGTGCGTTGGTCTTGTTGGTCGGGTTGGAGCACGCGGTGAGCATCGCCATCGCCATCTTGATCTCGGGCCCGTCGCGGATGAGGTCCGCGAGGGGGGTCTCGGTGGGGCTGCTGTCGGCGGCGGTGGGGGTGCCGGTTGCCGTAGCGGTGGGGGTGCCGGTCGCCGCAGCGGCGGAGTTGATGGTCGCCGCAGCGGTGGGGGTGCCGGTTGCCGTAGCGGTGGAGTTGCCGGTCGCCGTAGCGGTGGCCGGAGACGTGGAGGCGGGCTTCTTGGTCTTCTTGGTCACCTTGGTCAACCGGGTGGGGACCAGCTTACGGGAGGTTGTGGTGTTCGCGGGGGGGGCGACGACGCCGGGGCCCCAGTCGAAGATCTTTTCGATGACGCCCGGGTTTGGGAAAATGCTCGGGGTTGGGAATACGATCTTGTCTCCGGCATTCTTCTCGGGGGCAGCAGAAGCAGCGGCGTCAGAGGTTGACTCGGGCATGGACTCCTTACGGGGGGCTATGGTGCTCGCAGGGGAGGCGACGTCGCCGGGGCCCCAGTCGAAGATCTTAGGTACGATGGCGCCCGTGATTGGGTACATGCCCGGGGTTGGGGACGCGATCTTGTCTCCGGCGTTCTTCTCGGCGGCAGCAGAAGCAGCGGCGTCAGGGGTTGACTCGGGCACGACGGGCCCCGGGGCAGCGTTGATGATGGCGGCGATGGACTCCGGGGACAGCGTTCTGAAGCCGTCCTCGTCGACTACCCAAGTAACGTCCGTGGCCAAGTGTCTCTTGTCCATGGCCAAGTCTCTCCTCTCACTCCCGCACCAACCCTTAGGCTTCTTAGGCCGCAGAGCCTTCTTCGGGTTGAACATGAAAGGCTCCTTTTTGCTAGGGATCTCGGGGTCATCAGGGTCGTCACAATCAGCCCACGACTCCTTAGGCTGCTCCACGACTGAGGGGGAAGAGGTAACCGCAGCGATGGGTTCCTCGAGGGGCAGGGCCATACCTGTGCCGGTGACGGCCAGGATGGCTGCCAGGACGTGGATGGGGTACATCTTGATAGATGTGATTGAAATTGAAAGTGTGAGAGATGCTTGTAGATGGTAAGATTTGTATGCGTCAAAGACGATGAGAAGGAAGAAAAGCGAGAAGGATGTTACGGAAACAATTTCTCAATTTATAACCTGCGCTGTTCGCAACGGTTGTTGTCTAAGTTTGGGAAAAGCATTGGAGGGCAGTTTTTCAGTCGAGTGGCAACTCTAAAGATAATTCAGAGGTTTTCCCCCAGGGTGTTTGGTGGACGATTTGTGCGGTGTGGACGAATACTTAAATCTGGTTGGATGAACGACTACATCATGGTTATGACCCTTTTGGGCTGTCTTAACCTGTCTATTGTTACCTGTCTTCTTTACAGTCTCTTGCCGCCCCCCCCTGGCGATCCCTAGTCTCTGCTATACCCTGTGGCCATCGCCATCCCCACAACTCCGATCGTTGCTGTCCAATATTGCCATTATAGTTAAGCCGCCATCCTTCTGACGAAACTGTGTTGTGGCCACCAGATCGTTCGGGGAGATTCAATGAAGTGTGCCTGATCACCAATATTTGAAGCTTGCACGCGGCGTTTTCGCGGGGTGTTACTGACCCTGAGTGATGCAGATGCGGCTTTGGAATTTCTGCGCCGTTTAACGGTTTTCATTTGGCTCCTGCACATCCTCCTGAAGCTCACCAGCTCCACGCCGAAAATTTTCAGTTGCTCTTTCTCAATCAAGGTTCTCGAGAGCCAAGGTAAGTTCGAAGGACGTCGGGGTACTGCTCGTCTCGATGCAAAGGAGATCATCCAGGAAAAGGGGACCTGGCAAAGATTCTCGTCTCGGATGGGACCCGTCTTCGCTTGGCGAGTTCGTAATACCACTCTCAACGTCTTGATCGTAGTTGTGTAGATGCATGGTGGTTGTGCGGCCGCTCGGGTTGGCCAGAGTTGTGCATGAGAAACTCGGAGAGGTTCCTGCTGCGGCCGCTTCGTGGGTCCACTGGAGCTGTCCGTTGGTGGCTGCGGCAAGGACAAGAAGGTTGGCCATTTCCTGATCGTCGGTGGCGGAGAATGCGGACATGTTGAGATTGTTCATCTCGAGATGGTACATTTAAACCAGAAGAAAGATTTGTTTTCGAGGATATTTCAAGTTGCAAACAACTCTCCAGTTTAACTTTTTTTTGCTTCGTGAGTGTGTTGAAAACTAGTATGAATTTGAAATCCAATATTGGGCACGAGTTGGAATTATTTCAACTTTTGAGGAACAAAGCACGTGTTCTCAGAAACATGCTTGAGCCCACAGGCTTCTTTGAAGTCAGGCAACAAAAGAACTCCTCCCGGTGCAGCGAGAGAGCTAGAACTTGGGAGAAGGACAAGAAGGTCCAATGAACAATGGGCGAGGACAATTCAAGATCCTTCTTTCCAATAGGTTTCAAAAGCTTCTCAGGTCTTTGAAATTCTTGAACGGTGGTTATGGACAATGCCTTGTATTCGTCCTCGAGTTCCGATTACCTTCATTGTCAAAGAGCTGCCCATTATCTAACATTCAGCAAATGCCTTGACTAACGAGCGATAATCTGAATCCACACGACTTTTAATGTCCAACTCCCCTGTCAACTGTTCTCATCTGTCGTCGTGCAATCGTGCGCAACGACCTTCCTCATATGGACCAATGTAAACAATCCTGTCAAGATGCAGCGCTTATTCATGCGTGCGGCACAGATGGCCGATGCGGCGCCGTAATCAGCACGAACGTCCTGAGACAGGGATCATTGTGCGGCAACGTCATCCGACATTCAAGCTCTCAGCTCACAGGCAATCCGAGAGTCAATGAACCCCTCATCTCTCAACCATCACCAACTAACTCATCAGAATTGACTCCTGACCGTAATTGAAGATGAGGGCGTTTTTGGCTCTACTGGCGCTCTCGGTCGCTGGTCAAGCAGTCGGGGAGGATGCGGCACAGCGGCCCCTCCAATCGACTGACGCTGATCCGGCAGGGCTCTCCTCAGACATCAGCGCTTACATCGAGGGATTGATGAAAGAATGGCACGTCCCAGGCCTCTCAGTCGCCGTTGTGGATGGAGACAAGACGTGGGCCGAGGTACATACTCCCCCTATGTCCGGCATCACGGATCCGTCGGCGGGGCATCGCCGCTCGGCGATCGGCGCCAGGCCCGCATTCACGGCGCCGGCATGGCTAGATCGACTCCGTCTGCCCACGACAGTATCGGCTAACACATCACCAGGGCTATGGCTATGCCGTCCTCAACTCAACCCCAACCACGCCGCACACTCTCTTCTACACCGGCAGCACCACCAAGTCCTTCACCGCCGCCGGCCTCTCCCTCCTCATCGACAACTCCACCAGCCTCACCTGGACGACGCCCGTGTCCAGCGTGCTCGACGACTTCGTCCTCAGCGACGCGTGGGCGACGGCGCACGTCACGCTCGAGGACGCCCTCAGCCACCGCACCGGCTACCCGCGCCACGACCTCGCGACCTCGGCCTCCGCGCGCGAGATGGTGCGGAACCTGCGCAACCTGCCCATGTCCGCGGAGCCGCGCGCGAGGTTCCAGTACTGCAACAAGATGTTTGGCGTGATGGGCTACCTCATCGAGACGCTTACCGGGCAGTGGCTGGGGGATTTTCTGAGAGAGAGGCTGTGGGAGCCGATGGGGATGGGGGAGACGTACTTCTCGCTGGGGGATGCGGAGGGGAGTGGGCTGGTGCTTGCGAATGAGTATGTTTACGATCCTGTGCAGGACAAGCATTTACAGGTGCCGCATGAGCCGTGGGCTGCTGAAGAGGGCGCTGGGTCGATTATTTCCAATGTTCTCGATTACGCCAAGTACCTCCGCGTCATGATGAACGAGGATGCGCCGCTGTCCAAGGACGGCCATAGGGAGGTGAAGACGCCGAGGAGCTTCTCGTCTATGTCGAAGCCTCCGTTTGTCGGGCCGGTGACGTACGCGTTTGGGTGGAACCAGGCCGTGTTTGAGGGTGAGAGGGCGTATTTTCACTCTGGGCAGGTCAACCAGTTTGTGTCGATCATGATCATGATCCCGTCGAAGAAGTTCGCCGTGACGGTCATGTCGAACACCGAGTCTCCTGCGATAGAACTGATTGCTCATCATCTATTGTATGAGCACTTTGGCGTGCCGAAGGACAAACGGCTTGATCTGAATAAGCAGTGAGCAGATTGTCGATGGACAGTGGGAGCGGGACGCTAACAAATTGACAGGTACAAGTCGCAGAAAAAGTCCCAGCAGAAGTATCTCAAGAACTGCGGCGATTACATCTACCCTTCAGTACCAGAGCCGCCTCTCCTCCCGACGCTTCCCATCTCGGACCACATCGGCGAGTACAGCGATCCAGGGTACGGAACAATCAGGGTCGATCTGCACTGCGAAGATGCGGAACCTTCGTTCCTCGGTTACAACGGGAAAAACACGGAGCAATGCAAGCTTCGTGTGTTGAACGTTGCGGGCGTAGGCTGGGCGTTCATGAAGCCGGTTCTGTATCTGGAGCCCAAGTCTGGGAACTACTGGGTCGGGCGTCTGTACATGGAGGCTGGAGACGCCAAGAATGTCACGACTCCTTCTATCTGTATGCGGGCGGAGTTTAAGGTTGATGTTGCTGGTACGGTGACTGAGCTTGGATTGGATCTCAGGCTGGAGAATGTGCTTGAAGGTACCCCGGCAGGTGATGGGCCGCTCGTTTGGTTTAAGCATGGCGAGGATTAGGTTCACACAGGATAGACTGATACGAGCGAAGGATGATCATTCCGCGTCGTGGCTGCAAAAACGAGAATTCAATACTCGAGTTAGATAAACGCCCAAACTCAGGTTACAAACCTTAGCAAACCCACGACGCCACTATCCTTCTAACGAACTTGAGGCCTCTAATGCAAAACCTTCTGCCTCTTTTCGGGCCCATTCTCTTTCGAAAAATGAACCTTACGCTTCGAAAAAGCCCTCTCCTCAACGCCCACGCTGCCATCATCCGGCCTTGGCCTAGCTGCGGGTGTTTTTTCCCCACGCAGCCGCTGAATCCTATGCTTCTCCTTGAGCCGGCGTTTGACGTCCGTCTTGTCCCTGAATCTCCCGTATCGTGCAGCCCCAACAGGGTCATAGTAGACGGTCTGGGCAGAGTCCGAGTCGGAGTCGGAGTCCGCCTCATATCCACCGGCCACGTGGACGAGGGAGTCGAGCACCTCGCCGGCGGTGTTGCTGTCATAGCCGTCGAAGAAGTCCTGGACGCCGTACTTGTCCTCCAACATCTGAAAGTGAAGATGGGGCGCGACTTCGTTGGGCTCTGGGGGCGAGGGAGGGTCCTGGGGTGTGGAACCCGAACCCCAAAGGGGCAGTTTGCATTCCGCTTGAGAGATTCAATCAGGAACATGTCGCATTTGATGGAGAGAGTCAACTTACGTCGTTTCCACCCATCGGGATTCCAGGTGAAATTCTCAGCTCCTCCGTCTACGTTTCTGAAAGTCACCAACCTGGCACAGAGCCGGTGCTCGCAGTTGGTTTTCACGTATTCGGCCAACGCGTCGTCGCCCTGGATACTGTGGCCCACGTAGTTACCCAAATTGGCGTAGTTCTGGTTTTGTTGGCCAAAGTCGATCACGTCTGTTCAGTATCAGTTGGACCATTCAGAGACAACTGGTAACTCCTAGCATACCTGTCACATCGTAAACCAAACCGTCCACAGCAACATAAGCCAGGTGGCCCTTCTGCCCGTCGAACCCCCTCAGCTCCATGATCGACATGTTGCGAAGTTCAGTCTTCTCAGGCTCGGTCATGGCCACGATGAAGCCCTTCATGCGGGCAAACGTTGTCAGAGGACCGTGGTTGTCGTCCTCGTTGGCAAGCGCTTGGCTGGCGTCTTTGCCCAGGTAGGGTCTGAGTGCTTCGACCAGGCGAAAGTTCTCAGCCGAGTCGATGAGAGCTGAAAAAGTCAAAGTGTTAGCTGATGGCTCTCACCGCAAGAATGATGCAGCTGCTCACCTCGGACTGAGTAGATCTCATTGCGGAACAAGATCTCGTCACCGCGCACCACCTCTGGCGACGGCAGCCCATCAAGAAGGACCGTCTCGGAGCGATTCTCAACCATCCTGCCAATGTGGACGGCCTGCAAATCTTCTATCAATTTGTCCTTGGTTTCGGGGTGGTATTTGTTGAACAGTTCAGTGATGTCCCTTCCCCCGTTCTCGGTCAGGAGCTTCTCGCCTCCAGGATGAAGCATAACGTAGTCTGGGTTATAAAACTGTCAGTTAACTTGCCTCCGCTAAATGGAAGAGCGCCAGTCTCACTCGTGATGTTGTACACCTTGCCCTCGATGGCAACGTACATGTTGCAATCCAAAAACTCGTAGCGACGAAGCGTCTTTTCCGTGAACGTCCTCACATGATGCCTGTTGGTGGCTCTGGGCACGTTTGGCTGCACGTAACCAATACGATGCTGGGAGATCAGATCGCTGACGATCCGGGGGAAGAAGCCAGCCTGCAATAGCTTCTGAGAGGGGTTGCCACCCGGCGTAGACTTGAGGATTTCCAGTATTTCGATGCGAGCTTTCTGATCACCGTTGTCCAAATGATCGACATCTACAACAAGTCAGTACCGGAACATCTGAAGTAATGGTCTCACGTACCAGTGAGATCGAAAATGCTATCCGCGATTCGGACGCAAAAGGGGTTGCCGTTTTTCCCATCGCACAGGGCGAGCTCGTCCTCTCTCCAGAGTCTCATCGCCCTCGCCAGCGGCACGATGTCCGGGGCAGCCTGTCTTAGTAGATTCACAGCTTCGGGTTTCAGCTGTCGGCCGTTGAATTCCTTCGACGTGATGGTGTTCAGTTGCTCTTCAGTGATGTTGCCCAGGAGTTGCTTGACATCCGAAGCCAGAAAAATGTTCAGGTGGATCCCTTCCTCCGCAATGAGCAAAGGCTTCCCCTCCGCCGTCGCTTGGTCGTATATCTGGCTCGCCGTAAAGTATTTGAAGTCGGGTTTTACGGGACGCTGGTCAACCGGGACAACGTCCCCCGCGATACCGACTGACCCAATGGCCCAGTGCGGTTCAACTTCAATGTGGCTGGGGTCCTTCACCGGCTCCCCGTTGAACCTCACAACGGCTTCCTCTCCGAACATCGGGCTCGTGGCGTCCCATCCATCCTTGAGTGCCTCCGTGAACTTCTCCAAACCAGTCGTTCGCCCGTCCTCCCACACACCAGCGTACTCTGGCATGCGGAAGGTCAAGTCAAGCCATGATCTGTAGTCATTGCCCAAGTCCGCCTTCAGCTGCGCCGTCATATCATTCACGGCAGCAAAGAAGGCGCCCCGCAGGCCCAGAGGCAGGTCGCAGACTGCCTCGAACGACTCCCAGCAGCACACGGCCAGCTCAATCAAGTCGCGGCGCAGGTTCAGCCTGTTCTTGGGCGGGTTCGGGGCTTGATGCCTCTTATGCATCTGAAAACCGGCGAACGTGTATCGGTGTTTATACAAAAACGTCATTGTCGCGAACAAGTCCGACCGCTCGGCGCTGTTGAGCTCCGTCGCGACGCTGGCCTTGATCTTCCAGGGCATGGGGTTTCTGTAGTGAGAGGGCTCCCTTTCCGGTACGACCTCCCCGTCGTGGGCGGGCAGGGCGGCGGCGATGAGGACGCCGATGGCGCGGAAGAACCACGCCTGGACGCCGCATTCCTTGTTGACGTGGGTGTAGTCGGGGGGCACATGCATCTTCGCCCTCCCCGCCGGGGTTACCTCGAGTATGAGTGGATGGATGAGTCTGACGATCAAGCTCTGCAGAAACAACTGGTCGACGATGCCCCTGCGGACGAAGTGTATGTTCAGCGCGTCGTGCAGCTCGTGGCGGAAGTCGGTCCAGCTCCAGGGCGTCATCTGCCACATCGCGAAGGCGTCCGGGTACCACGGTCTTCTCGTCTGGTATGCCCGACGACGCGCGGTGAGCCGCCGCGCCAGACCGCTCAGCGATTTGCGATTCCACTCGGGCGGGATGTAGCCCGCCACCCACTTCGCCTGCGAGGGGACGGCGCCCGAGACGGCTTTGAACGGGTCCTCGTCGACGGCGACGTCGACGAGCGGCTTGGGCATCTTGAGGGCGCCGGGCCCGTACTTGGGGACGATCTTGGTCCAGAAGTCCTGCGACCGGAACGAGGTGATCCAGATTGCCGGGGCTGGCCAGTTCGTGCGGTACGTGGGGATGCCGAGGGCGATGCCGTACGTTTCGTGTAAGTTTCTGTGACCGATGTTCGGCCATGAGATAAGGCCGGCGATGACGCCTGCTGCGTTGGAGCTCCTGCAGTGGGATCCAGTGTCGTGGGCTTCGATGCCGAAGAGGGTGCCGCCGAAGGCTGACGCCTCCCAGGAGTGGCCCATCTCGGCGACATATTCCCTGGCCCCGAACTATGACGAGTTAGTGCCGAGGGACGGTGACATATTGGTTATGATGGACGTTACAATTTCTTGGGTTGGGTGTCCGCTGGAATTGAGTGATGGTGGGATCAATCCAGTATTAGGTCTACTTCGGATCTCTAGGTTGACCGCGTGCTTGATGAACTCTTGTTAGGTTACCAGATTCAGCCCTATAACCATGGGAACCCATTACTCACCATGAGTTCATGAACAATCTTGCGCATTAAGTTAGCACGTGTGTGAGCACCACGTCTTTGTCATCTCGGGAGACATACAGTAAGGGCCTGGAGATGCAGAGCCATCCTCTTCGACACCGCGGTAGTGGACGGGTCAAGCATCGTCTGCAGATACACAATATCCAGGGTGATTGGCGACAGCCTGCGATGCGCATTGTAAAACTCATGGGTCGTCCCAACTTCGGACGCGCTATTATCCGAGGCCATAAAGTTGCAAGAACCGTCTTTCAATGCCCACATAACCGTGGTGTAGAACTCGGGATCATCAAAGTAGTCGAGGACCGCTTGTGTCGTCGTGGCGAACGAGTTGTCGTTCTTAACACGCCAGATCTGCTCCCAATTCCCAGAGCCAAAAGGCAGTTCGACCTTGACGGATTCGATGCCGTCTTTCGACAGTAGCATGCGCAACCTGTGTCATGGTGATGTTAAGCAAGTCGCGGTCAGGGTTTCATCTGGAAGGTGTGTTGCACTCACCAGGGCTCCGTCGCAGTCACCCGCAAGATATTATCCGCAAGCTGAATGCACTTCCGCAGCTCCGTCCAGATAACCGGGTCGTCCACCGTCCAGTGCCTACCAGGATGCCCGGTCCAATGCCTCTCCTGCACAAAGTCGATCCTCCAGCGGTACTTCTGCCACACCCGCAGCCACGACGTCTCGTCCACGCGCAGGTCGTTGGCCGTGGTGTGGTCGCTCTCGTCGTACGCCGTGTAGGCCTCAGCGCTCGCGAGGATAGCAGCCTCCCACGTCGTCAGGCCGTACATGAAGTACTTTTGCAAGCGCTCGGAGAGGAACAGGTCGTCGAGCTCGGCGGGCGACGGCTTCGGGAGCGCGCTGGTGCCGGGCGGGTCGAGCCGGAGCGTGACGGGGTCCATGGAGGGGAACATTGGGTCCAGCCATGATAGCTCTTCGTTGTTGAGCGGCGGGGCATGGGTGCCGGTGACAAAGTGCTTGTTCCATGGGGTGACGCGGCTGTTGCTCATGTTGGCATCTGTGGGCGTGGCCACTGAAGTCGGATGATGCGAAGAAAAACAAATTTGAGAACTCCGGACGACCACGGACAAGTCGCAAAACAAGAGAGAAAAGCGAAGCGTGAGATTAAAGTTGGAAAGAAAAAGGGATGGAACCAAAGGCCGACGGCGGGACATCGGGCCCTCTTTCAAATCCCAGATGAGGTTGAAGATATTCAGAGCAGCCATGGCATTGATACAAACCGTCCTTTGTGGCCAATTTCAATGGAGTTCAGAAAATAGCTTTCAATCGAAACGAAAACGGCGAAAACGCGCAGACAAAACAAGAGGTATCAGCGGTTTCTTTGGGACTTTCAAATGTCAATGCTGGGGAGTAAGGCAGGGAGACGAGTGACAAAGAAACCGAGGTCGAGATTGAGGAACAATGCGCACAACATCCCTTCACAGGTATTGACATAGGTAAAGTTCCCTGTTATGAATCTGATACCATGAAAGGCTGAATGAGAAAGTTTCAATCGCTTGCTCTTCGACCTTGGAGATGAATGTTGAAGTACCGACAAGACTGACCGAAGCGTGGCAGCCGAGTTCCATACCCAAACTCCATTATTCTCTGAAAACCATGTCATCGCCATGAACCGGATATCTCAAGCATCACCTACCATCTGTCAAGCACCTCTTCCATGCTCATCACCCACCCGCAATGGACGAAGCAGAACTCCCCTTCACCCATCCCACCCATCCCCCCTTAGCCCCAGGCACAACCGCCTTCCTCCCAACCCCCATCCCCCTCCCATGCCCTCCCCCGCCCGCCCTCGACACCCTCTTCCACAACGAACACGGCCAACTCTTCAGCCTCGGCGGCCTGCGCACCTCCGAATCTCTCATCCTCCAGGACCTCGACCCCCACGACCCGTCAACCTCCCCAAACGATCTCAAAGACGGCTTCATCCAAGTCGACGAGTCGAAATGGCACAAAATCTTCCACCGCAGCAGGTGGGCCAGCACAGCCTGCAAAATCGCCAACAGGCCGCTTCACATCGACGACGACGTCGCGTGGCGCCACATCAGCCCCGCGATCGAGCTCGCGGACAGGATGCTCGCGCAGGCGCTCTCGCACCACTGGCTCCTCGCGATGCTGACCAAGTCAAGCCACGAGGCGGTGCGCAACGTCTCGGCGACGGTTGACGGGAGGAGGCATGCCAACGCGACCATCTACCGCGCCAGACCTGTTCCAGTCACGCATGAGGCCCGCGCCGACGCGGCGAAGGTGTTGGACGAGATCGCGGAGAGTGTATTCTGGGGGTTTCATCATGAGGACGAGGCGCCTGGGCTTCTGGGCAAGACGGACACGCTGCTGAATGGGGGGCGGGTGTATCTGTGGTGCACGGTGGAGGTGAAGCTGGTTGAGAGGATGTGTGAAGGGACGGAGGGGGAGAGGAGGGTTGCTGGTGTTGAGGTTGCCATTATTGTATGTACTCCATTCACTCATCTCTTTCACAAGAAATCTAACAGGGAATTTTGTCCCAGATGTTGCATGAACTCATGGTTTGCCTCCCCTGGCCTCCCGAATATCTGAACTTAACATGTTAACCTGTTTCAAGCACGCAATATCAAGACACCTCCTCACCTCCATCAAAACCGCGAACCCAGCCCACGGCTGCCCCTCATTCGAACTCGTCCGTTCCCTCCCTCCCACCTACCCATCCCCCAAACATGAAAGCTAACCATCCTCCCCGCCTCCCACACAGTTCTTCAACGAAGAACGCTGGGCCGAAGCAGGCTACTCCTTCGAAACCGCCTTCCTCGGCGCCGTCCTCCGCAACACCTGGCCCAGAGCCCGCTCCCGCCGCAAGGCGTACCACTCCCTGCTCGCGCCGCGGCCGGAGACCGCGGCCGCGGGGCAGTTCCAGTACTACGGCGGCTGGGCGCCGGAGGACCCCTTCGTGGAGGAGCGGGTCGGCGTGCCGGGGCGGGTGTTGTGGGAGATGACGCGCGAGGACTTTTGGGGAAGGAGAGTGCAGAAGTTTGGGGCGGAGGGGGTGAGGGTTCAGACGGGGGGCGTTACGATTGCGAGGGCGGAGTTTGCAAAGGCGAGGGGGTATACGGTGCGGCGGGCGGGTGTGCTTCAGCTTGATGATGATGCTGGCGGGTTCGGGGAGAGGATTAGGGAGAGGAGGGGGAGGTTGAAGGTGCTTAGGCCGTGGTATGCGTGCGAATATGCGAAGTGGTGCGAGACGCCGTTTGCGGAGTTTCAGATGCGCAGTTGGGTGCCGCAGGTCAAAGGTGTTGGGAGGAGCGTCAAGTGCGAGGCTGGGGTCGTCAATGCTGCGAAGAAGATGGTCGCGCCGTTTGGTGTTGACGACGAGGAGCAAGTTTGCGGGACGAGCATCGAGGGGGAGAGGAGCGGGAGGGGGTTCTGGAGGGCGGTTGGGTTTCTTGCGATGGCTGCGGTGCCGGTGAGGCGGGGCGTGTTCGCGTGGGAGGATGAGAGTGTGCCGGCGTATCCGGAGGTTCTTGTCCGTGGACCGAGGTTTGTAGCCCCGGAAGGGTTTCTGGAGGAGGTCATGCGGCGTGGGAAGGGTAAGAAAGAGAGGGAGAGGACGAGGCGGATTGGACGGGCTGGGGGGAGGAGTCATGATCGAGAGACGTGCTTTGATAACGCGAGGGTTGCGTTCTTGAGATGGAAATGGGGCGGTGTTGTGTCTGGGGAACTTGTTCGGGAGTTTGAAGCTGCGATGAGGGACATGAGGGTAAAGATGGATAGATTCCCCTTGGATGATGTTTGGCTGGATTCTGGATTCCGGATGCCAGAGTACAGCGGCGAGGTGTTCTTCCCCGTTTGCTATGAGGATGAGCGGGTTGAAGATGACGATGCAGACTTGCCCAGCTGGGCGATTGCAAGGTCTGGTATTGCTGGGGAGGAGGTGGCAGCCACACCAATCAAGCATTACTCGCCTGGCGATATTGGAGACCTCCAGTCGCTGGGAGCAGGGCGGAAAGTCGTCTTGTGGCAGGACGAGGACGAGACGGAGGTTCAGGTCTACGATGTCACCGACATGTTCCCTGACGGCTGGGACTCGGATGCCAGAGATACTTTCACTGCTCCTGGTCTGCGAGGGCGTATGCTCTGTCCAAACCTTAGAGAGGACATCCTCTCCCAAGTCCTCAGCCAAGAACCACTTGGCCAGGCAATGCTCTGGCGACACGCAGAAAACGTCATGATCAACGACGGCAAACAGGGCAGACCGAAGTGGATCGCGCTCGGAGCCGAAGTCTTTGACATCACAAGTAAGTCTTCACATCGCCCCATCCTGTCTCATTGGAAACCTCGACTTACACACAACGGAGACTTGCACCTCTCCCCGGACCTCTACGCCCTCCAACACATCCTCTCCAGCACCAGAAACCCCGCGGAGGCAATCGACAGCGGCTTCCACCCAGACCTCATCCTCGCCAACCTGCGCCCCTACAAGATCGGCTGGCTGCGCGACGAGAGCGCCGGCCCGCGGCGGCGAGACCGCGTGTTCACGCCCGACGAGGTGAAGTGGTTCGCGTTCCGCGAGTCGGGGATGTACGTCGTCATCAACGGCAGCGTCTACGATCTCACAGGTAGTTGTTATCAAAAACTACTGAATTGGGGGCCTGGCTGACTGACCCTGGGGCAAGGATACTGCGACATGCACCCCGGCGGCGCGTCCCTCATCTCCCAGCTCGCCGGCCAAGACGCCACCGAGGCCTGGACCCAGGCCCACGGGCATGGGCACGGCGAATCTGTGTCCGGGATGGATGTGCTTGCGGCGCTGGAGGAGTTGAGGATCGGACGCGTCGTGCCGGAGAAGCTCCCGACGGAACCGCTCTCACCCTCGCAGATCCGCATTCGGGACTGTGTCTTCGGGCGGGAGAGTGAGTTCTCATCATGCCCCTTTCATCCACGTTGCGTAGATCAAATCCACTGACCACTACGATGCGCAGACATCAAGCCCGAGCAGACCCAAGCGCTCGCCGACCTGCGACCGTACTGGGGCATAGATTGCACGTCGCAACTCGAGACGCAGAGCCCGCACTGGGTGCTGACCAAGCTATGGGACACGCGCGACTTCATCGTCGCCAAGATGGCACCACGCCCTGAAGAGTTCCCCATGACGCAGCAAACGTTGCGGGAGTTTGACGGGACAGAAACAAATCTGGGTTTCCGCGAGGCGTACATATCTGACGGGACGTTCATCTACAACATGACCTGTACGTGAATCCCCTCCACCTACATCTCGAACTCCTTCCATTGACACATCACAGCGTTCATCAGATACACCCACCCATCGCCCCTCACCACATCCCTCCGCGACCGCGCCGGAACAACCCTGACCTCCTCGTCCGCAGATACCACGCTGAGGACATGGCTACAGACCAACTGCCGCCATCGCATAATCGCACACCACGACCATCGAAACACTCACCTCGACAACAGCAACACCCGCTGGAAGACCGACATCCAACGCGTCCCCCGCGCCCCAGGTCCCGACCAACTCCCCAAAGTCATCAAAGCCGCCAAGGTCGAGATGAACTGGGCGAGAGCCCTACAGGGCGACGCGACCTCTCCCGGTCCGAAGAGCAACATCAGACCGGCACAGGCGCCCACGAAGACGCGAGCGCGAGGAGGGGCCACGAGAGGGGGTCTTGGCGGCGCGGGTGGAAAAGGCAGGGTTGAGGAGATCGTGCTTCCCCTGTGTGACGAAGAGTCGCAGTTGTTGGATGGTGATGTTGTCATGAAGGATGTACAAACTGACGGGTGGACAGTCGTGAGGAAGAGGGCCGGTAGACGGACTCGGAAAAGACGTTGAAAAACGCGATACTTAGGCATTGAGCAACGTTTGCTTTTCAGAAACAAAGACACAGATCAGATCTCGCTGATAACCGCGGGCACAAGCAAACAGAAGACAATAAGAAACGTCCCTGCCTCAGTCAAACTCGACTCAGGAAACTTGAATGCAACATTCAACTGTCATTACAGCTAGCGCAGACAAGGGGACTTCAATGACAAGCACGCCGAGGAACAATCACTATTCAGGAACTAAAGACAAAGGGAGGACAAGGACTGCCCTTGCATCGTCATGGTACACCAATACCATGGCACTGACAGCAATCAGTCATTACCACCAGAGCACATCACTTCAATGGAACCATTATGAAATGTCTATGGCATGTATTGCCGTCTATTTACTCTTTCTACCTCTTATTCTACCCCACATTCCCTGTCGCCAGGAACCTCTCTCCTCGCCTGCAGGATCCTCCAATCCTGGAGCGAGATGGTCATTCCTTCATCCGGCGATTCATGTCAAAGGGGAATCTCATGGGTGCTCGTCAAAGAAATCATAAACAGGCCCGTAACCATGCAACCCGCGTTACCGAAAAGACTTTTGGAAGGCTCGTGACAAATGGAAAGGAAAGCGACCGTGACGAGTTGGTTTAGATGTCGTCCTCGTCGGAGAAGACCTCCTCACCACGCTTGCGGCGGGCCATACGCTCTGCAGAGATGGTTAGCATTTTGGTGCCATGGTTTCAAGTAATGCCTGGGATGAACGTACCCTTCTTCTTCTTACGGGCCTCGGAAGAGGTCAACTTAACCTTCTTCTTGGTGTTGACAATCTTGTTACCCATAGCGTCGAACTTCTCCTCCTCCTCACCATCATCAGCCTTGAGACGGGGACCAGCACCCTGGCCCTGGACCCAGTTGTGGCCGGAAGGAGTCATCTTGCCGTCCATGACAGCCCAGACCTCCTCAGTCAAGTCCTTGGTGAACTCGGCGGAGTGAGTGATGATGATGACACCACCCTCGAAGGCCTTAAGAGCCTTGGACAGGGCACCGAGAGAGTCACGGTCCAAGTAGTTGGTAGGCTCGTCAAGGACGATCAAGTGGGGGCGCTGCCAAGAGCAAGCGGCAAGGACGACCTTGACACGCTGGCCACCAGACAGACCACGCATGCGAGAGTGGGAAACCAACTCGGCATCGAGACCGAAGTTGGCGCAGTGAGACTCAATCTCCTTACGGACCAGAGGACGGAACTGACCGGAGGCAAGGGCCTCCTTCATATCGACATCGGCAACCATCTTCTGGTGAGAAGCCAGAAGCTCGGAACGGGGAAGCCAGGCGTTGTCAGCGGACATCATGGGAGTCCAGCGCTCGTTCTTCTGGCCGACGTTGTCACCAATGGCGAAAGAGCACTCGTACTCGTAGGAGTTCTTGAACTTTCTGCGAGAGTTGATGCCGATAATGCGACGCTGAGTGCCCTCGATCTTGAAGATCTTGTTCATGGCCTCCTCATCGGCCTCGGTGATGACCTTGTTGGCACGATCCATGGTCTCACGATCCTCACCAGTCTGGAAACGCCACTGGATGTACTCGGAGGGAGTGGAGTCGAGGTGGTTATCGATGTGAGCGAAAGCGTGCTGCTTGATGTAGGCGATACGGATGTTCTCGTGCTGGTAGATCTCACCCTCGGTGGGGATGAGCTCACCAGTGAGGACGTTGATGAGGGTGGACTTGCCGGCACCGTTGGGGCCAATGACGGCAATACGGGAACCGAGAGAGCACTGGAAGGTGATGTCGGAGATCTGGGGCTTGCTGGTACCGGGGTACTGGAAGGACATCTTGCTGGCACGGAGAATGGCCTTGGCCTTGGTCTTGACACCCTCGAGGAAACCGGGCTCGGGGAAGCGGAACTCCATCTCGGAGGCACCGAGCTCGTAGTAGGACTTGGCCTGGGGGTTCTTCTTGACGAACTCGGACAGGTTACCACGGTAGCGCTTAAGCTTGAAGCGCTCGTAGTGGATGATGTGCTGGCAAACGTTGTCGAGGAAGCCGGAGTCGTGGGAGACGATGATGGAAGTGCAGGGGGAGGTGCAGAGATACTCCTCGAGCCACTTGACGTTCTTCACGTCCAAATGGTTGGTAGGCTCGTCGAGAAGCAGGATATCAGGGGCCTCGAAGACGGCACGGCACAGAGCGAGCTTCATCTTCCAACCACCAGATAGGGCAGAGATCTCACCCTTGACCATGGTCTCGGTGAAGCCGAACTCGTTCAGCTTGGCCTCGACGTCGGCCTGGGCGATGTCAACGCCGGCAGTCTTGAGCTTCATCATGGTCCAGTCGATGGTGGTCATCTCAGTGTCAGCAGAGTCAAGGTCGTGCTCGACGAAGACGGTCTTGACCTCGTTCTGCTTGGGGAAACCCTCGACCTGCTCGTTGTTGATGGCACGCATGAGAGTAGACTTGCCGGAACCGTTGGGACCGCAGAGACCGTAGCGCTGGCCACGCTTGAGACGGAGGTGGGTCTGGTTGAGCAGAATCTTGGCACCGTAGGCGAGGGAGAAGGTGCAGTTGCAAAGGTCCTCACCCTCCTCGTCGTCGGCGTCACCCTCAGCCTCCTCGGCAGCGCCGGGGGAAGCCTTCTTGCGGAGCTCGTCGGTGACCTTCTGGGCATCGTCGTCGCCGACAATGACGGCGATGTAAGGCTTGAGGGCCTCGGCCCAGACCTGGGACTCCTGCTCCTTCTCGTCGATGAGCTGGCCGGCAATGGCGGCAGCGTACTCAAGGACGATCTCGAGCTTCTCAGCCTTGGCCTTGTGCTTGGCGGGGATGACCTCCTTGAGCTTGGGAAGGACGACCTTGACGTCAGAGTCGCGCTTGACCTCGGGGATCTTGCCGTCAACGACGTTACCGACACGGATGAGGGTGTCGAGGGCCTGGCGAGTCTTCTCACGAGCCTCGGGGTCGGCCAAGTTGTCGTGGTTCTTCTCAAGACCGGGCATCATCTTGGGCAAGAAGGGAGCAACGATGTTGGGGTCGTCGACGAGCTTGCACATGTTGTCGACAATGACGGCGGACTTACGCTTGATGGCAGTCTCACGCTCGGCAAGACCACGGTCAAGGAGGGGAACCATGAGGGCAAGGGTGGGCTCCTGGACCTCAGTAACGAAGGTGGTGGCACCGAGCAAGTGAACGGTCTCGGGGACGTTCTCGGGCTTGGCGATACACTTGATAAGCTCGGGGATGAAGCGCTCGATATCCTTGTTGACGATCAACTGGCAGATGAGCTCCATGGTCTTGTAGGCACGCTCCTTGACCTCCTTCTTGGTGTCCCACATGGACTCGGAGACGACGGGGATGAGGTCGGGAACGCGGAAAGCGACCTGGGCGGGGGCGGTGCGGACGACGGTCTCGAGGACGTCGAGGGCAGCCATCTTCTCCTGCCACTTCTGGGCGGTCAGGAGGGAGTTGCAGACGGGGTCGAAGACACCCTTAACGGCGTTGGGGTTGATGGCCTCGGCGATGGCCAGGGCAGCAGCCTGAGCGGCATTCTTGACACCGGTGATCTTGTCACCAACGGCGGCGAGGACGTTGGGGAGGAGGGCGACGAGGAAGGGCTCGACGTGGGCAGAGACCTCGGAGTGCTGGGCAATGGCGGCGATGGCAACGGCAGCCTTCTCACGGGCAGCGGCATCCTTCTTGTTGTTGAACAGCTTGCGGATGGCCTCGATGCTCCTGCGGGGTAATCCATGTCAGTTCTGATGCTCCAGAAAAATTTTGTGTGTGCACCGAAAATAGCTCGCCGCTGAGTGGCCAGAATGAGCAGCCAACTCGCAGATGCTGGCGGGTCGGTGCAAAGGCCGCCCGAGACGAGGCGGAAAAAATAAGACGCAGAAAAAAAAAATCTGAAAAAGTTGGAGAAGGGTCCCAGGGCCGCGGACACGGTGGGTTGGGTCGCCTCTGCCATACTCTTTTCCGACCTTTCTCGTGCCCGTCGCATCATCGCCGTGGTGTGTAGGGAACGGAAGCGGGAGTCAAGGGGGGAGAAAAACTCACTTGGTGGGAACATCCTGGTCCTCGATGCGGCCGTTCATGAAAGAAGCCAGGGCGTTGGAGGACTCCTTGATGTCGGCAGCCTCCTTGGAGACGGTGAGCTTCTGGAAGAGCTCGTCAAGAACCTTGACGGACTGGGCGTTCTCGGAAGACATTATGGCGGTTGGTTGGGGGGTATTATCTCGATCGGGTGGATGTCGAAATTTGAAGTGTGAAAGAATCGCAGATCCGAACGTCTAAAGCGTCTAGATGCGAAGTCTATGCTCTATCGTATAACCGAAAGGCGAGTTCTGGGTATTTGGGGAAGGCCCGCGAGAAGAGACGACGACTGGAGGATCGTCGGAAACTTCTGCTCTAGATGGCTCTTCGGTCGCTGTTGTTTCTTCTTGCGAAGGCGGGGGTTGATCAGGGCAGCAAAGCTCTTGACAACCGTCGCAGACAGTGACGATGTTTTTGTGGAAAAGAAAGTCAAAGGACTGAGTGGAGATACGTCTGGAGGAAGACGAACAATCCAGGAGAGGAAGAAAAGGGAACGGAGGTAGAGAGAGGTTCGAGAGAGGAAGAGGAGGAAAAAAATATTCGGGAGGGGGGAGAAGATGGCGGGGGGATGAGTTTTTTTTATCTGCAATCGCTTTTCTGGCTTGTGTTATCGCTCTTGCCCCCTCCTCCCCCTCCATTCCCACTGAAAGAGGGCCACGCGAGGCCACTCAGGCGGACCCATGGGTGTACCCTCGCTGTGAGGTGTGTGGCAGGTCGCCTTAGTTGGCTTGGGCTGTCTGGGCTGCCTGCCTGCCTGCCACATTCACTCGCCGCCTTCCCACCAAAAAAGTTTTTTTATTTTATTTTTGCCTGACCTGAGGCACTGCCTTGGTCCTTCCGCTTGCTGATGCACTCAGAGAGAGAGTCCTGGCCCGGCGACGGCGACGCTAGCGGCAAGGGTAGCCCCACACATCAGAAAAATCAGAAACTGCGGAAACCAGGAGCGGTGCAGCGACCTGACTGGGTGTCGCTGCACTGTCCACGCTGTCCTATCCTGTCCGTCCTGTCCTGCTAACCACCTCACCTCAGTATCTTGCTCGCCCACTGACATGTCTCGAACAGTGTGAGTGCAGCGCTGCGGCGTGTGCTGGGCTGTACCCCTCCAGTCAGAGAGACAAACCCCCCTGGCGAGTAATGCTTATCGGCGGGGCTATCAGACCCCGCGCTAGTCCCAACCGGGGCAGAGGGTGGAAGGCGGTGAGAGAAATGCCCCTTCATGCGTTGGCTGCACCACTGGAATATTCTTTCTCAGGTCGACATTTTTTTTTTTCATTTTGCCTTGGGTGCCATTGGAAGCTCGGTTGCTAATTGACAATTGGGCATTCAGGGCCCACGGATGGTAATTTTGCCATTCGCAGTTTGCCCTTTGACATGTCACTGTTGGAGTGCTCGCTGGCGTCTTTTTCCAGTGTGGGTGTTCCTGACTTTTTTTCTTGTTGAGGTGTTCTTCACCAGGGACCCCCGCGTACTCTTTTTGTTAGTCTCACACGGCGACCATCCACCATCTCATAATGACAATGGTTGGTTCCAAGATTGCCATGCTATTCTTCCTGCTCCCGTCGGCGCAGAAACACCGTCTTACCTGGCCCCTGACCTAGGTGCGAAGTTCCGACGCTGGCCCAATGGAGCAGACCTCCGAGATATTCCCATGGGCCCGACATGTCGTCAACATCCCGTCGCATCCCCATACTTATCCCCGTCCCAGCCATCTCACCACCCCATACAAGCACAGAGCATCAGCACGCTGACATTGGAATGCCGGGTGGCTCACGATAAGCCCTATATTCCGTGCGTCTAGCGGATTATGGGGGAAGCACGACCGCGGCGGCGACACGGAGGAAGAAAAAAGGGGGGGTGAGACGGCCATCGTCCATGTGTTACCGCACACTCCCCTGCAGTTTCCAGGCCGTCTGAGTCGTCACCGACGGGTTCAACTACATGATTTGTCCCTATCCTCGCAATGCGAGCAATGTCCACGAAAGAAGCAAGTCAGGAGTAGGTAGCGTTGTCGGACGGGACAGATCTCACTGGGCCCCTTGCGCCTCGGCTTCGCCACCCCGGCCGCTCTGTGTTGTGTGTGCAGTGAAAGAAGCCAGGCATTGCAATATCCGAACTCATTGATTCTTCACACCCACTCCCGTTCTTGGGGGCGGCGCTAGGAGATCCTCCAGGAGATTGACTTTCCCATGGGGGCAACGTCCCTGAACTACTCCTATCCAAAATTCTTTTTTGGCTGTCTGTTACACGTCCTGCGTCTGAGAGTTTCCTGTCTCTTTCGAAGGTTCCGTACACGTACCTACGCCCATGTGAAAAGAAAAGAGGCGACATCGGCTTGTTTCCCATCGTCCCAACTTTTTTTTTTCCATTGCGTTCTTGTCTACGCTGCAGCATTATCCAATGTTTCTCGCCCCGTTGTTCGCTCGGCCGGTTCTGGGCTTCTCTGGTGTTCCGGACCACTCGGATCGTCCCTTTTTGCCACGGCCTGCCCGATTCGACTTGATTCATTCAAAACCAGCACCCGTCCGAGTTCCATCTGGGCCTTTGTTCCGCCGCCGCAAGTCCACCCTAGCATGGGCCGGAAGGAATGCGGATTGGTGGGAAGGCTGACGCAGATGCGACTGAGACTGGCCCAGGCTACGAGGCGAGGCCGCGAGATGGCAGCCAGGCCTCCCGAGGCCGACCAGATCGACAATGTTGCAGAATTCTGGTGGCTTGGAGTCGATCTCTGGTGTGGACAGCGGCATCTTCTCGCATCTCTACGAGCTGGATGGCATTGATGCATCAGAAGCAGCCATCACCAGTCCTGCCAACAACCTCGCTGTCACCGCCTTTCTATTCACAGTAACCGCACAAAAGCTGCAATCTGTAACCTGTACGCTGCATGTAACCCTCATCTGCAGGGCGGCTTCTTGACCGCATCAAGCAGGAGCATATCCCATCGCCCATCGCCCATCGGCCCCGTGCAGCCAGCCGCCATGCCTCGTTCCCCAGAATCTCTCTACATGAGGTACTCTCAACCGCATGTCGTCGATATTACCGTTCAGCCCGCCCGGTTGCTTATCGACCCCGCCATCTATCGTCAATAGATGGTGGCCTGAACGTATCGATAAGCGCCTCTGGTCTTTTTTTTTCTGCCGTGTGTTCGCTTGGCCCTTGGCTCCTCCACGATAACGCCAAAAAACACAGGTGCAAGCTGGCTACTCCACAAAATCGTGGGGCCCCGTAGAATTTTTTTCTTGCTCTGATTCTCGCGGTCCGTCATTTCTTAGCCGGGCAACGAGGTAGCAAGCAAGGGCCGCACGCCCTCCCGTCTTTCTGACCGCCTTGATGTCTGGCATGAAGATGGAGGGGTAAACTGGGTTCGTGATAATTCGAACGTCGGCCGTGGACTTTTCACAATTTCGAGGCTTGAAGATTCCTGGGTTGAGCAACAAGCCTCTAAGCACATGTCAAAAACTTTTCTTCCCTCCGATCTGCTTTTTTTTTTTTTTTCAAATGCCTCCCCTGTCATCTCGTTTTCTGCCTCAGGTGGCTGCCAGAAAAGACGAATGCTGATTCCTTCCCCCGCCATTGGCGTCGGCGTTAGCTCGGGTATTACTCAGCAATGGTCAACCTCCGATTGGCTGCTTTACTTTCCCAAGCTCTGTGACGTGGTGCGTGATGCTCCGGCTCTCACTGCCCGCCGTCTGGATTGAGACCATTCAGACCGGATTGATGACCTCGCGCCTGCTAGTCTCGAACATCTCCGCAGACCTTTGGAAAGGCCATATTCTGTCGCACAGAGCAATTGCCACGCATCGACACCGAATCCAAACCCCCATTCGAAGCTCCTGCGCCGTCCACCTTTCTCGACCCAACCGACACCTCCTCAAGCCAGTGTCCCCCGAGTGCGATGCAGCCCTGACGACCAGAGCCTTCCAACCACGCGGCCGAAGCATACCTAAACCACTTCCGATGGGACCAAACCCCAGCTCTCCAAAGACTTGAGGCTCAGACACCGCGGTCTCGAACCCGCCAAAATGACACCATCCCGAGAATCGAATCCATCACACCCATCTGAAATGCCTTGACATCAACTTGCCTCGGGCCTAGCCGTACGCGCAACCTTCGCGCGCATGCCGTCACTGAACAGACGTGACTTCCGAATACCTGCAGGTAAGAGTCAGCCTGTCGGTTGTACACCACGTCAGCTTCTCGTACTGATACTTCGGAACCGCAGTGGCTCGAAAACCAGTCCGCGCACCACCCTTACCCGGTCCCTGCCTGCTGCCTCAACAAACCTACTCCCGTGGTCACGAACCGATGGAATAAGATTACACTTTTGGGTCCGAAGTGTTTGCGAGAATGCGCCGGGTGGCATTGGCAAGTGTTGGAGACGCCCGCCAAGGGATATCCTTGAACGTTGACACCGGCGTCAACTGACGCCAAAGAACCTATCCTGTCTGGTCTCTAATGTCAGCCTGATGGCAGATGAGCACCCGGCTTCCAGAATCATCACGACACGCGTTGACAACCACAATGGGGTATTAATGGTATTACTGCTGCTATTGAATACATAGGGACTAGGCTACATGCCGGTGGTTCGAGGGCATCTGAGAAAGCTACTACATCTCGAGGGACGAGAGTACGATCTCACACGATGTGGACCCTTTGGTTATGCTTATTGAGTGTCATCTCCGAGACACGATGTCCCGGCTTAATGTCCGCATCCGAGACGACCATGGGTTCACGCGATCGCCTTGCAGTCGCCTTCATCATCATCGGCTTCGGGGTGATAGCACCCTCGTCAAACCCTTGTCCAGACGCACAGCCAGCACCACTCCAGGCGGCATTCGCTGCAGCTTTCCAAACTTCAGATACATCGCCCATCATTGGCAAGCAAGGTCCAGAAGAGACGGCAGTCAGCAGGCTCGTTGACAAACTGGGCCGGAACGCCATCCTCCAGGTTGTCGGCCAAGATTTGGTCCCGCACGTTCAGACTAGCTGCCGTGCTGCGTCGCATTGGCAAGTCTGTCAATTGAGACAACAACGCCTTTTGCTCGGCAGAAACCTCTACCAAGTCAGACTCGAGAGCTGCCTGTGTCAGGTTGAAGATGTCGCTGTACCGCAAAACCTGAGCGCCTTTGACACCGCCTACCGCTTGCATTGGCCTCTTTTCAGGTCTACCGCCAACGACGACGGTCCTCACGCCCACTCTTTTCATCTCTGATGCGAAGAGGGAGCAAGTCGAGGCGCAGAACCCATCCGTCAGCAGAATAATGTCCTGGGCTTTGAAGGGCTGGGTGAAGTTTCGACGGTTTCCGTACCCCGTTACCTCGATGCCGATCCCGAACGTTTCGTTGGCCGTTGTAAGGTTGTTGTTCAGATCCGAACGGATGATGGCTGTGTACGGATCGCCAGCCCACATGTTGGGAGCGAACTTGGCGTCGAAAGACTCGAAATGCTTCCCAGTCACGTCGACTTCGTAACGGTAGTTCCACGAGCTTTGCGCCAAGCTGACTGCCTCCTCACTCGGCGATGTTGCGGAATCGATCTTCCCGCTAGCTTCAGAAACGATCTTGGCCAACGCCATGAACTGTTCGTTTTCTCTCCATCGGCTGAAACTTCCCTGCTCAATCTCTGGAAAGAATTGACGAAATAGGTCTAGCCCTTGCAAAACATAACCGCCCGCGTTCATCTGCAAGTCGATGATGATCCGGGACTTGCCATCAGACCGGCATCCCTGGAGGAAATCTTCAACGGCCTTCTGGAACGTTCTTGGGTTGCTGGGGTCAAAGCCGGAGATGTACAGCACTGCCACATCTTCAAGGTCACCACCTTCCATGTAGAAGCCTGAGACCTTTCCATCGGCGGTGCTAACCACTGGAGCTAGGGCTTCTTCGACCTGACCCTTCTCCGTCGTTGACGGTTGCGAGGTTGTACCTAGTAAACTCGGGTTGCCAGCACAGAACTTTTGGTAAAACGACTCTCCATCCGTCACATTTGCGAAGCTGGCTTTGACAACAGCAATATTGGCGGCGGACTCCGTCTCTCCTGTTGCGAACTCTGCTGTCGTGTTCTTGCCAGGGTATAGGTATTTGTGCCAACCGCCAATTCTGAACAAGCCCGACGTGCTGCCGACGTTGATCTTGGCTCTGGAAAAGAACATGGCATTATATGCGGCATCCAGGTCCTGGTTTCCGGAAACCGTATCGACGATGTTCTGAACGTATTTCGACGAATCAACTCCGTTCAGCCGTGTCAGAATCCTAGCCGCGTCGCGCTTCTCGCCGACCTCTTCCCATTTCTTGATGACCGGAAGCGACGTCGGGTCCTTGCTGTAAGACACCAACCCGAACGGACGTACATACTCGAAGACGCCTGTTAAAGCGTCAGGCATGAATTGGAAATGCCCGTCACGAGCTTGCGCTGTCAGAACGAAGAGGTCTTCCTGGAACGCTAGCTCGCCGTCGTATTTATCGGCCTCAAGGTTCGCACGAACTTTCTCCAGGTGGCCGACGATATCGAAACGGCCAGGCTCGTAGTCCGCAGGCGGGCTTTTGAGAAATACCAGATCCGACTGCCACTCAAGGTACGGTCGGATTGAATCAACTAGCTCGATGGCGGCATCCTTGTGCAGAGGCACCGACTTGAGACAGTCGTGCGCGACTTTGGCGGGTACAGTCGGAGATGCGCCTGGGAGCAAACGATCTTGTTAGCCTAAATTCGTTCGAGTTCTGCTATCCGGGCAGTGTCCCCTATGAATAAATCGTAGTATAATCCTTCAACGAGAATGAAAGTAGTAGAGGACGATAATAATAACGAATATAGACGACGATAACGACGACAACGACAAACGACAACGACGACAACAACAACAAACGACGACAACGACGACAACGACGACGACGACAACAACGACGATAAACGACGACGACAAACAATAGCAACAAAAAAAGTGAGTATGAATGTATCCACTTTAGTACAGATATACTACTTATGTGGTAGACACTGCCCAGCTAGCAAAACTCATTCGTTATGGCGAGATGCACACTGCCTACCTCGGAACGCTGATGCCCAGCTGCTGCTCACCACCGCGCATGGCTCTTTTGTCAAAGTCGGCGGATCAGCGGGAGACGTGGTTGACGGCCTGATGAGCGTTGTGAAAGACGCCGTCTGGTTGCGTGATTGAGACTGGCTCGTACAAGTAGTCGAAGTGACTGGCGGGCCTGCAGTGGAAGTTGGAATGGCCGTGGCCACTCTGGTTCCGATGCAGGAGCAGGCACTCGACAGCCGAGTCGAAAACGCGTCGGGCGCACCACCAGAGCAGTGAGAAGCAAAAGAAGGGATGTCGGTACTAGCCACCGACTGGGCAATGAAAGTCGTGCAAAATGCCTGGGCTGAACTCAGGCGTCCGGGGATCTGAGTCGCGACGAGAGCTCGAATGCAGTTGTCAGCAGCACAGTCTGCGGCAACAAGTGCCACAGCCGGAAGCAGCATTAAAATCGAGGGGATCATCCTCGACTACCGCTGTCTTCCGTCCCTATCGTCGTCGTATTTATCGGCCTCAAGGTTCGCACGAATCTTCTCCAGGTGGCTGACGACGACGCGGCTAGGCTCATAATCCCTAGGCGGGCTTTTGAGGAACGCCAGATCCGACTGCCACTCAAGGTACGGTCGGATTGAATCAACTAAGAGCGGGTGTTGTGTCGTCCCTGTCGTCGTATCTGTCCTGTGTCCCTGTCGTCGTCCTACCTGTCGCTCTATATATGGAAGCCGTCGAGGACGTGCCCTCAACCGTGATGGCCCCAGTCTCCCTCGCGACACCTGTCATGCGTTGTGGGTGTTTGCTGGGACATGCGATCGGAGATATATTGGTTTGTCTTGGGCTAATCTCTCGGTAGCAAGCGACCCTTTTGGCTCCACCACCAAAAGGTGGCCCTCTCATCTCTGGAATACGAGACTTGGCCGGCGATCTGCCGCCAACGTATCAGCCTCACGCGTCGCTGCCAGTCCAGCGGGTTTAAATGGCATCGTCGTCTGCTGCTACTATCGTTATCTACTTCTTTACTGTTGAGCAACTCAGTCCATGACCGACATCAAGCCTTGAGAAGGCGTTTTCAAACAGGAATTCCTGGGTCTTAATAGTTGTCGGCATCCCCGTTGCCTGACTCGTGGCGAAGCTGCCCACCTTTTGAGTGGGAGTACTCGATTTCACAATGTTCAACGTCTCATTCAACGTCAATCAAGGGATCGACGGAACCGGCGATTCGCGATTGTTTGTGGGACCACGGCCGCTTTTGTCCTTTGGTTTCCTGTACGACACAACAGGGTGCATGAACTCCAGCAATCCCTTGCATGTGGCCCAGAGCCAGTGCTCTCGCCAGTGTATGTTCCCCACAGCTTCTGAATTTTCACTGTACTGCGTGCTCGTGACTGCGAACTTCACGTCTTTCAAACATGCACATCACCAGTAGTGGCTTGTTTTGGCTGTTGAACTCGTCAAATCCTGCTCCCAGTTCGATATGTCCTCTCGATGACCAACAGCCAACAGAGCTATCGTGATGCCTTGCTCTCACTGCCGATGGCCACATCTCGAATCCTTTATGAGTTGTCTACAATGTCAAGATGCTTTCTTTCATCAAATTTAGAATCGCTAGAAACAATGCAACACCCACCATTCTTAATCTCAAAGGAACACTCGAACGCCCTTATGCCCGTCATTGATGTCGCTATTTCCACAAACAACAGCCGAATAACTACGGCTAGGACCCAGCAAGAAGCTTCAATATTGTCGTTCAACAGACTACCATGATCTCCAACCACCTGATCTTCATGAACTCTCATGCCAATTCCGCCCGCCATCTCACCGACGCAAAATGCAATGCCACGACACAGAGCAATATTCACCCGCCAGCACGGCATCAATCTACAGCTCTGATTCGTACAACAGCGCGGCACCAAGCCCGAAGACAGTCAACGTCTATGACGAAGACTGGTACAAACGGAATAGCCGCGAGCACCCCGACGCCGAGCTCGTAGAAGCGAACATCGCGAATGCGAAGCGAGGCAAAGACGACAGCGCAGCTTACATCGCCCTCCAGAAGAATGGCCGTCCGCACGCCGTCCTTGCGGGCGTGAACATGCCCAAACCTCCGCCCAAACAACAATACGCAGGTCGCTGGAATTACATCGAGTTCGTCCCGGAATGGAACGATCCGTTGTGGGTAGATCCCCAGCTCGAGATCGACGAGGAGGACCCGCACAAGCGCCTTGTTCGTCCGAATGACTTGCTGCGTTACCTGCGTCCCGCGCAACGCCCGGAAGACCAGATCCGGAAGCCCACGGCTATGGCACTGCGATTCGGCATATTTCCCATGCGCCAGGACGGCCGGTCTAGAATGACGCCGACAAGAAGCACATTTCGACAGCTTGCCGTCGGCGGCACTGCCAACAAGGTCGTCAGCGGCGAGGACGTTGCTAGAGAGGCTGAAAGGCTTGCTAAGCACTTTGGCGATGATAGTGTCGAAGCGCTTCTGAAAAAATACGCAAGTATGGATCCCAGCGGTAAAGGCAGACTTTCGGAGGAGAGTGCCTTCGTCCTCAATGCCATGACGAGCATGCAAGAGGACGAAGACTGGCAAAGGATACTCTTTTTGGGAGCTACTACCAACGAAGTGAGGCTATATTCCCTCGATGGCGACGGAAGTGCTAATAAGACCTCAGCTATTGAACCATGGCGTCATGTCGTTTGGGAACGACTCCCACATCACGCTGAAGAATCCCGTGCATAGGTGCGAAACCACAGTCCATGCTTGGAAGTTGAGGACTAACGGATCCCTTGGTAGACTTTTGCGTAGAGACAGATGGGAATCGCCTCTTTGGCGTGGCGAAAACGAGAACACGCCCAGATTGGTTTATCAAGTTGGGAATCACAAGGGCGAGCTAGATCCTGGCGTAGGTCAACTGCTGCTTCTGTCTCGAGGAGACCTTGCTAACGGAGGTATGCGAATAGAGCGATGATTATGTGTGGG
The DNA here is from genome assembly GCA_027406065.1 of Colletotrichum cordylinicola. Classification (NCBI taxonomy): domain Eukaryota; kingdom Fungi; phylum Ascomycota; class Sordariomycetes; order Glomerellales; family Glomerellaceae; genus Colletotrichum; species Colletotrichum cordylinicola. The sequence goes on along the minus strand of JANVYD010000011.1, from coordinate 982,219 downwards.
AATGTCTGCAGCCCGCCTTGGTTCTGGCGTCTCGAATGCTTTTCTACCTCGAAGCGAACGATCCGTTTTGGAAAGCTCTTTGCGATGTCTGGAACAGAATGCCTGTCCTAGAATCACGCGACGGTCGGCCAAAGGACCAGAGAGACCGGTGGCCGATGTTCACTTTCTCCAAGGATCCAGACCCCCTCCCCCCCGGTGGCCAGCCCTTCATCCCGCCAGAGTACTACCAGCTCCTGGATCCTATTGAAACCACCGCGAACACCCTGAACGACTGGCTGGTATTGAACGTTACAAGCACATTCCACACTGAGCACGAAGCAGAAGGGCAACCTCTGAACGGCATAACCTTTGCCGAAGATGATGGGACAATTCGCATGTGTCTCGGGGCCGACGATATTTACCCATTGCTTGTGCACGGATACACTACGGATGAACGACTTATGTTTTCCTTCCGTATTGCGACTACTCTAGTTCACGAGATGGCCGTAAGTTTCTCAAGAGACCACGTCGAGTTGCGGATAGTTAACACGTCGCAGCACGCTGTCACCTACGCCCACAGGAACTGGATGCACACGCCTGGGCCGTCTAGCCTGCCGCTTATCTCTGGTCATCCTGCGGTGGAGAATTCAATCGCCTCCATAGGGAAGCTTCTCTTCGCCCATTCGAGAACTCCAGAGCCGTTCTTCGAGCAAGAGCAGAGATGCGAAGTGGGCTTCTCGTTGGAAAATCACGTAAGGTGCCCTCTTTGCGATTGCTTCCGCAACTTGTGTTAACAAACTCGAAGCTCTTTGGAGGTACCGCCTGGCCTTTGGTTGGCCGGGGTTCACATGTCCATCCCAAACATCTGTTCTCTACGTCTTGCGGCCTCACTTTGTATAGGTGGCCGCGGGCGTTGCATCAAGACCCTCCCGGCGACGACGAAACACGCAAAGACCCCAGCGACACGATCCTCAAAACCCCGAGGCTTGTCTCGAACCAGTACGCGACATTCATATCAGTGGCCCAAGTGCTCCGCTTCTTCACTGAAGAGTGGTGGACCACCCAGATCCCGCGCTTTGGGAGTGCTGCGATGCGTCTCAACACAGACATGCCCACCAGGATCCTTCCGCCCCCGGACCGGGCAATGCCAACCTTCAATGACGAAGATCTCTTGCCAAAGCAGTGGGATTCGTGGAACGAGTGGCCTGACGATCTGGTCAAGACGAATCCGTTGGTATACGAATTCCTGCTGGTCCTGACTCAGGAGCATCTGAACCTGCCCTGCGCGAAGGTCAAGTGGCAGGTGGACTACCTCAGCTGGACGGATAGACGATGGGTGCTCTGCAACACGAGCGCGCAGGCTAACATCATTGTTATCGAGGCTGTGATCGCAGCGACGTACCGACGAAACCTGGTCAACATGGGGCACCAAGAGCTCCAGAAGTGGAAGGACGAAACGCTGGTAGGGTACCAGAACATGTTGGCCGGGTTCACAAAACGCATGTGCGGTCGAAAGCTGAAATTACCCGCGCCGTCGCTCAGTCTTTTGAATGCAGACACATTCTGGGACAACATCGGCACGGTGGCGCAAGGTGCGGGCCGGAGACTCGCCGAGCTTTTGCGGACGTTTTACGGAGAGCTTCAGTATGAAGTCCACACCATCCAGGGTCTGTACCTCGACATCTTCAACCTCGGCGACGAGGATAGGATCAGGTTTACGATACAGCCGGTGATACGGACTTTGAATTCTCGGATCCAAACACTGACCGGCCTCCATGACGCGATCATCATCCTGATCAACCAACCGCAAACCACTCGGATGTATCCGGGTATCGCTGAGGAGTTCGGGCCCATGTTCGAACGGGGAGTAGAGACGACTAAATATCTGTTCGGATGGTCTGGGGAGATCACGCGGATCAAGCTGGAGAATTGGGCCCTTCTCCTCCCGCTCATTCCCAACATCCATGTTGCGCACCGTCCGTCTTCGGCCCGGTTGTTCACCTTTGCGAGGCGCGAGATTGAGCTGTTGCCAGCAAAAGAGTTTGAAGCGGTGCAGAACTACGTGTGCACGCTTCAGAACGCGACCAGTTACACCAAGCAGACGATCAACACCATTAACGCGGATAGTCTGAAGAGGGACGTGGATTACATGCTACGCGGGGCGGTGAGCCGAATCAAGGATATCTTTGGTGGTGTCCTGCACGAGGCCTCGGACGAGGCGCTGGACTCTAAGGTGCCTGACCTGGGTGTGAGGCCGGTGAAGAAGGTGAAGTATAATGCGCCCAGTCTTGAGAAACCGATGCTGGTCAAAGCTTCGACTGCTGCAGCTGCCAGGAAGTTGATATATAAGGACTCAAAGAAGGGGCAATCCGGGAGAAGACGCGCAAGTGTGAAACCGCAGAATCCTGGCCCAATCTTCCACAACCACCAGGCGCAAGGGAAGCCAGCAGTCTCCGGTATCTCTACCATCGACTCGCTCCCTCCCAAGCTGCCCACAGCGGACATGTTTTCCTTCAACACCACAGGTTTTGTACCCATGGCCGGCATCGAGCACACCGGCTCTAGCACGATCAACAAGCTCACACCATCGGACCCCGCGTCGGTCAACCTCTTCCCTGCGCCGTATGCGCTGACGGGCACGCTCACCGGGGACTTGGTGCGCGAGGCCGAGATGATGGAGGAGCGCAGGCAGGTGTTGTTTTCGGGTAAGCATGAGGGAGGATATCGCGATCCGCAGGGCAATGGGCTGGACTCGCCGGAGACGCCCAAGTTTGTGAGCAGGTTCCCCCATCCGCATGATGGGACGCCCTGAGGGATGGGATTGGAGGTGGTCTTGGAGGGTTGGGGGTATTGGAGTTTTGAGTTGATTTCGCTTGATAGAATTGTTATTTTCGTACCTTAGGGCTTTTGTTTTTAAAAGAGTTGTTTTCTCATCATAGATGCTACCTTAGCGACCGGAAGGTGGTACAGCTAGGGCGATCGTCGTGGGAGCATTTATGCCCAAGGTTATTGGAATGCAACCAAAGCCCCCTGTGAAGCTGGCCGTCGAGCTCAACATCAGAAGAGTGCCTAGGAAGCTGAGTACTCGGCTGGCTCCGTGCTTGCTCCTGTGATGCGTTTACGAAAACGAGAACGAGGTCTGCGTAGTCCACTAGGCGACCCCACTCGATGACCCCCACGATCGAGAAGCCGTTAGCACCTGAATTGGAAGCGATCAAGAATTCCAACACTGTCGTCCACAATCCCACGTGCAAGAATTGTAAAACTCATGATCAAATTCCGCAGGACTTCTGGCTGAGCATGCGAAGTAATACTATACCTGTGTAGAGTCGTTATCGTCCCCGCCCTCATGGATTATTTGCCCCTTTCTGGCTAGTAGGCTATCACCACCACTCCAATGGGCATGGAGATGATACCGCGGGGCAAGATTCTTGGCTTGGGGTCGCCCTCGCCTACTCTACAATATTTACGTTGACACTAGCCATCTAGCCTATTCGCCCTCGCAGGCTGTCACATGAGAACCCACATGGCGTCGTACGGGGCAAGTGCGAGCCTCAGTGGCATATGGGAATCGGGCCAGTAGACCTGCCCGAAATGAGGCTGCAATCACTACGCAGGAATCTCGTGGCGAAGCGTGAGAGTCCAGCCGGCTAGCCTCCTTCATTGGGGCTTCCCCGGGGCACTTACAAGATGAGCTTCTTGGACAAGTCCGTTCACCGTCGGCCCGACAGGCAGGATATTGGGTTTACGAGATCGGTATGGCAGTGGATGCAACCCCTTTTCGTGTCATTATCTCGGTAGCTCGGAAAGATAATCGTGTATCTGAGTTCCACTAGGCTAGTTGACTGTAATATCCAGTAGCCCGTGATGCTACAGAGCCAAGCCTCGGGGCTTTGGTACGAGAGGCATCGTTCTCGCGACACTAAGACACCGGCTGCTGCGGATCATGAAGCCTTGAAGGCGCAGTGAATGTCGGCACGAGACGGACCTGAATGAGATCGTCTGCCTGGGCGGCGTTTGTTTAAGAGTCAATGAGAAGTCCTCGCAAAGACTTCTGATAGTTCATCATCCTCATCCTCTCTAACCTTCACCTTTTTGTCACTCATACTCAACCAATCTTGCTTTCGTCACGATGGCTCCCCGCTCATATTCAGCCAAGTGGGTGCTTGCCGCTCTTGTGAGCACTGCAACTGCCCAAGGCGTGGGGCAAACCAACTCCTCTGCCTGCGATACACTCCAGCAGAGTCTGGGCAACATTACCGTCCTACCAGGCAGTGACGGCTACACGAACGCAACCGAAGGTCCGTATCTCAATGTGAACATGAGAGGCATATCATATCTGGCTTTCAACATGCTGATTAAACAAAATTAGACTACTTCAACGCTGCCGCTTGGCTGTCACCTTCCTGCGTTGTTGCTCCCACCACTAGCCAAGAAATGTCCAACATCTTGGGAATCTTCAATGACACCAACACTCAGTTTGCGATCAGAGGCGGTGGTCACATGACCATTGCGAATGCCGCGAACATAGACGCCCCTGGTGTTCTGATCGCTACGTCTGGGCTGAGCAACCTGATTCTTTCTGAGGACCAATCAACCATCGAAGTCGGTGCGGGAAATACTTGGTCGGATGTTTACCGCTTCCTGGAGCCATACAAGCTCGTTGTTGTTGGGGGAAGAGCTGGTAAGTTGATTCCCCTCACCATTTAGGTACGCTTTGGGGTGACTAACGTGGGAAGGCTTGGTCGGTGTGCCCGGATTCCTTCTCGGGGGAGGTATCTCGTTTTTCAGCAATGAGCACGGGTGGGCCTCTGCGAATGTCGTCCAGTATGATGTACGTGTAACTCTCCGTAAACCGTCTTCGACCGCCTCTATAGGTCATCGTTCGATGATGACGGAGCCACAACCCCTTTTCAGATTTGTTTGGCTAATTCGCGCTCTACAGTGCGTTCTCGGTAATGGAGATATTGTGTCTGCGACTGCTTCAAACGAGTATTCCGACCTCTTCTGGGCACTCCGCGGCGGAGGTAACTCCTTTGCCATTGTCACCGGCTTTCATCTCAAGACTTTCTCTCTACCCGAGGTTGCGGTTGGCGAGAACCAGTACAGCGCGAACTCGAGCGCGCAGTTCCTCGACAGCATCTATAACTTTGCTCTTGACGGCTCCAGCGATTCCAGCGTTGGAATCGAGCCCAGGGTCCAGTGGATCCCGTCCTTGTACCCCGACCCAAGCTACTACTCCATTCTGTTCAACAACGGCGACACCACCACCCCGCCTGCCCTCGTCAACTTCACGCAAACAATGGAACCTATCAGCTCGTCATTCATCGTCAGACCTTCCATGTACAACTGGACACAGTTTGCGGACTCTAGCCGGAGTCAGCTCGCTGGGCTCAGGAGTGCGTTCCACGTCGTCACCATCAAGGCCAACCGACAAGCTCTTGACATTGTGCACGACGTGTTTTTGGACATGATGAAGACCCAGATCTCTGGGGTTACCAACGTCATTGGAAGTCTTGCCTTTGTCCCTATCACCGAGAACTTTTTGAGCGTGTCTACTGCCAATGGTGGCGACCCCATGGATGTGGATGCTACCCAGGGGACTTACATCTTGGTCGAAGAAACTGTTGTGTGGTCAGAGGCCTCAGACGATGCCAAGGTTGCCCAGTTCCTCACGGACTTCGACACAAACGTAACGTCGCAACTCAATGCTTTGGGAGACATTATGTCTCCGTTCTTGTACCTGAACTATGCTGGCGCGGGCCAGCCTGTGTTCCAGGGGTACGCCGGCGACAACCTTCAGAAGATGAAGGACATTCGCGCCAAGTATGATCCCGATCTCATCTTCACTGACTTGATGCCTGGTGGCTGGAAGGTCGAGGCGGCTTAGAGTCAGTACTTGGGTGCTGCACAAGTGTAGTCATACGGCTACAGTCTTTGGAGGCCTCTGAGTGGTTCCTAATTCGGCATAAACAGACGTTTCCACTATCTCATTCTCAACAACTTGTCAGATGGATGTCATCCGACAGATTCTGGGTACATCGACCCGAGGTGTGCTGGGAATTTGATCTGTCTCAATTGGAAGAAATCGACTCTACTGGTTTGTTCAAGAACACTCAAAGTGTTAGACGTTTCTTGTTCTCCCAAGACATCAAACTATCACTCAAATCACATGCTAAATATAAGCCATGGTCAAATTAATTGGTTATTTGAATGTTCAAAGTCTTGATTGATTTGGATGATGAGCTATGGGCCTATAGGGTCACAGACGGCCAAAAATGACGAAGAGTCTCCCACACCCATGAAGAATGCCGATATTCTGGCCACCTGTGTCGTACAATGCCTTGCGTAGGACTTGGGAACTTAGGACATCGATGTTCGGGCGCATGTTGCTACCACTACCACAATGGCAGGGGGTTTATGGCGTCGGCAGGTTTTGGCATACTGACTCCCCAATGTTCAACGATGCAAGTGCCGTTCATCCTCCATAGATCCACCCATCCAAGTGGCTCACTGTCAACTTGCTCAACGCGCTGGAAAATCCAAGCACGGTTGTTGTCGATTCCCTTATTGATGACGGTGAAGTTGACAGACTCGGGATCAAAGTTGGCGAGGTAGTCGAGGACGTTCTGCCTGCCGGAAAGCAGGAAGGGGTCGTGTTGGATGTAGCCCTCGTCGTAATGTCTCGGTACACCCTCGGTGTATTGTTGGTCGACGATAATAGTCTGAACTGCCTGCTCGAAAATAGCTCTCTGCTCTTCGGCTGTTGCAGGTCGAGGAGGGCAGTACGATGCCTCTTGAGTTTGTTCCGCGTGTGATGTGGTAAGTATGAATGCGAAACAGGTAATGGCGGCGTAGATTGATTTCATGGTGTCTGGTGCAAAGATTGAGACGGTATGTTGAGGAAGTTTCGAGCCCACCCAGTAGGGGTTTTCACAGTAAGGTAAAAAGCAGTAAAAGCACCTCGGTCAGTGCCCAGTCCAGTAGCTTCGCAGTAAAGATTGAGACGGTATAATTGGTTGTTCAGACGCAAGATTTGGAATGAGAGTGACGGACGCTGTCACCAGGCAGACAGAGACCTTGTATTAAATACTTGTCCACATGTTGCTAGCCTTCAGCATCCGTGATCGTCTTTCGTTACACACAGCCCTTTCAAGTTCGGAGCCATCCACCATCGAGGCGCAGCGTGACTTCATTGAAGAGCCCCAGTAAGGAATATGAATCCGCCCTTACAAATGCCGCTCCATGTCGATGAAGCACTCGGTAAGCAGCTCATGTCTAGATTTCCGGATTTAAATGACAATGGCACGTGCGTAGCGCGCGGTTGAAGCTTCTTCGAACTACTTGCGGAGCCAAATGACCACGAGGTTGCACGAGCGAATGATGTTGCTAGAATGCTCCGAATCCCGCGGTAGTCCGACTTGGCCATCTAGCTGGTTCCACTTCACAGTCGGAATCAAAAACTCGACTTGACTAACACGGTATCTATCATGATATAAGATGCTGACTATGTCAATAAAGCATCACAAATAGAAAACCCTGCGCTGGAGTTGGAAGTTGGCGGCGAATCAACTCCATCATCTTTTACTTATTCAAACTTGAGCCCTTTGATCACAATTGCTATGAAGATCAGTATCACTACTTTCGCCACGGCTTTCGTGGCTTTTACGGCCTCTGCGCAAGCCGTCCACTGCCCTCCTAAATCTGCAAGTCCAAGCGAGCAGCGACTCATCTTCGCCGAGTTTTACCAGAAGCTCTATACCGACATGAACGCTACCCAAGCCCTCATCGACCACATGGCAGAGGACTACATCCAGCATAACCCCTACGCGCTCTCGGGTCTCAACAATTCGATCGAAGCATTGTCGTTTGTCATCCCGGAGACAGTGAAGTTCAACGTCACATTCAGTGGCATTGATGGAGACTTGGCTTTTGTATACTTGAGAATGGACATTGCTGGGGAGCCGCGTCCGAGAGCGGTGGTTGATCTCTTCCGGTTCAACGGGTCTTGTATTCAGGAACATTGGGACGTCATGCAAGAGAGACCGGACAACGCCGCAAACCCTCTGGATATGTGGTAGAACAGAATTGGTCCGAGTCCGAAGGGAGCACCGTATTGGACTCTGTGTAGAAACATCCATTCGTCATAATAGAATCTGAACCAGAGTCGTCAACTATCAATGTTTGTGATATGGAATCCAAGATTTGCGCTATTTGCCTTGGTATCGTAGCAAAATTGTCAGAGCTCGTCTTTAACATGCTTTCCCTCTCCATTCGCCACAGATGCAAGCTTTTCGCATGAATATCCAGTCTTCGCAGACAGCGGTTTGTTAGGATAAACGCAAATGGGCGGTTCAGACTTTGTCTCGACCTTCTCCGTTCCAAGACCGACTGCAGGCAGACTTTCGGGAGCGGTTCCGTCCTCAACCCATGATCTCAGAGTATCCAGGGCCTTCAGTGGGTACGGAATTCCAGCGGGCGCTACGCAGTGCGTGGCTCCAGGGACCTCGAAATAGCGGTAATAGTCTTGAGTCGAGACATTACGAGAGCTGTCGAGAGCCAAAACACGATCGTAGTATTGCCGCATAGCCTTGACAGGGACGGCCTCGTCATTCAAAGAGTGCCAGCTGATCATCTTCTTGCCCAATTGACGGAACCGGTGAAGGTCGGGGTTGTTGCTGCTGAACATACCGTCCCATTCGTTGACGCTTTCTCGGAAAGTTTGAACGTACTCAGCATGCGTCATCTTCGTCGGGTCAAAGGACGGGTTTTTCTTCACCATGAGTCGGATCCAGTCGTCGGCGATTGTGAAAGGCCGTCCACCAGAGCAAGTTTCTCCTTCGCAGTGAGTATTGGCGATCGACATCATACCAGTTACTGCGGTGCCAACAGTGACGCCTGGAAATAGCTGATTTCCTTCGAGGTCAACCGGGCCTTCGAGCAATGCCTTGTACACCTCCACAGCCGTGCTCGAAATGGTGGTTGACTTTCCTTCGCAGTCGATGGTAGTTCCGATCAAGGATGCGAGATCGAAATCGCATGATTCTACATCTGCACCTTTACCACAAGATTCGGCCAGCGCAGAAACAATTGCCTCAAACTCGCATGCCTGAGGATAGATGCCTTTCTGGTTCATGATGAATTGCGGCCAGTACATCGCCACCAAAAGCGACGAGAAGTTGACTGCTGGGCAGCTTGTAAGGAGGCCATCGTAGTCTTCGGGATATCTCTGAGCAATGGTGAGACCCTGTCTCCCACCAGTTGAGCAACCTTGCCAGTAAGAGAACTTGGGGAGTGACCCATAGGCCTCACTGATAATGTGCTTGGATATGACGGTCATGTCATGGAGAGCTCGGTGCCCAAAGTTGACAATCAAGGGATACTCCAAGTTTCCTGGGTTCTTCATGAGCCAAGTATCGGCAGTTGCGAACATGTTGTGGTTGTAACCAGCGTTCGTGGTTGCGACTGCATAACCCTGTGAGGCTAAGGCAGATCTGATGTCGGCTCCCAATTCCCCAGCGGACCAACCGCCTCCTCCGACGCCAACGTAGCGTCCATTGTAGTTGGACGTTGGAAGCCAAACCTGAACAGTGACATCGTCGTTGTGGCCGGGATGGGTGTATGATATCGTCACATTACAAGCCTGCACGCCGTTCTCAGCGACAAGAGCAGCTTCCGGTAAGAATCCAGCCTGGGGTTTGAACCCATCCAGAGTTGAGGTCGTGATCGACAACAGTTGAGCGCCATGAAGGTTGGGGAAAGAGAAATTCTCCTTGGAGCAGGATGTTGTCTTGCCGGCGGCAATCTGGGCGAACAGAAAGGACACCCCAATCCGAACGGAGTTAACGCCGCGGCGTTTTGGCGCGGTGTGAGGGAACCGCATGTCGACCTTCTTTCAGCGCGGGATGAGAGACACTTAAAGACTCAGTGGGAAAAAATCCGAAGCTTAGACTGTAAATGAGAGTTTAGTTATGGAAAGCAACGAAACCAACTTGGTCCTGCTAGATTTGACTCAATAATGATTCAGTTGGGCTTCCCGTGATTAGCCGAGGTCAAATCAAATAACTCAACAGACGCGTCAACAGCGGTTTCCAGAGCCCCACGTTACAACAATCCCTTGAACATCGCTGTCCGCAAGGATTCCGGATTGAGCGGACTCCGCGAAAAGTTGAAAGTCCGCGAGTGGGATCGCCATGGCCAATGCGCAGTCAGTAGCAGGTATAAACGACCGCCTTCCGCGCGATCCACGGCACGCGTACCCGTCTAATAGACGAACTATGCATTGTATTGGCTGCCAACTTTCTGTTACACTTGGGATCCAGTTCTACCCGCTGAGCGCAATTGTACGACTTTTCGACCGTGTCTTACCCCGTTAAAGGCGCTGTAAAGTCGTTTCGCGTTGAGCAGAGTGAACACCAACGTTCCACACACGGACAAAGACGGGTGCGATTGGGTTCGTATTCGCAGGAATACGGACCTCTGCATCAACCCGCCAAAATAACTCTACGCATCAATGGCAAGCGTCTATTGATCCGCGACGGCCCTAGCCTAGTCCTGTACTCTAAATCCAGCCAGTCGTAGACTTTGGGATTGGCCGCTGTATCAGTAGCGGGGTGTTGATCGACGCTTGAGCCGCCAAGTCTGGCGAACAGTCATTGCGGCGAAAGCTAGTTTAGGGCAAGAAGTTGAAAAACGGAACTTCAGTGTTTCAAAGAAGATGGCTGTGGAATTTGAAGATAAATACTTGCTGATGTCTCGATTTCCCAAGCGGTGTCATCACTTCAATCTGCGGAATACCAAGATCAAAAGATTACACAACTGCTCATCATGAGAGTCAGCATCATCGGCGCGACGGGTGAGACCGGCCAGTCCATCATCGACGGCCTCCTCAAGTCGACTGAGCCCAAGTTTGTTGGTGTCTCTTGCGAAACCTTGAGGCTTAATGCAGCTAACTCATAACCAGGATATCACGGCTCTCACTCGTCCAGCCTCACTGCAAAAGCCCGAGGTGCTGGACCTCCAGACGAAAGGCATCCACATCGTCGCCGCTGATCTTGAGGGTCCCGAGGATGCACTCACGGAGGTTCTCAAAGAGACAGATGTCATGATTTCTGCCATCAATGCTGGGAATCTGATGGCTCAGATTCCTCTCATTAATGCATCCAAAGCGGCTGGTGTCAAGCGATTTATTCCTTGCTTTTTCGCTACCATAGTCCCTCCCAAGGGCATCTTGAAGCTGAGAGACATCGTGGGTTGAGCACTCTGACTTGGGAACAAGATATATCAGTCTTGAGCTAACCTGAATGATAGAAGGAGGATGTATTAAATCATGTCAAGAAGGTGCGCTTGCCATACACGGCAATCGACGTCGGTTGGTGGTACCAAATCACGCTGCCGCGTCTTGCATCCGGTCGCATCGATTACGCAACCACATTAGTAACTGATGGAATTGGAGGGGATGGAAACATGCTGTCGGCTATTACTGATGTGCGTGACATTGGGTCATATGTTGCTCGGATCATTGCAGACCCTCGCACGTTGAATCACATGGTCTTTGCATACAACGAACTGATCACTCAAAACCAAGTGTATGACTTGTTGGAGAAGATGAGCGGGGAGAAGGTCAAGAGAAACCACGTGAGTTCGGTTCCGTCGACAGTTGCAGTATCGAGACTAAACAGTCAACAGATATCGGTTGAGGCAATCAAGGCAGGAGTCGCTCAAATGGAGGCTTCGAACCTGGGGCCGGACTCACCAGAGTTCTACGAACTGATCCGCTTTCAGTACTGGCATTCTTGGGCCATTCGTGGGGATAACACACCCGAGTACGCAAAGTATTTGGGGTACTTGAACACGAAGGATCTGTACCCGGACGTTGGTTTCATTCCATTCCAAGAATATGTGCAGGAGGTACTGGATGGAAAAGGAAAGAGCGTCTATGAAAAGTCGGAGGATTTGAAGCCACTCAAGGTCGAATGAGAGCGGGAATCATCTATACATAGCAATGCTGATTGAGGTGCGGAACTCTCACAAAAGGGTATATGACGGCTCGTCATAACTAAAAACAACATCATGTACATTCATCTATCATAAGGGTCTCTTTTGGTCGACAAAGAAAATTTCCAGACTGATCCCGTGCCCACAAAGTTGGCGGGCTTGAATCTTTCATGGCGCCTTAGCCGGAAGGATGCGGTCAGTCCTGTACCAGTTGGCCTCGGGATCGCCGAGACATTCGCCAACAGGGACTCCGTTCAAGTTCTTCTCTTTCATAACTCGAAGAATTTCAGGGAGCAGAACCTCAGCGGTGTTTTGTTGAACCTTGCAGCTTGTTAGATACGCAGTTTCTCAACATTGTTGGCCTTTCTCGATTGACTTACATCATGGCACAAAGTAAGGGTGCCACCATTGTCCACGCCGTTCTCAAAGAGATCGAGGCCTGTGAGGTTCCCCAATGAGTTGTACTTCCAGTCGTTGGTATCGATGTCGGCACGGATGACATGGTACTTGAGATCCTTCATGATGGACAGGGTCGCGGCGCTCCAGCTAAAGTAAGGAGGGCGCATGTACGTGGGGCATTTTCCCATGATGTCAAAGAAGGCATCCTCAAGTTTGGTCATCTGTTCGACCACGCCTTTGTCGTCAGTCGTGGCAAGGTCGGCGTGACTCCAAGTGTGATGGCCGACTTGATGGCCCTCGTCGAGCATGCGCTTAATCCTCGCTCGGTTTTCATCATTCCTGATATCGCCCAGGAGACTCCCCGTTACGAAGAAGGTAGCTTTGACCTGAGCCTCGGCAAGCAGATCGAGAACATGATCGGTGTATTTGAACGGGCCGTCATCGAAGGTGAGGGCAAAGGTATTCTCGACGGTACAGCTGCTGATGACAGTGCCATATGGAACTTTAGTGGGCGGGGTGGTCGAGGTAGTGTTGTTGTTGACGCTGGTGCCGTTGGCTCGGGGCTCGATGCGGAAGGGTCCGGCAGCTGCTCCCAGTACGAGGGAAAGGGTAACGAGTGTGGTGGAATGCATGGTACTGTAATGACTGGTGGGTTTGAAAAATGAGTGTGATGAGGAACGAAAGTGATTCACATTTTCCACAATGGTGAAATGAGCAACTAGAAATATGAAAGTACAGCACAGTATTGATTGAGTGTAGCCCAACGAATTGCCGTAGAATGTCATCCCTTCTTGCTGGCCCACTCTTTCTTCTTTCCTAGGTTGTTCCAATACAGGCGAGTCAGCAATAATAATGTCACAAAGCTTAAGCTATTTTTTCAACGTGCGTCCTGCAACATTTTCAATGACTAGTGCTTGGCAGTGCCAGTGCCGATGAGCTGTAGTTACCAAAAATAGGCTGTCAAGCACTTTGCTCAGCTCTGAAATAGTGAGCGGCCACGGCAATGCCGGTCAGAAGTCAGTCCAACCCTCCTTCTACAGCGCACCTAACAGCCAAACTGAACAGAAATGCAAATAGAGTGACTATGATTCTATCCTAGCTGCCATAGATGAAAAGATTGGATAAAATGAGGCTTCGATCAATATTTCCTTCACCGTCCCCCAGTCTGTCAACGAGGCAGGTAAGCAGATCAACCACGTCTCAAGCGGCGCACATCAAGCTAGCTGCAACACTGGTTTCTAACTACGATCCATGTGAATCCGTTGAATACAGCCATGCCGGTGATAGTTATTCGCTTTCGGTATCACTGACAGACCCCTTGACCAATTCCAATGCCGTCTTTGCTTGAAACCGGACTGCCCTGACCGCTCCACTCCCCGTCTGACAATCAATTATCCCAGACCGGATCCCGAGCTCGGTGTCCCCGCCCGCGGCCTTAAGCCCCGACCGGATGTATTCCTAGGCCACCTTAATAACGGCATTGGCGGCCTTTTGAACTGCCCCGGATGTAACGGCAACAACCTTACGACACATCCCCTTTTCCTCCGGCGCGCACGATAGATATGCCAATCACTCAGGATCGTATGATATCCGTATGTGGAATAGTGCATTTTGATAAGTTCGATGGCATGTTTTCTGAACCCATCGAGATCGGCTCTGCGAGAGTGTATGAAGGTGACGGTCTAAAAATTTGGAGATTTAGATAATTGCTAGCAGGGTAACTTCTCGACCGACTTCTCTGGAACTTAGGCAGGATCGTGATTACGAATGAGCTTGGTTTTCTCGTGTATGATACTAACTGTCGTTTTGCCCGATTAAATGTCACGATTGGAATTCGTGGCAATTATCTCTGAGCAACTAAGTGTCTCGCCACAAGTAAAAGAACGCTCTAGATATTTATGGGCTTTAAGTCTCTCCTCCTCCGTTCTCCCTTCAACTCACTCCACTAGAGCCATTATCTCGTCTTCAACCTTTTTTAACGGGTCGAATTTTCCAGCCTCTGTCCTCAATTCTTCAGCTCTCGTTTTGTATGTGACGGTGGTTAGGACCTTTGCTAGGGCTTTACCAACAGCCCCGACTGTAACAGGAGAATTTTCCAGGAATACTCCCAGGCCAGACCACTCAATCCTCCGTCCAATGTCGGGTTTGTCAAAGGTATTGCCGGCTTGCACCATCGGAACCCCGTTAGAAACCGCATGTTGAAAGCCTCCATACCCGCTATTTGAAACGAAGACGTCCGCATGCGCTAAGATTGCATCGTAGGGAAAATAGTCGACTACCCGAGCATTGCGAGGTAATATTCGATTCGGCAGGCTGCTGGTGTCGAGCTCAGCTCCCGCAACACAGAGACAAGCAACAACGAATACGTCATCGCTTTCAGACAGAGCACGTATCGTCGGAAGGATAAGCTCTCTATGGTCCAGAACCTCGGTTCCTTGAGCCACGAACACAATCCGTTTCCTGTCTGAATTGGACCCATGCAAAGAAGCACTATTCGAGATGATATCGTCAAACCAAGTTGGATATGAGAGTGTTGCCGGCAGCGGCTTGATTGGTAGAGTTCCTGCGAACTTGATTTGATCGGGCCAGTCGGTCGATTGGAATTCAAGACTCGGTAAACACATTTGTAGTGTGACGTCGTGGCAAATAGTTGATGCATCCCAAAAAGGGTGCTCGACGGTTGTTGAGAGGTTGTCATAGAGAGAAGCAATGGGCTTAGAGCAGCCCATGATTCCCAGCACCCATCTTGCTCGTTCCTCCGCATCGGCGTTCCATGTCTTTCTCAGAATATCAGAATTCCGAGTCTTTCCTGCTTCACTGTCGTCGAATGGTAGCCCGGTCCCCCATGGTGGTCGTTCAGCACTCGACCAAAATGTCGGCACCACACCGACTCCTATTGTCTTGATCTCCTCCCTCTTGTCGAAACCTTCCGGTAAGTCTGTCCCCAACTTCAGGCCCAATGTACCAGAAAAGCAGGTATCCGAAAGAACGACAATTTCGCAATGCGGTTGGCGTCTGCGCATACCAGCAAGCGCGAATCTAACAGACTCGAGGCCACTGGGTAGGAGTGAAACAAACCCTCCATCAAGCGATGCAGCAAGACGGGCTGCAGAGTCTGATGCTTGCGCAATTTTTGGCCAACGGTCTGGATCGTCCAACGTGCCCCAGAGGCCGATGATAGGACTAAAGTGTCCGCCTGCTGCTTGGATAGTCGACTTCCATTTCTGAGTTCCCAAAACCGTCACGTCGAATCCGTTAGTGATGAGGTGTTTGGCGATCTGGAGGGCCGGCCGCATGTGGCCTTCTCTGGGAGGCACGGCGTAAAGCACGCAGGGTTTGGTCCTAGTCGCCTCCTTCATGCTGAATTTTGAGTTTCTCTGGGAGGAGTAGCCCAGATTCTGGTTGTCAAAGAAAGAAACATTCGCCTGAATGCATGTCATAAATGTCGAGGTGTTCGGATGAGCCCGGAGACAAGCTTTTGTGCTCTTCGTGCCGCCATATCAGTGCCAGGGGACCCTGCGCTCGCTAAAATTGAGACCAAGATAAGAGAGACGGGAACAGGAGACGAATTTGCGGGTGCCTACCTCGCGAGTCAGGGAGACGACTGCCTTGAACTTCTCATAGCCTAACCATTAGATTGACAGATCATGAATACCAGCTGCTTTCTGTAGCTTTAAAGGTTCAGAAATACTGCTGCTGACAGAACCTTTTTATCGCCCTTTCCTATTCCGAGGCTTTCATGCAATTAGACCAATGGGCAGTCTCTTGATTCAATTGCGCAAAGCCGTTTGTGAGGATGTCATGACTGTCAGGGGGGTATCCCTGCCAAAAACGATAGATCGCTGGTGAGACCAATCTACTGGAATCTGGAGTTCCGGGGTGAACATTGTGTTTGACTCGTGGACGGCGATAAAGAATCACGGTCATTGCACTAACCATCTATGACGAGACACAAATACGGCGAAGATCCTACGAATGAGGAAACAAATGTATGCAGAGTGAATAGCCCCTTCGGCACGAGGGCACTTTGGTTGCGAACCCTTGACGCCTGCAAACCAAACTACCCCCCGAGCCGCGGATCAAAATCCATGCTCCAGAGACGATTCTAAAACTATAGAAAGCCCTGGGGCTCACTATCGGACCTTAGAATGATCCCCAATAATGCTTGTCATAGTCTCCCTCGGGTTTCCAAAGAGGGGCCGGGGTGTAGACAGGGATCGGGACATCAGCTAAGAAGGATATCAGCAGACGTATCATGCACGAGCTGGATAGAAAGATTCACTTACTCCCATATCCTGTGCTTGCCGCTGCCCATGTTGGCGACGGAGGAACTGTCCAGCTAGTCGGCGTCGTCGAAATGGTGTAGGTGCTGGTGTAGGCCGTCGGAGACTGTTCCGACGTGAGCGACTTTATGCCGTCTCCTGCCCCATACGAATTGTCGCCGCTGCCAAAGACGTTGCTGATCTTGTTCACAACGTATGTTCCCGACTCCGTCCAGAGGCTGAGGTCTTCAACAGTCGCGTTTGTGGCATACGTCAAGTCGTTGGCGATTAAGTACAGGGGTGGGCGTTTGGCGCCATCAGCAACAGATCCTGACAGCGGTGTTGTTAGACCCACCAAGATAAGTTTATGCGGGAAACTCACCAGAAAAGTTCCTGAAAACCAAGTTGCTGAGCGCAACCGCCCCAGTATCCGGCTCAAAAGTGTTTTGCCAGTACTGGTTGATGTCGAGTCCGTACAAGGACGCCTTGGAACGGAAGTTCTCAAAGGTAATATTCGTAACATGACCGGAGCCTCCAGGATAAGTCTTGATAAAGGCAATATTGTTGCCTTGAACGATGCTTATATTGCGAGCATGCTGCAGCCTGTTAACTATACGAAATAAGCACATGGTAGAGTGCCTACAATATTGGCGATGGATGCTGATACGTTCAGACTGCCAATCGAAATCCCAGATCCGGCTTGGTTGCACACAAGATTTTCGATCAGGGCATGGTTCGAAGGGCTTTTGACGGACACACATTCGTCCCTGTTGGTGACCTGGAAAGATGAGTGAGATCCAAGAACCTTAGTTACAACTAAGTGGACGAACCTCGATGTCGTGGATCCAATAGTTCGTTCCCACAACATCCACTCCGTCGTAGGAACCAAGGTTCGCTCCTCGAATTGTCAAGTGATAGGCTTCAAGGTTGACAGCAAAGTCAAAGACGATGTGAAATTTGGGGCTGTCCACAAGAATGAGATCATGGACTGACGTGTTGATAGGGGATATCAAGCGGACAAGTCGAGGGCGGAACGTGCTGGGAAAGCGTTGTCAGCTTCAAACTCATGTATCGGGCAAGTTGGTGAATGGCGCACTTCCCCGAATTCCTGTATAGGTACCCTTGACCCTGGATTGCACCTTTTCCGTTTCGCGAGTAAAATTCAAAGTCAACGGCTATGCAGAAAGTCAATTTTACATCAATGAAGTGCGAATTGGAGTTTTACCGTTGATAATCGTGACTCCATTCTGCAAGAAAAGGCCATCACCTTCGCCATTGATTGTCGCGTTCAGCTGCTCAACCCCTGCGAATCCCTGCAGGATCAACTCACGATCAACAGTCCAGTTGCCGCCATAAGCAAGCGTAATCAATCCGTCGAGCTGGAAAGCCCAGTTGGTACCGTTGGACAGGATAGCTGTTCGTTTGATAAGATAGTTGCCCTCTGGGACAATGAGACGGCTGCCAGGGTGCACAAGAACGCAGCTTCTGTACGCATTCTCGATTGCGTCCGCCACATCCGTAGAGTTATCGCTAACACCTCCGTAGTTCAGGATGTTGCACTCAGTCGTCTTCTGACTCAAGTCTGTTGTAGGGCCAACGGGACCTGTGAGCTGAGCAGCGACTCCTGGAAGAGAGAGAACAGCGGTAAGAACGGTAGACTTCATCGCGAACTCCAGATTGGTAGCAAAAGACTAGTACCTACTCAAGTGACAAAGCATAGTCGACACAAGAGATGCCAATATTAAAAGAAATTCCTGTTACACGGCGAGGGCGGACTGCTGTGACAAAGATCACGACATCGAGGAATCGGAAGTCGACGACCCATACCGGATAACATTGCCGAATACCACACTTTCGTAGGAGTCTTCGGTCAGCAGGTATTCAATCACGGCTGCCTGAAGTGGATTTCGCTGTCGGGCAAACGTTTCGAGTAAGATGGACGATATCATTCCAACAAACTTGAGTGGGGCTGACACTTGAACCGAACTCTCTTACTCTCTTGATTCATCATCAGCTAAGGGGACTGGTACTAAGACTTGCAACATTGTGATAAGTGATAAATCGAAGCCCAAATGGGGGATTCTCCTCGAATGTTGCGGTCAGCTATAATTGCGTGCTGGCCAGATCCAACGCGATGGATCACTAGAAGATGTCTAGTGCCTGCTCATATTCCAGCAAGCACATCCCATGGCACTGGTATTTTTGCTTGCACCCCTAAGATGGTGCGATGCGCTAGTTTCCCGATATGTCTATCTCCACTGACCTATGTGGATAACTTCGTCCAGGGTGAACCAGCATGCAGATGCTCCACGGTTCCGACTACCGAGCTTGGCGAAGGGAAAGGTGACTTCGAACACAAGATGTAAGCATTTACCACAAGAGGAATAGGGATAGTTTGTCATGCGAGAAATCGGAACTTCGGCATCTTGCACACGGGAAACAATATTGCATCAATCAGAGTCAAGATTACTGTCCTAGCTGTCAATGGCGCAATGATTGTGTGTGTCGCGCCATGCATTCTATGGAAGCCCTTGTTCCAATTGTCTACAAAAGGTGAATCGCACTGAATATGATGGGACTGACATGACATCTGTCACAATCATAGAAGAGTTAACACATTCAACTATGGCACCCAGAAACGTGCTCCTGCTCGTGGCAGACGACTTGGGAAAGCAGCTTGGCTGCTACGGAAACCCTTACATTAAGACTCCAAACATCGACAAACTTGCTGCTGAAGGCACGCGGTTCGACAAGGCTTTTGCAAGTACAGCCTCTTGCTCCGGCTCAAGGTCGACCCTCTACACAGGCCTCCACACCCACCAGAATGGCCAGTACGGACTCAACAGCGGCAAGCATCATTTCATGACATTCGATCACATTGAGTCTGGACCGGCCTTGTTGTCTAAGGCTGGCGTTCGTACCGGGATCATCGGGAAGATCCACGTCGGTCCAGACAATGTTTATCCCTGGGAATGGAGGGCCGAAAGCCTAACCAGGGATGTGTGGTGGGCATCTCAACGCGCGGCCGAGTTCTTCAAGGTCTCCAAAGAGGATGGACGGCCGTTTGCATTGACCGTTGGGTACCACGACCCCCACCGCGATCGCACCCGCGGTGGCTTTGGCAATGATGAGCCCGTCGACGACCGGATCAACAGCGTGAAGTACCATGCCAGCGAAATGGTCGTTCCAGGCTTTCTCTCGGACACACCCGGTGTTCGACATGAGCTTGCAGGCTATGCGGAGGCCATCAGTCGTCTCGATCAGGGCATCGGCATGATCCTTCACGAGCTTGAAGCTTCAGGCTTTGCCGATGACACTCTGGTCATCTTCATCAGCGACAACGGCCCCCCTTTCTTGAACTCCAAGACCACTCTTTACGATGCTGGGGTCTGCCTCCCTCTCATTATTAAGCAGCCTGGATCGTCACCGGCGCTTAATCCAAATCTGGTTTCTTACGTCGACATTCTACCCACCATCTTGGACTGGGTTCTCGATCAAGGCTCGGAAGGACCTAAGACGGGGCTTGCCGGTCGCTCGTTCCTCGATATCATTAGTGAAGGTCAGGAACTTCCTGAATGGGATCACGTCTTTGGCTCCCACACCTTTCACGAATCAACAAACTACTGGCCCACGAGGTATATCCGAACACGGCGGTACAAGTACCATCGAAATATTGCATGGAGACTTGACTTCCCGTTCGCCAATGATATCTACGGCTCACTCACATGGGAAGACATTCGCAATGCCGAAGACAGTCCGAAGAGAATTGGACAAAGACTGTTGAAAGACTACTTCTTCCGTCCTGCAGAAGAGTTGTACGATCTCATAGCGGATCCCAACGAGGTGAATAATTTGGCCAAGAATCCTGACCATCAGGGTGTACTCAGTGAGCTGCGGACAAGGTTAGAAGATTGGCAGAGAAGAACGAACGACCCATGGCTGTATCGCGACGGGATCTCGATCCTTCTGAATAAGCATCACATTGACGCCGGACTCTCAGTTCCTGATAAGTGGGATCTTGACATTGAAAGTCCTGAGACAAACAAGAAAGGTACCAAAATGTATGATAATTTGTCTTTTGGGGTATCTGATGCCAGATCGTAGAAATGCGTCGAAATTGTACCCTTTGAAACTTGGATGAGGAGCTTAGGCAAAAAAGAAAAGCCTTGAAATATTTGCAATGATGATACCTGCGCCAATTTTGCCTGATCTTGTGCCTCGGTCCGACCATGTGCCATGCCTACGATTACGCTCATCGCGAATATTTCGGAGACGTCGGACCGTTGAAGAAGAATCACGCCCAGATTTGAAGAGGACGTGACAAGACAAATTTGGATCCCATATCCTCTCCATGTTGCACGCCAAGACAAAATGAGGGTGGTATCCCGTCCCTGCCAAGCACCATCCCACATGGGGAATTGTCCGTCGTTCTGTGAGAGGTGGACCCCTCGCTCCTCATCTGTCTCCATAATGTCGTGATGGCTTCTCGGCTGGCGGACGCCGAGAACCAACCAAAAGCTTATCTTCGCCTTCAACTGTTTCCGGTGTCACCAAAGACTTTGACAGGAGGTGTCTCTGGAAATAAGCAGCGGGCGAAACAACAGCAGCACGTCGAACTCAATGGATATGATGTGCGCGTTTGGTTCGGTGTTTTGTCGACCGATTGCAAGTATCGAAGGCGAATGTTTCATATATAGATGAATTCACAACCAATAGTTTGGTGGAATCCAAAGACCTATTCCGACCATGGGTATATCCTTCAAGTGATCGTTCATCATCCTTCACTTTCGACGCGCGCTCACCCAAGTGCCCAAACATGAGTGCAAATGCGCCCCCCGCCAACGAGGTTGCTGATGGAGCAAGGATCCCTCGCGGCCACGGGATCGACACCAAAACGCCTTCATTCGAGGTCGACTCCCCGAAGGAAGACATTGATGATCTCGCCGAGCCACAGGACACCACCAAATCTGTTGGCTTCTGGGAAGCACTCACCCGCCGCAACGCCCCAAGAGACCTTGACTCCATTGCGACAGAGCGTAGTGTTTTTGACGACCCCAACTTAGCGCCTTTTTATCAACCTCCGACTGAGTACGAGAACGTCCATCGCTTTGATCCTCAAGAACGATGGACCTACCGCGAAGAGCAGCGTGTCCGTCGCAAGACCGACCTTAGGATCTTTGCCTGGATCCTCGTCATGTTCTTCGGTTTGAACATTGACAGAGGCAACCTGGGCAACGCCGCGGCCGACAACCTTCTCAAGGATCTCAACATCAACACGAACGATTATAACAATGCCCAAAACATGTATCGCATCGGCTTCCTCGTAGCCGAAATCCCGTCGCAGATGATTGGCAAGCGTCTTGGTCCTGATCGATGGATCCCTGTCCAGATTATCCTGTGGAGTTTCGCTTCGGGTGGACAGTTTTTCATGCATAACAGAGCCGGATTTTTTGCCTGTCGATTTCTAGTAAGTCATATCATATCAGCAGGATGGAAGCGACTCCAAGCTAACTACTGCGTGAACCTCAAGATCGGACTGTTCATGGGCGGCTTCATTCCGGACAGCATCTTATACCTGTCTTATTTCTACAAGAAGACCGAAATGCCAATTCGTCTCGCCCTGTTTTGGTTCGTCGACTCTATGTCAGGCGTTATAGCATCGTTTATGGCGTATGGAATTTTACATATGCGTGGCGTGGCTGGCATGGAAGGTTGGAGATGGCTCTTCCTAATCGAGGCCTTGGTCAGTCTTGTCATCGGCGCTCTCAGCTTCCTATTCCTTGTGCCGGGTCCAACGCA
The DNA here is from genome assembly GCA_027406065.1 of Colletotrichum cordylinicola. Classification (NCBI taxonomy): domain Eukaryota; kingdom Fungi; phylum Ascomycota; class Sordariomycetes; order Glomerellales; family Glomerellaceae; genus Colletotrichum; species Colletotrichum cordylinicola. The sequence goes on along the minus strand of JANVYD010000011.1, from coordinate 959,783 downwards.
GACGAAGACATGGTGGAACCCCAAAGGCTACTTCACGGAGCGCGAGGAGAAGATCATCGTTAACCGCGTTCTTCGGGACGATCCGTCGAAAAGCGACATGCACAATCGCGAATCTCTGACCCTCGGCATGCTCTGGAAGAGTCTCAAAGACTACGACCTCTGGCCCATCTATCTCATCGGAATTCTCTTCGAAATTCCAACAGCGCCGCCGAAGACATACCTCACATTGTCTCTGAAGGCCTTGGGTTTCAGCACCTTCAACGTCACGCTCCTCGCCATCCCTGTCACAGTATTTGCAGCAGTCAACATGCTGTGGGTCACCTTCCTCACCGAGAGGTTCCATCAAATCGCCATTATCGGCCTTATGTCACAGGTCTGGGTGTTGCCTCTGCTCATCGTCGAATACACCTCCATCGAAAGCCTGTCACCGTGGGCGCAGTATGCTGTCACATTCATGATCCTCGGTCAGCCATCGACGCATGCCGCTCACGTTGGCTGGTGCTCTCGCCTTTCGAATTCTGTACGAACTAGAGCAATCAGTGCTGCGTTGTACAACATAACGATCCAATTATCTGGTATCGCGTCGTCCAACATCTATCGCGAAGATGATAAGCCTCACTATCACCGTGGAAACAAGAATCTCATTGCCATTACGGTCGCTACAATCTTTGCTTACGCTTTCGCTAAGGTGTATTATACGCTTCGAAACAAGTCTAAGCGAGATCGATGGAACGCCATGTCTAATCGGGAACAAGCAACATACCTCAACAGCACCACAGACGAAGGTAATAAGCGGCTGGACTTCTTCTTTGACAGTTGATTGGCAAATTGAGAATCCTAACATGAACTTTTTATTTGCGCCTCTGTGAGTCTGATGGCTGCGTCTGGAGCTCTGAAATCGACACCAAAAGTGATCGTACATTAGACTCGTGTTTGATTTTGTACGTAGGAAGCGCACGTCTACGTGATTGGTGTCATGAACTGACAGCCAATAAGGAGGAGAATTGACAGGCAACTTGGTATGCAATTGAGATGAGGGGTGTCTCTAGGTAATGCCATAATGGTCCCGCCGTGATGGAAACTACTGAGTCTGGCTGGGGTTTGCAGATTGTGCCGGGTAGCTTTTCTTTGTTCATGCACTACTCCAGCCTCATGAGCAAAAGACACAACGCCAGTATATTGCTTCGCGGCATGTCAAGCGAAGGACAGACAAGCTTTTCACGCACGGGCTAGCCGACTGACCCAGGGTGATGGAGAGTTAATTCAGACGATCTTTTGATGAACACCCGACGGGATGACAAGGGACGTACCTTCTTGAAGTTCCATGCTAGTCTCCTGCGCCGCGAGTTTACATGACACGAGTCTCAGCAGTGCGGCTGGATGATTCCATCTCGGAGACACTTCGATGACCTTGAAGGCTAAGGACCTTCGTTCAATCTACCACGCGCTTGAGATCCAAAGGCACTCAGACATCGATGCCATTGGCGTCCTCTAGTTATTGAGCCTGTAGAACAAGGTTTACGAGTTTAAATGACTCCAGCTTGGTCGAAATCCATAGCGTATATCGGAACAACGGCAACAAACGAGTTCATCTAACCAAACTACTTTCTGGGGCCGTTGTAGCCGGTCTCAGATCCCACTTCGTGTCCGCACATCTGGAATTCCCTGTCAAGGAGTACTGCAAATCATCAAACTACATCACTTCCGGCTCCACTACTTCTGCCATCATGAGTCGTGCTGGGCGTTAATACGAACATTCGGCTACAGACAGTCTATGGATTGGCCTGTGCTCAATCATGAAGGTTTCTCCATCATCTCAATAGTTGTTTTCGGATGGAAAACGGTGAGGATACCCCATCTCATTAGTCTGCCATCATCGCGCAGATTGGTATAACCCGCCGGCTGTCGGAAGGTAGTAGACTCCCACGATCCGGGCGCCTCGCAAACTGATTATAGAATTTTGTTCAATTTAACAACTGCTCACGATGTTCCAAGAGCGGTCTAAGTTTGAATATTTGAGTTTTCTCCAAAGCCGTGTTCCCGTCAACTCGTAAACATACCTAGGCCAGCATCACTTGAGAACTATTTAGCAAACCGTTGCAGCCTGCTTTTCTGTCCATTATTTGAATAGCATCTTCCGTACCTGTCTTTCCTTCAATTTTTCCAATTATTAGATTGAAGGATCCTTCATACTTGAGATGCGCGTCGGATACCTTGCCCTCGCCGCGGCCGCTGGCGTCGTGTAAGTAAAGCCACACCAACGAACACCACCAAGACCATGTCCGCTAACACCATCAAAACACACAGCGCCCACCCGGACCACACCAGACACAACTGCTGCGTGCAGTACGACGAGGGCGGGCCGTGGTTCTACGACCAAGACCTCACCGTCAACACCTGCAAGGCCTACTTTGGCAACCGAGTACGTCCCGGTCTGCCATCCGGAGTTCCAGTCTCTTTTTACTGACATTAAGTAGGGAACCGTCGACAGCGGCACCGTACGCCATCCGCCCCGAATTCTTGAGCACATGACAAGTCATACTAACCATTTGCGCAGTGCCTACAAAAGCCCGGAATCAGCATCGACGGAAGCGAGTTCGACTCATACTGCCAGATTGAGGCGTACGACCACATGGGCTACACCGTGGCCTTTGTTGGTGCGGGATACAGGGGTAGCTGCTGAGCTCCGCGACGGAGGGTCGCATAGGTCTCTCCGGCAACGCGGGGACGTTTTCCGTGGAAAGGAAGGTTGCTTGGTGTGGCGTCTCATCTCACGTCTGGTGGCCTCACGCATAGGCTTCTCGTATTAGTTACTGAGGGTCCAAGGGTGATGCATTGCCCCAGGTTCCTGTTCTGGAACAACAATAATCGTAGGGTGTTTGTAAGGTAGAGTGCACCGCTTAAAATAATTGTTGTCTCATGCCGAGACTGAGTCCTTATTCTCATTGTCACCCATCTCGTCCCCAGTGAGCTCACCTATCCCCAGCCCGCTTGGAGTGTCACCCGGTCCAAACGCGACGACTTTACAACCAAAGCGGCAGAATGACGCATTCCAAGATTAATAGTTGCGAGAGAAAGTGATCAACGAGACGTGGATGGCGCGGGAGGCCAACGAGTCGAATGCGAGTTTGCCGCAGCCGCCGCTGTTGTCGTTTGTATGCGCGCGGGCCCAGAAGGCGGGGGCCGGGAGCGAGTTCCGGAGAGAGGCGGGGGGTTGGGTTTGAGGGTTTCTTGGGCTGTGCTGGGTTTGCTTGTATGGTTTGCTATGTGGCTTTTGTGAGATGTTTAGAAAAGGCTATGTATACTATCTGAGGGTTCGAACTCAAATATGAGGTTTTGATACACTAAGCAGAGTTTGCGTTCTCATATATGTTCTTCTATGCTTCCCTCACTGAAATACTAAGCCTCCCATGATTTAACGTATTCTATCCTCTCCAATTTCTCCTGATAAAGATCGTCCTCCTCGGGCTGGTCCCCGAAGCCCGTCCCTTCGCCGACAATCGTCTCCTCGACGCCTCTGATCTCCGTCAGACGCGGTAGTCTCTCCGCCTTCTTCTCCAACAGCTCCTTCACGTGGCTGTCCACCGCGAAGTTCTCCCCCTTTCGGTATCCGTACAGGCACAAGGACTCCAGGCTGGGCGGCAGGGCATCAACAAGCCGGAAGGGTGGCTCTTCTTTCAGCTTGTACGGGGGTTCCCAGCCGTCGTTGGGGCCCATGAGTGCCTGGACGTTGATGCTCAGGTGGGTGAGGGCTGCGAAGTCGTGGAAGGAGCCGATGGTGTAACCGTATTTCCTCGTGTCTGGGATTCGGTGCGGGAGGAGTGGGCCGGTTGCTTCGGCCTGGGCGAGGAGGAAGTACTCATCCTTCTCGACCGTGGCTTCCGTCACCCCGATGACTTCCTCGCCGTCTTCGTCCAGGCTGTAGTCTTCCATGCTGGCTTCCTCCTCCGACTCGCGCGCGTGAATGCCATTCTCGAGGTCGAGGTCCAGCACGCGGAGGGTCTCCTTTTGTGTGAGCAGGCACTTGCCGATCGTCTTGAGCTGGACAATCGGGCTCCCTCCGTCCATGGACCACAGCCCACCCATCGAGACGACGACTTCCTCCAGGCCTTTGGGCGCTCTTAGCAGCATTCCCAAGACGCCGCCGGAAATGTCTGTGCACCTCGCCTGGATGCGCTTGAACGAGGGGGAGGACGTCCCAGCGGGGAAGAGGAGATTCTCCATCTGGTACTCCCCGGTGCCGTCGAGGATGAGATTTCTGAAGCTTGGCAGGCGGTGGAAGTGGTGCAGGTAGTCGAGGATTTCCAGGGTATAGTAATGGCGTTCGTCGTCCTTCCATGACAGGTCAACGACCTCGACGGTCTCGAGTTGCGGGAATGCGCGGTAGTCGGCGGGAATGAGGGCGTAGTTTGACTTTCTGAGGTACTCTTTGAGGAGGGGGGTCCATTCCAGGTTGCCGACCAGTAGATGGGTGACGTTTCTGGCGTACGAGAGCAGCAGGACGGCGGCGACTTCGGCGTAGAGTTTATTATGCTTGACGAAGCCTTCTGGAGATTCGGGATTCTGACCGAGCAGGTGAGCCTTTTTCCAGGCCAGGGACCGCAGCATGGTTTGGGTCAACGTCTCACTCAGGCCCAGATCTCGGGCACGGGCTTCGAGGAGGGCATGTGCTGCTTCGTCGACGGGTTTGGCGGGCTCCGTTAGGGGTTCGTTGGGGTCGCCGAAGAAGCAGGCGCCGCCACTCGGCCAGCCGGCGGGGTCGATTGCGAGCTCCGTGACGGACGATGCCGAGTCCGGGGTGAGGGCGTAGGAGGCGAGGAGGGGGTAGATTTCTTCGATGTCATCACGGTCCTTGACGAGGCGGATGCGGGAGCGTTGAGGCGGGGATGACCACGAGGTGATTGAGGAGGTCATTGTGCGGAAAGATTGGAATGAATTCGGGAGATTAAAGATGACTTGAGGAGGAGGCGCTTGTCTGGCTACGACAGTTGAGCTGGTGATGAGGATCAGAGAAAGGGAGGCGGGCGAGAGCAGGCGTTTTATGCCGTGGTTGATTAACATAACGATGTGGACAGGATTGGCTGGATTTAGGCAGATGCTCCCAGGCAGAAGCAGCAGCGGAGTCGTGTTGGGAACAGGACAGCCAAGGTAAGTAGTTATCGTGAAGTCGAATGGAGGTGATGTCAATGAAAACGATGCGACTAGGCACCAGCCCCTATTCTGTCGTTAGTCATCCGGACTTCTCAGCATCTGATCGACACGATGCCCGAGTTGGGATGGTTTGGATCCTTTCTTATTCCACGTGCTGAGCGTCGCATCACTGAGGTGCACTGTGTTGGTCTGATGCGGGGGAGAGGTCCACTGAAGCTCCAGGGCCCTGCAGCGCGTCTAGGAGGCTCAAGCGCCAGTTCCACCCCTCTCTTGCCCAAACCGGCAGCGACCCGGGCACGGACCATCCCGTTCAACCTCATCGCTCCTTCCCCGTGGATTTTGAACGTCTGGCGCCTGAACATGGCTGACGACAGAAATGGGTTTTTGGCTGCGAGTGTCCTGTGCAAATGCCTCTCGTTGCCCCGGACTGGCTGAGGCGAAAAAGGCCGCAGCATTCTGCATGAATATTGGCCCGACGAACCCGTCCAAAGGCTTCAATTCAGCATGCAACTCGCAACTTACAACATTGAAACTCTTCCCACCAATTGGAACAATGTCTGGATGGACGTAAGTGGAGCTGTGCATCCATATGAACTGACCTGGAAAAACATCAACATGGAAGGGGGCACATCCCAAAACCCAGTGACCATCAACGACGACTCTGATGACAATGAATCTGCCAGTAGCGAAGCATCTAATACCCAATCTCCCAACAAGGGCAAGGGCAAGGCTAGTGCTGTCGACATGGACTACACAGCGCCCGTTATTCTCGTCCGCGATGGATGTTACAAACAGTAATGACTCCATCATCGCCGTGTTTCGTCAAGATGCAATGATCTAACAATGTCAGAACCACGGTGAACACCGGCTATTCCGACAACGTCACAATCCGAATTCACAAGCTACCCCCTGGGCTCTTCCCGAAGGCCCCGTGCGTCAGCTTTGACGGCATCATCAGCGGTTCCGGCGAAACGCTCTTGAAAGAGAAGGTCTTGACCCCCGAGAGGAGGAAGTTCTGTGGCTTCGTCCAGCTATCGACGTACCTCGATCCGGGCAGACCCAACGCTACGTTCCGGAAGGGCCTCCATGGCTTTTCCATCTTTGTCATCATCCCCATCACCGAAGCTCCGTTTGCCCAGAGATACAAGACGCTCGCCCAGTCCCCCCAGACACCTTTCCAGCGCAACAGGCGCTTCGCATGCAGCATGGGCAGCGTGGTCGGTGTTCTGCCCAGACACGCCATGGTCAACCCTCCCAGCGGGATATCCGACATGGTCTTGATGGTCGTCCCCGAGGACCCGGACTTTTACTTCGGGGCGAGGGCGACGGTCGACGTGCTGAACAACTGGACGGGCGTCGATTCAACCTCGAGGGCCAAATCCGGCAGAAGCAGCTTCTTGACCCCGTCAAAGAACTCTTCGTCTCAGGCATCCGGGGCCGCTGACAACGGGACCACGTCTTCGTCGGACTGTGAGTGTTGCTCTTTGGAATTAATGGACATCGGCCCCCAACCAGCTAACTGTGAGGACTTCTACAGCCCCTTCAAGCTCCCAGCTGCCATCCACCCCTCAGCGGTCTTTCGGCTCAGCTCCCGCGTCCTCTCAGACCTCCATCGACTCCCAGTTCGTCAGCCAAGATGTGGAAGCGAACCTGGGCCCCCTCGACCCGACCCGGTCGCGCACGGCATCCGTCTCGTCGGCTAAGTCTCCCACGGACGACAGCGCCCGCGACAACAACGACCGGGAGGGCCCGTCCACCCCCTCCCCGGCCGGGCGCTCTCGCTCCAGTCTCCAGAGCCAGAACCGACCCGCCGGCGCTTCCGCTCCACACGGTCGCGGCGGCAACGGCATGCTTGGTTGCAACAAGGAGGTAGAGGCCTTCAACGAGGAACAGAAGCAGGCGGCGGCCAAGCGGGCAAGGCCAGCTGATTCGGATGGCAACGCAGATGGCTCTTCCACCCCCGCGAGATGGCGGAAGAAGCGCCTGCTTCCGTTGGTCTCCGAGCCGCAGGAGTTCGAATCCCAGCAGGACTCCCAGCAGGACTCCCAGGTTGTTTGATGATGGCCGAGCTGTGTCTCGTACAACGGCGGAGAACGGACTTATGTGGATGGGCAATGCGCACTATCACGGATGAAGGGACTTGTCGCAGGGATCTTTCTCCATTGAGCTGTGTCTCTTCAGTTTTGTCTCTTCAGTTTTGTCTCTTCAGTTTTGTCTCTTCAGTTTTGTCTCTTCAGTTCTGTCTCTTCAGTTCACTCTTTCAAACGTCGCTCGCTTTAGCTCCCGTAGTTTCTTCAATTGATCTTGTTTCCTCTCATGCCTGCGGGCCTCGGCCCCAGGTAACTGCGTTATGTAAGCTGCGTTGTTCAAGTAAGTATTAGGAAACGAGTGGGGTTCTTCCAGAGACCCTAGCTGACGCCATTGTGCAACAGAAAAGAGACTTTTCGAGACTAATCAACAGGGTACTCACAGGTCTGTTCTCGTCTGCTACCTGCTTCGTTCCTCAACATGCTTGGTGTGAAATGCTGACCCGAGGAGACAGCAGCCAACCCACCCTACTGCGAATCCTCCCACGCCCAACACCACTGAATCTCGGCCAACAGAGCCATCCGCCACATCAAAGTTTCCGGGTAAGTCTGTCATGGAATCTGCTCGTCGGTGACTTCGCTAATTCTTGTTCAGTCCATTCAACCACGCTATATCCGACGCTTCGTATGGGGTGCCGTTATCGATGGCAGTCAGCATAGCCTCGAGGTCTTGCTGAGTTCGAGAGATCGCTCCTCTATGTTGTGTGACGTCGAGCAGAGCCACGTGGGTGCTCAGGAGGTGTATCTGTATGTTCCCCCTCTCCGACCCTTCTGTGACACGGCCTAACACTATTTCTTCCAGGAACATTCTGGCGGTCGTTGAAGTTGTCCACCGTCAGGATATTGATGCTTCTCTCGAAGCCGAGGTAGTAGTTGAGGAAGTCTAGCCAGAAACCAACATGGTGGCGCATATTTGGGTCGCGATTGGGGCTGCTGGTATGTGGAGATGTGATGACTCTGCTCCTTGACACTTCGTCTGACTGGTTTAATAACAGCTAATGTCTCGACACACATCAACGGCATCGTCCCAGTTGAGGCCAGGGTTTGTCGACATCTTGGTTGTACTGAAAGTGGTGTGTTTGACAGGGATAAAATCGTAGTGCCATGATCCTTGGTGAGTGAACCTTCCTCCTCTGTCGCTGCACAGACTAACTAATGCACAGCCCAGCTTGGCTAGTTATAGCCACGCTGATCCTTTCCCTCAGGGTTCTCTGCGACCTTGAGAGATGAGGCCAAATGGTTAGTCACCCAATTCATCTTGTCCCTCGATTGTTGCACTGAGCTCACACGTCACAAGCAGGCAGGATATCTGTCAACGCCTTGAAGCTTATTAGTAAAAAAAAATCTCTTCCTAGAACACTAAAAAACTGGGTAACAAAACCAAAGCGACTGTCGGGGTATTGACTTGCTCCGGATTATTGTACTGAGTACATAGAAACTGCGTTTTTTTTTTCTTTTTTTTTAAAATGACGCATCATCGTCACGTGAAACATGTGTGTTTTGTCTAATTGTCTATTTGATTTTTGTTGCGAAAGTGAGATCCACACAATGGCTGCAGCAATTGCGCCTTATCTTCGCGACAATTTAAATAGTCTTACTGTTGTTACTACCGTCCCTGTCGTCCCTGTCGTCTTTGTCGTCCCTGTCGTCTCTATCTATCTCTCTCTCCCTATCCCCATCGTCGTCGTCGTCGTCGTCCTTATGGTCCTCTATGCCCACTACCCGCCTGGATAGCAAACTATGTGCATTATTCGTCGAGTTGTAAGTTGCCTTTGTGCAATGCTCACCCGTCGCCAAACAACATAATGAGAGCGCTGTGTTCTTTAACCAGTTGCTTGTGGTGACACGATGCTTTGTGGAATGCCTGGAAACGTACCTTAAATGGAGATGAGAAATTGGCAGTTGAAAAGGTCTGGTTCCCGTTTTTGCAACTAGGTATAATACGCTGCGTCATCCAAGTGATCCTCCCCCGATCGAACAATGTTGTCCTTCACAATCACTGTCCAGTCAGGAAGCGGTGAAACGGTCCTCCAAGTGGCTGGAGAGTGACTCGGCCATTCCAACGCCCATTTCCTCTCGTTCCAGGCCTTGTGTAGATCGAAAATCGGCTCGTGATCCCAAGGAGTACCAACGTCGAAGTCACAACGAACAGTCGACCTACCCTCAGCGATATCCTTCACGGCTTGAGGGAGACCTTCAAAGAAGTATCCCGCGAACCCGCGGTCAAAAGTTGAAGACATCCAATCGTTCGGATGTGTTTGCATGGGCCGCGGAGTATGAGGAGCGATGTGACTGACTCCTTGCCGGTATATGAAAAATGACTCGCCCCTCCTATCGAACCAAGACAATGACAAGGTACCATCTTCTTGTGCACATTTCATCCATGCCTCCTGCCACGCCACATCCCTGTGCACAACCGACTCGAATATCGCAGCGCACAGTTCCGGTGCACCACCGCTTTCCAATAGCAGGGAAAAGGAATCGTCAGGCATGCCGGCTGCACGGAGGACCGAGGCCTCCATGATCCAGGGGGCCACATTCCTGGTTACCTGGTGAGACATCAAGTCGCCCGGCACTTCTTCTCTTATGGACCTTCTCCGCTGCAACTCGCCCCACGAATCATACACGACGCCCTTCGTGAACACGTTCGTCCACAGTCCGACGCGGCGCTCCACACGGAGCATGGGGTACTCTTGACAGAAAGGAATCAGACCTCCCGCGTGAGACTCGGGATGGCACACCGAGGACGTGTCTTCGAGGAGGATGATGCGCCGCAGCTGGCGGCGGAGGTCGGGTGAGAGGAATCTCAGAAAGTAGATCGCCGCGGCGGTGGCGGAGAAGCGGTGCTTCGTGCGGGCTGTCTCGGCCCGCTTGAGCGAAACATCCGCATGCGCCGTCATGGAGATGAGGGCCTCCATCTCGGATTCCGATGGGATGTCCCACGGCTCGAGGCGACAGTCGACGATCGCGAAATTGGCTGACGACACACCATTCGTTTCGCACTCCCGGACGCGGCGCGAGGGCACGAAGTCGCCGATGGTCAGAGACGACCCGGGTTCGGACGCAGCCAGCCGCAGGGCGCGCCTCACGAACGCACGATACGTGGAGGGGGTCTCGGCGTAGGTGCTGTCGTGTCCGATCATGAGGGAGTCCCGCTCCAGCCCGAAGCGTGGCGGCGGCGGTTCGGTCTTGAAGCGGTCCAGCAGCGGCGCGAACTGCGGATATGTCGCCTTGAGCTCGGCAACTGCCTTCTCCGTGAGAGAGTGGCCGACAAAGTTGAGCATCGCGACTCTAAGGCGGTCCACCCCGGTAGCCATCAGCTCATGGAAGACGCTGGCGAGAGTGCCCAGCTCCGGCGAGTCGAGAGTGGTGAAGGTGATGGGGTTGAGCCGCAGCGCGAGGCCGCCATGGTCCATCTCGTCGGCGATCGTTTTGCAGGTGTAGACGAGGGCGAGGTCGATGGGCCGGCCGTCGATGCCTTTGAGCCGCCCGTTGGTAAAGGCGTCAGTGTCGCACAAGTATCCACCCTCGATGGTGACATACAGTCGGTAAACCATGTCGCGCAACTCTCGCGGAAAGCGAAGGAAAGGGAACGCCATGATCGCAGGATGTTATAAAAATGTCATATAACGATGTGATGTTGTGGTGTTGATAGCTCGGAGGTTGCGAGAGTGGAGGAGCATTGTGCCAGGTAAGAAAACGCGGAGGAACCCTGGCCTTAATAATAGGACTGAGGCCTTTTGAGTTTTTCGGAGAATTATGTGGGTAGATTCGCACTAGCAGAAGTACATGGAATCATATGTTGGTGATGGCTTGTATCAGGTATTTGCTGATAGGCGGGTCGGGTTTGTGGCGTCTGAGGCTCAAAGCTTGAGCAATCAAGGTGCTTAGAGCACGACGTACTTCAGTTGTACTTCAGTCTTTCATGTTATGCGGTCAAAACGAATAAAGAGTGAGAATATACTCATAGTGAATTGAGTAGAAACCTAATTCAACCTTGTCCGGAACATTGGTACTTTCATATGCACAAGTCAAGTTGATGTCAAATAAAAAGCCATTCACACTCACATTTCAGCCATGGTACCGAGGTTAAGATACACACAATACAACAATCCATAGTTAGGAACTTGAAAAATTGAACCCCTCAAACTTTGAAATAACCTCGCCAAAGGCTTCTCAGAAGTCCATCGGGGTCATAAGCAGCTGCAACGCTTCTTAACCGCTCGCGATTCTCTTGGCCGTACCCAGCGTACACGTCTTGGTCCTTCTCAGCGTAGTTCATATAAGTATAACCTGCAAACAAGCCCCTCTGCTCCGCAAGAGCCTGAATCTGGGCGATGAGGTCTGCGGCACTCTGTCTCACAAGACAATCAAGATGTGCTGTTTCCCAGTGTGTTGTCACCTGGATGTGCACCAATGGGCCCTTTTCCGGTGAAAGCCCCAACGCGTTCCCACCATTCTTTTGCATCGCGTTTAGAATGTTTGCTGTGATGGGCTGATAGATGAAAAACGGCTCCACGGTCTCGTTCGTCTTTTGTGCCGTCTCTATGAGAAGATTGGCGTGTGCTTTATAAAACGGGATGATGTCCTGAAGAAGCTGTGCCGCCCCCTCTCCCAAGTAGACAGAGGTCCCGGCCCAGGCTTTGCGCCCTCCGTAGGGTTCAGAGATCGCCTTGGAATGAGTGGTGATGTTCGCTACAGTAGTCGTATTGAGAAATGAGCCAGCGACGGATGCGCTCTTTGCGAAAACCTCGGGCACATCTCCCGCAGAGGTAGGGGGCGTGGCGTGGTAGAGGTAGTTTGCAATGACAAATCCGCCGAGGGCTGCAAGATTCGTCATGACGAAGAACGTATGCCCGTCAGGATCGGCCGGCAGGCCGCTGACTGACAGGTCCACAAACGCAGGCACAAGCTCGGTGCTGGAAGCAAGGGGGTACAGCGCGGTGTACAGCCAAACATCGCCCTGCTCGAAAGCCACGAGGTCGAAGCGTGTGACTACGCCAAAGTTTGAACCGCCGCCCCCACGGAGAGCCCAAAAGAGGTCTTCGTTGGATTGTGGAGAAGCATGGACGACTTCGCCGGATGCCAGAACGACTTCAAAGTTGCGGACATTGTCGCAGGCCCATCCGTAGCGTCCAGAGAAATACGATATGCCGCCGCCGAGGATGAGCCCGCTGACGCCGACATCGCTGACTCGCCCACCAACAACGGCCAGGCCCAGCGGGTCGAGCTTTTGTGAGATATTCCCCCATCGATTGCCAGGCCCGACTGAGACCGTTTGGCGATCATCGGACAGGGCGATCTGATTGAGACGTACCAAATCAACGGTCACTCCGTGCGCAATATTCGATCCCCCATCGAATGCCGTGTGGCCACCGCTCTTGACTGTAAAGGGGATCGCTGATGAAGTCAAGATCTTGATCGTAGTTGCGACATCCTCGGTGTCTTCGGGCGTCACGAAGCAGGCAGGGTGGATCTCGGCCTGGCGGCCTGAGTAGTAAATATTTGACAGTGCGTATTGGGTGGAGTTTGGGAAAGAAACTCTTCCTGGAAGTTGAGAAGCCAGGAGGCTGCACTGCCAATCTGTCAGAAAACCCGCATAGCTACACTTGATACTTTGCCTACCCCTTCATGAATCTCGGGTACCAATTCAGTGGCAAACGCTCCAAGTTGCGCGGCGACCACTGCGGACCAGGCGATCAGTGAGTACTGCATGTTAGCATGAGCTGGTGTTTTGACGATGAGTCTGGTGATCAGCCGCAACCATGGCAGCCTGGGAGAGACTCCGCGGGGACGTTGTAGGAGCAATCGCCATCATTTTATATTTTTCAGGGGCCTACGCGATAATCGGCATGGTATGTAAGGGGCTTCTTGACCGCCAAGATGCACGTGGCTAGGCTTGCCTCCCACCTTCTGCTAGCAAACGGGAGTCATTCGCGAGCTCGGACTGGTTCCCCGCCATAAGAACTATCCGGCATTTGATGAACGGTGATAAACGGTCTAGGGCTGACTTCGATGATGCTGGCAGCGGATCCGGGGTAGCATTCGCGTGGCGCGGGCTAGCCGCTTCCGAGATACGCCGCTGCAGGGATCAGCACGCTATTCCGAGGCTCCGGACTAGACAAACAGTCACCAGAATGGCGGCGTCTTTGACTATTTACCGGCAAAGCTCGCTTCCGAGCGCAATATCAGTTGACACGCAGCAAACGTGGCACGTGGAAGTCACAAACCCAAGTGGCGTGATCGAGCCTTAGGATCTAATCAGCAAGGTCCCCATCGTGGATTCCGCGACTTTAGTTGGTTTATCCGGACGATACAAGCGCAAGGATCATAGAGACTACAGCACCCTTCATGTCGATTAGTGACAATGTCCGCTTTCGTTACACGAGAGACCACCAAGTCTCATTCATGGCCGTTCTTCCCCAAAGTCCGCAGCCGTTCACCCCAAAACCAGAGCACCAGCGGCGCAGGCAGTCCCAGCACCATGAAAATGAATGCCAGCAAGCTGTTCCCCCACCCATACCCCAGAGCTTTGAAGAGTTGCGGGGCAAAAATGGGAAACACAAAGCCCAAGACATTTGACAACATACGGGCGGCGGCGTTGGCGGAAGCGGCATGTTTGAACTCGTCAATCAGGTACGCCCCTATTCCCGAGCCTGTGATGAACGTTCCGCAGGTGAAGATGGCTGCGCCAACGTCCACAAATGCCCAATGCATACCTCGCTCTGCCGCCCACCCGTACCAGAACAGGCCAGCCGGCAACAAGATTACCCCGATGGCCATGTAGGGAGCTCTGAATTCCGGGGTCGCTTCACCATTGGCCTTGGTACGAAGGTAACGAAAGATTCGATCCATAAGCGGACCTCCTGCCTGAGATGAGATGGTGATTCCAACGGCTAGGGCGATGTAATTTAGTGCGCTCTGTGTTTCCGACTGTCCGTACCGCTCAATCCAAAGAGTGGCGAAGCTGGAAAGAACGAGAACGTAAAGCCCGAAGCTGATTGCCCAGATCCAGGAGATGACAAGGATGACAGGTCGCCGAACAAACAACTTGAGGGGTCGCAGCATATTTGTCGATAGGCGGGCGTGAAGATCCTGGTGCGCTGCTCCTCGTCGCATCGCCTCCGTTGGAGGCGCAATTTCACTCCGAAGACGACGTTTTCTCTGCAGCAAGACTGGTGTATACATTTCTTGGACGAACAAGAGTCCCAAGATAGTATTACCTCCTGAGAACATGCTCAAGATCCAGAATAGCCAAGGCCATTGGACATGGTTCGCGACGAGACCTCCAACAATCGGGCCCAGAGCTGGACCGAAGTATGGGATAAGGGATGCAATTGCTTGCGACTTGCCGCGGTCCTCAGCCCGATACATGTCGGCCATAATGGGTGCCGTCAACTGGCCGTCGATTTCTTAGCGTTGTTGTGCCTGACACGAAAGGTGATGCATGAGAGACTCACTACTACTCCAGCGCTTGCCCCACAGCCTGCAAGAAATCTGCCGGCTATCATGATGCCTTTATTTCTCCCAACGGGACACAACGCGTTCCAGAGTTGGTAGAAGCAGCATGAAATGAGCCAAACGGGCTTTCGGCCGTACATCTCTGACAACGCGGCAATTACGAAAGGCGCAAAGGCTTGACCTAAGACGAACAATGAGAACGTGATTTGGGTTGTGGCCGCGTCAATGCGCAGATCTCTTGATATCTGCGGCAACGCAGACGCCATGACGCTGGTAGACATAAGCGTGATCAGCTGCCCAGTTGAAACGACAATGGCGATGGCGACTTTGCGGCATGTTGACCAGTTGTATGGGTCATTTGGGTCGTCAGGACTATCCCAAGTGGCCTAGGTTTGAACGGTTATCATTGCGATGCTATGGGGTTTGAGGTCTGCGCGAGTGCGTACCCCATGTTCATCGTATAAGCTCTGTAATCGGTCGCGAACGAGTCCTGTTGTGTCGGTCTCTTGTACTAACTGCCTTTCTCGATCGTCATTGTTGATGATCAGGGCTGGTGCTGAAGGCGGATCGGTGATATCTTTTTCGGGCATGATATTCTTGCTGAGATGAATCCGGTCCACCGCTCGACGGTGTGTTTTGTCGACTTATAAGCAATTGCTTAGCGGTCCTTACATCGGTTTCCGATACAAGCTCGATCGGCTCCGAGGGTAATGAAGCATGAAAGGACATCAATCATTGGGTGAGACTGCATGGTGGTGTGGCATGCGCAATCCTCCCGAGACTTCTAAGCTTTTCACCTTCTCGATGCAGCCAGGAGCCCACTTATCTTATCAATCTGATCAGTAGGTTGACAGAGATGCACCAAAGCAGCGTGCAGCTCGGATCGGACAGCATCCTTCCGTTAATGCTGCAGCTTACTATGAGTCAAGGCCAGGATGATTTAGGCAGAAGGGCTCTGCCAGCCGAGCTATATTCATCACCCAAATTTTATCCCTTCCCTGTTGGAGTGATATCATACAAATAGTTCAGTCATGATCAAAGATCTCGTCAAAATACGCGCGGTTGAGGTTTATATGCCCTATATTCATATTATACACAGCCACTCACGTAGCCACTCACTAATCTACATGAACCTATATCCACATGCCTTGTTACTCGAGAACATTGGCCGATGATGACTGAAACTCAAGACATGCACGCCCTGCCGAGCATCAATATCCACCCTCATCTAAGCAAAAACATCCTTCTGAGGCAGGCGGTAGAACCAGACAGTCTGGACCAGGCCGCCTCCGAAGTCAGCCTTGAGCATATGCTTGCTGCAGTCGTCCGTGAACTCAAACGTATTCACGAGCTCCAGCCCAACGTAGCTGGGAAGGGTGGCCGAGGTCACGTCGACCGTCAACACGCCCGAGGGGCCCTTCTTGCAGTTCTCCCCCTTGCCATCTTTCCCCTTGCCCTTGTCGCCGCGCTTGCCGCGCTTGTCATCCCCGCCGTCGCAGGTCACGTTGGAGAAGCGGTAGTTGCCAAAGACGCCGAGGCTGTGCTGCGCGACGAGGGCCCAGTCGTGCTCCGAGTCGGTGGGCTTGGCCGGGAGAGAGACGTCCTTGGGGCGCACGTCGGCCTGGGTGGTGTCGTTGGCGGTGATGACGAAGGAGATGTGGCCCGAGGGCGCGTAGACGGAGCCGCCGGAGGGGTAGACGCTGTGCCATTCCGGGATGAGCTCGCCGGTGTTGGTGTTGCTGGGGGCTGGTGAGTATCTTGCGTCGATGGAGGCGGGAAAATGGCGTGTAAGACGACGCCTTCGTCTGGAGGGCTGACTTACGTCAACGTGGCGTTGAGGTAGCCCCAACCACCAACGATGCATTGCAAAGCTCTATCGCACTTCATCTTGACGGTATCGGCAGAGTGTGGTCGGAAAGGTCCCCAAAGGATGAGCTGCGGTCTGGCGATGGATTGGGGATTTCGAAGTCTGCTTGCTGGTTGTAATGCCATCAAACTCCAACGCGGAGAGTGGACAGAACTTATATAAAATGCTGTCAGTTCGTATTCTTTACATTCTTTGCCGTGTTCCTGTAAGAAGCCGACGTTGCCGTGGCGAGTTGATCCTTTCGGCGACGACTTTCAGCCCCGGTAAGGTAAGCTGCATAGAGAGAGCGCGAGCGTGGCTCCATTGACCGCAACCGCCGCGCGCGCAGCGCAGAAGATCGTCCCAAGCTTGCATAGCTCCCGGTCGCTCTACGATGTGCGCCGGGATTGGGCTGCAGTACACAACGGGAACCCTTGTGGAGGCTTTCGCCATGTTTGAACAAAACGTTCGGGAAGGAATGCCTAGTTCCGCCCGAGCTTGGGTCTAGAAATTAGCCCCGTCCTATGGTCATACCTTAGATTCTCACTTCTCAAGGATGAGACCACGCTAATTACCCCAGAAACGGGTCGCTGAACGTTGGGTAGGGCTGAGGCCTCGTCATCCTTTGATGTTCAGATAGTCGCTATGTAGCGTTGCGCTGGGCCGAATACTTGCATAAGCCACATATGCCCAGCCGAGTGATTTCGTAGCAGCTCTGGCGTGGTGCGAGGACCACTGTAGCCAAAAAGTTGAGCGAATATGGTTTTCTGTGGTTTCCAATATTCATGGGAACTTTCGACTTGATTGCAGCCAACCAGAAAGGAAAGGCCGCGGATGCAGATAATACGACTCTGCACTCTCCAACGTCCACTGGCGACAAGTTATTTTAGAATTACATAATTCAACTAATGGCCTAAGTTGAAGTCACTCATCGTTTTGCCTTAGACCAGGAGTTAATCCATCGGAAAACTATAACCAGGCCTGCTCTCGCCTTTAGTCCTAGGCGCGCAAAATACTCTCCATTGCGCGAAACTCAATGTCGTGGCCGACGCCATCTGCTTGAGAGGAGCTGCCTGGTGACTTCTGCCCTTTTCATGCACGTAGAGGTGTCTCTGTGACCCAACCCATCCTGGCCCTCGAATATTTCCCCGTGAGCGTCATCCGGCAGTTAACAAGGTGCGCCTCCAGGCGGCAAACTGCGAAGAAGAAAAGTTAGAAGGGAAGAAAGATATACCGTACAGGTTGGCTATCGAGGTTGCCGGGGGCAGTCATCTCCCTCTTCAAACCACCACAGCCCAATATCCCTTCACACTCCAACCATGAAGCTCACCCTCGCGGCCAACACAATCTTGGCCCTCGCCCTCACGGCGTCCGCCGGCCCCACGCGCGCCCCCTACGAAAAGCTCCCCAACTGTGCGTTCCGCTGCTACCGAAAACACGCCCCGCCCCTCGTCGGACGCGTTACGGGGGCGTGGGAGTACTGCCGCAAGACGGGCACCAGCATCGACACGTACTGGTATGAACTAGGCCAGAAGATGGACAACTGCAAGATCGAGCACTGCAAGGGCGTCAAGGAGTGGTGGGACGCGGCGCAGTGGCACTACGACCTGTGCGGTGAAAAGGATAGGGCGAAGGGCAGCCTGGAGTGGTTCAACTGGCACCGAAAGTCTTCGTGGTGGCCGGGTCAGGGGAAGGCAAGGCCGACGGAGAAAAAGGACATGTGGGTTGAGGGGGTTGAAAATAGGGCATAGCCGGAGAGGGGGTGAATAGTTCGGAGCGGTGGAAGGGTGGTTTGCTGTTTCGAATCAACCAAGATCCCAGATGGCAAGCTTTTTGCTGTTCTCGGGATTGATGTACAGTTATATCGCAGTCAGCCTGTCTCCGTTGCTGGTAGCGATTACGGAGATATGACATTTGCAACTAATCGAGAAAAAAAAACTTGACGTCTCCTTTTCACTTCCCAGAACGTCGCACCACCCGCTGACGAAGTCCTCACCTTTCAAACCCTTTGTGGCTCCCTCATAAACACCCAACCCACCCCCAGATACAACGCCACCGCAAAGTCGGAAAAGTTCAACGCGTCAACATACGCTTTCCAGCCCAAGAACCCGCCCTGACTCTGCACATCCTCCGCCGACACATTAACCACAGCCGAGCCCTTCTTGCCGCCCTCTTCTCCGTCTTCGTTCGAAGCCAGAACCCCCGCGCCGTTGCGCGCAACATACGGAGCCCACGGGTACGCGTACAAATGCATGATCCCGATTCCAAACATCTCGAGACAGAGGAGCAGGTTCGGCACGCCGATCGCGAGCGAGGGGTAGGATATCGCGTCCGTGGGGCCGAGGGGCTGGTCGTCGCGTCCGACGATTGCGTCGAGGACGAACTGTAGTTTGTCAATCTTTGGTCCATAATCTAGAAAGATATCGTCAAATGGGGTACGGGTTCGTAACTTACTCCTTGCATCAGCGAGAGGAACACCACAATCTTGATGGCGAGAAACTTGAGCACGGGTCTGTGCGGTTCTAGCAGCTCCTGCGACTGGTAGTAGAACTGCATGAGGCAGTGCATGGCCGTGATGAGGATGGCGACTGAGATGACGGTGTGCAGCTTTCTTCTGTCAGTCCTTCAGTTCACTCACAGGGGGGATGTTAGACGCACCCAAAAGTCGGCATACTTCGTCCCGCCCTCCTCGGAGCAAAGCACGCCCATGCTTTCAGTGACATACGTTGCAATCGTTACGAGGAGCTTCATGAAGGGGTACTGGTATATGCAAAGCCATAACCTCTACACTCCAAGTCAGCCCTCGCCCCTAAGATCCACCACCATGCTCGACAGCTCCTTCGAGTCACAACTCACGTTGAACCGTCTCCACCCGGCATTCGCCGCGGGTTGGTCATAATACGACCCCTTCAGCGCCGGCACGCACGCCGCAAACGGTCTTGTGAAGAACCACTTCTTCAAGCCGTCTTTATCCCAAGAAGTGGCTAGCCGGTGATGGTTCGTGTCGAGGTACGCGCAGCAGAGGGCGTAGAAGGCGACGAGGGCGCAGGCCTCGTAGAGGAGGTAGATGCCGGCGAGGTAGACGTGTTGTTTGTAGAAGACTATGGAGAGGAAGGAGGAGAGGGTGTAGATTGGGATGAGGAGGCAGATGCGGATGATTCTGCGTGTTGGTGGTCAGTCTTCGGGGTCGGGCATAGATGGTGGTTGAAAGAGGGCTTCACTGTTTTTGCTCGAGAGGTTTGGTGTAGTTCGTCGCGTGGCGGAAGATTTGGTAGAAGGACATGGAGCAGGACGTCATTGTCAGGATGCCGCCGGCGAGGATGAGGAAGCCCTGGAAGCTGAGGGCGCCGACGACAGGTTTGTCGGAGATGGGCAGGTCGAAGCCTGAGTCGGGACACATGATGGGCGGTTGTTGGATCGCTACTGGTGAAGATATGGGATGTGGCTCTTCGTCAGAGAAGGTGATTTTCGATTACTGTTTTCCAAGGAAAATGTAGTCCCCTTATATCGAAGAGTGCGATAGATTTAGGTATGTGCCCCAGATAACATACTCCGGCACTTACACCCCCTCCGACAAGGCGCGGCCCGTTTTGCCAAGGAGACACAGCCCCGGCGCCGCGGGGAGCCTCTGTCTACGCCCGCGCGTTATGGATTTCCGGCGGAACATGTTCGGGATGGGCGGATCTATCGTTCGTAGATCTGCGAGCCGGGGGGGATGTCTCGCGTCCGTTACGAGATACGAGGGCCGCTGAAGGGGGCAATGCGAGGTGCCGTGTCATGCAAATGAGGCACTTGGCGTTGAGGTGGTGAGCGGAATTAGAGGCCTTGAATTTGATTGAGGATGCAACTGGTTGGAGACGGACTAATCGGTTCAAGTTTGAAGCAAAAGATCAAAACACATTCTTTTCGGGACTTGAATAGTTGGGAATAGAATGGGAGGTTAGTTGCAAATGATGGAGGAGCATGTCGGCTGATTTGGTCGAATTCAACTCGCCCTACGCAAAATGACTGCAACCAACTCAGAAGCTCACAGACTCTGCAACATACGAGGGCTGGTTCAGCAGCCAGGGTTTGAAGAAGCAACTTGGCTGTCCAATCGGCAAACCTCGTACAGTCCGGTGAACTTACTGTCTACTGGCGTTTCACATTGGTAGTATGCGCGTACCGCCCGACTATTGAAGCTGAGCGCGAGTCATAGTAGTTCCCACGCCTTGCTACTCTGCGAATAGGGAGGTGTCATCCAATGTTTAGACTCTGCTTGGCAGGCTGACACACGACACTGCCTCAGGGATAGACCCAAACAGCACCTACGAGGCCTTCTGTGAGTTGGTGCTCTTATCACAGCTGAGGATGTGTCCCTATCAGCACTATCATCATGACGGCATCCTGGTTTTGGAGAGCAAGACTGATAGTAAGTCGAATTCAGACGCCGTTTCGTCTCAAGGGTTTATGTCAACTGCGGCTGGGTGATGATAGGCTTTTGAGATATATCAAGCCCAGCGTAACACCATCTACCTTATCTTGGCTACATCGTCTTGTAACGCTATTCACGTACGTCAGCATGAATTCGTGAGGCTTAAAGAAGTAGAAATATTGTTGTAGACAGCCTCTATCACCTGGATGCAAAGTTTGGGCATAACATTCAATAGGAATGATAAGTCGGTAGAGGGCAAGTCTAGTGGTTGTTTGCGCTACTTGGAGGGTCCGAAGGCTTGAGTTAGACAATCAAGCAGTGTCAAGGAATGGAACATGGGTCAGAAAAGACCAAAATGCCGAACAACAATGTGCTACTCCTAGAACTTAATCGGCACCTATCGATCGAAGATACTTTTGGGTATTTAACATGGGAATGTTGAACGCTGATGTGTGATAGGTTGCCGATTGCTCTCGCAGGAGGAACTTCAACATGATCGCGAGCCACTAGCACCGGGTATTCATCAAGGCGGTTGCGATTGGGAACGGTGTTGCTCATGACGTCAGGCTTTTAAACTGGAAATATTCGGTCATTTGCATGCCATGATAGCGTCAAGACGACGATCACACGCGGGTTAAAGAGCGTTTCCCGATTCTGGTAGATAAACTCCACCGAGCTCATGCAGCACGATGTGACGTGGGTTCGGTGTGATGGCCGCATTCCTACGAATGTAAGAGGTAGACACTGTCGGAGGAGGTCGCAGGGTTTCTGAACGGGAGCAGGACAGTCGGTGTCTGGGGCCGCTGCAGCAGGCCGGCGGTTGCGAATAGGCGAACCCATCAGCGACGAGGCGAAAGTTACAGTGGCCCAACAGGTGCATGAAGCAAACACGAGGGCAAAGCTGGCGGCCGGGATTGTCACACCGACACGTTCTGTGCGGGTAACCTTGTTTGGAGTTCGGAAGGGGTTCACGTCGGACGGCTTCAAATCGTCCGGTCAATTGACGGTGTCCGGGGACTCGGAGGGTGATGATGGGATGGACGTGTTCGGGCCGGCGAATGCGGTGTAACCATTGTTTTCTGAGCGAGGACATCCGTGAGGGTGCGAAACTGACGAAGCGTGTGGCTGATGCGGACGCATAGAGCCAGGAGGCCTTCCTCTGAGACTGGTGCAAGGCCGAATGAAAGCGATCCTAGAAGGACTAGATTTCGGCCAGCCACGGCCAAGAGAGTACAGAAGCCAATGGTCCGGGGGGACGCCTCACTGTTGTCGTGGGTGGAAGCTGACAGGTCGTCTTGCTTTGACAGGGTGTCTCGGAGCCGCCTTGCAGCAGCAGCAGCAGCAGCAGGTGCAGCCGTTGGGGATGCGTATGCAAGCAGCGCCCATGCAGCCAAGTAGTACACGCAACAGCGTAGTGGTTGCCCACCCACAGGCAAGATGAACTGTCCATCGGATGTGCCGTCGGTTGGCAAGGAGGACTGGTGTCAAGGATGGTCGGTGGAATGGCGGAAAAGAAAGTGCCGACGTTGAATGGGCGACAAGTCTCGCGTGTAGAATGCAGTGAAGCGTGGGCTTTGGCCCCATGACTGCCTCTGGATGAGGCTGAGGGCGATGGTGGTTCGCCTGGGATGGGCCATGGAGATGGGTACCGTTTCCGACAAAGCAGGCTGCAATGACTGCCTGGGGCCAGTGCCAAAAATTGCAAGGCGTCCTTTGTTGGATGGGAATTCGCAATGTCGTTGCTGCTGGAATGGCACTGTTGGATCGGTTCTTATTTCCATTTGGCGATCTGCCTGCAGGGCAAGCCGTCCAGGAATGACCAACGGCAAGGCGACAGAGGGATGGGTGGGCATATGACCAGGATGCGACTCATGGCTGTGGGGATGCTTTGTTTGCAGCAACAATCCGAGAGGAAGTGATGGTGAAAAGGTCGTGTTCTGATGCAGAGTAAGACAATCGATCGGATTAATGACAGCAGGTTGTGAGCTGGAGCAGGGACTTGACAAAAAGTAGATGAAGGCGGGTGGTGCACGACCCAAAGACAGCAGCAGCAGGGATAAAGGTACTGGCTAAGTGCGCCTTAGTCAGCTGATTCAGTGGGTAGGTCCATGACGATGGAAGGCAGGCGACCCTGAGCTACCTGCTGTCAGACTGTGCCTACCCAATTGGAAACTGCAGTTGCTGTCTTTTCCTTCCTGCCGTGCGGGTGCAGGTGCAGGCAACAGAGAGCAAAGAACACCCAGCACCCAGAAACGCATCGTACTTTCCATCTAGAGGAGCAGGTACGTTCCTTCCATACATGGACCTAGCTTCTAAGGTACCTACAGTGTATCTACCTTATGAAGGAACGTACCTTCCATGGGAATGTTGTAAGAATTTGGGGCAGGTGCGCCCTAGGTGAGAATCCGAGGCAGATAGGAAGGAAGGACCTTCAAGCTGCCACACCACCACCTGCCCAGGAGCAAACCCCGAAACTCAGGCGAACCACACCATCTCAGAAATCATTTCTCTAGAGGCGCGCCTTTCCTTCTGACGCCTTCCTTTTTCCTCTTCCCAATTCGACTTGTTGCATCCATCTTCACATTTGCATTTAACCATCCACGCTCCCCCGTTGTGATCGTCGTCAACGCCACTGGCTTCATCGTCATTTCTACACCCAAAGTATTGGCACTGTCATCGTCCCACGTCGTCCCGACCGTCTCCCATTATTTTGCGGTCGGACACTTCATTTCTTTGCTACCACAGCACATTTCATCACATCATCTCGTACTGAGGTCGATCAGCATACGTTTTCCAGCATGGATACCATCGACGCCGCCACGGAGCGGCAGACGACCGGCCCCGACGCCGTCGACGATGTCGACGCCGGCAAGACCCCTGCCGAGACCTCCACTTCCCCGCCGAAGCCCACCATGCCTGAGTCGGACCCCAATAAGAGCTCCGATCGCAACGAGACTTCCAAGAAGGGCGATGTGAAGAAACCTAAGAAGACTGACAAGACCAAGTCTAAGAAGCCCAAGAAGTCCGTCTTGGCCGACACGTCCACATCTGCCAGCGACGATAGCGACGATTCCAAGTCAGCCACCAAGGACACCGACTCGTCTGATTCCGATGCCTCGGACGCCTCCGCCTCAGAACCCGACACCAAGCGCAAGGCCAAATCGAAGAAGCAGGTGATCAAAAAATCCAAGAAGGCGCTATCCCAACCTAAGAAGACCAAAAAATCAAAGAAGGTCTCTGGTGATTCGTCTGACTCGGACTCCAGCGATTCCTCCGAATCATCCGAGGACGACAATGATGGATTGACCAAGGTCGCCATGTCTCCCCAGCAGTTACAGGCTTTCCAGCAGTGGTCGCGCACTAGCGACACCCTTCCTTACAGCCTTGGTATCCCAACTGGCGGTGGACAGGCGTACCTGCCTCCTCCGCCTCGGCGCCGGATCGGAGGCGTTGGAGGCGTCTCAGCTCGCATGGGGGGTTTTCTGGACGCGGACCCCTTTGATGCCAGCCTGGGTGTCAAGAGAGGTCCCGCGCCCTCAAAGAAGCGGAGCGGCAAGGTCAAGCTCGACTACAAGCGGGTTGACCAGGTCTGGGACAGCTCCATCCATAACTACAAGCTGCAGGAAACCGCCGAGACCACCACTGACTCCCAGTACGACGGCTTCGTGCTTCAGATCAGACGTACCTTTGACTGGGAGGGCAAGTACAAGACCACCATTGTGGACATCAAGAGCAAGATCCTTCGCGAGTGCCTTCAAGACGTCATCGGCAATATTAAGGGAGTCAGCTTGGTCGACGAGGTGCCCAGAATGGACCCCAATCTTCTCTTCCTGTGAGTATCCATCCACTCGACGCTTCTTTAGAACAATCTGACAGGCAACAGGTATCTTGAGGATCTTCGTACCTACAGCAAAAAGCTCAAAAAGCAGGAACCCAAAAGCTCCGACAAGAAGGCGCGTAAGAAGCAACAGAAGCACATTGACGACAAGCGGATGCATCTGAAGGTGCTGCTGAAGTACCTCGACAAGGACTACGCTCACATCAAGAAGAGGTATGGTGGCAGTCTCTACTTTCTTCACTGGCGCTGACGACTGTACAGTCTCTACCCCATGCTCGAGAATGGCCTCATCACCTTTGATCTCCTCTGGGCGCTTTTCAAGCCCAACACCCTCATTTACACAACAACGTATGGCACAGCAGACGAGCCTCGTATCTTCAAGGTCGAACAAACGGAGCGCCACAACAGCATGATGAAGGGAGAGTTCTACTGGGTCGACGGCAAGGTATGGTCGTTCGTTTCACCTGAGCTTCGCTTTCTGACTCGCTACAGTATTTCGAGTTTGACGGCAAACAATTTGGCTACGGATCCTTCTCTGAGGAGATTAGCGAGTTCCGCGGAGCCAAAAAGATCACCAGCCTCAAAGCTTACCCACTTGACTACCACAAGGACAAGGAGACTGTCGTGGCCACCCTCATTGAGCGCGGCAAGAAGTTCGTCAAGCTTGGCGGTGTCCACTACCATAGTCACGAGGGCCTCGCGTATTACAAGAAGAAGAAGAGCGTCATCAAAGTCAACATCAACAGCCGCGTCATGATTGACCCCGCCATTCATCGCCGAATCAATCCCAACTATCAGGTGTCTGCCGTGCGGCCCAAGGACCACGACATTCTGTCGGATGACGAAGCAGAGGATGATGACTCCCAAAAGGATTCGGATGAGGGTGGCTGCTGCAACAGCGACAGCGAAGCTTGTGAGAAGATGGTGGTCAAGGTCGTCAAGGATGACAAGGGCAATGCCCGCATGGTCCGCATTCCCAAGTCGGAAGTGGAGGATGAGAATGCCTCGGAGCAGCCTTTGGTGCGTCTGGAGGATGGAGGTGAGAAGAATGATGGAGACGCCAAGACCTCTCCCGCATCCTCCAAGAGCCCCGAAGATGCTAAGGAGGCCCCTGAGTTCTCGGACGAAGAGTATCTCATTGCCTCCCCAGTGGTCCTGGGATTTTCCTTCTCGGAGAAGCTCTGGCTTGAGTTCACTGTGTCCGGCATCAAGGATATCCAGTGGAATGAGAGCGCGTACGAGTCCCTTGTGCTCGAGCCGAAGCAAAAGGACATTGTCCAGGTAAGTTCAAGCATGTCACGTAGCCAAAGTTCTTGTTTCCGTTAACATGAGTACAGGCCCTCGTTGAATCTCACAAGTATCACGCCTCCAAGAGCATCGACGATGTCATTCAGGGCAAAGGAAAAGGCCTTGTGGGTAAGTGGCATACTTGTTTCAGTGCACCTCTTTTTTCGATTTGAGACTAACAAACGCCTTTGAAGCTGTCCTCCACGGTCCCCCTGGCACAGGAAAGACCCTCACAGCAGAGGGCATCAGCGAGCTCCTCAAGTGCCCGCTTTACATGGTATCTGCAGGAGAGCTCGGCACAGATTCGCGCATCCTTGAGCAGGAGCTCCAAAAGATACTAGATATTTGCCACGCCTGGGGAGCTATCCTTCTTCTCGACGAGGCTGATGTTTTCCTCGAGAAGAGGAACCTGCACGAGATTAGCAGAAACGCGCTTGTCAGCATCTTCCTCCGACAGCTTGAGTACTTCCAAGGCATTCTGTTCTTGACAACGAACCGCGTAGAGGTATGTGAAACATTCTTCTCGGTGGCTATTTGCCTCGCACTAACTAACAATGGCAGACCTTCGATGACGCTTTCCAGTCTCGAATCCACATTGCTCTTCGGTACGAGAGCCTGACTGTGAAGGCCAAGAAGAAGATTTTCAAGATCTTCATCGAGAGAGTTCGCGTCATGGAAAAGATCGACCTGATGCCCTTCACCGAGGAGGACTACAACGATCTCGCCAAACATGACCTCAACGGCAGGCAGATCAAGAACACGATCGGAACAGCCCAGGCTTTGGCCGTTAACAGGGGCGAAGCTCTGAGCATGGCCCATATTCGCCAGGTGCTTGATGTCCAGAACAGCTTCGATATTCACCTCAAGGGTGGTACTGGTTACCAGGACGCCCTGCGCAGCTACTACTAATCTTCTGTTTTGGAATGTGTTATTACGGGCTTCGGTTGGCCACACTTTCCTTGCTTTGTTGTGCATTCTCGGGCTGCAAGATCTTGCAGTCAAATGGCTACAGATTCCACGTGTTGTACACAGCGTCAGGTAGCTAGCTGAGGTACCCGATATCAATTTCAAGCGATAGTTGTTTCGCAACAGGCAGTGGGCCATAGACCCTGCGTTCCATTTCCTTAACCGGACTATGCACGAAATGTTTTAGAGTATTTTCTGTCCAAATCATTGTTATTCTATTACTTTTCTTGTTTTGCTTTTGTTCTTGTAAGCAACTAGGCCAATTTTTGCCGTTGTTCGTTCTGCTCTGGCTTTACAAGTTGCAACAGACAGCTGAAAGATCACATCTACTTCAGAGCGTAATACAAAAATACAGCAAAAAGCCCAAAAACAGGGGCAAACTTCCACATCGTGCCCCTGAGCCCCTCTTCCTCTCGTTCGTGGCATGGAATCTCTTGTTTCTGCCGCGTTGGGACAGGGATGCCGTCGATTGTGGGGCCATTATCGGTATTCTTGACGATGAGACTGAAGATCAACCTTTGTCCAAACCGAGCAAAGAAATGGTCCACGAAAATCCGCGAGAAGATGGTGTCCTTCATCGAAACGGAGCAAGTCCGACGGCCCTGGTTTACTGCGTCGGACACGCGGCTGAAGCGGGCCGCTTGAACGTCTTTGAAGACAGCTTCGATTTCGTCTTCGGTGAGCGACTCTCCGGTGGAGCTGCTTGCCATCTTGCGCCGCAGTTGGTTCACTAGCACAGCGGCTGTTTCTAGAGCGCTGTTTCCTCCTTGCGCACTGATGGGATGCACCTGTGATGAAGTGCAATGCTTAGTCTCTGCCAATCAACGCCAACTGTGCAAATTTCACGTACCTTGTGGGCGGCATCTCCTACAGTCAGGATCCTTCGGAAGTGCCAACGCGGGAAGACGTGGTCTTCGAGGGCCACGAGCGTGGTTTGCAAGCCGTTGGAGTAAATGTCGCGAAACGACGTCGTTTCAGTTATCTGGTCGGTGAAATGTTGCTCTGCGAGGGCGCGTTCGTCGTCTTTTGTGAATTTTGGTATAGAGCTGCCGTGTGTTTTGGAGGACTCTGTGAAGAGGAACCAGTAGAGCCGGTTTTCGGGGGCGGAGAGGACCATGTAGCTGCAGTCCTTGAAGAAGGCGTTGACTTGGAAGGCGGTTGTCGGGAGGGCTGCGGGGCGTTTGGAGATTCCGAAGATGCATTTTGACTCGGATTGGAGGCCTGGCAGAAGCGTGTTAGAAAAAGGCTTTCGATGTCAGGACAGGTATCTGAGAACAAACCGTTCAGCTGGTCCGGCTCAAACAGTCCAGCGTCAGCTTCCCGGGAAAGACGCCACATCTCTTCCCGTACTGTGCTGTGGACACCATCTGCGCCTACAACGATGTCTCCGGTGTATACAAAGCCGTCCTGTGTATGGACCGTGGCACTGCCTTCGTTGATATCCACGCCTGAGACGCGTTTCCGTGTCAGCACCCGATCCTTGTGTTTGAGCTGGTCGAAGAGGACTTGGAGCAGAGATTGGCGATCGACGAAGATCTGGGGGTAGCCGACCCTATTCACGATGGGTCAGTACCTGATTCTGTCGTACTTTTGTGATGTGACATGTTTGTGAACCTCTCTTCCAGACGCTGGGAAAACGTGTCATCGTTGGTGTCTACCCATTTTTTCCCGCTAAATAGACGCATACTGGCCTTGTAGTAGACGTCTCCAGCCAACTCGCGAATCTTGTCGTAGCAGCCCAATTGGTCCAAGATGCGCAAGCCGCTTGGGAGGAGCCCGATGCTCGCGCCGAGTTGGGGCGCAATGGAGGGGTGAGCCTCGAGAAGGACGTAGTCGATGTTGAAAATCTCGAGCATGTTTGCTAAAGATAGGCCGGAGACGCTGCCTCCTACGATAATGACTTTGAGACCCATCGTGAGGATTTCTCTTGTTTGGACGATGGTGTTGAAAAATGTCGATAGGCATGAAGGGAAGCCAGAAAAAGGATGGCTTATTTAAGCTATGGTAGCTTACTCTTTGACAAGACAATTTGCTTGTCGATTTGCATGGGTCGGGAACGATTCGGGGCCCGGGATCTGCGGACCGCCGAAGACTCGGGACCCGGAGTTTCGCCGCTCTACGGGGTGCGACTGACTCACCGGCATTTTCATTGTTTATGCGGATGCGGCTCCATTTTCAGATAAACAGCCTTACAGGCGTGTACAACGAACCGCGCATCGGAAACGTATTCAAACTATCAGGGGTATCAAAACCCACAGTCAAAGGGTAATCACTGCATCAGCGGTACCCACATTGGCCCCTTCGTGTTGGCGGGAGACAGCTTTGAACGTGATTTCAAAATGCTCTCATCTCCCCTTGAGAATTCCCAACCACCACCGTCAGGTTTTGAGCTTCTTGGAGGTTGCAAACAAAGTCTCGACTTGATCCCAAGATTAGGCGTTATGAGGTTGGATTACGATTCAGTTGCAGGATAGAAACGTTGAGAATGCGAGTGAGGGAGTAGCCTCGAATGCTTCCCCGTGAGAGTCATACGGCAGTCAACAAGGTGCGCCTCCAGGCGGCAAATTGCGAAGAAGAAAAGAAGGGAAGAAAGATATATTCAAATGATCGTGATGGTTTCTTTAGCGGTCGCTCGAAACTGTTGACTTAACTCAGCGTCTTTTTCATTCCAACTGTGAACACGCCCGACTCTTTCGTACACATCTCCTTCATCTGAAGGCCTTAGAATAAGTGCTATCAATCTGTCCTCTGGCTCGTAACCGATCAGTAGAAGGGTTAAGGTAATTTCCTTTTCCAAGTCCATCAAAATGTCAAATTCCACCCAACCCCAGTCTTCCCACAACTTGTCCTCCTGAGATGGAAAGTTGAATTGAATGACGTGGCCGTGGATCTCAATAAATGCGTTTTCGACCTGTCCCGTAGGATCTGATCCCCGAAGAATGGCGCCCGAATTCGTTACCACGGCATCTCTTCTCTCAAATCCCCGATCATTGGGCGAGAAAGAGAACCCCGCTTGCGTCATACGGTTCTCATTTGGTTTCACGCCTTCGAGAGAAAACGGTGACCAAGAAGGCGCTCTGTACGTTTGGCGACGTTGGGGATGTCTCGTTTCCGGCCATGCCGTGACTGCTGACCAAGTCATAGACTCAAGGATGTGTTCCTCCCAAAATCCAGCCAAGTATTTGCCAGCTCCCCGAGACTGCCACGCCTTTGCCAATCCCGAGAGCGCTGGAAATATATCGGAATCGTAGGACATGGCCATGTCGGAGTATATCGTCAACACGTCCAGCCACGCCTCGTGCAAGCTAGCGTTCCCCATCCTCCAATACCACAATTGGTGTCTTCTCATCGTCGAATTGGTAGCCGTGCTGATAAAGGTAGGGCTTATCGTATGATCTAATTGCGTGCACTCGCATTTGAGATCTTTGGTGCATTCCCATATCACCTCATATCGGGTGAAATGGACTATTCGTCTGGCCAACAGACTTTCCTGCAAAGCCCATGCTCGACGATTCAAAGGCGACGTGAGGATCATATTACCATGATCGTCCCAGGGATCTTGGTACCGTGTGCTTTTGTAAATGCGTGAAACGGTGGAATCCAGGTTCATGATCTGCCCAACCTCGGTTGAGTTTTCCGGGGTGGCGTATTTCTGGCTTAGTGGACCATCAAGAAAGCCTTCGGTGGAATTCATAGCCATCGAAGCAGCTATGACCAAATAGGCATTGCTGTAATAAGTAGCCATTTTTGACGATTCCATCTCCCAGTCAATCGACTGGTCTTGCACAATGCATAAAGAATCGATCCATAAATATTGAATGCCGAGGTCGCGGGTCACTTTAACAGCATCCTTGAACGTTTGAGGAAGGCTTTCAAAATTGATGCCTCGCTGACGATTTTCGAGATTTGAGAGTTGCGTCTTCGGCGGATGTTGTTCGCCCCAGCAATAGCTCAAAGCCACGTATTGGCCAATATCGTGGGAAGAGCAATGAAGAGACAGTGTGGGTGCGGTATGGCTTCCCACATTCAGAACACGACGTGGAAGCTTCGCATCTTTTGTAACACAGTCTTCATGTGCTGCCTCGCATTCCGTTCTCCAAGCGTCGAGCATCGACAGATATTCTTCACGTCGCGCTTGTGTCGGTAACCACGGAGGTCTAATGACGCTCCATTCGGCTTTCGGTTCATCGACTTGAACGTGAATCCGCATGTGGCAGAAAGTTTCGTGGTCCTTGATTTGCCCGTTGCTCTCTATGAGCTTGGGGTATCTCCACACAAGGCGGATATGACCAGGACCGCCGAAGGAGCAATCAACATCGAGTCTGCCACTATGAGTAGGGTTTTCGTACTCGAGGCAGCAGTGGTAGATGATCCTGCACTTGGGGCATCCGAGTTCGGCATCCCGTTTGACTTTCTCAAAGTCTACGCACTTCTCGCGTCGGTCCTCATCATTCACTCCTTCATAGCGGTTGGGATCTTCTTCGGCAATCTGACAGGCTCCATCGCACTTAGGTAGGGTTGCAGGCCATTTTATATGAAAATAGTTGGCGCCATGATTGGACGTTTCCATCAGGGCAAGCTTCAGGTGTTTGTTGTGAGAAGGTATGAAAGCGGCGTAGGTCTGGTCTACAGGACTTTCCAGTGGTTGTTGTGGATTAAGTTGGTCAAATTCTTTACGGCAGAGAGCCAACGTTTTAGTAGCTTTTGGAATGGCCGGGCTAGACTTATAACAGTTCTACCACAACAAAATGTTTTAAGGGTGCTGGTTTTCATTGGACAGCCTCCGCCAAGTTGCCAGCTCAGTGTGGTGGATGCGCAGAAAATAGCTCAGAGGGTCAGGCAGCAGGGCGGCTATCGCCACTGATTGGTTTAGAGAATTGTTGGAACGCGAAGCTGCCACGGCATGCATGAAGGCACCCAGCATGCGAACTGCGATGTTTGACATTGGGAAGTAAGCATGACAGCCTGGTGTGATGCCGCTGCGGGTACATACAATCTCCACCGTATTGCACGTCGCACTGCGTAACGTGTAGCATGAATGAGTCAAATAGTATGCATGGCAGATTTCAACGTTAATCAAGAACGTACAAATGTCCCATAAATAGCAATCCCAAAGGCAGCCCACGCCCCCAGATCCACTGTGACCATCCGTCTCCAATTAACAACCAACCACTTATCCAACGCCTCATTCAGGTCCTCCCCCTCTTTCCCGTCCACGATCGTTTGCACATGCGGCGCGATGAACGGGACATAAGCCAAGTGTCCTAGCGACAGACTAGCGCCCGCGGCGTACCACCAAAAGGTGCCCTTGGTCTGAAGCAGGGTCTGGTTTACCCTCAAGTTGGCGAGAGCCGTACCGGTGGAGACAGCGAGGAAGCTAAGCACGATCGGCAGCCCGCGA
Organism: Colletotrichum cordylinicola; assembly: GCA_027406065.1. Classification (NCBI taxonomy): domain Eukaryota; kingdom Fungi; phylum Ascomycota; class Sordariomycetes; order Glomerellales; family Glomerellaceae; genus Colletotrichum; species Colletotrichum cordylinicola. Next base: position 927,332 of record JANVYD010000011.1, on the reverse strand, counting down.
GAGAAGAATTCTTTGTAGTAGGGGTTGATCAGAGGCTTCGAGTGGCCTCGAACTGTGGGGTGATTTAGTAAGGATAGGAAGAAGTGTTGGTCGTGGGCGTAGAGGAGGGTGCAGGTTGAGGAGAGGAGGGGGGCGAGGAGAAGAGGGGAAGCGCCGGGGTGGAGAATGCGAGAAGCCATAGTTGGTTTAGTGGCTGTTGCAGGCTGGAGTTGAAGTGGAAGAATTGAAAATCAGCCTGGGGTGCGCTGGCGGGGCCTGGTTGTTTTAAATGGTTGGTGATTCGGATCGGTGGCTGTGTTACAGTCCGTATCTGGGGGCGGCCGATTCCTTCGGGCTTCCGGGTCAGGTGGTTCCCCACTTGGTGGTGTGAAGACGGCTTATGCCCGGACCGGAGTCGGGGATTTTCGGGGTACAGTGTTCGGGGCTGAATTGAGCAGTCGGCGAGTTGGTCTCTGACCGTATGAGATAAAAGCCAGCGGGCTCCGGCACAATTGATTTAGGATTCATGGTCAATCTCAACCAGAGAACACTGAGACTCAAGATGGTTACGTTTGTCTGCATGCACGAGCAAAGAATCAGAGCAAGGCTGGACAAGCGTGCCTGGTAATCCAGATCCACAGCAAAGTAAACCGACTCCATGCTTATTTGTCCACTTCCTGGTATCTCCCAATCATGATTCATTGAGAAGTACAGGTGTTGGTTCTATCGCGGCCTCCAACATATGCTGGAGGCCGCCTCGCAACGTTGGTTGGTAGGGTCGCCAAAACGGCCTCTGAAAAGGAAAGTGTATCAAGTATCCGAAGATGCACCTAATTCTAAATAGTCCATTGATATATTTAACCCAAAAAAAAACTATATATGATGTCTTTCGTTCGCCGTTTGAGTATTTCATCCTCAGAGAAACCTTGCTTCAATCGAATCTGGAAACTGTCCATCATGCAAAGCGACCCAAACCAAACATCTGGCCCCCCGAGAGGTATGCCAGAAGATGAGGTGCCTGTTGCTCAACTCCGCGAGAATGCAAATACTCTGAGCCTCAACTCCGACGCCCAAAATGCCGATACGGAGACATTTGAGCGCTCAGGCGATATCATCATTGAATTTCTCCGTACGAACGTGCCGGAGTTCGCCAGGCTCAGCGCAGTTCGGAAGAAGGTATCCCTTACCTCGTGTTCATTGTGTTCTGGCTTTGCATCTGCTGATAATCTGCTTCTAGGGATGGGAAAACCCAGCCGGCGATGCGTACTTCCGCAAGCAACGAGAGGCTGCGGATAATGCCGACGAAAAGCTGTCAGCGGTCTTTTACAACATGATGAAAGGCATAGGAACAGAACTGCATCGAAAGCTCCATGCCTTTACGATCAAGGGGCCGGCATTGGGACATAAGCGCATCTTGGACATGTGCATGGCGCCCGGAGGATTCCTCGCGATAGCGCTTCAGAAAAACCCGGATGCACACGCTCTTGGGTTCAGTCTCCCGGTCTCGCAGGGCGGCTACGAGCGTCTGATTCCACCCAGAAGGAACTTGGAGGTCAGGTTTATGGATATCACGATGTTGGCGCAGGATATGGGGGTTACAGACATTCCACCCGACCATCCAGACTCTGATAACTTCATCCCGCAGCAGCTAGGCCCACAAGACAAGTTCCATCTCGTCCTCTGTGACGGGCAGGTTCTTCGCCAGCACGAGGGTTTCAGGGCGCAGTACAGAGAGAGATGCGAAGCGCGACGCCTCACTGTCACCCAGCTTGCTATTGGACTGGAGCACCTTGAGCCGGGCGGCACGATGGTTGTTTTGCTGCACAAGGTTGAGGCGTGGGACACCGTACTTCTGTTGCGGGAGTTCAGCAAATTCTCGACCGTCCGCCTTTTCAAGCCTTTAAAGAGCCATGCGAAGCGCTCATCATTTTACATGATTGCGAGCAAAGTCCAGAGTCTGAGCGCTGCGGCTGCTGCGGCTATTAAGGTGTGGAAGGAGGTCTGGAGGGTTTCTACATTTGATTTAAACGGGGAGATGAAGCACAATTGGCGCGAGGAGGAGCCTAGTGCGAAGGAAGTGATTGATGAGTTTGGAGATCATCTCATCAGGCTAGGCAAAAACGTTTGGAAGACTCAGGCTGAGGCGCTGGAGAGGGCTACTTTCGTCAAAGGATGACAATTTTCTTTCGGTGCTTGTTGCTCGTTTTTTATTTGATTTTGTCTCTCTGCTGTAAGTTCGCGTAAAGGGTTCCATCATGTACCTAGTAGTCATTTTTGCGCTACTGGAAAAAGGCATTTTCAACCTCGCGACTCCCATCTTGACATCGATTTGCCTTTTGTCGGTGCTTTGTCCCGTCGAAACCCAATCTCGGACTTTGATTTTGCACCATACTATACCCAGACTCAGAGGCATATCCCCCATGTCATTGGCTGTCGGTAGACGCAGGAGGCCGACTGATCTTTGGGGGTCTTTGGGGCGACTGATTGGCTTCATGCATGCAGGCCCAAAGCAACCTGCAGATCGTTTGACATACAACCTCTTTTGTCACGGTGTATCCTGTGTCTGTTGGGGGACCAAGGTTTAAATATCAGATTCTCTTCATTTCCTGGAATACTCTAGCTTCTCCCGACGTGTCAGATGTCGACCTTTTCCCCCATGAATCCCACTGATGATAGCATGACCAAAGTCGAGATGCCGACAGAAGAAAAGGAGATTGCTCCTATCGCTGCACCCGACTCCGATGATGGGGAACATGGCACTCCTGGTGCTGTCATCGTACAGTACTTGACCCAGCACTCGCCAGAGTTTGCTGAACTTAGTAAGCTCCGCAAAATTGTACGTCGGCTGCGTTAATCACAATGGCTCTCCACGACTCGTTCGCTGTGACAGTTACTGACCACCGGCATCAATAGGGATGGGAAAATCCCGCCGGCGATTGCTTCTTTCAACAACAGCGTGCCAGAGCCACGAATCCCAAAACGAATACCAAGTTACATTTCTACGACATGATGAAGCGGATCGGTACCGAGATGCAGCGCACCACTGGCGCTCTGAAGATCAAGTCACCAGCGTCGGACATCCCACAAATACTTGACATGGGAATGGCGCCGGGCGGCTTTCTCGCGACCGCCATGAAGCTGAATGAAAATTCTGGCGCCAAAGCTATTGGATTCAGTCTGCCGATTGCTGATGGTGGCTACCAAAGTCTCGTCCCGAAAAGCAAAGACATCGACGTACGATACCTCGACGTGACAATGCTAGCGGCAGACCTCGGCTTCGAAGATATCCCGATAGACCATCCAGATGCTGACAAGTTCTTGCCACGCCAATTCGAGCCGGGTCAAAAGTTTGATCTCGTCATTTGCAGCAGCTCAGTTGTCCGCGAACACGAAGTCGACGACTACAGGAAAAAGACTGAGCCGCGCCGGTTAACGACAAGCCAGCTCGCCTTGGGCCTCGAACGACTCAATCCCGGGGGCACAATGGTCGTGCTATTTCACAAGGTGGAGGCCTGGACAACGGTACTTCAACTGTACCGGTTCAACAAGTTCTGTAAGAAGGTGTTTCTGTTTAAACCGACAAAGGGACATACCAAGCGCTCTTCTTTCTATATGGTCGCTACAGGTGTGCAGAGCCGGGACCCCGAGGCCATTCTTGCAATTGAGAGGTGGAAGCAGATCTGGCGAGCTGCTACGCTCGATGTAGAAGGGACCGGCGCAATGTTGCGGGAGTTGGATGAACAAGAGCCGTCGCCGGAAGAAATATTAGAAGAGTTCGGAGAGGATCTTGTGCGGTTGGGGAAACGCGCTTGGTCTATCCAGGCAGACGCTCTGAGGAATGCGCCTTTCATCACTGGTCACTGATACAAACATCAGAGTAATGTACCATAATGCCTACCAGTGTATCAAGGTCGGCTTTTTCTTATTTTGGTTCTGAAGTGTAGGTGGTAGCTTCTCTTGAATACTTTGCGCGCAACACATATGATCACGGAAGAACTCAGTGTGAATGAAGCCCGTCATTTGCAGAGAGCTGGGTTGGTCTGCGTATGCAGATCTACTTCAACATGATGTCCCAGTGTCTTTGTTGCTTCAATCAAGTCGAAAGAAAGTAAAACGGCCCTTGGATCTCTGCGTCTCGTAGACCTATAGCCCTTGAAGGTTTTGGGGAACCAGCTCGACGATATATCCATCCTAGCGGTGAGCAATCATCGTCAGCAGCCATATCTGTATAGTTTGTGTGTTTGTTGCTTCTTGAATGTTTGAATGCTGGGCAGTTTGCGGCGGGAATGGGAACTTACCGGATCCTTCACAAACGCAATCTGCTCGAAAACCTTCTGGTAGGCTGGCGTGAGGTCTCCCACCCCAATACCACGTTGGGCTTCCCATGAACTCAACGGGACATCTTCTCGAGTTGCGCTGCCCAAGTCCTTGATTACTTCCACGCCATTGGCTCTCAGGTGCTCAAGTGCGAGTGGGACATCCGGGACGGAGAAACCCAAATGCCCAAGACCCAGGTTTGGTGCCTGGTTTCCGTTGCTGTAGTACCCTGCAGGCTCGTTCTCCGAGCCATGGACATGGTACAACTCGAATAGCCCCAGTGTGTGCGGAAGCTTGGATACGGTGTCCTCGCGGAACTTTGCAAGGTTGGCGCGGTGCTCGGCTGTTTGCGGGTACCCGAGGTAGTAAATGGTGAATGGGCCAGTATTCATGGTGAACACGGTCCGCATGCCCATCAAGTCGATGTAGAAGTGCAAAGAACGCGCAGGATCTCTGATGCGAAGCATCATGTGGTTGAATTTGTATCCGACTGTCGGTTCGCCTGGTGAGATCGCCGCCTCTTCACCCACGGGATGTGACCCGTGATTTCCGTCTGAAGCAGACTTTGACGCATATGACGGCGCCGGCTGAGACATGACGAAGTATGAATGTGTTGAATCGCGATAATGTTGAGATAACGTAGTGACTCGTGTTCTAAGATGCGTGAAGAGGATAGACGGGGACTGAGGTGGTTGAATCTTTTGATCCAGAGCGAATTTCTGATTGGAAGGCGCGAACGGAAAGAGCGAGGTCACACGTGCAAGTCCGTGTCCTCTGATTTTCTTGCGCGATTGGTCAAAGGAACACGAGAAGGGCAAAAAAGATAGGAGACGGGGAGGAGAAGCGCGAGCGGGAAGACGGCAAAGGCAGCAGCGACCTTGTCGCTACGGTATTTTCGCTGCAGAAGTTGGCGTCAGCAGTCACAATATCTTGTTTCCTGATGTTTATTCGCGGAGTATCCCATTGATTGCATCACACAGCTCCATATCGCCGACTTCATACCCATTTTTACTGTCTTGGTGAATTAGAGCAGCCGGTGGGATACGCGGGGCTCCGATGTTGCGCATCCAGCATATGACAAATCAAACGTGTTTCAAACTACAGATTTATACAGATTACAAATCTTAAGTTACAAATCAGCGGCAATCTTTTCTCTACTTTACTTGAGATGCATTCTATTTCGGCTGCCAGTGTTTCTCAACACTTTCTCTTAAACTTCCACGCTCGTCAGGGCCGAGTGCAGAACCATGGTCTATCTACATCCCTTCAATTTCATGTGTATTTGGACTTGGACTCCTATCGTTTTACGAGTTCCGGCATTCGGATTAGTCTAAATTTTGACATTCACGAAGTGCGACGGAGGAGATCTACGACCTGACATTCTAGGATGCTTGCGTGGTATCGCTGCCAAAGAGGAAACTGATCACGGCCATTTGTGATGAAGTAGCCGCGCTAAATTACGCTCCTCACTTACACCGCAAACATGTAGCTCAAAATTCGATCATTGCATTTGGAACTTCGGTTCACCCGCGCAACCTATTCACTCCAACGGCGTGACTCAGGATATAACGGCAACAGCAATGTAAGCGCTAAGGCAGCATGGGCATGTAATCGGCATACACGACTTCCCTATACAAGACAAGACTTTTCGAGCTCTATGCATTGCCGGCATAAATAGCAGTTCATCGCCATGCTTGGGCCATGGGTAACCACTCTGACAACATAACACAGCATTCTACGTCTTTCACACACAACACACACAGGTCAGAAGTTGCAACAGAGGCCAAGTCAAAATGATCACCGACGGCCTCGCCAACGCCTTCAAGACGGAGCGCTTGCTCATCCGCGCCTTTGACAGCAGCGAGTCCCAGATAAAGTTCATCCAAGAACATATCGAGGCAGACCCAATCCTCTCCGCGCTCGCGCAGCCATTGATGCTCAGACCCCAAACCCAGAAACACGCCGAGGGGGTTGCGGAGGGCCTGACGAAAGCCGTCCTGAGTGTCACGCTCTACCTTCCCGCCCCGGAACCCGCAGCCGAAAGTGAGACTACGACTGACGGAAAGGACGACAGCGGCAAGAAGGATGGAGATCAGCCGATCCCCATTGGGATCTTGATTGTTGGTTGGGAAGGCGCCCCTCAATGGGACCAGGCGCACCATCGATCTACGACGATTGGGATTAGTCTGGCTGCGGAGTATCAGAATAAGGGATACGGCAGGGAAGCAATCAATTGGGCTCTGGACTGGACGTTTCGGTTCGGAGCATTTCACAGTGTTCGCATCGCGACGTCTTCTTTCAATGAGCGGGCGCAGAGTCTGTACATGAAGATGGGATTTGTCGAAGAGGGGCGGGATCGAGAGGCGCTTTGGTTCGATCGCAAGTGGCATGATGTGATTCGATACAGTATGTTGGAGCATGAGTGGGAAGCGCTGCGAGGGTCGAAGCATTGAATTAGCGAAGATAGCTGTGGTAATTGAGGATTCGACCCGGAAAGACATTCAATATGCTGCACAACACTCGTTTCTGCTTTTCAGCCATGTTGTTTCTCAAAGCTTGTTTTCCCGGCTGATGTCATTGATGCTCAAAGTGAAATCTTTGTGAAAAACTGGTCATTCACACGGAAAGAGGGGAATAAAATTCAACTGGGCGCCATGATGCCCGAGCCAACGGCCAATGCTCGTCACCAGGCTCGCAACATCCTCACTGCCCATCCGCGCACGTGTCGGCCAGCCCCCTCCCCCGGCCCGAACCCACGGCTGCAAGTCAAACCTACAGCATGTGGCTCTAAGCGCCGTCATCCATGACCTCAAGCACGCAGACGACCAATAGCGTGACCGCATTCTGGCCGGAAGTCTAAATAAGCCTTTGGTGTGAGCCGACTTGGCGCTTCTAGAAGTTCTCTATGCGGTACTGGCAGCGTTCATCCCATCATTTGGGCTGTTGACGTTTAACGTGCGGCCCGCCGGTTGACTTGCAATAATAAGAAGCACATTCCCTGCGCAGTGGCTTGCCGACTGCTAAGTTTTGCCTTACCGCCGCCGGCGATTAAAAACCTTTTCACCCCAGCCTATGAATGAAATTCCAACGGCAAGGGAACGTTTAGGTACCGCGATTTTGGGTCTGCCAAGAAAAGGCACGCAGCGACATCATCGCGGAACGCATGCCATCCGAAATCTAAAGACTCGGGTGGCCTCGATACATAAAGAACATTGAAGCCGGCTCCAATCCTTAGAAGCTCTGACCATTTACCGCTATAATTCGTTCACATATTTAGACAGCGTCTCTATTCTTTCCCCCTAGATCACCTTAATCACAATAATCATAATGCTGCCCTCCAACATCTTCAACTTGGCTGCCGCTGGCATGCTGTCCTCATTTGTGCCCTTGGCCAATGCGGTTCCCACTCACAAAGATGGCGGCCCGCTAGTCCCCAACGCAGAGCTTCTCTTCCAGCTCAAGATGACACTGGGTCAGTCGGTCAACTTTGGTGTGGGCCCACGCGGAAACAGATTCTCTGATCCCATCACTGGAGGAAGCTTTGAGGGGCCGAAGCTCACTGGCAGGTATTCCCTCATGTTTCTTTATGAGACTTAATCGGCTGACAAGATCGTCAATAGGTGTCGTACTTCCCGTCGGTGCCGACTGGGGCCTTCTCGACGGCCGGGGCCAATTCGAGGCAATCACGCTGTTCCAGTTCCAAACCAACGACGGCGCCAACATTTTCGTCCGCGCCGAGGGGCCGGCGCCGAATGGCAAAGGCATCTTGTACTTGACACTGGAGACTGGCGCAGATGCGTACTACTGGGTCAATCAACTGATGATCGTCGGAGTCACGAACGTCGAGAGGGATCAGGGGTTCGTCACAATCGACGCTTGGGTGTTGTCGCGTGCCGACGCGGACTAAATGTCCTTGAACACACTAGCCTCGCCTTTTGTTTCGGGCTGCTGGGTGGCCCTTAGATCTGGTTGGGTATAATTTTCTTGTTTGTGTTGCGCGGTAGATGTAGAAAAGATCCTTGGTTTAATTCACTAGCAGCTGGCTCTCTGCTTAGACGTGGTTGGTCCCGACTGGGTGTGACTGCAATACATCACAGCAACGGGATTACTGTCTTGCTGCATAAAAAGTGATATGTGTCTAGCGATTAGCCTTCCTTGTATCCGAACTGTACGTGACACTGCTGCATGAAGTGGATGCCAACCGATCGACAGGGACGCAAATAAGGTGGAAAATAAGCTATTCAGGGGGTATGTATGCAAGATCTTAGTCTACAGTGCTGAACACTGTCGCAGTGCGTCGGCGGGTAACTTATGGGCCAGATGCGGGGGTAATCGCCGATGTCGGCAGGCTTCTGAATAGCTTCAACTGGAATGCTTCTTTCTTGATTAATGCGACCAGCGATCAGTGGAATGTGTCGTTTTCCGACTTTGACGGTTTCCTTGGATGCCTCTTGATTCCGTCTAATGTCTTGGCGGGAGTAATATTTTGGTCGAATGAGATGATTTTGGACATGGAGAAGCCCTCCCCAAATGAGTGTTCGCCCTCGCCACTAATACTTGGGCGGGCCAATCATTTTCTATTGGGAAGAAGGTGCCGTTTGAATTCATAACGTCAAGAAGCGAAGAGAAACGAAGATGCGAGGCTGATATCCAATATGGATACTATATCACTAAGGAGTTCATAGCTCCTTTTTTTTTTTCGTTTTTACTGTTCTGAAGTTTCCTTTACAATTATGTTTAGCAGGCTACCGCCCGCCGGCAAACTTTGCTAACTACTGTTCAAATCTGACGAAAGTTTTCCGGGGTTAGGATAGACTGGGCTTCATCGAAAGACCTCCATAGGTAACCTTTGGGATAGGTATATCCCCCAGGGGCACATCCCTATCCACACCATAACTTCTAAAGACAAGGGCGCTCGCATAGAAACATGTGGACCTTAGTCTTTCTCCTTCAGACGACTTGAGCGTGGCTGTGACCACTCGGAAAACGGCTGCAGAGGTAATGAATATGGTATTGTGAGAACTTCGGCATCTAGATTTTGAGTTCATACTTCACGTGGACTCTATGCAGGAAGCATGTCGCAAACTTACGTATCAGGCTTTCTTGATTTGAGTCACCAGAGAATCGAACAAGACATATTGTCCAGGCCGTCTTAAGCAATCAAACCTCACGCAGGAACACAAGTATCTTGAAAGCTCAGCTTGATCAATATTGAAAAACAACGACTAACTAGTAGGGTACTTTGTACACATGAATGCTCCGCTCTAAACCCAGACCAACCCTTCCTTTAGAAAAGACCAATCTGTTGATGCACCTTGGTATAAATGCCCCCATCCAAAACCCCCAAGCCCAAAAAGCACACGCACCACATCTTAGATGAGAAGCCCGCCAACGACACCAGCAACAGCCATACCGAAGCTGAGCAGCCCCCACCTAACATCCCCGCGCGCCTCCACACCCGCACTCGGGCTCGAGGTCCTCGAAGCCGACGCGGACCCACTCGCCGCAGTGCCCGTCGCGGCCGTCGTCCCGCTCGCACTCGCCCCCGCTCCGGAGCTGCTCGCAGCAGGGCTGCCCGTCGCTGCGGGTCCAAGGGTACCGCCGCCGGTCGACGCAGGCGCCACGTTCTTCGCCGCCTTGGCCGCGGCCTCCTTATACGCGTCCACGGTCTTGCCGCCGCTGCTGGGCGCGTTGATGACGCCGACCATGCCGCCCTGGCAGTGCTGGGCGGTGGCGCAGTAGAACCACTTGGGGCTGGCGTCGTCGACCTTGAGGGTGAACACGTCGGCGCCCTCGCCCGAGGAGACGGGGACGGGGCCCGAGAAGAAGCCGGTGGCGGTGCCGTTGGAGAGCGGCTCGCAGGGCTTGTCGAAGGAGGACTGCGCGACGGAGTGCGCCTTGGGGTAGAAGTGGAACTCGACGGTGTCGCCGACGGCGGCTTTGATGTCGTTGGGCGAGAAGGTGAGGCCGGACTCGCCGACTTTGACGACGTGTACGGTGCCGGAGGCGGAGGAAGAGGACGAGGCGGCGGCGGCGGAGGCGGTTGTGGTCATGGACATGGACATATCCATGCTCATGGAGGAGGAAGAGTCGGTTGCGTCGTCGCTGCCGTAGCCGTATTGGGCCATTGCGACGGCGGGCAAGAGGGCGAGGAGGGTTTGTGCGTGCATGATGGATGTGTGTGTGCAAGAGATCAACTCTGTGTATTAGGTTGGTGTTTTGGGTATTGGGTGTGAGAGAAAGGAGAAGATGTTTGTGCTGATGATGGAATGCCAGGTTCGGGTTTGACAGGAAGATGACAGTCTTCTTATACAACTCAACCGACATGAACAAGCGACGAGGAAGGTCTCCGTGGCGGTCTCCCTGTAACATCCAACACTACCCCGAAAGCCACAAACCCCAGGCAACATCGTTTCCCTCCCGAAGCCCTAGGTCAGGTTCAGGTGGTAGCCCTGCCGCAGCCGAAAATGAAAAACAGCCCCCATCTCGGCACAAGAATGCCGCCAGTCGCGTGGCGGCCTCACGACAGCGCCATCCGGAGAAGACGGAAAGGGAGTTCTGGGGTCTCCTTAGCCGAGTCCTGTCCTACCCTCAGCGAACTAGCGCGGTAATGATCAGCTAGCCCCGAAAAAGAAACACAATCTCCAACAGCAAAAAAAACAAAAAATGTCGTCCAGCTTCGCCCCGCGGAAGGGACTGTTTCCATAGACTGGGTGGTCCCGGGGGATCTGACATCCGAGGTCTGCGTCGTAGTAGAAACCCACTCTAAGCCATGCCGCCTATCCCCAACGACCTGCAGGCCAAGCTTTTTTGGTTTCTTCGGACGGATGCCAAATTGAGGGGCCAAAGACACACACACACACACACTACCTGAGCGTTGGGACGAAGCTAAATGCGGTGCCACACCATGTTTGGCTACCTACCTAACCTGACCCCATGCTGACATGGGTCCAAGCTGTGTGGGAGCTAATTGTACACACACACCAAATACCCGTTACCAAGGCAAGGGAGACATGCCTCAGCCATGGCGTTTGGGACCAGGTCGACGACATCCACGCGATGGGCAAGAGTGTGCCTGTGCCGTGTCTCGCTGGCGAGGGCGCGACGGCCAAACACAGCCGCGGCCATGGTGCCGTCGTCCCGCGCCAATGTTCGGATCATGTTTCGAAAATCAATCCCGGCTAAGCGCCAGGGGGAAGGCAGCGAAGATGTGCGGGAAAGGGGGCCCAACTGGTCTCCGTGTAAACATGGAGCTGAATGGGTAATACTCTGACTATGTGCTTTGAATGGCATTGTAGCCGAATTGCCCCCCCATAAGCAGCCACAACAATCCCTCCGTAATCATCCAACTTCATCACTCTCCATGTCCACAAATCGTCGCACCTTAAATCTCAGCAGGAACAAGCACCAAAACTCGTTCATCCCATGCCAAAACAGGGGGAGACAGCGCACTACCGTTTGGGCAAGTTACCTCTGCGTGCCGAGTGTTCCTGGTGAGAGAGAGAGGGCGCCATATGTGGAGAGGGGAATGCCGGGGAACTGCTGGACGCCACCAAAACTTTAAAACGTCTCGAGATGCAGATTTTTGGAGCCTGGCCAGGGGTTGGGTTCAGAGCTGGGCTGGCGGCTAAGGCAGGCAGCGCCTCAGAGTCAGCTCCAACACAATTGTCATCATTAATTCCCCATCTTGAATGGTGCCAACACTCCCCCGTCTTCCCAATACTTCTCCACGCGCCCCAGTCTCAGTTGGGGAGGTCGAAAGAAGGTCGTTTCCAACATGTAAAAATAAGGTTCCCCCCCTTCACCATTCCAGGAAAAAAAAAGGCCCCCCAAGCCCCAGCTCGGCTAACGCTGTCTCCGCTGCTGTTGCAACTTGCACCACAGCCCCCTCCCTCCTCGCGTAGGACCCGAGCCGGCATCCGGGACAACTCACGAAGACGTGGTAAACTTGATGACCTTGGCGGTCGCGGGTCGGCTGAAACAATCTGGCCGGAGCCGATTTGCGGACGGGACTTGACGGACAATCACCACTGCGTCCAGTCGGCTCCCGGCAGCGGACTCACGGATGCTTTTTCGGTCTGCCAATTTGTGCCAAATCTTCGCTGGTATTGGTAATGGTTTGCTATGCTCTCAGATCCAATCTGACAAACAATGACTGATGGTCCAACGCCAATGAATCCTGGCTCGCAGCCGATTACCCGAGATCCAAATCCCCCATAGAAACAAAAACGGAATTGCTTTCATGACAGACGTGACGTGACGTGACGGCCATAAACATTTTACACACACAGTAGATAAAAACAGAACGCATGGACCACGCGACGTGTCCCATCAGATGAACTCTCCTCACTCTTCATCGCTCGAGCTCGAGGAGGATGCCGATGCATTTCCTTCGGCGCCCGCCTTCTTATCCTTCTTGCTCTTCTTTCCCTTCTTCTTCTTCTTCGTCTTGCTTTCGCTCTGCGCTGGCTCAGCGACATCAATCAGGGTCGACGCCTGGCTGGGTTCAACCTCTCCACCGGAAGACAAGGCCTTCGTCAGATCAACCAGCAGCTTCTTCAGCTCCTCGACCTCGCCGCGCAGCTTCTGCACCTCGGTGATCGTCGGGTCGGCCTCCAGGTTCGTCTTGGCGCTGATGCACAGCTTGTTCCAGCCGTCGGACTCAAAGTCGACCTGGTCCATCATCTGCTCCCATTCCTCGATCGTGTCGTCGTCCTCCTCGCCGCGGGCGCGGTTGCTGCGAATCTCGCCCGCCGTCCTCGTCTCGTGCCACGCGGCGATGACCAGCACGGGCGAGTAGATGATGCCCATGATGATGTCGCTCATGCGCTCGAACTTGGACTTCTCCATCCACCAGAAGAGGCAGATGACGAGGATCTCGAGCAGGTTGAAGGGCGGGATGTACACGTTCTCGTCGGGCGCGCGGACGAACTGCATCGTCTTCTGGGCGAAGAGCGCGAGGTACTCGTCATTGGCGTTGCCGTAGATGTCTTCGTACGCCGAGTTGTACAGGGCGATGAGGATGTTGAGCAAGACGACCTGAGACGGGTTAGCATGCGGGCAGCAAAGCACGCAGGGATGCACTTACCATGATGATGAACGTGAAGCAGTAGTACAGAATGATTCCGAAAGGTGGCGAGAACTTGTCGAATCCGTCAAAGTCGGGGCTTTGCATCACAGCATTGGCCATGGCCTGCAGGATGAAGAGGATGTCGTCCGCGACCCAATCGTCAGCAAAGTCCAAGCCGATGAAAGCCTGCAGGAAACCGATAACCAATACGATCAGCAGGGCAAAGAAGATGATCGACTCCTTCATCATGACCTTGAGCACCACGAGCATGGCGCCGAAGAAGCGGAAGCTGTCGAGGTACAGCAGCAGCCGCGACCAGATCATGGGTGCACTAAACGCCAAGAAGTTGTAGCTCATCTTGCTGTAGAACTCGCGCGTGTCGTCGCCCTGGTGATGGGTAAGGCCAATGATGCGGAGAACGAAGGACAGGGTGATGAAGCTGTAGAGGACGCTGTTGAAAGCGTTCCAGAAGCCCAGGATGTGGTAGCCCGCCTTCCAGAATTTGGTCACCTCTTCGCAGATGAAGCCGAGGGTGAAGATGTACATCAGGACCTCGGCCGTGTCAAAGACACCAGTCGGGTTGACCGAGTTGATGACGGCAGTGTAGAGACCGATGTAGACGAAGGAGATGATGACTTGAGTGGCGTTCTGGTACATGGGCGCACGAATGCGGTCGGGGTCCATGTGGACGAAGAAGCTCGTGTTGTCCTTGTCCTTGTAGTCGATGAAGACGGCCGGGTCGTCTTCGTCCTGGACAAGCCAGCCTTTCCAGAGGTAGGAGATGCACTTTTGGTATCCCGACGAGCCAATAACTCTTACGGCATGAAGGTCGACAGCCTTCTCGACCACGTTGGCGGGCGGAGTAGCCTCGCCATCGACGATGATGGAGTATCGGCGGAGCAGGACGGAATGCATGAGGTATTCGAAGTCGTCTTCGGTTTCGATTCTAGCGTCGCGTGATTAGTGAATTTCCGTCAATCCCAAGGAATGGTCGACTTACATTTGCTTGGCCACCACTTCGCAGGCAACGGCTCGGACCCTGTGCATGTCGGCGTCCCAGAGCTCGACGAGGGCCTGGTGCTTGAACCATCTCTTGCAAACCACGAGGCAAAACACGACGCAGGAGCGGTAGTGGGAGCCACCAGCCTCCTTGGCAGCCTTGATGACCTTGGTGGTGATGATCTTGCTGTGCGCTTTTGTGATTTCCTCCTCGTCGAGTTCACACGGGACAGCGAGCTCGATCAGATGGCGCAGCTTGAGGGCGACCTTTGTGACTTCGGCGGCGGGGATCGCGGACTGGATGTTCTCGTTTCGGTATTGCGGAAGGACTGGATAGGGCCCATTGTTAGCAATCCACATCTTCTGAAGGGGATTGATCTTGCGAGGGGAGTCGAGGTGGCAGGAGGGCTATCATCGGAAGTGGGAGAGCATGGGACGACGGAGAAGGGATGAACACGTACGGCGTCTGCGGTCGTCGCGAATCCAGTCGGCGTGGAAGTCGTGGTGGTGTCTGGGATGCTTGTCCCAGCCCATCAGGCGGGAAAACCAGCTGGACCGAGCCATGATGAGTGCTCCGAGGCGTTATCTCTTTGCGTGCTGTCGCTCGATCGTATCGTTCGCAACGGCCGTCGTCGAGTCTATCGGGGTCAATTATCGCGAGAAGCCACAGTGGGATGCTCAATTGACGGCGTCAGACGTCGGGACACCAAGATCAGACCTGGGGAGAAAAGTCTGGACGAAGAGAGCACCGGGAGAAGTTGGCGTCGTGCGCGTCGTGGTGGCTGTCGCATCGTTTTTCCTTGTTTTGGCGCGGGCGTTCAGGAGGCCGGAGCTTAAGCTGCTGCTGCGCTGAAGGTGACGTCGACCGACAGCGGGGGCATTGAAGCGCACGACCGGGGATACGTATCCATCTAACAAGATACCGCGACCTTTAGTGCTGAGAGTGATAATCAGGGACACGCACCCGTCCTTGGCGCTAACATTCTTTTGGGAGCACCCCACAACGCCTCGGCCAAAAACTTGGCTGCCACGCTTCTGGCGCCGTTCCTCACACCATCATGTCCAAGACAGACGTCGCCGGCGACATGCTGTTGGTTGGGCAGGTTACACACAAACTCAGAGTTCCAGCCATTGACTCCGTTCCACGTTCTTGGCACTTTCGGGTTGGATCTCGTGGTTGGATCGTCCCGCAAGCTCACCACCAACACGTCCAAACTCATGATTGCCTCCCATCTCTCGATGATCCCGGAAGTGTGTTGTATCCAAACATGTCTATTATGCCCGGCCGTTGATCGAAACACGCTTCCCCCTATCTATCTTTAGCGCCCAATGCCCAACCCACTCTATCCCACACAGCCCTCCCCTCTCACTTCCTCAACGTCTCCTTGTAAACACTCAACGTCATGTTCGCAACATGCTGTATCGTCTCCGGCGCAGTCGGCAGGTGATGGCCCCCCGGAAACCTCAAGATCCTCCGCGTGCTCTTCTCCGAGCACTGCTCATACAGCTGCTCGCTCGCCGGCTCGTACGGGTCCTCCAGCCCGACCACGTGCACCGTCGGCGCCGTGATCTTCTCCTCGTGCGCTACGAACGGCGGGAACGTGCCGCAGATGAACAGCGCAAACGGCTTCGCCTCCGGCCCGCCCAGGAACGCGTCGTCCCCGCGCTGGTGCTCCAGCAGCAGGCTCGAGATGGCACGGCAGCCCTGAGAGAACCCGACGAACCCGGCAAACGGCCCGTTCTCCTTGACGTACGTCTTGAGGAACGCCACGGCGCGGTCCTTCTGCGCCTGGAACTCGTCGGCCGGCGTCGCTGGGTCGTCGCTGACCCAGCGCTTGTAGGGACCGCACCCCTCGAACACGGGCAGCACGCCGGGACCCGGCGCCGAATCCATGGGCGCGTCGAGGTACACGAAGTCGAAGCGGGCGTCGAGAATGCGCTGCAGCCTGATGAGCTGGATCTGGAAGATCTGGGCGGAGGTGCCCCCGCCGTGGAGGCACAGGAGTCTCGGCTTTTGAGACATTTCCGGGCGATTTGCGATCGTCGAGGATTTCCAAGTTGCAGTCTTCTCTAGCTCTTCTCTGGCGGTGAAGCGAATGAGGGATACGTGGGTTTGGCGTCGAGGGAGTGACAGATGGATGTGTGAGGTGAGATCCGATCTTGAAGGTTTGCGATACGTGTGCAACTCAATATCGGAGTGAGATTTGAAAAAGTGGGGGCCTTCGGTATGCCTCACCGTCGTTTAACCTCCGATGCCTGCCCCCGTTACATAAGCCACGTCAGCGATGGGATGAGACTGACTCGTTGCAGTCAACGACACGTGAGAATATTGTGGAAGGTGAGTGGTTGCGAAGCGGTGAAGGTGGCATCGTGATTGACGATGAAGTGCAAACCCGATTTTCAAGGAGCGGGGCACTCACTTGTGAAACAAACACTCACGGTTCACCTCAAATCCATCACCTACAATGGGACAAGATGAGAGGAAGCAAGATCTTTTTAGTATCTTATCTCAAATCGTCACTCTAAATGGCTATTTCGTGATATGGCGCAGACTCACTTCGTCTCCTTGCCGAGCCCGAGAAAACTGCACACGAATATTCCGCGCATCAGTCTCCATCTCCTTCACCGTCATCAACCTCTCCCCAGAAGCAAACACCTGCCCAGACCCCGCAAACTGGCTCTTATAAAAGATCAGAGGTAAAATACTGCTCTTCCACACAGCTTCCTCATCCCTCAGCCTCCAACTCCTCGCAATCATCAAAACCAGCAACACCGCCTCCACCCCGAGCAGAATAGCCGGAAAGGCAAGCCACCCCTTGTCGATAACAACAAACACGACATACTGAAGCGCCTGGCCCGCAACCTCCGACACCGAACCCTCCTGCCTCCCCAGACCGCGCCGGAGCTGATTCGTCACGGCGGTGGCAATATCCGCGAAATGGCCAGAAACAAGCTCGACCGTCGCGTTGCCCTGGTACCACAGCTCAGAGAGCCAGAAGTTATTCTTGCACCAGAGGTTGCCGTCCTGGAACGCGCTAAAGGTACAGGTCTCATTGAACGCGCCGTTGAGAAATAAAGTCAGCCCGTCGGCGAATGTCGGGGCGACGCTGTATATGCACTCCGCGGCGTCCGGCGCCCAGAATGTGGTGATGTTGAGGCTGCCGGCCTCGGCTTCGGCCGTGTAATTACGCCCGTTGACTACGCAGGGCGTTCGCGAGGCGAGGAAGCTGCCGTTCTTCACCCACTGGTGCTCGACGCCGTCGTACATCGGGTCGTGGTACATGGCAACCTCGGAAATGACCCTCTCTCTGAGCTGGGTTTTCTGGACCGTACCCGAGTAGCTCCGTAGGCACAAATACAACGAGCAGGAGAGTGCCATGCGGGTATGGATGAACGGGGCGCCGTACCTATCGGCGATGGGGCTCTGCGTAGTGAGGACGGTGATGTTGGATAACGCCTGCTGCGCCAGAGACACAGCTCGCTCAGACATAAGACTCTGAGCCCAGGATAGATCTCCCGAGCCAAACACCATGCTCGTTGTCGTTCGGCCCGTGGAGAAGTTCATCCCGTTCGGCAACGCTATCGAACTATTGCTCTCGGCGACGCTGATGAGGGTTGTGACATCCGTACAGATAGAGCAAAGACCGGCGGACGCATGCGTAATCTCGCCGAGCTCAACCACCGGCGCACCAGACTCAAGCCCCGTGAAAGTGCAATTCCCAGTCGGACAGGTAGGCGAAACTCCAGAATCCACACCGCGGGGATTCTGTATGGCCGTCTGCAGCGCAATCCTCATCTCAGGCCTCATGACCCTCTCAGTCGCCTTCGACCCATCCTCGCCGCGGTAAATCGCCTCAAAAAAGTACGACTCCAGATCAACGCCCTGCGCCGTCGGGATACTCGCAACCTCTCCAGGAGCATCCACAGCCCGCTCAACCGTCCTGATAGCCTGCTGCACACACGGCCCGACCGCAAAGGACAACACAACCACAAAGACAGCCAACACCGTCGCCGGGCTCCTCCACCTCACGATCCCGCCCAGCCTCAGCGCGCCAAGCAGGTCCCTGCTCCCGCTGTCGAAATGCTGCAGATCAATCATCCGCCGCCCGCCGTGCGTGTCGGACCAGAACCATGTCCATCGCGCCTGGCAGATCATCTCCGCGGCTACGGCGGCGACACACGCGCGGAAGAGCGTTGAGAGGACGTTGGCGAGGGAGTTGAGGGTGATGGGCAGCGTCCAGTCGCGCTGGGGCTTGCCGTCCTGCGAGAGGGCGGTGGCGAAGATGGCGGCGAGGAGGCAGGTGGCTGTGAGGAGGAGGGCGATGTCGGGGACCCATGGCTTGAAGACTGGCTGCGGGATTTTGGTTGGGCTGTGTGGGGGTTTGGTTTTGTTGTGGATGGAGAAGTCTTGGAATAAGGTCGAGACTCGCGGGGTCTTGCTTTTGAGGCCGTTGTTGGTGATGTAGGCGGGATGGGCCGTCTTGGATCCGAGATGTTGTTCGCTTTCGGATTGTACTTCACCGGCGCTCATCGAAAAGTTCCTGACGAGCGGCTCTTCGAGACTTTGGTTTCCATCTTGGCGAGCTAATCGTGATCCCTGGTCCGGCGGCATGGGACCCGAGTGGCCTCCAATGCCCGACTTTCGACGGTATCTGTCAAACATTTGGTGATGTGCTTCTCGCAGCCATATCGATATTGAGTCCCGCAGATGTAGGTGTCCCGGGGAGTTCGTCATTTTAGTCTCAGAATGTGGTTCTTCAACCTGGCTTCACTCGACAGGCCAAACTTGCTGCGCCGTAACCCCTGAAAATCCTATTTTCGACGAGCAATCCTTCTGCCTGCAAGCCGATACCACGTCGACAAGGGTGCTCGAACCCAGTCGCCAATTCGTAGTGCTTATTCTGAGATCTTGGCATGACAAGCATCGGCTGCTAGGAGCTTGGACTTGCGATTGGCATGGCTTCTTTTCGATTGCGGTGTGATCATCCACGCAAATACTAGAGCGACAAACTTCTCCCGTCACCATGGCTCTGGAGTCTTCACTCTCACCTTCACTGAGATCCGGCTGCTTGCGGACGGGTATCTCAGCGTAGAGCATGCCGAACGGCTCTATCATTCAAGTCAAGTTTGTGGATGATTGAATACCACCAGCTCAATGGCCGAGCTGGTGCTTGTTAAATGTTGTGATACGTTGGGCCTCACAAACAATCACCAATGTCTATGCCGAGAAGTTGTCGTGATCTTCTACATTGTTCTTACCACCAAGTTAATTTCGAACAACACATCAGTTAAACTTGCATCTTTGACGGTCCTCATGTGACAACACTCAGTCACGCGCAAAACGTAGCTCATGAACGGAGCCCGAGAGGGCGTAGCTCGTGGACACACAGATTCTCGTACTGTCTCACACACCCACTCTCATACAGCTTCCCTAAGGTCGATGTCTTGTCTGATTCTGAAATCTCATCCAACTTACATGGACCAGCCCTTTTCAACTCCGTCTCAAGGCAACAAGCCTCCTGACCCTTCCATGCTTCACCACCCGTATCCAACTTCTCGCATAGCCTCTTTGCCCTTCCGCGATCGCATCACCTCTCGCTGAATCATCCCAGCAACAACCACAGCATCCAGCTCCGTCGCATCAACCACGAACCCGTCCCGCTTCGCCTCATTAAAGTAGTCAACCTCGTCAAAGTCGAACAGCTTCAACGTGCGGTAGCATCGAAGAACAAACGCATTCTTCAGCACTTTCCTGTGCGGACTTGACTCTGGCCAGCATCTAACCGGGTCGGTGGCTCGGCGGATGTTCTCGCTTTCGCTGCACAACACCGTGACAGGCAAGAACGGCCGGCCAGCTTGTTGCGCGGCCTCGAGGTACTCCATAGGGCTATCCGTACGCTCGATCGAGTCCGTCTGGAAGTCGGTGAATATGATTGTCTTGTGTCGCATGTGCGGGGCAAGAATGTAGGACTTGAGATCCTTTCGGCGACCCATAGCTCCTTCCTTCCAAGCTTGCGAATGGCGCCGGGGGAGTTCCACATTGTCAATCCGTCGGTGGTTTTGAACCTGGACCGCGCGGTCCTTTCCGATGAGATGGCGGAGTTCGATGGCGATTTCGCGCTTTCCGGTGCCTGGGAAGCCGTTGATCCAAATGACAGGCGCTGGCATTCGCGCTTTCTTCTTTTTCTTTGTTTCCATGGATTTATCGAAGTTCAGGAGGAAGGGATGAATTGACTCGATTAGATCATCGGCAGGATCTGATCTGACTGAAGAGGCAAGGTCCGGGGTGGATGACATTGTGTCCTAGACCTTCAGGTCGTGGCGGAGGTTTTTTTTTCGATAACGAGTAAATTCGGCTTTGTTGTCGGTGAAAGAACAAAAATTCATTCGAAAATCAAATTTAGATCGGTAAATTATCTTCGGGTGTCTTGGTGTGGATTGGTGTGGATTGATCAAGTTTTACTTTGATGCGGACCCCTATCAAAGCGAAAGGTCAAGAAGTGAGCCCTGGGCGTACTTAAGAATGCGATGGATGTGTCTGACTTCAGGCCAAGAACAGAAGGGGCTTCAAGGTTGGACTTGCCGTAAGAAATTTCGGACGAGACGATTTGTATCCACTAGTTCTGACATCAGATAGATGAATGAGTGTCTTCTATTCATGTGAATACTTGCGTCTAAAATATTCGCTTGGCGTCATTGGCATTTAACTCTGCTCAATCATATCCTTCCGATTCATGAAATAGTTATTCATGATAGTCTCCTCGGCGGCCCTCATGTCAACGCCTTCAGCTTTCTTATCCAGCCTCTTCCGGCTCTCTGATAGCTGCAGCGCGACGTCCTTCCACGTCAGTTGCTTGCCCTCCAGTCCCATCTCCTTCGCGCCATCGATCCCCTTCACAACCGAAGTAGGCAACAACTTGCCGGCTTCCTTCCTCACTACCCCTCCCACAATCACCGTCTCAACATCCCTCTCACTTGAGTGCAAGACAATCGCAGCAACGGGGTCCACTTCCGCAGCCGGGAACATGGATGTGCTTGAGGTATCAAAGACGACGAGGTCTGCCTTGGCACCGACCTTGATCTGCCCAACCTCGCCAGCCATACCAATAGCACGAGCGCCTCCAATCGTGCCCACGTTGAATATCTGCTCAGCAGTAGGGCCGACGTGGCGACTCCATTTGCCCTGCCTACGGAGCTCTTCTTGGCGCTCGGTGCGTGCATACTGCAAGCCTAATCGCATCTGGCTGGGCATGTAGCTGCTTCCCCAAGTGTGACAGTCAACTCCCAAACTGGCGTGTGCTTCGAATTCAGGACGGAGAGCGAGTGGTGGCCATCCCATCTGGAGCTCCGTGTTGGGTGTTGCCGAGATCCAGACATCGTTCTTGGTAATCAGTTCCGCATCGCCGTCCTTGGGGAAGTTGGCGTGTGAGAGAAGAACGTCTGGGCCGAGGAGATCATGATTATTGAGAAGCTGCGCCACGGATGGACCGTCACCAAAAGCGAGGCCGGCGGCTGCGTGAGATGTGATGACCTTAGCCTTTGCAGCCCTGAGTTCGGAGTAAAGCTTCTTCATTGCATCTCCTGATTGATAGACATTGTCAACGACAAAGCCAATCTGAACTCTTTCGTCGCCGTATGGCCCCTTTGATGCCAATGCTTTCCAATCTTGAAGCACGCTCGGAGAGGTATAATCGTCCTGCACTGTAAACGGGCTCCAACTGGAGACGGTGCGAGGAACGCAGTAGCAGTAGACCGTTCGAAGGCCAGAAGCAATCAGAGCTTGAATCATCGTGGGAGCTGTGACATTCAGCACATGCCTCGCATCGGCGGTGGAAATGAAAACCTACGAAATTCAGCACCCATGTTCAGACTTGAGTGGTCCACCACTGTGGTGGTGCCGCCGTCAATGGCTTCGAGAGCACCGGCAAGTTCACCCCAGAAGGCGTCTTCGGCGTCATAAAATGCGCCTGCATAGTTACCAGGAGGGAGGTACTCGATCAGTGTCTGGTTCACATGGCGTCCCTTGAGTTGAGTCTGCCAGATGTGGTGGTGAGTGCTGATGAAGCCCGGTGACACAACTTTCCCCTCGCAATCAATGACCTTGATGTCGCCGCTTTCTTGAATGTTCTCTGCAATCTTGGCAATCTTGTCCCCATCGACCAGGAGGTCCGATCGCTGAGGATTGACTTTGCCGTCATCTGCATGCACAAGAAGCAGGCCGTTTTTCAATAGAATCTTCGAAGTAGGAGCCATGGTGTGTAGAGCAGATGTAATTCCCCAACTGTTGCCCGTTTCAGCAGAGTCAATATTGTCCAGCAGGTCTAATGATCTGATTATGTATTCATCGCAGTTGGAGACCAACCCCTCGCCGCGAAAGTCAAAAGCGACCGGCGCTTACGGTGGCTTAAGTCCATGCTTCCTTGACGGAAAGCTGATTAAGCTTGAATTCAATGAAGTCCAACGCGGCCAAGCTATGACCCATGCGGTGGAGTCTCGCGTCAATCGACATGATCCCTTAAACGCGAGTTCCGAAGTCTAGGTACGGTGACATTTATCCCACTGCTGCCGCTCATTCGGACCGCCCCGGAGGCCGAGAATGCGGGGTAAAGTGGGCACCGAGGGTTGCGAAACCTCCGGCCGGACGGCAATATCGCACTTAGGCGTCCGGAGCGGCGTCCCGACGATGATTGGTTTCACATTCCCATGAGTTGAGCCATCAGTCAACCCACCACAGACAATCAAGACCGTAGGTCTCACAATGAATGCGGTTTTATTGAATGACTGAGGTAGGTGATGCAGCGGTCAGGGAATTCCAGTCCGCAACCATTCACCAGCGGAACACACGCTTTACGACTTAACTAAGACTTTGCATTACTCATTTTCGGCTTCAAGGGCATATTATGTTCGCCATTTCATCGCTAGAACAGTGGTGTTCTAAGTAAACTCATCATTTTGATTCATCATTCACCGTGAGATCGCGACCTCTTAGAGATGAAGTATGCATGCCTCTAATACCTCCATGCTAGATTCTACCATAACATCTGTTGGCATTTGACAACCTCAGCAGCTAGGTGTACCCAGTTACAACTGCTTACTTACTTACTAGAATAGAATGAAGTGTCTCCGGATAGAAAAATCGTCGGGTTCAGGCGCACGCACAGATTATCTCACGTCATAATCCTCTGGAGATTGCCTATATGCATCATGTGAGGGATGGGCGATGGAAGGACTGTCAACATCTGAGCCTCAAGACAGGTTTAGGCGACACCACCAGGATTCAAGTGATCAATCTTTTCAATAGATCATTATCAGATACTTAGAAATCAATGAATATACAATTGAATGAATAACGGGGAAGGATGTGTTCTAAATACAGGTTGTGTGATATAAAAGATTAAGAATTGAATTTGTATGTGCAGTCTGGTATCTCTTCTAACGTGCCCTTGAATAAGGTGTATAAAAGTCAAAGGGCTTGGGGTTTAGGTTCCACCTATTACTAATACAAGTGGTGAACATTAACAAGAATTAGAAACTAGGGAAGTTCTGTTGCTCTGTTGTTGCGAATCAATGCAAGCGCTGCAAGTGCTGGGTTCAGACATTACTGCTGTGGTCCACGTGTCTTAGGTGCGTCTTTCTGTTTTGCAAAAGGCATCTCGCGAAAAGAGAATGGCAAAATAATTATACCAGCTTGAAGCCGGTTCTACGAAGGTTCTGGAACACGCCCTCGGGGTCGTATTGCTCAGCAACCTCGCTCATGAAGTCGAAGTTCTTGTATCCGTGGGTGGCGAGGGGGTCTTGGTCACCCCAGGCGTAGTTGGTGTACTTCCAGTCCTTGTAGAGACCGAGGTCCTTGGCATAGTTGTCGATCTCCATGCGGAACTTAAGGATGTACGGAAGGAGGATCTCCTGGTTCGCCTCGGTGTCGACAGTCAGGGCGATGAGCCACATGAGAGTAGGGCCGTCAGCGACGACATCCTCGAGGCCGAGAACGTTGCCACCGGACTGGGCGCTGTGCTGGACAATTGACTGGGTGACGGGCTGGAACTGGATGAGGGTATTAAAGTCGGAGTCGGGGGCGGCGGCTTTCATCTTGGGCGAGTACTCCTTCAGCTTATCGTCGATAAACTTGAGCATGCGGATATCGTGAGCCGTCTGACCGACGAACCAGTTGGCGCTGGAATTTGGTTAGTTGTGTCCAGAAAATGACGGAATAAGTACATACTAGAGACCAAGTGGTGTCGGGCCAGTGAACTGGGGGACCAGATCAGAAACGGCGCCAACAGAGGCAGTGGTGGAAATATTGGGGATCGCGAAGTATTCGCTGAAGGCAGGGGCTTCCGGGTTGGCATCGATGTTGCTCAGAATGGAGCGGAGGGTGTAACCAGTCTTGTCGTAGTACAACGCAACGATGTTTTGGCTCGCTAGATCCTCATCCATGTGGTCTGCGAAGTTCATGTAGGCGTTGAAAACAGCGTCTCTCTTAGTCTGGTTGTAGGTGAAGAATCCACCCCACATCTGGGTCGACTCAACGACGCCTGAAAAATTGTCAACAAAGGGGTCCCAGTCAGTTCAGACTTCATGCACTCAAGGACTTACGTTGATCGATTCTGGTAACGAAGCCGAAGTTACCAGATCCTCCCTTCTGAGCCTTCCACAGGTCGGGATTCTCGTGCTCATTGGCGTTAACAATGGTACCGTCAGCCAACACCATTTCGAAGTTGGTGACCTGGTCACACGAGAACCCGCGAGAGTTGGTGTGGAAGGAGTACTAGAAATCATGACGTTAGCGATGGGGCTGCCAAGAAATGCTGCGCGTCTACTTACACCACCGCCTGTGACGAAACCACCAACGCCGACGACTGATGCTCTGCCTCCAACGGCAGTGACATTATAGGGGTCAAGAGCCTTGTAGACCTCACCCCAGTTGGAGCCGGGGCATATTGAGGCTACCTTGCTGTCTGCATCGTAGGTCGTGGCGTTCATGTAGCCAAAGTCGATCGTCACGCCGCTCTTGACGCCGTTGGAGCCCTTCCAGGCAGAGTGGGCGCCGCTCCGGATGCCAAAGGGGCACTCATGTTTTGAGATGATCTTGGCAATCGCTGAGACATCCTGAGTGCCCTCAGGAAGAACCATACACCAGGCCTCCTGCGCAGCGTTGGCAGAGTAATAAGACTTCAAGCGTGCGTCGTACACAGCACTGTCTTTGCCAAACACCTTGCCTTTGAGGTTCTCATCTTGAGCCAGGGCAGTACACTGAACTCCATGTTAGGAATGATCATCGCTTGGCAAGGGGGAGTTTGCAACGTACACATGAGCATTGGGGGCCACGACTCTTCGCAGACAACGCTGAGCCAGCCAATGCCAGGAGGGCCAAGCCTGATGTTGAGAACTTCATGACTGCAGAGTTTGCGCACGACCTCCCGCAGTTCCACGACGATCTCTCTTGAAGAAGTGAGAGTTTGGGAAAGGGCCACAAATGAGAGGGCGATACCTGGCTACACACGTGCTGTCTGTCCGGGGGTAGTCAAATCGAAGCGAGAAAAAGAACGGAAAAGCAAAAGGAAAAATGAGAAAGAATTGCCTTGGATGATATCTGTGCTGTTACATTCCATTTCTGCAGGCAAATCTCGAGGTCCGCGTATCCGCACTTTTAAGTTCCACGCAGCGTAGCCTAGGGGGCCGGATCAGCATAAGGCGATCTAATTTCCATCGGGGGAGACTAAGTGGGAATCACCATTCGCCCACAAGCCGGAGACGGGGCTGAGCGGACGTGAATGCGGATTTGGAAGGTGGACGGGCCGAGGGAATTATATCTTGAGAGGTCTGCATTAGTTGTAGAGGGATGCGATGTCTTCGGAACAAAACATAGTTTCTGCCGCCGTAATTGTTTTCCCTCTTGATGTTGTTTTCCCGTCAACAAACAAAACTCTATTCAGGGACGCTGCGAACTTTGAAGTCGCAGCCGGTTGTCTCCAATGACGGAGTGCAACCCAACATCTGTCTTCCTCGACATCCCAGATGAACAATGCCACCCTCTCCAGCAGTGGTTATGGGTCTTTCATTACCGAGAGGGTTTAGCATCAACTTCTCTCCTATCGGCGTTCTCGGCAAGGTCTGGGGCGGCAAGGGAGGAGATGCGCACTGCAACTTAGTCTGGCGCCATTTCTGTTAGCCGCATGATCCCAGATGCACTCAATCGTTCATACCGGCGTGGCCTTTCTTCCTCCAGTCAAAATCAAAGACGCGTCCCCGGATCCACCTCCGGCAGCCAACTCCTGAAATGCGAATGTCATTCTGTCAACTCCCCTGACTGTTCGTCCGAGATTTTACCTTCAACGTCCTCCTTTGCAAGGTTTGGCTGGTTCGAGATTCAGCACACCGAAGATCCTGGGTAAAAGGAGAGAGAGAACATGATTCGGTCACCGAGCATCATTTCTGCCCAATCATCTTGTTTTGGGGTCCAGCTTGCACGACAACGCCTGCGGAGGGGTCATAGCCGCCGCCGAGGTCGTTTGAGTCATGTTGAACTTTCTGAGACTTTTCTACACAGCATATCCATGTAGACAGAGGAGATCATCGGGGCTTTGCAGACCGCCCAAAACCGCTCAGAGGAAAGTGATCAGCGCGTAGAAGAAAATTTGTTCAAGAGATCCTTTCTTGCACAAAGCATCTTTGCTGAGTTGATCCCTCCACGCCGAAGTCTTAAAATATCGTCAGTGAGGCTCGCCGCTGGTTTGCATGACGTTGCGAGTTGCCGGCATTAGTTAGCCTACCTTATGCCAGGTGGGATCGATTAGCGCTTGTCCCAAGGTTCCGTAGCCTTAGAAGTCCCGGCGTACGAGATGTGCGGTAGGGGTGGATAGACCCTGAATCTTGGCCAGATCGCTCGGCACCCGCGGCAGAGTGAGCGCAGTGACCGTGAGATGCCCACCTGTCTATCCTATCAATGATGAGCTATTAACATTTTGCAAAGGGCTCTTCGTACGATATCTGACATGGGGCCTTTCCGAGGGTCTTCTCGAAGATGCAACACTGAGCCAACGTCACATCAGCCAAGACCTTATGGATATGGGGCTTGGGGACGACGTCTCTCGGCCCTTCTGCTAGGGGCTAAAAGTGCTCGCCGTATCCACATCCCCGGCCTCTGCCAACCCGCATGTCGGATGGCCGCCATCCCGGCTGGCACCCGACCCCGTTTGGCTGGGGCTCCCAGCTCACGCTGCAGAAATCCTCAGCCGAACTTTATTGCTAGGTTGGATCAGCTTCTTCAACAGGACGTTTTCTGCTGATCAACCAAAGAGCCAAGGCGCCCCTATCACGGACAACCACGATCATAGCTTGGGATCTTGAAGGCGCATAACCGCTACTCTCCGGCGAGTCTAAGCTGCCGCCCCGGCCAAGCTCTTTGCCGGGGTATTCTTCGTTTATCGTCGAGCGGAGTCCTGTGCAATTCTTAGCATTGCTAGCGGCTGAATCGTCGCAACATCTGTGTCCCTGAACCTCTGGAGACCCCGAAAATATCACACTCCAGATTTCCATAGTAATAAGATATTCGTAGAACAGTGCATAAGGCGGGGAATTGATCCTCTTGATTTTCTCACAGGATTCACTCGGCATCGCCATGTGGCCTGTT
Organism: Colletotrichum cordylinicola; assembly: GCA_027406065.1. Taxonomy (NCBI): domain Eukaryota; kingdom Fungi; phylum Ascomycota; class Sordariomycetes; order Glomerellales; family Glomerellaceae; genus Colletotrichum; species Colletotrichum cordylinicola. The sequence continues at coordinate 899,334 of JANVYD010000011.1, read as the reverse complement.
CGTCTTATCCATTGTCGAGTGGGAGCGTGCTCGCAGAACGTAATTTCGCAGAATAGAGATGCGGGCTTTCGGGGATGGACCCTGGTTCTATTCCGGGCCAAGAGACGCGAGATCGCCTGCCCAACGAATTGTTCAAACTCTGTCGGAACTCAGGCTAGACATATAAACAAAACCCAAACCTTTTGCTGGCTTTTGCTCTTCGTCATCGATAATCGTTCGCTGTGCCGCCAAAGATGTCGAATCACACGGAGTTCCCAACGGCTGCTATGCCGGCGTCCGTAATCCCTCCTCCGCCAGGAGTGACGGTTGATTTCGACCATCCACGCCAACAGAAGGTGCTGGAGCATTACCTGATCTTCGGGATCGGCGGAACGATTGCCTTCATCGCCCTTTGTCAGAGGTTCTACACCAAGATCTTCTTGTCGAAGGGTCTGCAAATCGATGACGGTACGTCTGAGTCTTGACCTTTTGTACCTACGAGCATCGCTGATTTGAGTTTCTCGCAGCTTTCATGTTTCTTGGTTGGGTATGTGATCGTCGGGAGCTCGGGGCTCACGCTGTTTTCTTCGGCCGAAAGACGATGATCTAACTCACCGTTCACAGGTTGCTTCTGTGGTGACGCAGGCCATGCTAGTTGGTAAGTGCTGCCACAGTCTCAATTTGCTACGATATGATGACTGACATGTATTTCAGCCTCAATAGCTGAAGGCGGCATGTGTGCACACGCTTGGGAAATGCCCCTTTCCCGATTTGTAAAATACTCCATCGTATGTGCCGACAACCGCCAAGAGCCGCGACTGTTCAGCAGACAAAGCTAACTCGAGGAAGGATGTCTATGTCACTGCGCCGGTGTACATGCTCTGCAACGGCTTCACGAAGTTATCGCTACTCACCTTCTATCTTCATTTGTCGCCACAAAGATGGTTTCGAATTTGTGTGTGGATTGGCATCGTGGTTGTGTCTTTGTACTCGGGATGTATCACTTTGTTGATGCTGTTCCACTGCAACCCAGTCCGCAAGGCCTTCGACTTCACGATCAATGACGGAAAGTGTTTGGATGTGGCTGTGCTTTACATTGCTACAGCAGTGTCAAATATTGCCACGGACGTGATGTTGTTCATCTTGCCGATGCCAATGATCTTCAATCTGCGCATGAAAATTGCACAAAAGATTGGCGCTATGCTAATATTCGGTATTGGATCTATGTAAGTGCATCTCTTTCACCGGATACATGGACCCAATGCTAATGAACGACAGCACTATCGCAACATCCATCATCCGCCTCGTCCTTCTGCCCAGATTGCTGACAAGCACCGACCCCTCGTGGGATGCGGCGCCCGCTAATATTTGGACGTAAGACACACCTTCTGATTCTCTTCCAGTTTCACCAGAACTAATTGGTTCGATAGTTTCATCGAGGGCAACCTTTTCGTCATCTGTGGCTCGATGCCAACGTTGCGAAAGTTCTTCAAACACTTCGCGCCCAAGCTCATGGGAACTTCAGTAAACCCATCGTCATACGGTGGGGTATACCACGCATCTTACGCCAACCAACAATCACACAACACAAAAAGCCGAGCACGATCTCAGTACCAACAATTTTCAGATCAGAACGAGATGCATACATTCCATTCGGATCACAAGCGGGGCATGGACGACGATTCCGCGTTCACCTCAGTTGTGGTCGCGACAGGCGGAAGAGACAGCGCAGACGACATGAGCCAGAAGGCGATATTACAGACGAAGACGGTTACGATTCAGCGAGATTAATGGGATGACGATGTGGATGGCCGGGTAATGGTTCGTGTCAATGCATGCGGAATGGAGTTTAGGACGGGGTTCGGTCAAAGCGTCATATCTTGGGGGCTGACATCAAAAAAGAATAATGGAGTAATGGATAACTGTCTAAATTCTAACGAAGGCGTTCTTTCTGCATTGAGCCGCACTTCTTGGCGGGCTGGAATAGTTGATTCTGACTCGGTGACCGGTGAAGCCACTGGCTCATGATTCGTACCTGACGCAACGCGACAATCCAAAGGAACAATCCAGGTGCTAATCTTTCTCTTCCAAGCGCTTCATGCTCGACTCCTATGCTTAAGCTCACACGATTAGAATGTGAACTGCGATCGGTTCAATGACATGCGCAGCCGCACATTCAACGGTTGATTGGTCCGCGTGAGGCTTTCGTCACGGGTCGCTCCGCTGCCTCGGGAGATCTCTTTGCGATACCGAGCTGACATAAGAATGACTTCTTGGCTGGTAGAATGCTCGGAATTTACGCATAGTCAACATCGGCCCTCCGAGCTGTCATGGAATCATAGCAAACACCGGCTGCCGTGTTGCCGGATATGAGCGATGTAGAAAAAGAAAAAATGAGGGCGGTGGCCGTAGCTCCAGAGGACGCATCCACTCGTCTATTTGAGTTTGATTAGCGCCCGGGCCTAGCTCGTAGTACGAACCTTGTCAACTCGCGACTTGCAGTGAAATAACAGCGGCAGTTTTCGCGTGACCTCTGAAACAAGGAATACCGCTGCGATTCATGGGTCCTTACGGAACAATCCGAGGGGACCCCTCGCAGCCTGGAAGATTCTTCTTCAGCACATAGGCGAGCATTTCTTCGCCCTTTGCCGCGATGCAATGACCGGACAAGTGAAGAAATCCTTCCAATTTCTCTCCCCTGAAACCATCACGATGGAAAGGGCCGCGTATCTCTGTCTGTCCCCTCTTCAGCCCCGCGATGATTTGATATTGGGAAGAGCGGATGCCCCAGCCCCTGTGACAGATGTCGGCATGCAAGTACTTGTTATGAGTGCCAGATGACAAGGCGTCGTTCGTACGAGTAATATGTAAGGGCACGTTGTACCGTGATGTGATAAGAGGTACTGGATCAGTAATCACGTATGTATTGTGTCAAATATGTACGGAAGAAAGAGAATCTGAATGATCGGGCCCCCTATTTCCTCGCCAGCTCACATAATGGTAGATCTCAGTTTCTTCTCTCATACTTGCCCGTGACCTGGATCTGGGGCGTCTGGAAGATGTCCCAGTTGTCAGATGCCTGGGGGTTACCAAAAGGCTTGAGTGTGGCAAATCGCATGCTGGAGTCACCAGTATTAGCCCGGTGCTGGACGCCTTCAACTTGAGAAAGTAACTTACGTGTAGTTGCCAAGCTCAATCTGACTTCCGTTGCCCAACTTGCCGAACCACCAGAACTCGTGGTAAGAAGCTTGCGTCTGAGCGTTGCGGTAGAGATCGACCTCGGGGTAGGTCCAAGTGTCATCGGGATCGTAGACGTCGGGGTCAAAGTAGGAGACGCTGCCGGCCACAACGTGGCTGGTGGCCGGGCCGATGTAGCCATTCTTTCCGGGGACGGGAGGGTATTCCCACTGTCGCTCAGTCCAGCCAGGCTCATAGATCTACAGACATGAGTCAGCCATCGGGGCAGTTGGGCGTCGATCAATGTGTTGACTTACGTCCCAGCGGACTTCCTTAGTGCCCCAAATCAGCTTGGAGTAGATAATTGGGAAATCGGCGGCGAATCTGTCCAGGTTGAAGGAATACACACTTCAGGATATTAGTTGTCAATGCCATTTTGACGGATACGGCTGCTCTTACTAGTCACGCTGCGTGGTGAATGGGTAGGTGGGACGGTAAATAGGGCTAATCTCGGCCTTCAGGTTGGCTCCAAGTCCTAGAAATGCTGTTAGTACATACGTTCACATAAAACCGTCCAATGCTACAGAGCTCGCTTACCCATGTAAGGCACGGACAATTGCTCTCCATTGTTGCCAGAGACAATGACCTTGCCACTGTAGAGAGGCAGCGCGGATGAGTTCCAACCCAAAGTGTCGGGGTTGGGGAAGTTGACCCTTGTCACGTCAGTCCATTGCCATCAATAACCGTAGTACTCCTTGACTCACGAGACAGTCTTGCTTTCACCCGCCTTCAGCGTAAAATCTCTCGGAACCGAGACCTCAACTGGAAGACTTGTAGGAGCCAACTCGGAGAAGCTCTTGATTCTCTTCTCGCCACCCCAAGGCTCGACGAATGGGAACCGTCCAAGCATTTCCACGCCAGCGGCATTCTCGTACGAGAACTTGTAGCTGATATCCTTGTCGCCGTTGTTTGTGACAGTGACGTCGTGGTAGCGGCTGAAGAAGTGAGTGTCGTTGAGGGCAATTTTCTCAAAAGTGAGGCCGGTAGCGTAGCTGACGACCTTGAAGGCGTTGATCAGTCCGTTTCCGACTTGTGCTACGGGTGCGGAGAAGCCGTAGTCAGTGGCTGTGCCGTCGGACCAGGGGAGAGATGTGCCGCTGGCGATGATGCGCTGGTGTAGCGCTTTGGCGAAGCCCTTGCCTAGACACAACCGGTTAGCACGCATGGCCCTCTGCCTCAAGTTGGATCTCAGATGCATTCAGTGACTTACCATGCACAGATCGTCCGCCGTTGGCACTGATGTAGAGGGCTGCAACTCCGGCCACGTAAGGGGTGGCCATGGAGGTTCCAGACAGCAGGGCATAGGTGTTGTCCAGGTAGGTACTGAAGATCTGCGTAGTTGTCAGGACCAGATAACGACCAGTGTGCTACAGTAGAGTTTCTTACCTGACCACCGGGAGCTGCAATGTCAGGCTTTATCTGGAGATCGTAGGTTCCTCCCCATGAGGTGAAGGTGTTGGGTCGGCCACCTGCAGGGTAGTCCAGACCAACTACCTGCTCGGGGTTGATAGAGAAATCAGCCGTAACATTACCACCCGCCTTGACAGTCTCAATGATGGCGGCCCCAGCTTCAGCGGTGATCAATGCAATCAGTCCGTTCTCATCCTCGGTGTAAGGGGTGATCAGCGGGCCCTCGTTGTTATAGACGAGGATATACTCCGCGCCCAGGGCAACCAGGTTTGCCTGCTTCGTAGCGAAGGTACAAGTGCCGCGGCGCACCAAAGGAATAACTCCCCTCAAGCTACGAGTGCCGTTTGCGTAAGGCTCGCATGCATCTGCAGGGTCGGTGGTGTCGAAGTTCAAAGGAACGACCGGCCAGTCGGTGATGTCGGATGAGAAGTAGTATGTCGAAGGAAGGTATCCGGCCTGCAGTTTGTTAGGAGAAAGCCTTTGTAGGTGATGCCGGGGAGCTGACCTTGACTGTCTCCGTCTTGCCATCAAGAACCGAGGTGAGCTCGAATGGCGAAGCAGGGAATGTCTCTGTCTCGACGGAGGCAACGGCAAGAACATTCTCTCCTGAAGAGCCGCTGCTTGCGAAGAAAGGTCCAGCGGCGCCGGAGTTGCCGTTGGCGATTGTTACAACAACGCCTTCCTCCACGATGCGGGATGCGACTTCAGCCCAAGCATTGGTTGACCATCCGCTGGGGCCACCGATACTAGCAGTGATGATATCGACCTTAGTTCTTTATTAGCGTTGTGTCAGACATCAGGTCAACTTTGAACTGCTTACTCCATCTGTGTAAGCTCTCAAGAAGGCCTCGATCAGAGTCGCATCATCCGTAGCGTCCTATAAGGCGTTAGATATGCAGAGAATAGTCTTGTTGCAGGATACCTACGATTTGAGCGAAGACCTTGTAGGAGTACAAAGTAGCCTCTGGTGCAACTCCAGTCCAGCTGTAAGAAAATCAGTGGGGGGTAATCTGTGAGAGTAGGGTGTGGCAGCCGTACAAGTCTGTCTTGCCAGCAATGATACCGCTAACGTGGGTTCCTGCACTCTTGTCAGACATTTAACTCCTTTGAGGATCGAGAACAGCGTACCGTGACCCATCTGATCCTCTGGGTCATCATCGGGAGTCTTATCCTCATACGGCCAGATGCCGTTGCCAACAAAGTCATAGCCACCAGCGACCTTGAAGCCTTCGCCAAATCCACCACCAAGCTAGTTTCAGGTCAGCGCATGTAAACCGTTTTATCAGAGGACAGCGACACGTACGGCAGGATGATTGTACCAGGTGCCAGAGTCAACAACGCCGACCTTGACACCTTGACCGAAGATACCCTTGTCGTGGAGCTTGCTCACTCCCGTCGCGTTGTGGGTAGTGTAATTCGACGCAGCCGCATCCTCGATCGCTTGGAGCCCTTCCACAGGCGACAACGTCACGCGCGTGTTGTGCCACACGCGAGCGACACCCGCGAGGTTCTGCAAAGTGTCAATGTTGTGCGTGTCCGTCTCGATGCTGGCGCCGGAGAAGATGTCAGTCTCGAAATCTTTCACGATCTTGATGTCTTCTGCGAGAGCGACGTCGCGCCGAGCCTTTGCGGAGCCCTAAGGTATAGAATTAGCAAATGGCCTATTGCGAGGCTTGCGATGAAGACGCGAACCTGGGTGTATTCGATGATGAAGCTCTTGGCGACCGGGACGGTGGAGTTGCTAGTCTCTCCCTCGGGAGCCTGTCGGGCAGAGAGTATATCCGCGCTTCCCAGCGCAGGAAGCGCAAGCAAGCTGGCGATGCTGAGGAAATGCATCTTGGTTGTAGTTCAGCCAAGACCGCGAGTCGCCTGAAGCTTGACGTTCGAGGGCGAGATGATAACGCCGGTGGGATGGGTATTTAAATGTTGTTTGACGGTATATGAGCTATTGCGTACTACAGAAACATGATTTGAGCGGCAGCTGGTCATTGCAGCGTTGCATTGCCGATACGGGAGCATCCCCTTGGAGGTCTATGGTGATATCGCCATCGTGATGGAAATGAGCTTCCTTCTTGGGACGATTTGCACCCCTGCCATGTGCTGCAAGGTCGGATGAGGAGAAATTGTGAAGAATGAGACCACCATCTACGTCGCTTTTCACTCTCTTGAATTCGGGTTTGATACGTTCCTTGGACTGATGGGGAAATCTTCGCCTGGTTTGTGTCTCGTATCCTAAGAACATCGTGAATCTTCAGTACCACCCAAAGAGCAATTATATGTCGATCAGCTCTCGATGACAGCAATGAGAGCAACCTCTCCTAAGTTCACAGCAGGAACTGAGGGGTAACAATGGCGTCTAACTGACGTGCGGTTCCTGATGCAACCCAAGAGACGCTGCCAAGACTCTACCCCTGGCTGTTGAGAGCAAGAATCATGGCCAATTCTCGTGTTGGGATGAACGCAACGCGCTGGGCGATAAGGAAGAAGTATGGCCTGGTCGGTGAAGAACTTATCGCCTATGGCGCGAAATGGCATCATCCCCCGTCGAGAGACGCGATTACAAGCGCCAGGGGTACTAGAGTACCTGCAGGACCCCTTATCGGTCAACGTCCAGAATGCAGCTCAGGGCCAAATGATAGATAAGTATCCGCGGAGACCTGCAGGTATCTGCATGCTTATTTCACTCATCACCTCGTGTTCAATTTGCGCGCGTGATCAAAGCCGTTCATGGCGTCTTGGCCGGGCCCAAGGGCCGGATGATGGAGCGGATGCATCGGCCGATTGCTCTTCCGGGAGTAGAGGTAGGTCGTCGGCTGTCGGCTCGCGAGAAGTCTTGGCTTATTTTGACAGCATCCCTATCATCCGATAAAAGGTTGTCTTGCTCCATTTGATAGATCCTAATTGGAAGTTTGGGAACCTAGGTGACGCGGGGGATCATCCTCAAGAAACGTCAGCGGAATGGCTTCGGAGGGCCCGCTCCGGCTGAGCGGACTCCGAGCGGGGAGGCAATCGGCGGAAGATACGCGCAACCTCCGCCCAGCGAGCGGATCTCACGGGAAAGATCGGATCCCGCATTTGTTACATTGGGCAATTCCGGTCGGGGCTGAAGCTTTTGCTGCTCAACATAACTCAATTCAACGGCCCGATTGCAGCTGTCACTCGCAGTCGAAACATCAGATGGTTTGATTGTGTCTTGATTTCTACTGGCTACCTATTCTTGATGTCTGTAATCGGTTCTACGACTAGCCTGTTCCGTCGCATCCAGTCTCATAGGACGAGTATCATTAGTTGTTCCGACTCTACGGCTGTTTTGAGTCTGACTGAACTCACTCGCGGTGAGTAGCAGACTTCTCCTGGTGTCCCATCTCTTCGTCACTGCCCACCGGCCGTCCAGCTCGAGCCTCGCGGTCGTGGAGCTCGTCTTCCATCGTCTCAACGCCTGCAACCTCCCGCATGTCCGAGTCATCAGCGACATCGAAACTGCGTCGCAGGTGCTCGGGTCCAATGAACGTCAACAGGATAACGTACACGAACACGCATCCCATGAAGATGCAAATCACCTTGCCATAGTTGTAGCGCTTCGTGGTGCCCTTGTTGGGGAGCGGGAATTGCTCTCCCAGACGCGCCTCGATGGTGGAACTCGCCGACGATACGAGGTTGCCGAGCTGGTACGAGGTGCCGACCACAAAGGTGCGGAAAGCTCCGGGACTAAGTTCCATCAGGTGAATGGGGATCACACCCCACGCACCCTGCACGCAGAATTGCTCGAAAAACGCCGCCGCCATAACGGCCTCCGTCGTGACAAAGGTGTACGGGTACAGCAGCGCGCCACCAACGATGCAGCAGACGACGATGCTGAACCTTCGGCCAAAGATCTGACTGCAGTACCCCACGGTCGTGCCGCCGAGCATGGCGCCAAGGTTGGCTACCACCTGCGTGACCGTGACCTGGTCGGCGTTGAAGTTGAACTGGTTCGTGAGCATCGTCGGGTACAGGTCCTGGCTTCCGTGGGACATGAAGTTGAACCCGGCCATGAGGAGGACAAGGTAGGTCAACAGCAGCCAGTGCCGCTTCAGCGCGACCTTTCCCTCCTTGATGAAGGTCGAGGTGACATTTGACTTTTCTGTCTCAGACTCCGCGGCGTGCCTGCCGGCCGCCTCGCGGAGACGCTTGTGCTCGAGGAATGTGTCCGTCTCGGGCAGCATGAGACGGAAGATGATGAACAGGACTGGCGGGCAGGCGCCGAACCAGAAGAGGGGCCGCCAGCCGTGCGGGGTGGTGTTGACCAGCCCCCGGGCAAAGGCCGCAGCCAATAGGTATCCGAAGGCGTACTGATCGGCGGATAGGTTAGCCTCGTGACGTCTCGTTGCTGTTGGACAGATGAAGTTGGGGGCAGAGCTGGTGGTGTGGAAGATTTGGTTGGCTCCGTTTCAAACTTACACCTTGCTGTAAGACGCCGGACATCATTCCGCGCGTCTCTGAGGGCAGGTCTTCCAGCGCCGTCGCGGCGGCGTTGCCGTACAGACCGCCCATTGCGACGCCAAAGAGGGCACGGCACGCTAGGAACTGGTCATACGTTTGGCAGAAGCCCGTTCCCTAGAACAAAAGAACAACTCGTGTCAGCGCGCCAACGATGAGAAACCAAGCGTTCGTGTCACTAATGCGATGCCACTGATGTCACTAGCAGAGAACTAGTTGCCCGGGTACAAGGGGGTTGGGGGTTTGGCGGCGGAGAGCTGGATTGTGGGGGAACACAGGGATTCCCCAACGGCGCAGCCAAGACGGGCGAGAGGGGAGGGGAAAGCTTGTCTGCTGCAGCCACGCTCGGCACAAACTTGCCGTTGAGGACCAATCACGGCAGTGGGAGGTGGAACGGGTGAGTGATTATTTCTTGCTTACCAGTTCGAGGATGATGAAGAGGATGTTGTTCACGATGAAGGGCCATTTGCGGCCGTATCTGTCTGCCGCGATTCCAAAGAGGATGGAACCGACGGATCGGAACATGAGAACCAGTGTGATTCCCCAAGTGATGTCGGTCTTGGACTTGTCGAAGGTTTCTGAAAGCTCGGTGACGGTGAGAGATACGGTGAAGAAGTCGAAAGCGTCCCATGTCTGTGGGGAACATGTCAGCAGCGGCCCCCAAATTGTACCGCGAACTGTGCGTGGGCTTGGCTGGCACATACCCAGGCCGCAAAGGCGACGGCGAAGAACGCCCACTGTCGGCGGTTGATCATCACGACCAGCTTCAACGGGTTCGGCGCGCTGAGCATCTGCGGCTTCAAGGTGCTGAAGCGGGTGCCGAGGTAGCGACCGACAGACATGCCGTGCCATGGCGTCTGGTCCTCGTGGTGCTCGGCATGGTGGCTATGCTCGGGGTCGACGTGGCTCTTGTCGTGGCTCTCCATGATGTACTAGTACGTCGTGATGGCCTTGTCGAAGAGGATGAACCACCTCCAGGTTGAGTGGGCAGGCAGAGAATCTTATATTCCGGTGAGAACCAACGGCCTGTTCTCCGTGAGCACTAACATAGGCGGGGCTATCCATGACATGAGTCAAAGGACACAAATAATGATGCAGGCTGGCAGGCTGCTAGAGAGGGCCCGACGAGGGTCGAATCCATGCCGGGGGTACGCCGCCGTCCAGCTGGCCCGGGGATTTTGGAGAGACCATGGAGATAGCGCGGGATTGAAGTGTCGCACACTCAGAGAGTCTCGTAGGCAGATGTACTCGGCCGGTACCAACTATCACCTTCATTAGTTAGTTACTGGTTACTCTCTCATTGAAACAGAACTCTCTCTGAGATGCTTTCATGTTGGTTGCGCCGAAGTGTCGCCGTCTATTTCCCCTACCTTTCCTGTCAACTTCCCCGACCGAGCGCTCTGCCCAAGCTTCTTCCCATCCGGTGCCAAATGAGACGAACACGACACATACTTTACACATTGAACTCGGATGAGCCCCAAAAGACTGTGCGCCCTGTCACCGTTGTGGCCCCGTTGAGGGCGTGACATCACGTCAACAGCCAAGACGGCTATGGAAACCGATGCAGGGCACCCTTGGAGCGACCCCGTACCCGCAGCCACTGACGCCCAGTGAGAATTCAAATGATTCTCCAAAAACCCCAGCGCTAAATGTGCCCCCGTGGGACATGTTTGGAGAACCCCAGCGGCAATTGGCCCGCCACAGAGCTTATCTTCGCTTGGCGTTGTCCCTCTCCACCTGCGGCCAGGGACCGGTGTGCTCACTAACGGCTTGGTCAAAGGCTTCGCTTTTCGCCTATTGACCATTGTATCTGAGCGACCCAACCTTGCATGTTCGATGCCATCATTCCCAGAGCTAGATCACGAGACTATGACTGGTTCCGTGTTCTGGAACCTCGAGAATCGAACACAAAGAGGGCACGGAGTTCCTCCGCGTCGCCGGCGCCGATTTCGGATTAGAGACTGGGGGTCAAATGGGGACATCCTGCTGCACAGTGGATCTATCTCGGTGTTCCTGCCTGTCTGGATGCATCAATGTCTGCTGCCATTTGCAAGCTCGGCTCGCTAAAGCTCCGGCCGCTTGACGGGTAGAACAGCTCTAGTCTCCTGCCTGACGACGACGGACAACGACGGTAACAGACATGCTATATTTTGAAATGTGATGGAGGCCGATGGAATTCACGGTCGATGGGGAGTCCGATGGCAGACCTCCTGGGAGTACAGATTCGCCTTATTGTCGTGTTACTGTTGAGTATTCTCCTTCTGCCTCTCTTGCAAGGAGGCATGCCGCACCAACATTCATTTCACAGCCTGGGTCGCATATTGCAAGAAAGTAGACACCCGGTTGAAAGCAAGTTATGGCCCGTCTTGGACGGCTACCTGGACTTAGTCTCGATCAGACTCTTCATAGTACGAGAGTTGTTTGAACACGAGAATAGTATCGAGAGGGTGGTAGCAATGACCGTTGTGGTTTGAGAAGGGACCATTATGCCCTTAAAGCGTGGCAGTCAGAAACGCCTCCAGTCCTTAAGGTTGCAAAAGTGCATAGACCCATATTGTCCATGGCGTTTTCCACCAAGATGAAAAAAGTCAAAAGGGAAGAAGGCAATACCTGAATGGCTTTTTCTGACATATTTAAATGCGCTGACTGCCAAACCCCCTAACCCACAGCCATCCTGAATGTTTACCATCTGCAACAACCATCTTCAGTCACTAATTTCATTCACGACTTTCACTGAACCAGCAATCATGAGGTCCCTAGCGGTCTGTATTTTAGCACTGCTAGTCGTTCTCATAGCCGCCGAAGCAACGTCAGCTTCCCACCCGCTTTCCAACAAGTACATATCGAACGGCCGCAAGAAGGATCCCGAAAGATATCCCAAATCCCTCCGCGGCAGGTCTAACGCCTCCTGCCGCTACGCAGGGGAGGGAAAAGACGACCAGGACCAGGTTTACAGGATTATCGCAAACCGAGTACCCCTGGAAAAGAGGAATGAAGTGTGCAAAACCTTCGAAGATCACCTTCGAGGGGGCAAATGCGGATACATCCAAGACAAGGCAAATCTTAAGTGCGGATACGGTGGCGGTCGCACCCTTGATGTTGAATTTAATGCACAGGATTGTGATCATAAGGTGGTAGAAGAGGCCTGGCGGCTTGCAACGGAAAACACGTATGGTGGAATTGTTTGCCGTCGAGTGAGCAGCCAGGATCTGAAGATACCTGACTTTGGGGGCCATTAACGCCGCGCTTCAGGACGAAATGGAACACGGTAAGTGAATTCTACCAGTCTTCAACTCTTTTTGGGCCTTATTGACTGTTCAGACACTAGGCCTCTCGCCAGGAAATGCTACTGATCGCATTTTCGGCCAGAACGACTCTGCGGACAGTACCTTATGGACGCAGCGAAGCATTAGCTCAGACCCGACCCGATCCTGTTGCTAAACTTGGTTGGGTATTGTCGCGCAAGCCTGGATAACGTTGTGTCTTTCAAATGCGTCGAAGTTTTCACAGAAACACCAGGCTTGGGCTAAACTCTGGCTGTCGACAAGCCGCTCAGCACGGATACACTAGTGATAAATGACATTCAGACAAGTGCTAGTTAATCAAAATATTGCAACTTTTGAATTGGTTTCCACCGTTGATCGACTAAAACGACTTAGAGACAGGCAGTTTCACGCCCGTGAGATTTCCCCAGAGCTCCAGCAACTGGTCCTGTCTCTTGACATCCCTGGTGAACTCTTCCGCGACGTCTTCCTTCTTCCCGGGCTTGAAGTACTTCCCACTCACATCCCCACCATCGGTCCCCTCCGCAAGCATGACATACGTAGCCGTGCCATCATCCGCGCTGCCCGGCGCGCTCTGTCCGCCCATCTTGGTAGCCACCCAACCAGGATCAAGCGAGTTACTCTTCACGTCCGGCCACAGACGCGCCACAGCATTCGCCAGCGTGCTCACGTGCAGCTTGGAGTCGCAGTAAGCCTGGTTCTGATCCCAAGCGGCCTCGCCCCGCTCAACCCACGTCGGGTCCTTGAAGGTTGCGTCGCCGCTGCGGTGCATACTTGACGACACATAGATGACTCTCTTGGGTTTGTTCATGAGGCATGTCAGGAGGTATGGCGCCATCACGTTGACCGCTGTGAGGCTCGAAAGTCCGAGATCGGTCTTGCGGTACGGACCGCGGTAGAGGCCGGCGTTGTGGATGACGACGTCAAAGGTGCCCAGCTTGTTGGCCTCCTCGGCCAACTTCTTGGTCTCTGCAATCTTGGTGAGGTCGCCCACGAGGACGGTCTCGGCTCCGGGCACGGCCGATTTCGCATCTTCAGCGCGCTGGGCGTTGCGGGCGTGGAGAACGACTTGGTGGCCGTTTTTGACGAGTTTCTGGGCCGCAATGGCACCGAGGCCGTCGGAAGAGCCGGTAATGAGAATACGGGCCATATTGAGTTTTGAATTCGTTCTGTTTGGAGTTGCTTGTGTCTGATAGCACTGAGAAAAGGTGTTCAGGCTGGCGGGTTTTGACGTGGTTCTGCTGAATAATCCAGCAGTCCCGCAGTCAATCAAAGCGCGCATGTGCGTTAGTTTCATCGTTTGGAGCTTGAGTTAACTCCGCATTCGCCGCGAGGTCGTCGCGATGGCGAGCGCGATAAGCGGTGGAGTTGATTGAGGGGTTGTTTACGTCATCCATTCTTCGAGATTCTTTGCCGTCAGTGACATTTCCCATTGGCTGAGGCTTGTCAGTCTTTAGCTCGGGACTAAAGAGAATAGCTGAATTGAGAAAAGCAGTGAACTAGTTGTTTGCATAGCCTACACGCCATTTACATCCTCGTTTGATTTTGGACTCCATCAACCAGCCTGTATCTCCGATTATATCATTCAGGTCAGGAATTCAAAGTGGCATGCTGTAAATTATTCCTGGCTATGATTAGCATTTGCCACCTCGCTTACGGTCAGATCCATATCTGATATGCTCACAAAAGACCATCTTATTGCTTTCGGTTTCTGTAGGCGCACCACAGGCTATCTGTCGTTAATCCTGCGATTGATACTTGTAGATCTCAACACCTTTGTCCGCTCGATGTCCTTGAAATACTAGACACAAATATCGCATTCAAACAGTCCATATCATGACAACTTTAGGCCCTTGCAGGGAAGAGACAAGCGCTAACGCAAGTTTGATTTGGCCAGACTAATCCAACGTCCAGGCAGCCAGGAGTATAATCCATGACAAGTATTTCCTCTGTGAGCGAGTGAAACATGGGGAACAACACTTTGTGCGCAGGATCCTCCTTGATGAAGTATGCACAGTCGTCCGCGTTTTCAAACTCAATCTTGGTTGAGTGCGTGAAGCCGTACTGCTAGTTGTTAGACTCTAGAAAGGCGCAGACAACATGTTCCAAGCACTCACCTTATTCGGCACGATACTCGAGTTCTTCCCGCTTACAATAGAAATGATGTACGGCTTTTGCGTAGTAGGATGCACACATTCATGTTGTAAATCCCAACTGCGCTTCAAAGCCTGGAACAGCAAATTAGCATGCGCCCAGGAAGTTGGGAATCAGGCTGGTTACACTTTCGATGTCGGCAGGGCTGCATTCAGACTTGAATCTCATCAGGACGATGTGAATGAAAACCATCTTGTAGTTGAAACCAGTATGAGCCATCGATTGATGGCTGTCATATTGACAATAGAAATCTGTGATCGGTCTATATATACAGTGTCCATGTGTTTGTGTTGACTGGGGTTCAATGCATTAAGTTCCCCTGTGGCGATGGGTCGGGTTCTCGGGTTGCCCGTGAACATGTTCCGAGTGGCCCGCAAACACCGAATCGGAGGAACCGAACCCCATTAATGAGCTGATCCAGCGCCGTTGGCTTTTGCAACACGTCATGAAACCAGGAAAGATAGTCCTCGTCACTGTTCGTAGTGAACTGTGAAAGATCCGCATGCCCGTGGGTCCGTTATCACGGAGATGCGGTCTGCATTTCGGACTCACGGAGAGGCTACGGGCGGCGAGCGGATCTCGGGGCCTTCAGACCGCATGATTAAAATGCAATCAAAGCATCTCGCCCCTAAGTTCCCTAGGCAACAAGATACTCACTTCTCTCGAGCTTCTACATTTTCGACATTCTCTTCAATTGCACATCAATATGGCTTCAGCTGCACCCTATGCAAACGAACACCGAGACACCAACGGCCCAGGCGACGCCCGTCCGAATGCGCTCAAAATCATCCGTGATGAAGGCTTCGACGGGCGGTTACAAGGAAAGGTCTGCCTCATCACTGGAGGAACGGCTGGCATAGGAATTGAGACCGCCCGTGCTATGCACGCGACAGGCGCCGATGTCTACATCACTGGCCGGGACACGGAGAAAGGTGTTGCAGTTGCGGACAGTCTCGCCAGTGATGGAAAGCCGGGCAAGGTGATTTTCCTCCAGATGTCTTTGGACTCTGTCGAAGACGTCTCTGCGGCTGCTGCACAGTTTTTAAGCTTGTCAGAAAACCTGAACATTCTCATTTGCAATGCAGGTACGCCGCACCGCCCCGCCTTACCAACCTAACTTCATGATCACATTGACTAATTCCGCGTAGGAATTGTGCTTCATCCCAAGGGTCTTACGAAAGACGGTTTTGAAAAACATTTCGGCGTCAACTATGTGGCGCATTTCGCGTTATTCCAGGCACTTCGCGAGACATTGATAAAATCGGCTAGTCCGGGTATGTCTTCACGAGTTGTCGTGCTCGCATCCTTGTCCCATCAAGCGTCCTCTGTGAACTTTGAAGACATCAACTTTACGTCGCGGGACTACAGCCCGATGCTTGCGTACGGAGCATCGAAGACCGCGTGCATCTGGATGGCCAACGAGATCGAGAGACGATACGGAAACGAGGGGCTGCACGCAACATCGGTCCATCCAGGAGCAATCCATACCGAAGCTGCCCGACACAATCCCGCAGGAGACGCCGTGATGCTGAAACCTGAGATGAGGAAGTATAGAAAAAGCCCAGAACAAGGCGCTGCCACGACGATCTGGGCTGCTGTCGGAAAGCAATGGGAGAATAGGGGGGGCCGATATCTCGCTGAAGTGCAGGAGGCGGAGCCATTGAAGGAGAATGACGCCTCGTTCCCTCGACTTGGATATGCGGCTCACGCGTATGATATGAAGTCAGAACAGCGCCTTTGGGATATGACCGTTGAATGTCTGCGAACCAAACAGTAGTCGGAGATAGTGGCCACATCGGACAGTCATTGCACACTAAGACTCGCACTCGTATTTGAGAGGCTGCCGTAGTTGGTATCATAGATATCAAGAGGACTTCGTTCATCAATGTTCTTTGGTCATTGCAGCCGTATCGTTGATGTACTGCCGTCTGCAGCTGATTCCAAGCCCCGTCCTTATGGTTTAGATGCGCGGGGTTTCTCCGTCTTCGACCCATTCTCAGGGAGTAACCCGGCTCGCAGGTTTACGGACTGCTCCGTCCCCCGCGCAAGTCCAGAGACCGTAGATTGGTCAAAAGAAACCATCTTCAGCGGATCATCTCCGCATATCCACAATCCCCGCAACTCAAACCGCCGTTTACGCGTAAAATCAAAGATTCTTAGATCCAGACTGCCAAGTTAGTGGATGCTGGAGAGCGCCGATTTCCCGTCCAATATTGGACTTGGCTCACTTCGACATAGCTCTGCTTCAATTCGGTGCCGTAATACAATGCCTGCGGGAGAAACAATTCGGGAAACCCCCGGGTTACTCCGTGGGCTTAAAGTCTTCAACGACCAGAACATCGAGACATTATCACTTGTATAAATGGTTCACAACGAGACTCTTCGAATGACTCATGTCAACGTGTCCATCAAGTTTATTTCACGGAGGCCAAGACGCCAAGACTCCTGCCATGTGGTCGACGACGATTCCCATTCTTGCTGGTCTGCCTTTGGTGGCAAGCTCATTCTTGGCAGACCCAGCGCTCCCCGCAAAGCAATCAAGTCAATTATGAGGGTCAAACTTGACTTGATTGCTATATCGCGATGCTATACTTGATTGCTTGCAATTAATTGTAAGTAATTGGTAAATATCCCTATATATAAGGGGGCCCTAGAGGGGAGGACTCTAGAGGGGAGGGCTCTAGAGGGGAGGGCCCTAGAGGGGAGGGCTCTAGAGGGGAGGGCCTTAGAGGGGAGGGCCCTAGAGGGGAGGGCCCTAGAGGGGAGGGCTCTAGAGGGCAGGGCCCGGAAGGATAGGGCCCGGAAGGGTATAGCCCGGGAGGGCGGCCCCCGGAGGGAAGGTCCCCGGAGGGGGGGCTTAAAGGGGGGCCCGGGGCCGGGTTTTCGGGGCCGGGCTAGGCCTTCGGAGCCGGGGATATCGGGCCGGATTAACGATTTTCCGGGGTTTCCGGGCCTTCACGCCCCTTTTAGGCCCCCTGAGGCCCCCCCTCTAGAGCCCCCTAAGCCCCCCCCTAAGCTATAGCCCCCCCCTAAGCTATAGCCCCCCCCTTGTCAAAAGAGTCAAGGCAATCAATCAAGTTTGAGGGTCAAACTTGACTTGATTGCCTGGCGATAGCTTCATAATTGATTGATTGATTGATTGAACTTGACAAGTTTACTTGCCTTGCGGGGAGCGCTGGGCAGACCTGCCAGCCACTTTCAATGATACGCCGGCGATATGGGCATACGTTTCGTACAGCAACCCCTCCGTAGCTGTTCTGACCGATTCATTTAACCGTTCGGCCATGGATGCCCCACACAACGGAGAGACCAGTGATCCAGCTTTGAAGAACACGTAAGTTGTCTGACTTTGCGGTCGATTTATATCATCGTCTAACACCGTCGAGGAATGAGTTCCTCAACACCACCAACTTCATTGCCTATGATGAGAGGTTCTTCGACATCTTCGGACCTCAGGCGACCGTCAAGCAGGTTCAGCAGCTAGCATTTCAGACCCATGAGGCGCCATGCTACAATAAAGATACCAAGGAATTGTATTTCGCTGAGTGGGGTCCTCCCGGTGGTGACGATGGTACCCACTCCTGGCAGTACTTGCTCGATACCAGGAACAATACATTGAAGAAGATCACCACAAACCCGCCAACCGTCAATGCGCATGGCTGCGTCTACTACCGTGGGGCGTACCATGTTGTCACTGACGGGTCTCACAACGAAACTGGAGCGCTTGTCCGTGCCAATCCCGAGACTCTTGAAAAAACAGTGCTGTTGAACAACTACTATCAGGAGCCATTCATGGGCTTCAATGATCTTGACATTGACTCTGGAGGTAACTTCTGGTTGACGGATTCCAAGTCTGGATGGGTAAGATGCCCTCGATATCGTTCCTTGGAGAAAGCGGCTGACTAGCTCAAGGGCCGAGATATTGTGGACTACACGCCGCCGACAAACCCTACGGTTTACTTCGTGAACGGAACCACCATGAGACCCAAGGTTGTTCACATCACCACGGGAAACGCTAACGGTGTCGCCGTGTCATCTCTTCAAGACGGACGCCACACTTTGTATCTTCCTGACACAGGCGTATCCGAGGTCAAGCCTGTGTCCAATAAGAATCCTTACGGCAATAGGGCACTCTTCGCCTATGATGTTGCGACTGGCGGGGTTCTGACGAGTCCTCGTCTCCTCAATAACCCGATCTCGTACTTTTATGACGGCATCAGGGTTTCAAGGAGTGGTTGGATCTTTGTGGGCGCTGGAGATGGAGTGGACGTTATTGACCCTGTCAGTGGTCTGACTCTGGGCACGATCCGCGTTGGCGGAGGTGACAATCTGGCTGTCAGCTTGGCCTTCGGTGCGCACGAGCTCTGGATCGTTGGAAGGGGCGGTGTTTGGCATGTCAACAATGTCGCAGAGCGTCTCGATCGCGAATGGTAGTTGAAGTAATCAGGTTTCTTGGAAATTGGGCTACTCAAATATTGAAGTGCTTCTTAACTGATCATGGTATCATTATACGTGACACATAGTCAACGTACTTAGTAAACATAGACGAACTCGTCGTTCTGGCTGTCTGTCAAGTCCAAGAACGCATTCTCTCCCAACTGCACACCCTCAGTCTCCTCACCTCTGCCATCGACGTAGTGGCGCTCCATACTCAAGTCCTTAATCTTCCTGGGCTTTCCGTTCGCCACTCTCTTGCGCTCCTGCATCTTGTTGGAAATGAACAAGACAATCACTTGCAAGCCGATGATAGCAAGCAGTGCGCAGGTGATACCCATAACCTTGGTGAGACCAGGTCTGTACTGTGGTGCATCCTTGGAGTTGAATAAGAGCGGGCCGACGATGTTGCCAGCAGAAGATCCGGCATTGTACAGAGACAACAGAACGGACTTCTTCGTGGTACCGGCAATGTTGGAGATCATCCATGACACGATGAGGGGGTTCCCGCCGAAGAGGAAGGCAAGCATGTAGTATGCGACCAGCAAGGGCGGGATGCTGTTGCGGTCCAGGATGTAGAGCATGATGGCGCCTGCAAGGACCGGGGCCATGAGCGCGGCGAGGAAGACGGACTTGATGCGGTAACGGTGGGCCAGCCAAGAGGCAGGGAAGATGACGAGAAGCTGGACAGCTCCGAAGGGAATGTTCAGAAGAGACGTCTTGGAGCTAGAAAAGCCAAAGCCGGCAAGGACGATGGGGCCGAAGGTGTTCGTGACGGCGGCAGTGACGTTGAGGCAGATGGCCATACCGACGAAGAGGTAACTCTTGGGCTCGAGGAGAGCTTCCCACACGTGGCTCCACTTGAAGTCGCGGCTACCAGTTCCAGTCTGGTTGGCACGTAGGCGCTCAATAGCCTGGAGCTTCTCGTGCTCAGTGAGGAACCGGGCAGAGGGAATGTCGTTGTCCAGGAGGAAGTAGACAACCGGGGACGAGAGGACGGTCATGAGACCGACGAAGATGAAGAGAATCTGCCACGAGTGGATCGAGCCGTTGATCTGACCCAGGCCGTAGGAAACGGCAGCAGCGAACATGGTTGCCAGGCCGTTGGTTCCGTACCAACATGCGACTCGCATGGGCTGCTCAGCGCGGCGGTACCACTGGGATGTGATGACGGAGAACAAAGGCAAGCAGCCAGCCTCGAACAGGCCCAAAAGGAATCGAGTCGCTAGAAGCCCTTGATAGTTGTGACAGGCGGCCATGCAGCACTGAGCAACTCCCCATCCAAAGACGAGGGAGGGCATGAGGATGCGGTGCGGAACCTTCACAATGAGCCACGAGGAGAATGGTTGCCATGCGAGCTGGGCAATGGCAGAGATGGAGCTGACCATCGAGTATTGATCGCCAGTGAGGTTGCAGTCTGTTCTGAGGCCAAAGATGGCGCCATATCCAAGGACCGACTTATCGAGAATCTGGAGGAAGTAGACCCAGATGAGGATGGAGAGGATTCGCTTATCGGTCTTTCGGCGGATGCGCTTGTTCTGTGTTCAAAGAATATCAGTATTCTGCAAATGCCACTTGAGGATGATTTGGAAACTTACATCTTCCTCTGTAACCTCGACTTGCTGGTCTCCGATCATGTTTGCCGCTCGGTCGGCGCCCTTGGTGGGGGCTTGGCTGTGATGCTTCAATTGCTCAACATCTTCGGTCTGATGCTGAGACGCTGCGTCTCCGGTCTTCGTGACAGTGTCCATGTTTTCTGATGAGGAAGGATGTCTTCTTTGCAGTCGTGAAGAGCGAAGGAGTTCCCTGGACTTCTCAACACCACGTCCTTCTCGTGGGTGCACGATCACAAAGCTTCTTATAGCTCTGCCCTGTTTTTGGCAGCGCGGTGATCTATCCGGCCGGACTCTCGGCCATACGCTCGAGCCAGGTCGTCATAAGGAATGCGCTCATTGGACTCAGCGCTAACCCCCATGTCAAATATGTCCAATAATTGTAATCGTGGTGGAGGTTTTCCCCCATGGGGGGATGGCGTTCCCCTCTCTGTTTGCGACGCTAGTCAGGCTTCAGCATGGGGAAAAGAAAGGAGAAATGGGGGAGGCGGCCCTTTCCCCTCAAACCGCGACAACGTTGGCACCGGGTTGTGGGGTTGGGAGGGCGCGTATCGCGCGCGCGGTGAGTCGGTCCAACTGGTGGTTTGCTTGGCAATCTGAGACTGAATCAGTACGACCCTGCCTGAAGATCCTCGGCTTTGTCTAGAAACGCGAGATTTCCCCCCCACTTAGAGGCTGAGGACACCGTTTGCGTCACATGAGAATCGGATCACCGCGGGAATTCCGGTCGGCCGAGTGTTGGGTTCATCAAGCCATTGTGAACATTAAGGTTTGATAGAGCTATCTAAGCCTGCCCATTCTCTCTGAGCAGACGGAGATTTGTACCCGTCAAGATGATGTAGATTGTATCCAGCGTCGGCGTCGAAATGCCCAGCTCTTTGCCCTTCCTGTATGGGTAGCCGAGGATGATGTCCACCTCCATGGGTCTTCCGGCCTTGTAGTCGGCCTGCATACTGCTGCCGATTGGATGCATTGCCAAGATCTTGTTGATGAGCTTGTCAATCAGGTCATAGTCGATGGGGACGTTGCACCCCTTGGCGACGTCAATGACCTCGGTCATCAGACGTCGTGTCATGGGCGTAGCACCGTCCGACGAGCTGAGCCAAGAGTGGGTATCGAGAAGCGTCAGGGTCGTGAGAGAGTTCCACGCGGCATTCCACACTACCTTCTCCCAGCGCTGGACCTGAATGTTGGGGACCACCTGGAAGACAGTCTTGCCCTCTGTCAGGAGGGCCGCGAACTCGTCTAGGCGTTGCTTCTCCACACTCTGGTCTGCATCGTTAGGGTATAGTCCTATTTGCATATCCTCTGACTTGGTGTGGATGATGTTGCCGGGCTGCGGCTGAGATGCCCCAGTCCAGGTCTAGTTCGTCAGTTTCCAGGCAGCTGGGAGAGGACCGGGTTCTGGGGACATACCACACATGAGATGATTGTCGCGTGGGGGAACGCGCTGCGGAATGGCACCTCATTGCCAACCCCGTTTTGGATAATGACTATTGTTGACTTCTTCTCGTCCACCGCTGGCGCTATTTGAGCAGGGACTGCGTCTTGGGTGATGGCTTTGTGGGCACAGACGATGTAGTCGAACTTTGCATCTGCCTCGGCCGCAGTCTTCACAACTACTTGCTGTCAGACTTGGCCTTCTTTTCAGTGGATTCATGAATAGCATACCTTTGTACGGGCGTATTGTGTGCTCTCCATGATTCTCGCTCTTCAGAATAATTCCAATTGCTTTTACGGCATCGTAATTTGACCTCGCAACCACCGTTAATCTAACTGAAGGCACTCTACTCAGGATGAAAGCATAGAATGAGCCGATACTTGGAAGGCCTAGTCAGCAATCGAACATACATCGCATCCAACATTGAGGGAGTGACTTACGCCCCCAGTCCATAAAGCAGGACCTCGGTCTGTTTCTCGGTGGCCATGATGGTATGGGCGATGCGTGTTGGGATTCTCCAAGTAGAGGTTCGATTGGGATTCAGTCTATTGCCCAGGTGAGGTGGTAAGGTGTCACTGTTGTTGCCGATTGTGCTTTCGGTAAGGCTCCCCTCATTCCACCGAGTATTTGTACGCGATTACTTCGCAAACGTAGCTGAGAATCGATAGACCGTCAGCGGACACGTTCCCGCTCGTGTGTGCTAGCAAGCGTGCCCCTCCCCCGATGTTCGGTGCTAAGCTAAGGCCAAGCACTCTGGGGAACCCTTCACACCTCTTTGATCGGAAGGGTGGTCAGTTGGGGGTGCAGCTTGGGGTTCATGTTCATTGGGGTTTCGTGGGGGTCACACACACACACACGAGTCGGCCGATCAGGGCTCGGGGTCGTGTCCGACGTGGAGCTCACCTTCTTTCCCCTCACTTCTCGGTCATCTTCCAGGGCGGAGGCGGGGAAGCCGGCACTCGGCCATCGCATCTTGATTGAAGGCCTCAGATGGGCGCATCTCGGGAAACCTATTGCTCGGGCCCTTTACATAGTACGTGTCGAAGATTACGTAGGAGACCCTATATTTCGTGAGTGACATCATAGAAAAGATCAATTTGAAGGTTACACAATTAACATCTTACGTTTGAGTTTTTTCAATTGTATCACTGCCTGAATAGCTGGTACTGTTGAACCCATGACAGTGTATACTACATAATTGACCATGTTGTATTTATAGCACCGAACATTATTTCCTGCAGTATAATGGCCGCCGTTGGATTGCTGCCTTTTGGCCGTCCAAATGATTAGACACCTTTTCCAACCCAAACTCCTAACCTCGCAGCTGAGATTTCGATCTTTTGCGTTCCAGCTTCTCGCCCCAATCCCGCGCGCAATTGGCTATCTGCAAGGCGGTTTCTCGAATCCGATTTGCTTGCCTCACGAGCTTCTGCCTCTCTGCTGGCGTTTTCGGAGACTTGCTAGATTCCGAGCCTCCCTCCCTGACGCTGTGTCCCCATTCGTCTGCGGACCTTGCAACCAAACGGGCCGCATCCTCGATTCTCTTCCCTGGAGGCTCCGTGCCGTCGTCGAACAGGCACTCTTGTGGTTGCGTCGACATGACTCCTGCAATCAAGTTCCAGACAGCAATAAGATCTTCCTTGGGGATCGACGGTGAGATGGTGGCGGAGATGGACCGCCGTTCCGCTGAATAACTCCGGGTCAACCGGACAGCTGATCCCGGGCGGGCGAGAACCCGGGCTATCAGGCAGTTGCTGCATGCTCCGCCGTGAATACTCGGGATCTTCACGCATTCCGGTGAAACGCCCTCTCCCCTCTGACACTTGGGGCATTGCTGTTCTGAAGCTTGCACTTCCCCTCTCTCGTGAAGCATGATGGCCTCTACGACGGGGGCTTTGGACACGTCCGGTGGTGCCTCGCCCGATCGTCCTCTCCAAGCTCTCCGAACCGGCAGGGAACCAAGCTGCCTCATGACGTCCGTTGGCACTGTTTGGGCCTGCGATGCCGCATCTAGTCGAATCGCAGAAGATACCGCCTCAATCGTGTCTTTCTGTCGACCTCGGGCCCCGGAGGCCACCTCGCCATGAGCCACGTTGTCTGCCGAGACATGCTTACGGCGGTCGGGTGCTGTTCCGATATGTGGCGTTTGGTGTGATGAAGCCGACCCTGGGGCTTCAGAGTTTACCGATGACCCATTTTCTGATCGAATTCGCGATGCCAGTGCCGTCGAAGGCATCCTGTTCTGTTCCTTCACAGCAATCTCTCCGGCCTTTGCCAACAGCTGGAGCGAGATGTCCGCAATATCCCTTTCATCGCCCATTACTCCCTGACTCACGGGGGCATGGCAAGCAAATAAGAGTCGCGATCCGGCACAAACCCGCCCCAAAAAAGAGAACTAAAACCGAGAACGGGCCCAGGAACTGGTCGAGTGACCCCAAGAGAAAACAGTCGAACCTCGTGATGCACTACAGCTTGACGATCCACATCTCGACGGCACGAAGCCACGAGCCACTTATAATAAACATCTGCTCGAGCAAACCACGTCGGACCCTAACTTACGTAATTCTATTGGTCATGTCGCCGATGTAGCGGGCGAGCTAAGCGGTGATGATTGGCTCAAACGCATGTGCCGGGACGGTCAGATTTTGAGACCGGTTCTGGACTTTTCTCGAGAGGAGAGCCGAGAGGAGACGCTTGCTGGGGGAACCAGGCACTTTTGCTGTCTGGATGGCCTTGAATCCGTGCCATGTCATCTAGCCAACCTTAGCGTAAGGTGGCTTCAGGCTAGGGGTCTGGGGACTGTTCATCCAATCCGACGGTGAGAGAACCATGGAACGACCGCTAGCGATGACAATAATCCCCGATTGGATGGTCCAGATCAGCAGAAGGGCAGAATCGGGTCCTTTTTTCCGCGGCGTGGAAGCCCGAGAAACCGGAACTTTGACAGCTTCTCTCAACTCCAGCTCATGTCTCAGCTGACTTGCGTGCGAGAGGGAGCCGGTGCCGGGGCGCGGTGTGGGTTGCTGTTACCGAACATAGCCGGCCGGGCGCCGATCCGTTTGCTAATCTGAAATCTGGAAATCCCACCGCCAGACCACGAGGGGTTTAGCGGAGGCGAAAGAACAGCAAATGGCACGAATTTCTTTCCTTCTTTGGCATTGTTACTCATGTAGAGTAAGAAGAAAGAGAAACACCCCCACGGGGAACATACAGGAGACTGCGCGTCACTGAAAAGAGAGGTTGAACGTGTTCCAGTGAGACCAGCGACAAATTCAGCGAGTCGCGTGCGCGAGGGGGAAACCACGCCGTTCCCACAGCGGATGTCACCGTCTCGCCTGATGAATGCACCACGTTGAGTCTGGGGTGGGCCAAAAGCGTGCAGGTACATGATCTGTTTGTGTCGGACTCTGTGGGGAAGAAACAGTGGAGATGATGGGGTAAGAAGAAAAGAAGAAAGACGGTGTTTGGAGTTTGCCAGATTCCCTGCCAACACGGGCTACTGGGAAGTCAGAGCCGTGAGGCAACTGTCGGGGACTAGAAAAAGCACCCGCGGGATGGTCTCCGAATCTTTCGTTTCCACCGATCTGTGGGGGCTAGGTGGAAGCTCTAACGCTTCGGATTAGGAACATCTGGCCCATCGCAAAGGTGCCGGCGTGGGGGTCTTGGAGTCGGTCTG
Source organism: Colletotrichum cordylinicola (assembly GCA_027406065.1). Taxonomy (NCBI): domain Eukaryota; kingdom Fungi; phylum Ascomycota; class Sordariomycetes; order Glomerellales; family Glomerellaceae; genus Colletotrichum; species Colletotrichum cordylinicola. The sequence goes on along the minus strand of JANVYD010000011.1, from coordinate 873,627 downwards.
TGGCTACATGTACTACTTCCTCCAACTTGGGGTTAACTATTTGTGCGCATGACTTACACCGAGAGGCAAAAAGGTTGTGTTCGGATGATTATTCATAGCTTTTCCGATCAGTTCCTTGCCTCCTGGAATAATTTCTCTTTACACAGGAACACTGCTTACAACCACACATTACCTCCATTTGCGCCCTTATCAACTCCAACATCCCGCTTCTCTAGAGTACGCTCTCCTAAATCAACTCCCATCTCGTCCCACAAACCCACAGAATCATACCATCATGTCACCTTCAGCCAACGGCAACTCCACCCACAATGGCAATGGCAACGCCTCAAGACCGGCTCTTACGCCCGGTCTCTACGTCCCAACAGTAGCTTTCTTCCGCGCAGACGACTCGGTAGACGTAGAAACGACCACGTCCCACGCGATTCGCCTCGCCAAGGCCGGCGTCGCCGGTCTCGTCACCCACGGCTCCAACGGCGAAGCTGTCCACCTCGACCACGCCGAAAGACAACTCATCAACCAGACCACCCGCGCGGCCCTCGACTCCGCCGGCAAGAGCGACTTGCCGCTGATGGTCGGCTGCGGCGCGCAGTCAACGAGAGAAACCATCCAGCTCTGCCAAGAGGCTGGCGCTTCCGGCGGCGACTACGCCCTTGTCCTCCCGCCGGCCTACTATGGGGGCCTGCTCTCCACCGAACACATCCTGCAGCACTTCCGTGAGGTCGCGGATGCCAGCCCGATCCCGATCCTCATCTACAACTACCCCGGCGCGTGCAGCGGCCTCGACCTCAACTCGGACACCATCATCACGCTGTCGCAACATCCCAACATTGTCGGCGTCAAGCTGACCTGTGGCAACACCGGAAAGCTTGCCCGTATAGCTGCCGCTACTGTGCCCAAGAAGGGAGACACTGGCAACCCATTCCGAACTTTCGGCGGCAGCGTCGACTTCACTCTGCAAACACTCGTTGTCGGAGGACACGGTATCATTGGCGGAACCGGAAACATCGCACCTCTTGCTTGCGTGAAGTTGATGAAGCTTTGGGATGAGGGCAAGCTGGCGGAGGCCAGAGAGCTGCAAGCTGTTGTTGCTCGGGGCGACTGGACGGCTATTCAAGGTGGCTTTGTTTCTGTCAAGGCTGCGTTGCAGGAGTACTACAACTACGGCGGCCTCCCTAGGAAGCCTTGCGCTCTGCTTGAGGGCGAAAGGCTCACCAAGCAGGTGGACGGTTTCTCTGAGCTGGTTGGTGTCGAGAAGAAGTTGCAACAATAATTACCTAGGTTGTGATAGATTACGGGTTGATCAACGGGCTGTACCAGAGGTTTTCCAGCGAAAATGCATTGAAATCAAATTACTTCATCAACTAGCCGCTCCCGTGCGACAATCTTTTCACTAACATGCGCGCAAAGAGTAGGTACCAATAGGTAGCCGGGCTCATAGTGAACGTTCTAGCCGCACATTCCATGAGATTTGGGCCTCACGGACTTTCTCAGTTGTGAAACTTTGACACGATGCGAACATTCCGTATTTTCGTACTACAAAGCAGCTCTAACCATAACTAGGATTTTCAACCCACTTTGACTTTTGGAATCCCGAGATTCACGGACTGGCGACCAAACCCTCCAACAGCTTGACGAGTCCATACGCCCCCGGGTCGGGACAATTCTTCCATTCGTCTCCACCCACATACACGGATCTGCCCAAGCTCGCTTCCATGCCTTTGGTAGACTCACACCCATTCCGTGCTGCCTCAACAGCGTCCTTCAAACTGCCGCTCGCCGCGAATGTGGAGACAAAAGGCGCCAGGGCGTCAACTACTGTCCGGTCTCCCGGTTGAGCCGGTGTATACTTTCCAAGAGCCGACAACGCCGACTGGAGAGCCTTTGCCCAGGTATCACTAGTAGCTTGTTGCTCTTGTTGCATCTGCTGCGACTGTATCTTAAGCCCGTGAGCGAGGGCGTTCAAAAAGATGGCATAAAGCGCTCCGGAGGTGCCATCCATGTTGCCTTCAACGACGCGAGCGATGTTGTCGACAAGCTTTCCGGCATCTGCCTCTAGACTTTGCTGTTGGTTGATGTATGCCAGTACTGCTTGAGCGCTGGTCTTCAGACAGAGCCCACAGTCTCCATCGCCGACTAGTGTGTCGTACTTGGTGACTTCAGGCTCTGCAGCAATGACATGATTTAGAGCACTGGTCAGGGCCGGTTTGGCCACAGCGATATCGACTAAAGAAGAGTCAGCTGGTAGTCTCTCGAATGGATAAATGTCTTTGTTACCTCTGAGATTAGTTCCTACAGGTTTCTCGTCAGTGACAATGTCTTTCTCTTGCACAGACGTCGTAGCCTTTTGGTTCTCAGGCAGGTCTGCAGTGGCGATGGCGGGCAACCATCCACTAGCTTCGGTAGAAGCGTCGATTAGCTGGACCCAGCTTTCGTCAACAACCTTCAGAAGAGTGATACTGAAGCCCAAACCATTCAGGCTAGACATATAGGTACCACTCAGGACTCTTCTTGGCTGAATTTCATGTCCGCCCTTAAGCTGTGAGATGACCTCGTTGGTGATGGCGCCTAGCTCAAGTTGACTGAGGCCGCCGAGATTATTGACCATCAAGACAACCTTATCGTCCTTCTGGAGGTGAATGAATGCCCGGTCCGTATCGCTTTGATCCAGGAGTTGGTTTAACATTGTGGAAACCACGCCGGACAGGCTGTCTTTAACCCGTCCGAAGCCTTCTTCATTGTGAATGCCCATGCCAATCTCAACCTCTTCGTTGGACGACAGCTCATCTCCTGAAGGTGCCCTTCCTGGCACGTGAACATGAGAAAGAGAGGCGCCAACAGTGACGAGATTTTCAGCAACCCGTGAAGCAATGTTGTGAACCTCAGACAAGTCACGCCTATTGTCAATGTTTAGCACTGACCCCTCGGAAGGTTGCCATTGGTGCTTACCCTTGAGCTGCTAGAGCACTAGCAATCTTCTGAACAATCACCGTCCCAGCAAGCCCTCTCCTTCCGACTCTTCCAGACCTAGACCTTCCAACGCCAACATCATCGCCGACAACAAGCATATCGCATCGGATCCCGGCAGCACGTGCCTTTTCCACAGCCATGCCAAAGTGCAAGACATCTCCGGTGTAGTTCATAATGACAACGAGAATACCGTTCCCCCGGCGCTGTGACCCAAGTCGGAGGAGGCAACGGAAGACTTGATCGGCAGAAGGCGAGGCAAAGATTGAGCCAGCCACTGCACCGGAGAGGAGCCCCTTGCCGACAAAGCCGGCGAAAGACGGCTCATGGCCGGACCCACCGCCGGAAATGACGGCGACCTTCGGGTCGGTGACGGCGGTTCTTAGAAATACCGTCTTTTGAGCTTCATCAAACGCGACAGATGGGTTAATTGCTGTGAGAGACCGGAGTCCGGCGATGACAAGTGCCGAGGGGTCGTTTGAGAAATGTTTTGCTTGGGTCTTTCGTGTGAGTTATGAAATCAAGTCGTCAATGGCTTTGCGGGCGGATCTTACATGACATCTTTGGATTGTTCTTGAGAATCGTGAGCTATGTCTAACTGTCAAAGCATTCACCCGAATCGCCAAAAGCAATACTCAACATCCTTCTAGCAAGAGTCCGCCGTCACTTTTCTACCTTTACCAACAGATTGACATCCAACACACCAAGGACCAGTATCGTGGGAACATTTACTTGGCCCATCGCCAGATCGCCCCCACGCTGATTCACAAGTTCTCAGAGTGATACCAAATGCCCTCTTTCAGACAAGATGCCCCCATTGTGGTCCTCAACGGACCCCCAACTGTCATAGTTCTGTCAGGTTTGTGTATGGTGCATCCCTCGCAACAGCCCCGTTCTTTTTTCATCCCATTTGCATCGAGCTAACACCGACTTGGTTCCGACCGTCTCGAGACCATGACCGTAAGCGGAATCCTCCCGACCCCCACGCAAGCACGCCGTCGCTCCTAGCCCGATGTCCAAGCGGCTCTGCGGGTCCGGACTCGTGCGGGGGCTGACCCCCAACAGGCCCGGTGTTTGCGTGCGGGGAGCGGGTCGGACAAATCCGCGGAGGAGGGAGGGAACTGATCGGAAATGGTCTGATGCGTTCCTGAAATCCACACACCCTCTTCAAAGCCAGCTTTCCCCGCAGGTTCCCCGTGGGAACGACTCGCGTGAGCAAGGGCTTTGCTGGCGATGAGCCGGAACCCCTCATTTCGTGGCATCTCTAGATCGATCATACGTGCGGTGACACGAATCACCTGAGGTCCACTTCATGCAGACGCCCGTATTGAGCCGATGGTCGGATCTGGGCGATGGGGAATAGTGCGGACTCAAGCTCATCGTGGGGGTCGTCTACCTACGTGATCGCGGGGGAGGGGCTCGTGAGATTTGGGGATCAAGATGGGTTTCTTGAAGTCTAGATTCATATGAAGCCATAGAATAAGACTTGCATAGTGTTGACAGACCGTTGACTGCGATTACACGACAACACAAGTCACAATATACACACAAGATGGCGAACATCATCGAAAAGCTTTTCTCATTGCAGGGCCGTACGGCTGTCATTACTGGAGGTACGCGGGGTATCGGCCAGGCCATGGCAGTCTCCTTGGCTGAGGCAGGATCAGATATTATTCTCATCCAAGTAAGCATCGCCCCATTTGTACCAACCCACCTGGTGCTGACAGTTTTCAGAGAGACGAGAGCAACACAGAAACCAAGAAACAGGTCGAGGCATTGGGCCGCAAAGCCACCATCTACACCGCCGACCTCTCAAATCAGGAGCAAGTGGAAGGCCTCACACAACGCATTCTAGCAGACGGCCATGACGTGAGCATCCTAGTCACCTGCGCCGGCATCCAGCGCAGACACCCCGCACACAAGTTCCCCATGGGCGACTGGGATGAGGTCCTGCAAGTTAACCTCAAGACGGTCTGGACCCTCTGCAGAGACCTCGGCGCCTACATGCTCACCCGCAGCCCGAACCCGGTCAACGGCCACCGCGGTAGCATCATCAACGTGGCGTCGCTCGTCAGCTTCCAGGGTGGCATCACAGTGCCGGCGTACGCAGCGGCCAAAGGCGGCATTGCACAGCTGACCAAGGCGTTGAGCAACGAGTGGGCGAGCCAAGGTGTCAATGTCAACGCCATTGCGCCCGGGTACGTGGCGACGGACATGAACGAGGCGCTGATCAACAACCCCGAGCGCGCCGCCAGCATCTTGGCTAGAATTCCTGCGGGGAGATGGGGTACCCCGGACGACTTCAAGGGGGCTACGGTGTTTCTGGCGGGGGCGGGGAGTTTGTACGTTTCGGGTGAGCTGCTTACTGTCGATGGCGGCTGGATGGGTCGATAGAGTGTGCTTGCCCGCATGTGCGTGAGCAGAAGGGGATGTGTTGATAGGCCTGCGGCCGGGATAGACCTGATGTGGAAATAAACAACCGTGATATTGGGACAACACAAGCGTCTGATGACTAGCAAGCCCCGCTTGGAGTACCCGTGCTGTGATCTTGTGGTTGGCTAAGACATGGCAGATCTCTACAAGGCAAGGTGACATACGGCATATCGGAAAATTTGGCGAAAGGCAACGTGGGGGCATGTGTTTGTATTTCGCGTTCGTATATCAGTACCAGACACGAACGAGTGAGATCCATGGGCAAATTTGCACGGCTGTTTGCAGCTGGGCAATAAGCAATCTCAACATGCGCGACAGACCGTTGAATCGTAAGTCTGTCAGACACCCTTAAAGATACACTTTGGTCACCCCCAGGCCGAAATCATCCCAGCATATCATCAAACTTGTGGTGATGTTTTTAGTGAGTGCTTATGTTGTGGGGCAAGACTCATTATTGCGATGAAGCTTGGTGCGGTGGTGATAATCTGGAGGGCATTGTCGTTGATATATTGAGGTATTCTCTTAGAATGACACAGGCTACCATCATACCAACTCAGATGCTAGAACCAGTCCAAGAAGGTAATTCCAGAATACTTTGTGATTATGAACAATATAAAGTACAGTCCAGTCTTTTTCCTTTACCACTCTCTGATGCTCCCATCCGGGCCATGGAAGACCTTGCATTGCCATGGCTCTGTCTCCTTGGAGATCTTCTCCACCATCTCTTCATCAATATCAATACCGAGACCATAGCCCGTTGGCGCCTTGACATAACCGCCCTCAATGTCGAAGACTGTAGGATTCTTCAGATAGGTCAAAAGGTCAATGTCTCCAGCTTCGGTGTTGTAATGCATTCCCAAACTCATCTCAAGGATGGAGAAATTGGGGGACGACAGCGCAACCTGGACACTCGCAGCAAATGCAACGGGACCAAGCGGGCAGTGGGGTGCGATCGCCACGTCATAGGCCTCAGCCATTGTGGCAATCTTCTTAGTCTCGGAGATACCTCCAGCATGGGCGATGTCAGGCTGAAGGATGTCGACGCTCGCATCTTCAAGGAAGCGCTTGATGTCCCAGCGGGTGTACAGGCGCTCGCCAAAGGCAATCGGGATCGTAGTCTGGTTTGCAAGTTGCTTGATAGCTTCGGGATGCTCGCACAACAACGGCTCCTCGATAAAAAGCGGTTGAAGGGGCTCAAGTGCTCTTGCCAGCTGCTTGGCCATGGCCTTGTGGAGACGGCCGTGGAAATCGAGACCAGCATCAAGGCCCAGAGCCTTGACTTGCCTGAGCCGCTCAACAGTAGCATTCAATACCTTGGGCGAGTCAACCCAATTCAGGTCTTCCGTTGCGTTCATCTTGACGCAGGTAAGGCCTTGCTCAATACGCTTCTTGCTGAGGGGATGTCAGCGTTTGGGGGATGCTGACAACTTTTCAGGGTACTTACGCCGCAGCCTCAACATCGGAAGGTCTGTCACCGCCGATCCAGCAGTAAACCTGGACCTTGTTTCGGACTTGGCCACCCAACAACTCGTAGATGGGCACCTTGAGGTTTCGTCCTATCCATAGTGTCAGCATATGGATCAGTTCAACTGAGCGGTTTCTCCAATTTCCTACCCTTCAAATCCCACAATGCAATATCAATACCGGACATTGCGGACATGAACACGGGGCCTCCGCGGTAGAAGCCATGTCTCCAGAATAATTGCCAGATGTGCTCAATGTTGCTGTGAATCGCCCGTCAGCACTGAAGTTTTGGTTTTCTTTGGGGTCATTGATGATGATCGTGAAATCTTACTTTGCTTCGAGACCAATAATCCTTGGGATCATCTCCTCAAGGGTACCCTCTACGGCCAAGTCATGGCCCTCGAGAGTGGCCTCGCCCCAACCATACTCTCCATTCTCATCAGTGATCTTCACCATAAGCCATCGAGGCTTCACGCGGTAATACCGCACTGACTTGATCTTGGCCATGGTGTCTGTGGGTTGAGTGGTGGTCTGAACAGTGGGGTATGCGGGCAAATCTGGGGAGGAGGTTTTGGAGTAAAGCTAGGCGGGGAAATCTGAAGCAATCCGGGGATTACACATCGCATTCTTAACAGAGCTTCAGACCATCGTCAGACCCCGACATCGAAGTGCCACATGCGCAGTCTGATCCACCTACAGGTTTGGGGTCAATGGGGTCGTGACTCCATTAGCTTCCATGAAACATCCGCATAAGCCCCCCACCACCCCAACTTGACCCCCACGACAGCTGGTACACGAGGCACGGAGAAGCCATCCCACGATCCCCACTCATCGGGTCGCGGCACAACTTGTCTCGGGTTTCTATCCGTGGCCATTTGGCCATTTGGGTGGATGGAGAACGCTGCGGTAGAGTGGATTTCCTTAACACATCTTTTTCGAAGACGGGACCATTTTCGACCATTGACCCACCTCCAACTCTCTACTCACAGCCACAATCAGAACTACCAAGCCACTCAGATCCTGCTTTTCAAGTTCAAGCCAGGTCATGCAGCTGTGGCTGGAGATGTTGAAGTGAAAGTCACCAATGTACCCCTATTGAAATGTGACCTATTGAAATCTTGTTGTATTATGAAGTTTTTCTAATATGCCCCAACGCCGACCATGTCTATGATATTTATACCTCTATACTTTTCATGCATCGTAAACCATTGCCCCGCGAGCCCGCCATATTCTAATCCTTATACATAAGGTAGGGATCAACCGTCTAATTTCTTGTGCGTGTCAAACCCGAATCTCCGTTTGCGCCGTTTCTCTCTGAAGTCTTCTCCCGTGAAATTCCTTCTTCCTCGTCTCGGCTTTCGCTCGATGTATCTTCCGGCTTCGTATCATCAATTGGCTCCAGGCCACGGTCCTTGATCAGCAAGCACCCGACCAAGCAAAGGCCGACTAAGGGAATCTGAAAGATGAAGACGGCACGACTAGCTGCCATGTATGCGTCCAGGACTCTTGACATGTCGTCGCTGCTGAGCTGAGGAATCGAGTACGTGCTGCTTGACAAGTACTTGAACTCCGCCGGAAGGTTTGCTCGAAGGGTCGCCTGAAGGATCGCAGCGGATATAGCCAGGCCACATGCGCCACCAGCGCATCGGAAGAAGTTGCGGTTGGATGTGATGACAGCTCGTCTCGACTTGATTGAGTGCGCTTGGAGCGCGACCAGCGTAGGCTGGAAGATGAAGCCAACGCCGATGCCTACGATTAGCAGTGGTATGACAATGATCCCCGGTTTCGTGTTTCGGTCGAAGATCAATGTGAGACCGGCGCCCCTATGTCATGGTTAGTTTCCTTGCTCAGTTTTGATGCCACGGACCATGATTGGTGGCTCACTGGGTGCATGTACTTACAAGGTCCAGAACCCAAATCCTAGCCAAATCACCTCTCCGTATCGCTTGGTGCGAGATATGTATTGACCCGATAGTATCGAAAACACTGACTGACAGACCACGAGAGAGACGTAAATAGCCGCTGAGTGCATCACCGAAAATTGGTGGGCATTTTGAAGGTAGAGCGGGATGTAGTAAAGATAAGATTGATATGCAGCCCCGAACAAGAAGGTTTGCACCAACATTACCACGACAACCTTGTTTTTGAAAATCGGGACTAGCTCGACGTCAGTCCATCAATTCAAGAGGCTGTGAAAGGGGAACTTACTCGGCATCATTGGCAGCTTGGCAAACTTCCACTCAACGACGATAAATGATACAAGAGCAAGCGCTCCGATGGTCAACATGCTAATTACCATTGCCGAATTCCAAGGAAAGTAGGCGCCACCTGTACTATGTGAGCAACGAATTACCACAAACGGACTTTACCCGCATCAACTCACCTCCCGAAATCGGAATAAGCAACAAAATGACGCCAAGAGACGAAGTGAACGACCCAGCGTAATCGATTTTCTTCACGCTGCTCTTGAAATCGTCGTTTGGTGGTTTTGAAGGCAAGAAGAAATAGCAGATGACTCCAACAATAACTCCGAGCGGTGACAGCATGTAGAAGAAAGCCCTCCACGTTGCCCTCTCCATAAAGGCAGCAGCGAGGAAGGGGCCAAGAACATTTCCCAGCCCGACCATTGAACCAATAATGCCTTGGTATTTGCCACGTTGCTCGAGAGTTACAACATCGGACACAATGATCATGGCCAAGTTCGTGATACCACCACCGCCAATTCCTGCAATGCCCCGGAAGATGTAGAACATGGCTGCATTTTGTGATAGCCCGCAAAGAAGGTCTGCCACTGCCAACAGACCAATCGCGCTCAGAAACACGGCTTTTCGGCCGAAGATGTCTGAGAACCGCCCATACAGCATCTGAAAAGTAGTGTTGGCGATGAGTGATGACGTTCCCGCCCAGGATATCGTGTCTTCGGCATTGAGGTCGGCGGCGATTGTCGGTAATGTGATACTAATGCCATTTTGGTCGATGAACGCAATGAGGAGAGTGATTGCCAAAGTTGCAAAAACAACCATCAGCTGCTTCAAAGGAAGTATATTAGTCTGATCGTGAAGAGCCTTTTCGGCCTTGGTGGTTTCGAGATCGCCCCTCATCTTTCAACCCTTGTCGGCGATCAATTGAAATGGGGCAACCAACATCCGATAAAAGCAGCACACAAGATAATGCCAAGTGAATTGAAAGATAAATGAGAGACTAGAATTTCGAAACTGTCTAATGTTGAAACGACATTTTGCATGCTTCAAAGAAAAATTTGACACCGGCAATCCGACGTTGAGAGTGGACCTGTCCGGGGAGCCAAGACCGGATAGCTGTGGGCGAAGATTGGTTCATCGGCCTGTTGTCGGCTCCGGGCTCGGCGAAATGGTCTCGAAGGCGAATTGATGTGACCATGAAAATATGGGTGCGTCATGGCTGACAGGGGCTTCGGCAACTTTTGAAGCGATCGTCTCCACAACGGTTTAGTCCACATCGGAGGATCCGAAGCCGACGGTCGCTCGGCTCGCTGGCCAGTTATCTGATGGTCGGATATCCGACAGTATTTATCTGCGGAATTTACTCGTAGTCGATGGTTATCAGAGATCAATTGCATTGGTTGTTTCTGGCTTGGCGAAGAAGATCTGGTTCTTATCAACCATGCTGGAGCTGGAGGGTGTGACGCCGCGACGAGGGCAGTAAGGGTTAAGTGATAAGCCATCTGTTCGTTATCTACATCATGTTTAAGATCTGCAATGGACTGGAAAAATGTTGGCTTTGTGATATTAGTGATTGAAATGCACCTTTCGTGAAACATCTGCCAAGTAGCGTCGCCCGTCTGGTTCACGACAAGCTGTGATGGGACAAGTTGCGAAATTCCGGAGAGCTTTCTCCTCCCGGAAGGAGTTCAAGCAATTCATCCAGACCAAAGACCATCCCGATGATGGCCCAGCATATTTCAACGAAGACTTGCTCCCAACACCGCCCTGTAAGAACACGGCGTGAGAAGATGAGAGCTTAGAATGAACATAACTAACAGCGTTGTAGCTCAGCGTACATGGACTGCGTTGCATTTCTTCGCATATTACCTGACACAGACATTTTCGCCTAGCTCATACAACCTGGGAGCAACTCTGATCTCAATCGGTCTTGTGAGATACGTCGCTCGAACTTTTGTGTCCTCGCTAACGCAAATACTTCCAGCAATGGTGGCATGGTATTGTCGCAGCTGTTATCGGCTCAGCTATTCTTAGCGTCGTTGTAATTCTCAACTCTCGCGGCGCAACTCGATACCATGTTGGCTTTCCCGTCTACGTCAGAGCCGCTGCCGGGGTTAGCGGTGCAAAGCTGTTTATTGTGGTCCGCGCCTCTGTTGCCATCATCTACTTCGCAACCCAGTCTTTCTATGGAGGCATGCTCACGTCAGTTGCTTTGCGAGCTATCTTTGGCTCAGGATGGGACAGAATTCCCAACAGACTTCCCGCCAGCGCTGGAATCACGTCCAAAAACCTCCTCGCCTTCTTCATTTTCTGGGTTATTCAATTCCCGGTCATGTTTGTGCATCCAACGATCTTACGCCACTTGTTTGTTGTCAAGTCCGTGGCAACAACCGCTGGCCTGTTTGGTGTGATGGGATGGGCCATTCACATGAATGGAGGAACTCTAGGTGATTTCGATTTTGGAGGAAAATCTCTGAGTGGCTCTGGACTTGTGTGGCCCATGATTCAGGCTATCAACAGTGTCATGGCAGCACTGTGCCCGATTCTTGTTAACCAACCCGATGTGGCTCGGTATGCCACAAAGCCTGCACAGGCAACATGGTCTCAGGCTACCGGCATCCTTGTCAGCAAAGTCTTGGTAATGTTCCTGAGCTGTGCGACAACCAGTACTGCGGCAGGGTTTCTCGGCAGGAGCTACTGGAACGTGTGGGATCTCTACAACGCCATCCTGACTGAGTACTGGGGCCCTGGGGCAAGGGCAGGAATGTTCTTCGCGTCCGCAGTAGGTCTCCTCCTGCAGTTGAACCCTCGTAGTTTGCTGCTAACATGCACATCTTACAGGGCATGATACTAGCAATCATTGCAACGAACGCTGGATCAAACTCATTGCCAGTTGGTGCTGATACCAGCGGACTTTGGCCGAGGTATATCAACATCGTCCGTGGCCAGGTTATCTGCGCACTTCTAGCACCGCTATGCGTTCCATGGAAGATCATCTCCAGCGCTAGCTCGTTTCTTACATTCCTAGGCTCATACACCGTTTTCCTTATGCCAACCTGTGGGGTATGTACCTGATTGGATGAGCAAAGAAGAAAGTTCTATCTAATAAACCACAGATTATGATTGTCGATTACTGGATCTTGCGCCGCGGCAACTTCCATGTTCCGAGCTTGTACACCAAAGCCGCAGGATCTCCATATGCATATCTGAATGGTTGGAACCTTCGGGCTATTGCTGCTTGGGTTGCCGGTGTGGCATTCACGGTTCATGGTATCGCGGGAAGCCTCGACCCAGATGCCGTCAATCAAGCCAGTAAAAACATCTACAAGCTTGGATTCTTGTTGTCTCTCACGATGGGAGCGGTGGTGTACTATGTCACCTGTCTGATTTGGCCGCCACCTATTTACCCCGAAGGAAGCGAGTCTGAAGCGACGATGGGCTTCGAGGACATGGCCTCCTCGGAAGGCTTCTTCGCAGGCGAAAGCGTTGACACAATCCGAGGAGTTCTCTCAGCTGTTGAGGGCGAAAACATTGGTCGAGTTGATGCAAAGGGTATGGGGACCGAGTCGGTCAGTGAGAAGAACATGGTCTAGTATTTTAATCTTGTCTCATGGTGCCGGTGAGAGAGATGAAATTAAATTACCACTCGTTATTAGCAGCACCGACGTACATACTAGGCGCAGCTGCATTAGACAATCCATAGAATCTTTGCACCATCTACCTACCCTAATCATTGCCGGAAAGGCTCTGCAACAGTTCAAAATTTGGCATCCAGACAGGGCTTCCGCTGTCCTGATCGATCCAGTTTGCCAACTCAGCGACCATGGGCCAAGCACCTTCGAACCCCCCACCAGCAATGCCAGAGTCTCCAACGCTACCCAGAAACTGGTCGAAGCTTTCATCAGTCATTTGTCCCACTTCCTTCTCGCCGCTAGCCTCCTCGCTCTCCCCGTTTATCGTCGTGTCCTGTTGTCTTCCTGCACGCATTTGAGCTGAGGCCATTTCCGCCAAGCCAGACTCGCCATCCTGAAGCTTCTCCATGGCTGCGTTCACCAGAACCTCAAAAGCGTCTCTGTATTTCCGAACCCAAGGTGCTCTCTCGCCCATGACGAACAACACTAAAGAGCAAGCACGGATGTCATTTGCAAGTGCTACTGACCAAAGCTCATTGCCCTGGGTCCAAAGTCCATAGAGAAGAGTAACCCCAGCGACAAAAACAGTCTGAACGGCAATGAAGCTGTGGCCGTAGTCAAGAGTCTGATGGAGCCTCTTGTGAGCCTGGCAGATATCCCCAGCAGCTCTCATGCACAGTCCATAGAACTGGTCAGAAGGTGGGAGAAGAGGCAAGAAAGGCTGTATTAGAAGCCTGAGAGCGCGATTATAAAGCAACAGAGCATAGTTGAGTTCGGGATGATTCGGTGCCATCCAGTCATTGAGCGACACCCGCCAAGTTTGAAGTCGTTGGTAAAGGCGATCGAGTTTTGGTCGGAGGCTGTCTAAGGCTTTGTCTGTTCGGTAAATGGAGTGGTGAATCTTTGACTCGATTCGGCGAAGCTTGAAGAGCACAACTGCTAGCGTTATATCGTTCCCAACGGTTCCGGATGCGGATGAGCTGCTGTTGATACAAGTATCAGGGAACTCGACATCAATCTGGTTGTCCGCGATACTCAAGGGTCGACCAAGTGAGATAGCGATCGTCCGCTCTAACAAGTAGACAGACCAGAACAATCTTCTCCTGCGCTGAACCACAGATTCAGGAAGATTGTTTTCGTGGGCTGCGCGGTGAAGTCCAAGATCAATGGATGTCCTCATTGCCAAACCAATCATGTACCACAGTCCATGGCTAGAGGTCGATCGAAGATGGAACATGACCAACAACGTCATCGCCTCGATGTTTTGCACCGTCCGTGACTCTCTTGCCGCAGATATGTGTTGCAATGCCGTGATGTAGAGGGCCTTTTTGTATCCATGTCAGCTCACGTGCATCATCTGGAGATATACGTAGGGACGTACCTCCGGAGAAAATCCCGGACCACGCTGTGTCAACTGAACCAATGTTGCACCCATGGCATAAACTAGGTACAGCTTGAAGACTCCAAATCTTTCAGCTTTGCTCAAACTTTGCGGGGGAGTTCCGGCTAGTGCGACTCTTTCGCCATGCAGCTTCCACAATTCCTCGGGCTCGAGAAAAGGGTACTTTGAGTGCAGTTGGGACATGTATGCCCTCAACATCTTTGAGCCCTGCTCATCACTCGGGGGCTCTTTGACACCGTGAGCCAGTAGATCCTCGACTGTAAGGCACCTAGGGCCTGGATTAAGGCAACCAGTTGACCGATTGGCGCTTGCACCGTCATGGATGTCTGGCAACATCTTATTCCAGACAGTAGCTTGCACCATCTCGCCGAGGTTGAGAGCCAGCGACAACCCGGCCGACGGTCCAACGTAGGCAGGAGCCTCGAAGTTCCCAAGCGAGACGTGCGCAACCACGTCGCTCAGAGCATTTTTGTCCCTGTTTGAGTGACTGGAGTGAGTACTGGCGGTCTCTCTTGGGGTTGAGTTGGTTTCTGGCGTAGGAATTTGGGCCAGCTTGTTCTCCAGGTAGGCCACCCTTTCTTCTAATGCCCGGGTGTATCTGAATCAGTCTTCAGCTTACGTTCATGAACCTTTCCTCATGAGCTTGTGTATACTTACGCAGTCGATGAAGCTTCATCTGTGACATCTACCTTGTCGCATTGAGCGCCTGACCTGCGACAGTTGGAGCAGACCGGAAATTGGTCATCACACTTCAAAATCAGATAGTTGTCCAGAAATTCTCAACAGCTATAGTCAATTACCTTTTGTTTACGACTTTTACATCTTGTACAGGCCGTTCTTCCTCTCTTTCTAGGGTTCGGAGGGACTCCGGCTGAGGAGACCGGGGGCGATGAAGCCGGGGGATGTGCGTCAGGTGTCATCTCCGCAGGCTGATAACATGAGATGACCGCCAAGGAGCTCGACTGCCAGGTTGGCCGCAATGCTGGGTGAACCGGCGGAGGCGGATGTCCGATTTACATAGATGTCGGTTGCGATCACCGGTGCCGATCTCGCCTTCGGACAGCTTTTTCTTCGTCGGACGACTTCCGTGAGACACTAGTCCCCACCTCGGAAACACTCCGACGCAGCAACCACTGCCGATCGGAGGTTCCGACACTTGTGCTTCCAGCAGCCAGCAAGCGTGTCATTGGCAATCGTCTTTCTCAACAAAACGTCTTGGCTATGCAGGCGGGAG
This sequence comes from Colletotrichum cordylinicola, assembly GCA_027406065.1. NCBI lineage: Eukaryota > Fungi > Ascomycota > Sordariomycetes > Glomerellales > Glomerellaceae > Colletotrichum > Colletotrichum cordylinicola. The sequence goes on along the minus strand of JANVYD010000011.1, from coordinate 858,297 downwards.
AAAGTGATCATGTGTCTTGATTAGGTACACTGAGCTACTAAGTTTTCTCAATAAGCTGTTTCATCTTATGCTGGGAGTTTACGGTGCACCAAAATTGACGTTGAAATTCAATGACGAAGGATTCATTTACAAATTTTCTTACTAAAAACATCATCTCAGACACCCTTCATCCACTCGCCATTGGGCTTGTACGGGAATTCAGACCTCATGTGCTTAGCAATGTCCCTTCGAGTAGTGACCCAAACCCCCTCTTTCTCTGAGATGTATTTCATGAACTTTCTCAGGGCCTCAGATCTCCCTGGCTTGCCAATGATGCGCGTATGCAACGGAATGTTCATCAGCTTCCCGCCCTCCCTGTACAAACAATCGAAGGTGTTCTTGAGATATTGCTCATACGTCTCAGCAACTGAGCTGCCGAATCCAGGTGACATGTGGAACTTGCCATCATTGCAGTCGTAGTTGTAAGGGATCAGAAGCATGCCTTCCCTCTCAGCTTCCGGCAAGTCTTTCTCCCACGGCAAGTCCAGCCAGTAAGGCACATCGTCGTTGTAGCACTCTGAGGACCAGAGAAACTCTCCACCCAGGCTCTTCCAAACTTCTGGGAACAAGGACGGAGTGTTTGGGGTGCCGCGGCCGAAGTAAGCACCGACCGGCATTTCGCCCGAAACCTCTTTCAACATCAAAATGTTCTGTTTGATGTATTCCTTGTCTTCCTCCAACGAGTAGTTCCAGATGTCGAGCCATCTTAAACCATGGCAGGCAATCTCGTGGCCGTCACGGACCAGGGCTTTTGCGAAGGTCGGGTTCCGTTTCAGGGCGTAAGCAACGGCATACGTGGTGAAGCTCCATCCAAACTCCTTGAATAGTCGGATAAGACGCCAGGATGCGGAACGGCTGCCATATTCAAAATCTTGCTCGGCGTTGAGGTATCGTGCACCTTCCTTGTAACCGCCAGACGCACCCTTTTCCCACAAATATGGCTCAGAAAAAGGATCGCCGTCCAAGATGCTTCGCTCTCCTCCCTCCCTGAATTACTCATCAGGCCGTGATACTTGTTAAACAAGACATATATGGAAACTTACTCATAGTTGAGAACGAACGATACAGCAATGCGAGCACCATTGGGCCATTTTGGATCGAACCCCTCCTCGCCAAATCCTGGACATATGTCAGACGCTGCGACATTGGATGTCTTCATTGAATAAATTTGACTTACCCTCAAAGTCACGAGGTATTTGGAGACTCTCCTCAATATGGACCATTTTCGAAGGTGTTAAAAATTGACAGCGTTGTTCAAGTGTTGATAGTACATGTACTGAACAATCGCCGATGTTCCCAATGACCAACGTAGGAGATCGATGGCTTCAATAAAGTCACGTATGCGTCGCGATAGACAGACAGACCATTTAATATAACCTTTGAAAATCTGGATGTGATACCTTCGTAAGATAGCTGCACATGGCCGTTGTATCACCCCTCCTCGGAGAACTGCTTCATCTTGCGATATCTTGCGGGGTACCTGGATGGTGGGGTTGATCCTTCATGAAGATAAGGATATGGTGGGGTTGATTGAGCTGCACTGCAACCGGTTCACAGTCGCCGATGACCTTTCGTAGGGAAATCGGATGTTCCGAATGTAGTAAACTGGTCGCCGGTAGTCCATGATAGCGATAAGATATCGATGCAGGGCTATCGGACCTATCTTATTCTTGAAGATTAGGTATGAGTTGAACTGTTATGGGTCTCCAGTCTACGGTGCTTGGACAATATCAGTTGGCTTTGAGCACGAATATCGCGATTCGGACCTAGAGCCCATGAACTACGCTTTACGTGTCTACCAACTGAATATCAATATTGATCCCGAAATGTCCGTCTTCTCATTGAACGTCGACAAGACAAACCCCGTCACGGCAGAGGTTCTTGACGATAGCCTAAACGCGCTGGGTGTTACTCTGAAAAATGAAGAAAAGGATGAGTACCAAAAGCTGCTTGCGGTATTCCACGAATCCGTTGTCGGAATAATGTCTCTTCCTGGTGAGTCGGGTACACGCTTGTTGTCAGGCTGAACTAACAACATTTGACAGACTATGTACCACCAGTGGATGAGGTCAGATATCCGAGGGAAGACATTCACTTTCCTGACTCGTCTGAAAACCTCCTATCAGCGTGGGCGTGGAGATGCCGAATTGAAGACCAGCAGAAGAAAGGAGGGCTGCTTGCTGGAAAGACGATTGCTATCAAGGACAACATAGCTGTAAAGGGCGTTCCGATGCTTATGGGCACCGACTTCGTGAAAGATTACACCCCTGTGAGACACTGTTCCACAACCCCATGAGCGTCTTCGGCGGCTAATGCGTGACATCAGAACACCGACGCGACTATCGTCACGAGACTTCTCGAGGCCGGTGCCATTATTGCCGGAAAGTCGGTCTGCGAAAACATGTGCCACTCAGCCACAAGTAGCTCGTCATCAACCGGCCATGTGCACAACCCTTACGCCAAAGGCTACAGCAGTGGAGGAAGCTCGAGCGGCTCCGGAGCTCTGGTAGCCAACGGCGATGTGGACATGGCTCTGGGCGCAGACCAAGGAGGTTCAATCCGTGTGCCTGCCGGCTGGTGTGGTATCTACGGTCTCAAGCCTACCTTTGGGCTTGTCCCTTACACGGCTTGCGGCTCTAACGAGCCGACCAATGATCACGTCGGGCCCATGACGCGAACTCTCCTCGACAACGCTCTGATGCTACAAGCCATCGCCGGAAATGACAACATCGACGACCGATCCTTTGCAGCGCCTTCGCCCGATAAAATCCCCAAATACTACGACAATCTGGTCGCGTTGCAAAACCCGGCAGACCTGTCCGGTGTGAAAGTCGGTGTTTTGGTCGAGGGCATGAACCAACCCTCAGTTGAACCTCGTGTTAAAGCCTGTGTGGAGGCAGCAATCCAAGGCCTGCGTGACCTGGGCGCAACCGTCGAAGAAGTCTCAGTGCCCTTCCATTCTCAAGGCGCAGCAGTGTGGACGGCCATTAGCAAGGCTGGAGGATATCTCGCCAAGCGGAATCTCAACTTCGGTAGAAGAGGCCATGTGATGACAGACCTCACCGAGAAGTTCCAAAATCTCACTCAAGAGCAATGGGACAACGCCTATGTCTCCTCCAAGAACATCTACCTGAACGGTGTTTACGCGCAAAAGGCGTTTCCCGGTCTGTTGGGGAAGACAACGAATTTGAGCAGGAAGCTCCGAGACGATTACGACGCGGCACTCAAGAAGTATGACGTGCTGGTTGCGCCCAACCTGCCGTACATCGCCAATTCGCATACCCCGTATGATGCATCGCCGCTGGAGAAGATTGGGAAACAAGTGGGATTGACTGCGAACACTGCTCCGTTTAATCAGTCAGGGCACCCGGTATTAGCCATGCCTATCGGTATGCTCCCTATCGAGGAGGGCCCACTGAAGGGCTCCGGAACCAAGCTGCCGGTGAGCATGCAGGTCATTGGGAAATGGTGGCATGAAGACGATGTGTATCGGGTGGCATATGCTTGGAGCTTGAAGAACGACTGGAAGACCAGGTAAAGAATAGCCGGTGAAACTGGCCCCATCTGTTGCTTCGAATCTTCCCTGATGCTCCAGACATTGTCCTGGTGGACAATCTCGATGTCTTGCAAGGATGAGCTAGCCCCTCACATAGCTTCGATCAGCTAGAAATGTTAGCTGCAGACTTACTTGTTTAGGATGCTGGGTAGGGAGCATCGAGTCAACCAGCCTCCTCCGAAGGTCGGGACAAAGCGATCTGACTATAACTGTTTTGATTGGCAGGGAATGAGCTCGTGAGAAACAAAGTTCTAAGACAGACCGCCGTCTGATTCAAAATCAGCATCACACGGGATTCCTGTCTTTCCCTCCGCGTCACGGCATGCGGCGACCGGCAGTAGCGGGTCCGAGGGCGGAGTCTATCTTGTCTCGGTGGCCTCAGTCCCGGCCGACCTCGGGCTCTTCAACTTCGGCCTATTGCCCGATGCGCCGGCACCGACACAAGAGGGAACCAACACTCCTGGGAACCCCCACGCTCCGCTCCCGGCCCCGGCAAAATTTCCACATTATCCTCGACACGCAGGCCCAGACCCAAAAAGGTGTTAGATAAGGGAATTGCAGCCTCAGTGGGTCCCCGCGGGCGCCCTTGTCCAATATCGTGCCTGATTTCAACCCGAAGTGGAGGTGGCAGACGCAACAAGAGTTGCAGATTGTGTGGTTGTTCCCCGCTGCGGGGTCGCTCCGCTTTGAATTCCTAGCCGGACCCGGCCCAATGAAACATTTTTTGCTGGTTTTGAGCTTCCTTAATTCATGGATGATGTCTTTGAAGACGTCTCGGAGCTGTTGATCCATTGATTGTGATTGACCGACTTCGGAATTGACAGTCCGAGTGGAGACCGACCGGGTAAGGATTTTTTCTGCGTCTTCTTTCAACGCCCTTTGGACTTCTCGCACATGCGCATTTAAATGCAAAGCTCGTCCCCCTGATTCTGGATTGCTTTGCGCTGGGTTATTGTTGGAATGAGTGGACTGTTTTCTTGGCAAAATCCTGATTTCTCCCTTGTCAGCGATTCTCTTTCATCCTGTCTTTAGTTCAACCCAAGTTGGCAAATACATCGCATTCAACTCCGTGTTCTCTTTTCCATGTCACAAGAAACGCTACACCGAACAGGTCTCCAAGATGTCGTCGATAAATACCCTGTCAGAAGTACCCACGCGAGTGGATGAGCTGCCGCCAGACTTGCTGGCAATGAGGACTTCCAACGCCGAGAAGGGTGTGAACATCCTCGCGCAGACTCCCAGCAGGCCCTTCTCCTATCGCGAGGATGAGACTGTTTACGCAAAGTTCACCCCTAAACGCAAGATCCTGATCACAGCCATCGTCTCCTTCGGTGGCCTCGGTGTCAATCTGGCAGCCCTTCTGGTACTATCAGCCCTGCCTGAGGTGGCAACGGCTTTCAACACCACGGGAACCATCATCAACTACTCCAACGCCCTATTCCTATTGATCATGGGCATCGGGGTCCTCTTCTGGGGCCCCATTAGTCAGGTGTATGGCAGAAAATGGGTAAGCACAATCATCACTGTACCTCGAACATCATGTACAATAGTAGTCTTCACAATAGGCTTTTTGGCAACTTTCTCTGTTGCGCAATTTCTCCATCGTTCCGTTGAACTAAATGTCTCAGGTTTTTGTCATCTCGACTGTGTTGTTCTGCACATTCTCTCTCGCAACTGCGAAGGCCCCCAACCTCGCAGCTTTCTTTATTTTCCGATGCATCACCGCGTTCGGAGGCACTTGCTTCCTAGTTGTCGGCTCAAGTTGCCTAAGCGACGTGTACCGACCGACTGAGCGCGGTACGGCTTTGGGCTGGTTCTTGGGTGGCACTCTGATCGGACCTGCATTTGGTCCCTTCCTTGGAGGCGTCATCGTGACTTACTCTACGTGGGAATCGCTCTTTTGGTTCCAAGGTGCTGTGGGAGCGGTGGCAATGATCCTGGCCGTTGCCTTCTTGCCGGAAACAAGTCATGGCAAGTGGTCCGAAGAGCTGGAGGGGCTCACCTTCAAAGAGAAAGTTGGACAGGTCTGGGAATGGACCAACCCATTCCGTGTTATTTCCCTCTTCCGCCATCCGAGGATTCTTCTTGTGGTAAGTCTTCCAAAACCCTCCTGCCATTAAGAGACATCGTAGGTTTTCCGCACCAAAGCTGGCCCGCTGCAAGCTGCAAGCCTCAACTCAAGACGCATGACGCGTTTTGATCAACGCGGTAAGACGCATTCTGTTCGTTCACCCCCAGCTAACTACACAACCAGGGCATCGCCGCATCATCGATTCTGTGGAACATGCAAGTTCTCTTGACGCCCGTTCGTTACGTGATCAACCCGCGATTCCATCTCACTTCGCCGCTGCAATCCGGATTCTTCTTCCTGGCTCCGGGAGCGGGGTACCTCGCAGGTACCTTCGTCGGCGGCCCTTACGCCGACTACACCGTCAAAAAGTGGATCAAGAAGCGTGGTAGGCGGGTGCCGGAGGACCGACTCCGAAGTGCATTCGTTGCTATGGGGTTGGTGATTCCGGGAAGTGCGATCATCTACGGATGGGCTATTGATCAACAAAAGGGCGGCATTCCCCTTCCCATAATCTGCATGTTTGTGCAGGGCGTGGCTCAGATGGTTTGCTTCCCTTGCCTGAACAGTTATTGCCTGGATGTCTTCCGGGACCGGGCCTCCGAAGTCATGGGTATGTTTTCGAACTCACTGACCTAAACCGCCTTTCTCTACTATCAAGACGGCATTGCTGACTCATATCAAACAGCGAGCAACTACTTCATTAGATACCTATTCGCCGCTATTGCTACAGCGGTGTGTCTTCCGGGAGTCCAGGGCATTGGTGTCGGTTGGTTTTCGACAGTGAGTGCTCTATTTGTCATGGTGTCCTCTGCTGCTGTGATCTGCATCGTGATCTTTGGGTCGAAGACGAAGAAGACGGCGGAAGGAAAAGTTGAGAGTGCTTGAGGGGCCGGTCAGGCTGGTTGTAAAAGGGTCTTGGGATGTTCTGGTGCTTGGAAAAATTGCTTAGCATTTGTTTAGAATTACTTAATAGCGTTCGATTCCATGATCATCTGTGATTTACTAGCTTACTCGAACACCCTACTGCTCTGTCGAAACGCCATTCAATCAGGACGATCTTTGTATCGAATTCAACCTCATGCTGGTGGTGGCTTCAACGGTTTTGGTCTGTTTGGGAGCGGGATCCAGCGGGATAGCGGAACGGCGGCTCCCTTGCCGCCACGTTGTACCCATGCGCAGCCAGCATTTCATTTGCATGTCAACTGCATTTTTACCGATCTCCGCGTGATCTACGAGAAGTATTCTCTTGGTCATATAAACTTGATTGGCTCGGGGATCAGCTCCGAGGAGTTGACAGCCTGGGTCGTTCCATGGACGCCCTAATTATGGGGGAAATTTTACAGCACTAGGCATTATGGAGATGCCGGTGTCAAGCTAAGGGCGCAGGCCGAAGTGGACCATTGGAGGCGAGACCAATGATTTTGCCTTTTCAGGGATGGCATTGACAACAAGGCGCAACAACAAAGGCGAGACCTGCCATGTGCTCGGAAAAAGGGCAGCAAGCAAACGCGCCTTGCCGGTTTTTTTAGAGTTAGTGCGACGTGTCTTGCGGTTTCCAGAAACATCGATCGACAAAAGATCCAGTTCTTGCAACGATGAAAGCGGTTACGCGATGCTCAAAATCTGTACAAAAGGCCCAGCTGCTCGGGTCTCCGATTAGCAGGACAGTTAATCCGGGCTATCCGTACAGGTCACTCGTCGTGTTTCATCATCATCCCTTCACCGTCGCTCGGGATCGTCAAGTCAGCCGCCTCCTCAAACGCCCAATCTCGTCCTCGTCGGCCACTCCCGCAGCTATGGCGAAGTCAGTAGAGATCCGACCGGACGGTCGGCCTAACATCGCAATCCGGCCAGCGACACTCGATGATGTCAAGACAATCGCAGACCTGGGTGCGCATGTCTTCTCCGTCACCTTTGGCCACTCAGTAGAGCCGCACGAGCTGCAAGCGTTTCTGGACGAGTCATACAGCATTGAAGCAGTCACAAAGGACTTGACAGATACCAACAAAGACACAATCCTCGCAACGGACGCTGCCGGCGACCTCTTGGGCTTCGCCATGTTGACCCGCGGCTCTACGGAGCCATGTGTCGCGGACCTTGAGGGCATTGTCGAGCTGCAGCGGATTTACTTATACCCCAAGGCTCACGGTACCGGCACCGGCAAGGCACTTGCAGACAAGTTGGAGGACATGGCTAGGGAGCAGGGCTTCAAGAACATCTGGCTTGGCGTGTGGGAAGAGAATTTCCGGGCAAGGAAGGCTTATGAGAAATGGGGTTACAAGGCAGTCGGCACTCACGACTTTGTCGTCGGCTCTGTGGTACAGACGGATGATATTCTGGTAAAGAAACTTTAGGAGTGGCTATGAACAGGGCTAGAGGTCGATGTTTTGGAGTTTGGCTTTACTTTGTTGGTCCCACCCAAGCTCTTGACTGCGAGTTTGGGTACCCAGGAGATAGATTCATAAATACTATAGAAGCAGATCAGATGAGCTAAAGAGTAGAGGTACAAAATAGAATGAAAAAGCTAAGAGCTAGATATCGAATTCTCGAACAGTCACAGCGGCAATGTCCCTCACAGTATTGTTGGCGTCTTAGGGAACAATTGATGCGTTACTCGGACTGAAGTTTGAGATGGCAAACCGCGACCCCTATTCCGACAAGCAATGCCCTATTGCAAGATACCTCGTGTTTATGGTAAACTTCCCGGGTTCCAGAGAAGATTGTATACAGCACATGCTTCTCCTTTCGCGCGATCGACCGGCCAGTGCAAATACTCCAGCCTCTCCACATTCAATAAATCGCACGCATTATGTTTCCCAATTCAATAGTTATGGCAATGTTGACCGGATCTGCTTTTGCCCCTCTCAGCCAACTCTTGACCGTTAACCAAGGTCGTACGCCCTGCGCCTTTCAAAGCCACGCCCTGCACATGACAGCTGTGGATAACGTTGATGCAACACATTCGCTGGTGCCGCCGTGATTACTGATCACTTGTACTGCGCCCAACTTCGACATGGGGTATTTCGCAACCAAATTGATAAGGAATGACGGCCCTCCTCCTAGCTAGACATAGGACAATATTCTACACTTGTTACTGCTATTGACGCAAAAACAACAATCGTATTATCCGTTTCTCTCGAACCATCACGAATCCGATGTGGACGAAATTACTCGAAAGGTTCGATACCGTATTTTCGAATCTTACCTTGAGAATTGCCGTCCACCAACAACGCAAGATTTTGCCAAGTCAGTTGGTATCAGCGAGGAACAAGCGCGCGCTTCATTCCAACAGCTTGATACCGCCCACCATGTAGTTTTGCACAAGCATGGAGTCCATACCCCGACACCAATTTGCATGGCACACCCCTTCTCTCACCTGTAAAGTGTCCGAAACGTCGTTGGAACGAACGCTACTGACAGTATTGTGAATAGTCCCACGCCCTATGTTGTGGTAAGTTGCCCAGTCATGTCGATATCGAATCGCTTTTAATCGAAACACCAGGCTCAAGACACCCGGTCTTGGTGGACGAACTGCGCCTGGTGCGGGTTTGGCTTGGCTGCGATGCTGTTGGGTCCTCATGGCTCCTCCCAATCCCCCGTCAGCTTGTCCGCCAAATCCGGGACGGTCGATGGAGAGATGAACTTCATAGTCACAAAGCATGGTATTAAACTTGGTGAAAACGGGGCGGAAACTGAGAAATGCGTTGTTCACTTCTCTGCACCTCTCAAAACGTGGTGGACTGACGTCAGGTTTGCTTGTGGCACGATCCACGTTTTCGGCAGCCAGACACAAGCGACGGAGTGGGTAAGTACAATGAAGACCTTCAATGTCTACAAAAGTCTCACTGACATATCTCAAGTGCGAACGATACGGATTCAGATATGGAGAGGTGATGAACTTGGACACAATGTGGAAGCTCTCGAAGGTACGACTGAACTTCACCAGTATTTACTAGCAGTACTTTTATTCGGCAACTTACAGTTCTCTAGGCTTGGTATGAGGACAAAACATCGCTTGATTACGACAGATTCAATGCTCAAGAGGTAGCCAGTCTCTTTCAGGCATTGGGCTTGTTATCCGAGTTTTGGTCTCCATAGAAGTGCAGGCGCTGTGCCTCATGTAGAACAATTACGTTCCAAAGCTGGACGTAACACGTCAAGGCATTCGCCAAATTCGACTGCAAAAGTACTTCATTAGCTTGTGGTATTCTTTGATTTTCGTGATTGGTCATGTTGGCTTCCTCCCGTTGTTGGCGGTCCGGCCAAACCAACACGAGGCGGAGTCGTTGCTCTTTAAGCGCCAACCGTTCGCCCTCAGCCCCCGACCATTATGCGACCGGCTCGGAAGTCTCCAGCAGCCGTTATCTTGTTGGTGCAATCATGTTGAAAATGGATGCATCGCAGCGTCTGCAGCCTAAGCTCATTCGCCACTCCCCCCGCAGTGATAATGCGACCCGACAGCACCTGGTTGCGTCAGGGGCTTGGGCTCTTGGGCAGACAGCCAGGCATACTACAATTTGTTATATTAGGCCCTAGGAGCCGTCGGCTTTTCAATCAAGCCTTTTTGCGAATTCTTGTCGAGGTCGAGTCCAGTCCCGTTCCCTAACTCTAGGGGCCGTGGAAAATCAATATGGCAGCCATCCTCGATGTCGCGAACTTGGAGGAAAGATGGGCAACTTGTAGAGTTGAGGACGATCGCAAAGCCGCCTTGATCGTTGTGAGTCGAACTAGCTTGATTGAATCTTCTGATGGCGTGCTGACTTACTCGATGTAGGACTTGTTCAATCATATTGAGAGGTTGACTCGCAACCTCGCCGAAGCCGAGCAGATTCTGGAAGAGAAGAACATTTACATCAAGTCTGTGAAACAGAGCGGTGTTGAGATGAAGTTGCAGGTTGATCAGCTTCAGTCCGAGAAGGTATATTGTGACTTTCGTCGCAGGTATGTACGAATTCCACGGCTAACGAGGCCAGGATAAATGTTCCTTTTCATCTGTGGTCATCGACGGCGATTGTATGCCGGTAAGTGCCTTACAATTCACACCAGCTATATACTCCGCAGTCAAGCTGAAGCATATCAGTTCACCGATGAATTGGTTACTCAAGGATTTGAGGGCGGCAAGAAAGCCTCAGCCATGCTGCGTCAAACCATCTTGAAAGAGTTGCCCAGGTTAGACCCTGACATGCCACACCATTCTCAAGTGATGATCCGAGTCTACGCCAACCTCAAGGGTCTTGCCAAAGCTTACCATGATACCCGGATTTTGACAAATGTGGAAATCCTGAACGACTTCGTGAGAGGCTTCAACATGGGATCATCTCTCTGTGATTTCGTTGATGCTGGCAACGGGAAAGAGTGCGCAGATGAGAAAGTTAAAGGTACTTCAGAAATGACTCCAAGAAGCCGCATACTGTCCGTCGCTGACGTGGTCACTGTAGAAAACTTTGAGTTGGGTCTCAACGACATTCATTGTCGCCGAGTCCTGTTCGGCGGATCGGGTGACAATGGGTATGCTCGTCTGCTTGGACGAGATCTTACCGACGGTCCCAAGCGACAGAAAGTCGTCCTGATAGAGGGGCCCCCGTTTGAGAGAGAGCTGGCAGATCTTCAAGGCAACTTCCAAGTCTTATCCCTTGCCAACATTTTCAGGCCACAGAAGCTCCCAAACGTCAAGCGCAGGGTCTCGTCTCAACTTGAGCCCCCGACAACGCCATCCACGGGCTACGCAGCCGCTGCTTCAAAAGCCTCTAATACCTCAGCTGTGGCAGCCACTCAGCCGAATTCAATGTCCACGACGACCGCAGCAGAACACTTAAGTGTGGTACTTCGCAACAAGGCAGGAGAGCGTGTTGACTCTCCCCTGAAGTGTATGCCGCGGGACATCGTTTCGATGAAAAATCAGAAAATGTGTAACCATTTCCATCTCCTTGGGGATTGCCATTTCTTGAGGAACTTCGGGTCGTGTCAGCATAAGCATGGCCCAAAGCTGGATGGTAAAGACCTTCAAGCTCTTCGTGCAGTGGCTCGTCTTTCGCCCTGTCCGGCGGGCTTGGACTGCAATGATCCAAGTTGCATTCTCGGCCACCGATGTCCGCGAAGCGGCTGTAGTGTGTCCGGATGCAAATTTCCGTTGAAGATGCACAAAACCGACACAGTTGTTGTTGATCGCGTGGCTTGAGAAATTCTGGATTTCAGTTGGGCGGCTGCTTCGCCTTGTTTGACGTCCTCATTTGCATCTAGAGCTTGTTTCCAAGTCGGTCATTTTTGTTTCCAATACACGTTCTGTTCTTCCCCGCACTTAGGTAGATGCCTAAAGCTCGAACCCGTGCCAACTAAAAGAAGAAGGTGTCGATAGTAACATGTGCTACGCCTTACTCGCTTCGGCAGAACCATGTGTCAACAGGGGTTCGGGCCCTCCCGTGCGCCATTTCAGGCGAAAGCATCCAATCACTGAGGGTAACCATGTCTGATCTGGTGATGATGCAGAATGATTCATACCGGACCCAGTCATCTTCAGTGCGCTCTCGTGGAAGTCGCCGGGGCATCCCCGCTATCGTGCCCCGTCTGTGCGAAATGAAGTTTTTTAAAAGATGCATCACGCCTTGTTTCATTTGTGATCTCTATGGTTGCCCAGAGGCCAATTGGATCCATATTAACGAGCCAGTATGACATCCCGAGATTCGCAGAGTGCAGCTGAGCGCTGTCGGGTTCAAGCGACTCGCAGAATACACCCAAAGACGCCTGCGCCGGAACCCACCATATCGAAGCTCTCAATCATCGATGCAACAGTGGCACGATTCACGCCTACCGCTGCAATATGGCTGTACGATAAGACTGATAATGTCCAACTGACATACCTGAGCCTCTTTGAAACGATTGGATCGGCCCTCAGCGAAACTCTGGACGATTTCCCTCATTTTGCAGGGCAGATCCAATGGGCGACCCAGGAAATGGTGAAGCGCAACCCAGTTCGGCGTCATCTTGGCCGTCCAGTCGTTTCTCACGGATCTCCAAAAGACCCTGGAGTAGAGCTTATAATTGCCGAATACGATGCCAACTTGGACCGAGTTGTTCCGAGCAGAAACGATAGAGGAACGAACTTGAAAGAGTGGAACGCGAGCAACTTTCAGCAAAGCGACTTCCTACCGAACACTAAAATCGCCCTATCATCTCTCAATATGATCGAAGGCTTGCCCAGCATGGCTATCCAGCTCACGGCATTCAAATGCGGAGGTATAGGGATCAGTGTAATGATTGCACACCCACTCGCAGATGCCGCTTGCTTAATGACCTTCATGAACTCCTGGGCTGCACGATCAAGGGCTTTGATACATCCCGAGTCTATATCTGGCAACTCAGATATTCCCAAGCCAGTCTTTGATCCGTCTCTGCTTGACCGAGTTGCTCAACTGAGCCATGGCGGAGCACCCGATAGTACCAAGACTCAGAAGGCCCGATCTTTACCAATGCACCGGTTCGACTGGTGGGCGGAAGACGCACCCGGTTTCCCCTCTGGTACGAAGCCCGCCACTCAGGCTACGATGCCACGTCCGGAAGAGATGGAAAATATTCAGCTCAGTCCGTCATCTTTTCCTCCATGGCCAACATGGGACATGGCTGCGACAGTTGATCACTACCAGATTCGTTTCTCGTCCAGCGAGCTAGCGAGGATGAAGGAAGCCGCGCAAGCAAATCTTCCTGATAATATGACGTCATGTCGCATATCTCGACTTGATGCCGCGTTAGCACATGTCTGGACTCTCATCAACCGCGCAAGAGGTCTTCAGGATACTCAGGACAACGTGTATCTGGACATCACACTTGGACTTCGACAAAGAGTTAGCCCGCCATTGCCCGAGACTTTCGTCGGGTCTCCTCTTCTTTTGGGATTTGTCGAGAAGACTGGGACTGAGGCTTCCACCCCGGAGTTGGGGCCTGTCGCGGGTGCGATCAGAAACATGATGGACATGTTCACTCCAGATGCGGTCGCAGCTTATATCCATGATGCGGCTCATGAAGTTAGTCCACAAAGACTGTGGCAAGCCTTCTTGGGCAAACACCATACACTTGTTACGTCTTGGGTGAGGGCAAAAGCCTACGAGCTTGACTTCTTTGGAACACAGCAGGTGGCCAGGTATGTCCAGGGAGTCATGCCCAAGATCGACGGTCTTGTCCAGGTCATGGATGTTGCAGATACTGGTGACTTCGATGTCAGCATATGCATTCAACGGCAGGCTATGGAGCGGCTCTTGAGCGATCCTCTGCTACGGAAGTATGAGTCTTGAGAACCGCGGTGGGTGTTGCGAAGCCTTTAGCAGAAGTACAGCCAACATAAAACTCAGATATTAGGTTAAGACTCACACTTCACACAAACGCATCATTCGCACATTTCATGAAGCCACATTCCTCCGGTCATGCCATTATCGTCTGCTTAAGTAGATACAAGAAGGTCAAATATGTACATGTGGACCTTGGCCGTCGTCTCCGGGCCGTTCAGGTGGTCGACTATAGTGATTATGATGATAATTATGGCTCCTTCAGTTCTCGTTCACCTCAGTCATCCACTAACGGGTTTGCGCTTAGGCGTAGACGTAGCAAAGTGGTGATCCGCCAATGGTGTTCATCAGCTCGCTGATCGTGCGGTTCTCTGCGAGGACTCCAAGGTAGAGAACATCTTCCACGGTAGTGTTCCGACTCGCGGGCCTGTTGTTGATCGTGATAGTGCCGGCAACCTCAAAGGCGTTCCACAAGTGCAGAGCTTGCCACAGCCAGTATACACGGTCGACCATTGCATGGTGAAGAAAGAACGTAGGGTCGACGGGCGACGAGTACAGATCACTCGCCTCGCCGTTCACGGAAAAGTGGCCTGCGGCGTGCATCCCGAGGAAGCCATCCGCGAATCTTCCCTGGAGTTCGTTTTGGAAAAGTTCGATGTTGCGGGAAGCAGCTCCGATAGTGATGTTTGCCATGTTCTCGTTCGTCATCCAGTTCGTCATGGTATAGGAGCTGAGGTCGCGCTTCAGGCATCGAGGGTTGTGGCCGAGTCTTCCTGCGGGACTGGCTTCCATGCCGTCCATACCAGGATTGACGGGTCCAAGGTTGACTGTCATGCTGTAGAGGCATTAGATTGACTAATTTACGCGATTGAAATAATGAAATACTTACTTGACGAAGGGGCCACTCTCTACGCAGCCACCGCCCTTACCGGAAGGCAGCCAGATGGCGCCGGCACCGCTGAGACTGCCGTTATGCTGCACAAAGGCACCGTCGCCACTAAGACTCGTGTCGCTACCATCGAAGATTGGAGACTTGGTCAGATCATCTTGGTACTTGAGCCAGTTCCAGTACTAAGACTATTGATTAGAAGGGTAAAAGTTCAAAGAGAGGGCTGAAGGTATCAAATCTTCAAGAGAGTCCACTCACAGGCTGGGCGCCTTCGTAGCCACACTCGTTTCGCAGAGCCTCCTCATAAGCCCAGGTGAAATACCGATGCCACGTCAAGAAATTTCCCTATATAGTGACGTTAGACTGAATGGCACCCAAAGGCGAATGTCTTGCTTACGGTGCCATGAATGGTGGTAGTTTGGTTGATATGCACAGCGACGAAGTCATCATAACGGTTCCGGGCGCCCGGGGCAAACGTCGGATCCGACTTCGAAGGCGACGTCAACATGCACTGGACAGCACTGATGTACGCTTTCTTCTCCTTGTCAGAGAATGCCTCCCTTCACAGGCATGTTAGCAATCGAAAGCCTCCGCGGGATCTGCACGAAACTGTGTGGGGGTTACGAACCAATCCCTGCGATAACGTGCGTTGAAAATGTTGCAGCTGCTGCGCTTGTTCATCATTCCCGGGTTGGCGGCCTTGAGGGCGTTCATCGCCCGGATCTGGAGGTCAGACAGAACATCGCGCGTCTCAATGGGAGAAGCAAGAACCGGTGCGCTCAGCAGCCCAATGGCCGCAGCCACGATGTTGATGGAACGCATTGCTTGACGGTGTCTGTGTTTTTGAAAGACGAGTGGAATGCAGGGTCGCCGCGGGCGAACAGGACAAGGGAATTAGGGAGAAGGAGGATATGTGGTCCTGTGTTACGTGTGGCAAAGACACCTGATTCTCTGCGAAAACGAACACGCGCAGAAAAACGCGTGGGAAGTGGGAGCGGGATTGATGGTCCGGAACTTGTGTTCAGAGATCAAGAGGAAGGCTTTCCGCCATGCAGTCACAGAACCTCGCTAGCTATATAGACGGATGCCTGTCAGACGTTGAGAATAGATTAAAATCCGTTGGCTAGCGCCTCCGGCCTCTAGCTGCAGGGCTCCGGATCCGCGCCGCGGACGTCCTAGCCGCACTGGGCGGGATGGCCTGTCTGGAAGGCTGCCACCCCTGGCGCGGGATGCCGCTGTTGGGGGGCGAAAAATTGAGGTGAGGGCCGTCAATCGAACGGTTTTATGCGGCGGATGGTAGAGGAAAATTCGATAGCCCAGATCCTGATCCGGGGCCCACGGAGCCGGGATGCTGGATGTAACCCTCTTCGGTCAAGATGAGTGGATGAGATGCAGGGGAGATGTGTCTCCGCCGTTGCCACAGGCCGAGGCGAATCATCAGAGCGGTATTTGCCATCGGCAAGAACGGCGAGTCGAAAACGACTGTAGCACTCGGCTTCCGGCTCAGCTCTGAGGTACGGCCATATTCGTTGTGATATCGACCATTTTTCTGGTCCATGGGACGTCCCGCAACGCACCGACTCGCGTGCCCCATGAGCTTAACTCAAACAGTCAAACTCAAAAGCAACAAAGATGTTCATCCCAGCCTTGACTTCAGTCGCGACATTTGAGACAGTGTCCATCTCATCGATCACGGCCCGTCTCCACAAAGTCAGCACTCAACTTCGGGGATAACCAACCGTCGCAACCGATCCAGGACAGATCATTCTCTGGTCTGTTGAGACTTCCAACCCGTCCCGCTAGCCAGGACTTGGCATGCATCCCATAGCATCCGAGCCTGTCGGGACACAGGCGATCCACTCCTCCTCGCCGCAAATTGCTTCCGATAGGCCTCTGTGCCTGTTGGTTTCTGAGAGGCGGGCGATTCCGTCGCAATTGTTGCTTTTTATCGCAGGACCGCCGTGGTCTTTGGCGGAGAAATTCTGCTGGAGAGCCCTCCTACACCCACGCAAGTCCACATTTTTAATTAACTGCCAAGGGCGTTGCTCCGAAGTTGCCTGATGGGCAGTGCTGAAATGGGGGACGAAGGATCAATATCTTCAGGGCGTGCGGCCGCCAGCGAAAATGCAGTTGGAAATTGAACATTACTCTTTCCTCGCGCTTGAAGACCATTGCCATGTCTCAGGCGTTCCGAGAAGTCGGGTTCGATAGCTCGTTATTCTCTTGACAGATGCTGTGCCGTGCGGCAGTAGTTCAGACGGTACTGCAAGAGGGCGGCGCCGTGATGTGGGAGACACCACCCTTGTTGCCCCCCCATGGAGCCTCCTTTCCAGCTCGACCACTCAGATATCTAATTGGAGATCCTGCAAAGCAAGCACAATCATCACACTCTCCACTCCATGCAAGGAACACTCCGGCCCAGGAATTTTCAAACCAGATTCCAATGTCTTTGCCATTCTGATAAGACGGATCTGCTTCCATGCTTCTCCCTGGAACACAGTCTAGAAGCAGCAAATTCTACGAGATGTTCCCTCGGCTCCGCTGGGCTAGAACAGGAAGCTCTCCAGTGTATTCTTAAGCGACCGTCACCCAGTGACGACTTCTTAATTATCCCGTTTCGTGCTGTCCCTATTCCCGCCCCATGTGCCCTGCATGCTGTAAGAGTGGTGTGGTTCCTGCATTCCCTTGATGAAATCTGAAATCTCTTCGGAGCCGAAGAGCTCAGAAGTCATTCATGCTTAAAAGATTGCGCAGGTCCCCTCGCTCCTCCATGTGCCCACTCCTGATCTTCGTGGCTCTTTTTTGCTTCCGTTACCGTCTTTTCCCCTGCCATAACGTGCGCCGCGTCGTCGACGCCGTCGCCTAGCATGTCTTCGACTTCGTCCACCACGGCGGTGGACCCTTCAAGAGCCGCGGAGAGCAACACCGCGATGATCTTGGCCGTGACAGGAACCTTCCACCTGATCGCACTCATCTTTGTCAGTCTACGAACGTACACCCGCGCGGCAATCGTGAAGACGATAGGCATCGATGATTATATGATGATCATGGCTGCGGTATGGATACCCAGGAGATCTCGCGCCTTGGCGTCGGTGCTGACCCTCTCCAGCTTTGCGCATTGGGTGGAGGCATGGTGATTTTCATCATCCAGGCTCAATATGGACTGGGGAAACACAGGGATACAATCAGCAAGCTCGACTATGTTGAATATTCCAAAGTCGGCTTCTTTCAGTCCATCATCTCTGCGATCGCCGCGCTGGCTTTCCTCAAGATTTCGATCGCGCTGTCCCTGCTGCGACTGAGCAAGAACCCCTGGTACTCGCGATCACTGTGGGCACTCATCGGTATCCAGCCACCTATCCGATTGTAGCAAGTTACATGCTGATCACTCTCCAGTGTTTGTCGTGCTTTACACAATCATGGCATGGTTGAGCTTCTTCTTGTACTGCACGCCACTCGCCGGCTATTGGGATAAGAGCCTCAAACCTACCACCTATGGCATCACGCTGTTCGTGAATTTTGCCCTGATCAACACAGGTCTGCACCTTGGTCCATCCTGCACCTTCTGTAATCTAACCAGCCAAAGCATTCAACATCTTCACTGATGTGTGCTTCGCAACGTTGCCGATCCCCATCATTTGGGTATTGCAGATGAAGCTCCGCACCCGAGTCTATCTAATCATCGTCTTAAGTCTCGGCTATTTGTAGGAAACTTTCTTTGCCTGGGGAGTACTACAATAAGCTAACCGATTCAGCGCTGTCATCATGGGAATCATCAAGGCCGTCTATCAGATTGCTCAGCCCGGTAACAAGGACGGAACCTTCTATCAGAGTGTCCAGTTCTGGGGATTGTAAGTGCCGCTGGGATCATCTCACTCTTTTGCAGCAGCTGATTGAACTTGTCACAGTCTCCAGCTTAACCTCGGTATTATCGCTGCCTGCGCACCCGCACTCAAGCCTCTCGTAGGCAAGGCCCTCAAGATCTCCTCGAGTCGACGATATAATAGCAACAACCTTTACGAAAACCGATACCCTACCGGGCGCACTGGCAGGACTGGCAACGGCACGTCGAATGCTCGAAGGCAAGGATACAGGGAGCAGGGAAGCCAAGGAGCGCCCGACTTTGAGCTTGAGGACGGCCCTTTCTCTCCAAGCACGGAGATGTACAGAACTACCATCAAAGGAGGAAACCACCCAGCGGCAGTGGCGGTGTACCAGAACGGACACAGCTTTGGCGGCCGATCAGGGAGTGAAGAGACGATTTTGGTCACCGATCAGAAGTTTAATGATCATGGTATCATGAGAACTACAGAAGTTTCTATACAGCGATAGTATACTCTGAAAAGATTTGCTTATGGGAATCGCCTCCCATGTGCTCCGCGACAGGCCCCGGTCCTTTCTGAAGGAAAAGAAAGAGAAGATCAACTCGATCGGCAGAAATATGTTACATACGCTCAACTCAGTGTCTTGGGGTCGCGTGGTCATCCTTGGGTTTGGCGAAAGGCCGCTGTCCATGGAGGTCATCTAGAATTAGGCACTGGCGGGCAGGTTGAGCTCTGCTCCAGCGTATTGCAGCATTGAAACTCTGGGAACCATATCGCACAATATCCAATGCAATAGTAGACCCGTCAAACGACTCCAAACCTATGTATCATTACCTCACCAATACGGAGCAAAATGGTCTCGGCCTCTTGGGGAACAAGAAAGTCGGCGCGAAAGTCGCCGAAAAAGCGGCGCGGATCCGTGCCAAGACCGTTGATCGGAGATTATTCTTTTCAAGACACCACGTGAGCCAGATTTGTTTCCCAGCATTCAGTCAATCCAAGCAATGAAAACACTTTCTGCTGGCAAATGTTACTCATCTTGAGTGCAAATGTCTCCGAGAAGAAAGAAAGATATAAAGCTAAAACGGTCGAAAGGCTCCTAGCAACAACCACTCTGCTGATACTTCTGTGTGCAGCTTGGTAGACATATTCCCGAGTTGTTTTTGAAATTCAACCATCAAATAGCGGTTTAAACTGCTCCAGCATCATTTCATTCTTCGAGCAATGTTATCTTTTGCGAAGCACACTCTCTTCCTCTGGCCGAAGGGGTTTTACCCTCGTCGAATTGTGTACTACCTGCTCCTCAAAGGCTTGGCCACCCCCGATGGCATCATGAAAGGTCAGAGCACCTCGATGTCATTGAAGATGAACATCATCAACTACAACTCGGAGACCAACCGTCTCGAACCTGTCGATGCCGACGACCCGAAGCCAGCTGACAAAAGCACTCCGTGTCTACGAATCTTCGACGCAGATAAGGGTACCACCCGATGGATACACGAGAGTACCGCAATCCCGGCATACCTTGAAGATGCCTATCCCGACTTTCCTCCTCTCCAGAGCCGCGACATGGTGGAACGAGCCATATTAAGCGATATACTGGCTGGCATCAACGCTGCGCAAGATGATTTCAGCTACTATTTGCGCCACGCGTCGCCTGTCGCATGCAAGTACATGGGGCTTGATGCAGCAGATAGAAGCCATAAAGCAGCGCTGAACGCCAAGGCTCAGATGCACAAATGCCTACTAAAGGTGCAGACGTGGGCTTCGGAATCATTGGAGAAGACAGGGTGGCTGACACCTGGCATCGACACACCGGGTCTTGCAGATGTTTGCCTGGCAGGATGGCTCCGATACATTTGGCTATCGTATGAGTATGATGTTATCGAAGCAGACGGCATGGATGCACTACGAGACTGGTGGGTTCGCTTTCAAAAGCTCCCTTGGTGGACACAGGTGGAGGAGACTGGGGAGAGTCATCCGGAAAGTCTTAGATTTGGAAGGGAAAGTCGAGAGATCTGAACGCATGTCGAGGAAAGAATTATGGAACGAAATAGAATTGGTCACTGTGCTTCAAGTCTCCTTTTTCCGAGCTGTTAGTATGCGGACGATGCGCCTATTTCGATACCTAGATAAGCAACTATTTTGAATTCTACAAACACGATGCACGTGAAAGAGCAGACAAACTACTTATAAAAGCAACTGATATTGCTGCATACTATCTAAGGTGCCTATCATGACTCACAGCACGTGGCTAATTCATCGCACTTCTCTGCATACTACAGTTGGAATAGTGAATTAGGCCACGTCCTAGGTTGTCTTAAGGGAACCATCGACCGCTATTTTTCTGCCGGATAAGAACCCACGTTGAGGACGTTTTCAGCATACACAGCATGGGGTTTTATAGTGGGAAAGCTGTTTGGGAGGCCCGGGATAACAAGCAAAATGATGCGCACCTAGAGTTACCAAAGCCCTCAAGGTGGTCTTCAAAGCAGGCTATCATCTTCATCAAGCAAATCAGCATGAGATTCTTCATTATCTGTATATTTCCTTTGTTTGTGGTCGCTTTTGCCGGTGCCGACGCGACCTCGGCTTTGTGGAAACCTTCCTCTTCGAGGAAGCAGACCAAAAAGCAATCCCAGCCATCCCTCCCATGAAAGCCTCATGCGAATACGCCAAATACGGCGGCCTCAACCAATGGGTTCAATGGAGAATTACCGCAAACCGTGTATCAAACACTGTAGCAGTCTACGAAATTCTAATAGGTAACTTAATCTAGGATCAATTCGAAGGCAAACCTGAGACTGTACATTTCTCCATTTCGTACAGCGACAAAGAGCACGACCTTCCAGGTGGGGTGGACTCCGGGCATTTACTCCCGGACCGTGACCCACCCTTCCCGCTATCCTTGCCCTATTCCGGCCCCGCAATCGGATCCCCAATGCGGAGACCTATCCGAATATCAACAATGTGATATTCCGAGGAGGCTCATATCTCGGGCTGGCTGCTAGGTACAATCAAAACACTTATCGCTTGATGAAGCCTCTCATCTCAAGGTTGCATGTATGAGAGCAAGCCACTTTCTCCAATGCCACAGTGTGAGTGGCTGGTGCTCGGATACCGATTGCGTTATCGAGCAGCCTAATGTCGTTATGAACCCAAATCTGCCAGGGGCAGAATTTTACGTCCGCCATGCCTCCTTTCAGGAAGGTAACAAGCGTTTGTCAGTCCTGAATCAGACTGAGGTTCGGGTTATCAACGGCATCTCTTTTGGCACTTAAGACGGCGTGTCCGCCGGCGCCCAGACCGACCCGTTTTGGCCCACGAATCCCGCCGCGCGTTCGAGGCCATGAAAACACCTCACTTCACCATGTCTCCATACAAAACACTGTTGGCGCTAGACAGAATGTCCCAAGCTCTTGACCACCTCTGGTCTCCAAACTTTAGTATGATTATGGTCGTCGACGTAAAGTCTTCGGCCTGATTTGGGAGTTGAGCCAAGCTTAAGCATATCCATCCGAGTCTCAACGCCCTTCTCTTCGCAATTGTGTGATCAATGGTCTGCATTCCTTTCATGGCGCATCAATACAGAAGAAGAGCTTGTTGTGTCTGTCTCCTCAAAAGATCGTGCAGGATAGAACTACCATAGCCCAAGGAGCACTGAATCTTCAACGATGTGTTCTTGATGGACTGGTGTCAACAAAGAACTGCCTCATTCTGTAGAATTCACATCCAAAAGTGCGCCTTGACTTGGGCTGGAGTCCAGTCATCTCTCATCTTGTTGGAACACAAGGTATTTGAGCGAGCCATGTCGCCTTTCACGGTGGTTTGACTGGTTCTAGCAAATGTCGTCATTTGCCTTCGGTGTTACTCCATCGCAAACCTCCAACAGCTCCCCGTCAAATAGTGGACTCCGCCGCGTGGGGGTGGATAACTCCAGCCAAAACTGTCCAGTCTGGAGAGCTGAGGAGACACTAGGGATCAGCCGTGGTGGGAACACTGTCCCTGGAGGTCGTTCTCGACGGCTCGGCGGACGCGCCCGATTATTCCCTTTCGTGTAGCTGAGTGTCAAACCTGATCTGAATGAGACGTTACGACCGGATAGGTCCAGCTGATGGGGCGAACGTGGCCAGTCCGTGCCGTTCAGGATTCGAGGACCCCGATCGCGTGCTTGTTGGTGGTGAGGGTTTTGACGCCAAGAGACCAAGAAGGCAACGTCAAGCCAGCGAAAACATGGATCAGGAATTAAGCCAAGAGACAAGCAATTGTGTGATTTTGCCCCATCGTATCGACGCCTGCAGACATGAGTCGGGTCACTCCCGCGGACGGCGTCATCTGGGGTATATGAAGTCTGGACGCGTCCGCCACTGGACTGACCATGATGCTTACAGCCCTGTTCGCTCTACGTTTCTTCGACGGGTCTACTTGGCACCTCTGCTCAGTCTTGAGGCAGTTTGTCTTCAATAGCTGTCAGTGCTTTCACTACTGCAACATAGTCAGGCAGGCGAAGATGGTCTTCTCAAAGCTGTTCGGCGGCGGCGAGAAGTCCGAGCCCGAGTACCGGGTGGATCACGAAGCCAGCGACTCTGAGCCCTCGATCATCCACGATGGAAACCTCGCATATACTCGTCAGAAAGGAGGCAATGGATCCAAACCTTCCTATCAAGAAGCCGTCGGTGCGCCTGTGGAGTCCCAATCGCCCCTCGGGTATCACGTGGGATGGGCTGCTGTCATCTTTCTGAATATCAACATGATGATCGGAACGGGTGTTTTCTCGACTCGTAAGTCCACACAAAGCATTGAAGCAATATTGAGAGTCCCAGAACCACGCACTTACTAGATTTGACACAGCGGCGAGCATCCTCAACCGCACCGGCTCCGTTGGTCTCGCACTTTTGTATTGGGTCATCGGATTCCTCATGGCGGCCGCTGGATTCAGCGTTTACCTAGAGCTCGCCAGCTATTTCCCGAACCGGAGCGGATCCGAAGTCGTCTACTTGGAACAGCAGTACCCTCGTCCGAAACACTTCTTCCCCGTCGCTTTCGCCGTTCAGTCGGTCATCTTGTCTTTCAGCAGTAGCAATGCCGTCGGTAAGTCTAACGTCATGTGATGCAGCGATAAACGCGCCGTCAGCTAGTCAAGAGACTCATGAAACTCTAGTCCTTTCGAGATATTTATGGAGGATGGCCGACATCACCCCGTCCGAGTGGCAAATGCGTGGTGTGGCCATCGCTGCTTACACCCTCGCCGTTATCTGCGTGCTCGCGCACAACAGGTACTCGTTGTGGCTTGTCAACTTCATTGGTGTTCTCAAAATCCTTACACTGGTCTTGTAAGTCGCCTCGGATCGTGGTCTTGGTTCGATCGCGGGACTGACAGAATTTCAAACAGCATTAGCATAGCAGGCCTCGTGGTCCTTGGCGGCAACGTCAAGCACATCCCCGACCCCAAGGCTAACTTCCGAAATGCTTTTGAGGGCACCACAAACAACGGGAACGACCTTTCCAACGCTCTGGTCTCCATCATCTTCAGTTACGCCGGATACTACAACGCCTTCAACATGACCAATGAGATCAAGAACCCCATCCCCACCCTGAAGAAGAACGGCATCATCTCACTCGGTACCGTTGCAATCTTGTATATGCTCTGTAACATTGCGTACTTTGCCACGGTATCCAAAGCTGAGTTTGCCGAAGCCAGCGAGATTGCTGCTGCTGTTTTCTTCTCCAAGCTCTTCGGCGAGAGCAAGGCTGCTGCGAATGTTCTGAACTTCCTCGTGCTGCTGAGTGCGTTTGGCAATCTGCTGGCCGTCTTGATCGGATCGTCGCGAATGATCCGTGAGATTGGCCGACAAGGTGTCTTGCCGTTCACCGAGTTCTGGGTTTCCACCAAGCCGTTCGGAACGCCGCTGGGCCCTTACCTTTTGAAGTGGGCTATGACGTTCATCATGATCGTCGCACCTCCCGCCGGCGATGCGTTCTCTTTTGGTATGTTTGCCATTAAACCAATCGGTGATAAGATTGGACACAATGCGCTAATTAGCCTCCTCAGTCGTTGACCTCCAGACATACCCCAGCGCGATGTTCAACTTTGCAATGACATACGGCGTCTTCATCCTGAGACGCAGACGCAGACGCTCTGGCATTGGTCGCTCAGACTTCCAGGCTTGGGACTTTGTCGTTCTCTTCTTCTTGGCCATTCAAGTCTTCGTACTGGCAATGCCTTGGTGGCCGCCGAAGGGTGGCCCTTACGCTGGCAGCGTCAGCTTCTGGTATGCGACGTACTGCGTTGTTGGCATTGGAATGTGAGTATTTATCACGCAAGCGTAGTCCACAACCTCTCCTCAATATCGGACTGACATCTATTCAGCATGATTGTCTGCGGTCTCTACTACGTCTTCTGGATGTATCTGCTCCCAAAGTGGATGGGATATGAAATTCGCACTGAGATCGTGGATGTCGATAACGACGGTGCCAACACCCACCGCCTGGTCAAAGTTCCTAAGGCCGAAGTTGCCCAATGGGATTCCGAGCATGACGAGGCGGGTAACCTGCGCCGAAGGAACGTTACGACTGTTGAGATCGAGTCGAGTGGGTCCAACGAGAAGACAGCTTAAAGTAGACCGCATACTTTGAGCTTCATTTTAGGGGAATTCTTTCTAGGATTCCTCTGTTGCTGTTACACATCAGATTGCAGTAGACTTAATCGAAAGTAGATTACTTTAGCACAGACTACCGTATGATCGTTGAGCTTTATATAACAAGCACGGATACAGCTGTCGCGCTACGTTGGCTATCCGGCGATAATGAGATAACAGGCCCCTTCACCAATGACACTCGGCGTTTCATTTGGTATCTTCTGCATGATACTTGATTCAGGCAGCGAATCATAGTGCGCACCATCACTGACGATACCCCCTGAACCCACTCCTAGATGCTAAATCAGGGTCAATGGATCGGCGTGCTAACCCTATGGACGTAGATCTGGGGTTCGCAGCAAACACTGCAGCTGTCACATGGGCATCATGCGGTTACATGCCATCCATACCGTGTCATTGGTTCATGCACGCTCCGTAGTAACAAGCACAAATTAGTGAGACATTAGATCTGAGCATGGATGGAGGCTAGTGACGATCCACGCAGATTCCAGTTATGATACAAGAGGCGGAAGACCTCATCACCATCATCTCCAATCCAAAATCAACGTTTCTAGTCACAAGATTCGAAAAGAAGGAACGGACCAATTCCCTTCCTAGTTATTTGGTCGACTTCCAGATCACATACCTCAATAACCAAAGCCTGAATCCATGTCTGTGATTACTTACCTAGTAGTCCTCAAGAAGTGAGCTCCACACTGATGCGATAAATAACAGCAGCCGACCAGAATTGAAGAGAGCCTGTGCCTGATTCGTATTTATGCAGACGAGGTACACATCAGTCTTATCAGATGCGCTCGTTCTGTCTTACACGTGATACACATAAACACCTAGGGGATAAGAAGTGTAAGGGCGATGATGACACCCTTGATTGACATCATCCATCAGGTTCTTGCAAGCTAAAAAGCAAGCTAGCAGTTGATTATCTTCTTGGACCTTCTGTTTCTCTCTACCCAAGCATTAATCATCAGTATTACTTGGGCTGTGCTGTCATAGGAATTGCATTGCTAAGGCTATGCATTCCAGATCCGGTTGGTCGAAAATCCCCATCAGAGCAATCGTCGCCTAGGCAAACATCCGTCGACACCGGCGGCCTGTTTATCAACAAATGTCAACCCTGTGAGTAAATCGATCCCATATCACGGACCAGTAACGGATCGCCGGAACCGGAACCTTCTCCAGGGGGTTGGGAATGTTTCCCGCGTCTTATCGTCCGAGGCCAAGGATCCCCCGCCGGCCAACGAGTCATTCTCGCGCCTTTTGACCCAGTGCCCCGCAGAAACATGTCAACCCCACAGAATGCTACGGACTGGACCTGCAAGACTCTCAATAAGCTGCAGCAAGAGCCAGCCAATTCCCCGGGATTTCTTTATTACCATTCCGTAATCGTTCAATTGCCGTGTCCTAGCTATCAAGATAAGTCGCAGATAAGGCCAAGAGAACGCCAGCGGACAGGGGCCGACCCAGAGGTCGCGGTCGGTATGCGAAGTCGGTCAGACCTTGCCGATGGCATTCAAGCTCATCTTTTTGCCGACTGATAAGCAAATCCCGACCGCACGGGTCCAGCGTTCGCCTAGCTCTATGGCTTGCGGACCCCAACCACGTGCGATTGGGCACATCTGTCGAGATAAGGTCGATATGTCAGGATGTTGGTCCGAAGTTACGATGAACTACGCGGATTCCATGGATTCTAGCTCGAGATCATCAGGCTTGAACGAGGCATTTTCGAATTTGGTCGGATATTGGTTCCAAAATCGGACATGTTGTGTCTTATCTTTCTTCCCTTCTAATTTTTCTTCTGCAGTTTGCCGCCTGGAGGCGCACCTTGTTGACTGCCGTATAAGAGAACCCGAATTGTCCACGAGAAATCGTTTTGGCCTTTTCAGAACAGCGCAGACTTTCCAATCTCCTGCAAGCCAAGGCTGCCTCAAGACAAGCCCTTTCTTTCCAAGAAACATCAGCGCACCAATCAGTCAAGATGCAGACCCGCAACTTGTTCCTCGCCGCGTCTCAGCTGGCTCTCGGCCTTGCCGCCCCGGCCTCCTTGCCCGGCTTCCCGGCCCACCGTCTTTCAACTCGCGAGACTCACTTCAACGCCAGCCTGCCCAACATTACCATCTTTGCCACGGGCGGTACCATTGCCGGCTCCGCATCTTCCAACGCTCAGACCACCGGCTACCAGGCCGGCGCCCTCGGCGTCGACATCCTTATCGACGCCGTCCCTGAGCTGTGGAACGTTTCCAATGTCAAGGGTGTCCAGGTTGCCAACGTCGACTCCGGCAGCATCACTCCCGAGATCCTCCTCAACCTCACCCGCCTCGTCCAAGAGGCCCTCGATGACCCGTACTGCCAGGGCGCCGTCGTCACCCACGGCACTGACACCACGGAAGAGTCTGCTTTCTTCCTCGATCTGACCGTCAAGTCTGAGAAGCCCGTCGTCGTCGTCGGCGCCATGCGCCCTGCTACCGCCATCAGCGCTGATGGCCCCATCAACCTCCTCGAGGCCGTCACTCTTGCCGGTAACCCTGATGCCAAGGGACGCGGCACCATGATCGTTCTCAATGACCGCATCGGCAGCGCCTTCTACACCACCAAGACGCACTCCAACTCCCTCGACACTTTCAAGGCCGTTGAGCAGGGCTACCTCGGTTTCTTCCTCGACATCAAGCCCATCTTCTACTACCCCGCCGTCCTCCCCTACGGCCGCGTGTACTTCAACGTCTCCGAGGCCACCGAGCTCCCCGAGGTTGACATCCTTTTCGGTCACCAGGCTCTGCAGCCCGCTCTCGCGACCGCTGCTGTTGAGGCCGGCGCCAAGGGTCTCGTTCTGGCCGGCATGGGTGCTGGTGGATGGACCACTCCTGGCCGTGACACCCTCAAGAAGCTTGCTGAGGAGCACGACACCCAGATTGTTGTCTCCAGCAGAACCATGGGTGGCTTTGTCGAGGATGATGATGCGCTCAACACCTACGGCGGCTGGAACCTGAACCCCCAGAAGTCCCGCATCATGTTGCAGCTTGCGCTGTACGCTGGCTACACTTCTGAGCAGCTTGAGACTCTTTTCAAGTTCGCCTACTAATAAGAGTAATGAGTTGAAGTTATGAGATCATGAGCACATAGATATCAATAATAGACCAAAAGTAATGTTTACCTAATATAATTCGAGTCACTCCAAATCAAAAGTGCCAAATTGTCAAAAGCCGAAAGGCAGGGAGGAGCAAAACTCCCACACACCCTGCACTACATGCCATGGGCATCGCAAAATCTACGGCAAACAAATACCAGACGCACGGAAGGTTGTTTCTGACCAAGTCTGCGGGGTCCCCTCAATGCCCTCATTGAGTTAACTGTAGTCAATTGCCGATAGAAAACGTCGAGCACGCATGCGTATGACATTGACAATTCGGAAATAATGTTTGCAACTCACATACAAAACTTCCACCACGTGATGTGTAGGGGCTAGATTTTTAATCACAAGTCATTGAAGGTATCCCTAGCGCGTGCCGAAAATAAATGAACGCATATTAAGCCAAAATAGGCAATTATGTGTGAACTTCACATAACACTGCGAATATCTTTCATGTTCTCTCGTCCATTAGCTTATTATACCTACATTCTCAAGAGGCGTCTTGATTAACATGACTATCGCCTTTGCTGGGGCTTGCGTTGAACATGTTTGCCAGCCGCTCGAGTGGTAAGCATGAACATGTCCCTCATTTGACGTTCTACCAAGCTGAGTTGACCCCTTACTCAAATCATTGATTATCCTCCCGCGGTTCATCCCATAACTCAAAACAGCGGGTCACACAAAGTTTAAACTTTGAGTGCGTCCTGCGATTTCGGTTGCGCCGAGGAAAGCATCGACAAGCACACAGCAAGACTCATGAGCCCCACAAAATAAGAAAGATTGTAGGTAAGGAATAGAGTGCATCGTAATTATTCAAGTGGGCGAAGCATAATGTCATTGTTTTTTTCGTATTAGAAGGCTCTATTTAACATTTTCTAAAAAAAGGATGCTCGGTATCCCACCGGCTTATATCTTCTCCCATCCCCTCTCCTGGGCTGATGCACCTAACTGCACTCGCCACTCGTTTCTGCTCGGTCCTTATCCTCGCTAAGCACAAGAATGTTACGATCGCTAATTCGTCTTTTGTTCTTCTACTTGTCATGGTTCGCGGTGGCCAGTAAAGCGTCCATGACGCTCGAGCGCCGATCCATTCGCCGTCAACAATCAGACCCCTTGCAATTCTGCAGCGTGAAAACTTGCGGCGCAGCGAGTGCGGATACTTGTAGTCAGCAACTCAATACCAGAGTCCTCGGCGCCCCTGATCGCGGCAGTCAACCATCGCCAGGCCGCTGGGCCGACCCTGCAAATTACGGCGACAATGTCGACAGCTTCTTCCGCGGCGAGGTGGCCAAGCTTCAATGGTCTCAACAGGACATCGTCTCGATTAATGGAGCGGATGTGACTTCTAAATACATCCCGTTCAAGGATGAGCCAAGATCGCTGGCAGCGCTAGGCTTCTGCGGCTGTGTTGGAATTATTGTCATGTCGAGGTCAGCCGTCTGGATGGCCCACATCACCGAGGATCCCGTGCTCACCAACGAGGCGACATTCAAGAGAAATGGTCTCGATGTACTTGAGAATGGGTCTGGGCAGGATGACATGTACTACGGTTTGGCAGATCTCAAGGACAACGTTTTCGCCGCGAATCAGGATCCCGTCATTGTCGTTTTCGCCCCCAAAGACGAATCTGGGGAATTCAAGTACCGGAATCTTATGGCACAAGTTGATGATCTTGTGGAAAACTGTAAGTTTAGTCCAGGGCCTTTTCCCATTCCTGCATCATTGCATTCTGAGCTCTGGAGTACGATGACGACAACTTTTATTGACTGTACTAGTGATCCCGGTGCGATCTAAATGGATTGGGTATACTCCGATGACTGGAGGCTGGGAGAAATACGACACCCGCTGCGCGACTTCCAACGGCAAGCTTCTCGTACAGTACCAACCATCTCATAGCAAGTTGTTCGGGAAATCAGACGCGAAAGCCAGAATCTGGGTAGAGGGAAACCGATGGACATATGAGTCCACATGGAAGCCACAGAGCGACCAGAAATTCAGCTCATAGAACAAGTTCGGTTGAACAGCGGAACAGCAACTACAATAGAGGCTTAAGATGAAGAATTAAACGCAGTAATATTTCCCTACCGGGATTACTTGATCTAGGGATGCTACATCAACATTTCGGCAGTTACCTTATTGCCCCTCTTTGCTTGTTAGGTAGCGTGCCTCGGCTCAAGCAGTAAATCCGTGATCGCCAACACCCGAGCAAACCTTGCATCGACACATGTACTGAACCCCGGTTTTTGAATACGTCAGAGTCGTGCAATTATTCTTTGGGGTTCATCCAAGCCCAAAACACAGGTGTTAACTACGACCAGCGCTCCCCGCAAGGCAATTAAGTTAATTATAAGGGTTAAACTTAACTTAATTGCTATATTATAATATTATATTTAATTACTTATAATTATTTATAATTATTTATAATTAATTACTAAGTGAAGTTATTTATACCTACTTAGTAGTAAAATTATACCCTTCTTCTACTATTACTTTATATATTAAAGCTTTTCTAGTATTTCTACTTTTATTACTAGTTTTTATAAGGTCTAAGTAAAGGATATAGTACTAAATACTTTTTTATAGTTAGAAAATTATAAAAATATTATTAAGATCTCTAATACTAGCTTATATAAATAAGAATATTTCTCTTTATAAATAAACTACTAATTAATAAAGTTATAGTTAGTTTACTTTATAAAATAAAATATTTTTCTAATTTATCTAGCTTTTTATTATTATTTTTTTATTAAATATTATAACTTCAGCTTAAACTTATTATTTAAAATTATTTAGATTAAAAAGTTCTAAGTATTAACTAATATTTTTTATAACTTCTTTTTCTTTAGAAGAATATTATTAATTAAAATATCTCTTTAAAGCTAGCTTAGTATTAGATATTTATTCCTATTAATAAAGAGATTATTAGTTTCTATTTAGGTATTTTAAGTTAAAACTAAAATAGAAAAGTATTATAATAATATATAGAAGTAACTTTTCTATTAAGGTATAATATTTATTTAGCTTCTTTTATTTATTATTAATTAAAGTTTTTATTACTAGCTATTACTACTTATCTCTTCTAAGTTTAAAATGCTATTAATATACTCTTAATAAATATAGATAGATAAAAAGCTTTTATTAAACTATTCTAGAGATATTTATAATTTTTAAATATATAATAGGATTTATTAGTTTACTAAATAAATAGATCTTTAAGATATCTTTTATAAGAAGGTTTATAATTTATTTAATTTAAAATCTTAAATATTCTTACTATTATAATAGGTTTTTTACTCTTTAAAATAACTTAGAAAATACTTTAATATAGAGATTATTTTCTAAAGTTTATTATAAAAACTATCTTTTCTTAAGCTTTATATTTAAAGTTTTATTTTCTAGATAAACTTTATAATTATTATAATTTCTACTAATTATAGCTAGTTATTAGAAGTTAAGATATCTTAAGCTAGTATAGGATTTTTAATATTTTAAGAAGAATAAAAGCTTTCTATTTTATTTTTAAGCTAAATAGTATACTTAATTATAAAGTATATAAAGTTTTATTTTATAGTATTATTTTAGATTAATTTAATTTTTTTAGATATTTACTAAGAAAAAAGAAAAGTATTAGAGTAATTAAAAGTTTTTAATATTTTATAAAATAAAATCTTAAATTTCTATATATATTATAATAAAGCTTTAATAAACTTAATAATATTATAAAGCTTACTAATAAAGTTAGCTTTATACTAATATTTAAGGTTAGCTTTATCTTATTATAGAAGAATATATATATTTAACTATTTCTTAAAACTTTTAGAGTTTTTACTAAATAAGAAAACTTTTAATATAAAGTTAAAGATATATCTAAAATAATAAATCTTTCTAGCTTAAATATCTTATTTCTTTTTAACTATAAAGTTAAGTTAAAAGATTAAATTTATTATATAAATATTATTTAAGCTTATATTATTAGAAATTAAAATTTTTATTTATTTTATAATATTTTAGTTTTTAATAATAGCTTTAAGAGTATTTATAAAGTTAATACTATTATAAATATTAATTTACTTCTTTATAATAATTAGATATATTTAGAGTTTTTTACTCTTAATAATAAAATTAGTAGTAATACTTATAATAGCTTAATAACTTAAAGAAATCTATAGATTAAAATTAAAATATATTTTAAAATTAAAATATAAAAGTTTTTACTAGATAATTATTTTCTATTATTTCTATATATTTTTAAAAGTAGTAATTATTAAAATATTAAACTATAGTAATATTAATAGTTTTATATTAACTTTAAAAGCTATATACTAAAAAATAGAGTTTTTATAAATAATAAAAGGAAAGTTAATATTTATAATTAAGTATATAGTAGCTTTTTAAATACTTTTAATATAATCTTTTATTAAACTAGTAAAATTAAAATATTATTTTTTATATAGAGTATTATTAGATTATTTAGAACTTACTAAACTAATAAATCCTAGTTATATCTCTCTAGAATAGTTTTTTTTTAGATACTCTTAAATAGAAGAAATAGTTTTAATATTAAAAATAATTTATTTACTTTTAAGATTATAATATTAATACGTTTAATAATTTACTTTTAGTTAATTATCTAGCTAGTAGAGAATAAAATACTATTTATACTTTCTAATTTAGTTTATTCTCTCTTTTATATCTTTTTTCTAAAAATCTAACTTTTATATATATATTTTATTATTTATTATAACTTTAAAGAGGTTTTTAAATAAAAAGTAATAAAATAGAAAATAGTTTTTATTAACATATAACGTCTTATTATAATAATAACAATAATATAATAATATTCTACTTACTTAAATATTCTATATAAAATAAATAAATAGACTTTTATATATATAACCTTATATAAAAGTGTTTAGTTTATTATAAACTATAACTTTATAAATATTTATATAATCCTTAATATTATATAATCCTACTTATATAATTAAGAGCTTTACAGCTTATATTTTAGGTTATCTTTCTCCTCCTTTTTCTCTATTTTAGGATATAACCTGCTAACTATATTAACTAGAATTATCACAATACATACCTTCTCTATCAATTATCTATACAAATAAATGCCTATAAATGCTCAAAATTATCACATTTTATTATAATATATCTCTATCTATAACCCTATACTATATAGGCGTATATACTACGCCCCTGAATACTCTTATACCTGTGCTAACAGTTTTTATTTTATTTAAGTTATAATATAATAAATCTAAATTTTAAAAATTAGTTAAAAATATTTAGAAGAGAAGTAGAAGTTAAATAGAGAACTATTAATATAGTAGATATCTAGTATAAGATAAATAAAGTAGAAGAGAAAATAGTTTTAGTAATAGTTTTACTTTTATAATATATTTAAGAGATATTAATAAATAATAAAAATAGAGGATAATAGTAATAAAATAATAAATTTAATATAAATCTCTAGAAAATTTTAAAAAATAAATTTTATTTTTTCTAAAAAGGTTATTATTACGGTCAGCAAACCGACAGTAGGGTCTGCTAACAGAAGTTAGGGATTAACGCTAGTAAATAGTATTATTATATTATAAATTTGGTTTATAAGTTATATGCTGTATCGTAAATTAGTAGTTAGAAGCTAAAGTAATCAGTCTTAGACTTAATAAGTTATTTACAGTAAAGGTAAGCTAAAAATATCCTGAGGATAAATATAAAGGTTAATTACTGAAGAGCTATAGAAGTCTAATTATAAGCTAGGCTTAAGGTTATACTATATATAAATCCTAAATAGTTCTCTTTATCTTATTACTGATTTCTAACTAAGTATTAGTAAGCGCTTAGTAATTATTAGTAAGTATTTAATATCTCTTACTAAATGCTTAGTAATCTATACTATCTACTTAGTTTTATTTTATTATTATATAATTTATATTATAGTTCTTCTATTACTAAGTAAGTTTTTATTATTCTTATAATCCTATAGTATAAATATTCTATTACAGCTATCTAACACCTAAGTAGGTTATTTAGCTGTTATTCTTGCAAACAGGTTATAATATTAAGTCCTCTCTTTAAAAGTCTTATCTTTAAAACCTAATATAAATAGGTTATTAGTTCTAGGTTAGGAACTATTAATTATACTTTCTGATTTATCTATAATACTGA
This sequence comes from Colletotrichum cordylinicola, assembly GCA_027406065.1. NCBI lineage: Eukaryota > Fungi > Ascomycota > Sordariomycetes > Glomerellales > Glomerellaceae > Colletotrichum > Colletotrichum cordylinicola. The sequence goes on along the minus strand of JANVYD010000011.1, from coordinate 823,679 downwards.
TATTATATTAGGTTATATTTAAAAGTTGAAATTAAATTCTGAAAATCCTATGATTTCTACTTTTTATTATTATTATTATTTCTTAAATATTATAGAGAATAGTTTTAAAGTTATACTTTATTATTACTATTAGTCTAAGGGGTTATATTATAAAATGCTGCCTAGCTTTTTAGTTTATAGGGAGTATATTGCTATAGGTAGCACTTATTGCTTATATAATACTTCTAATAATACGATCTGCTAATATTTATGTAGCTTTATGCTTATTACGTTTTATTTATATTAACTTTATGTATAGTAGAACGCCTAATAGTTAAGTTTTAGCGTTTAGATAATAAAGAGGAAGAAATAAAGGAATTATTTTAAAAGAGAATAGAGGTACTGCAGAAAGTGCAAGCTAAAGTGAATAAAACGCTTATAAAATTAGATTATATTTATAAAGCTAAGTAAATAGTGTTTAAAAAGAGTTATAAAAAAACTTTAGTAGTGTTTAAAGAGGAGAAGGTAGTGAAGCCTTCTCCTGCTAAGTTTTTTTTAGTTCTAGAGGTATAATTAATAGATGCTTTTAGTATAATAAACTTAGATATTATCTTTAGGGATTAGAATCTAAATATTCTAAATTTTTTATTAAGGGAGTCTTAGTTAGTTTCTAGTATCTTTAAGCGAATAAATAGTTTTCCTTATTAAGGTTTATTTGCTTCTATTAATAGTTTAATATGTTTATATAGTTATCTAATATATTAATAGCTAGTAGTTTTTATTAGAGGTAGTGTTACTAATATTATTAATGTTATTTCTTATTCTTAGTGTTATTACTAGTAAGTTATAAGTTTATCTTTTATATTAGTAATATTTTTAGCTAGTTTCTATATATTATCTTTATAGCTATATTCTTTCTATTTAATAAGGTATTAATATCCTTCTAGTTCTTTAAGGTAGTTAATAATTTATTTAACTTTATATTCTGGTTTATTATCTTCTATAATAATAAGGTTGCTTATTTATAATCCTTATAGTGCTGATTTGAGTAGTAAGATATAGAATATTAGGAAATATTTTATTATATTAGGTAGATTAAGTTTATAGTTAACTAGTGAAACTTTTCAGAGGATTTTAAAAGGTTTAAATTTCTTAAAATCTAGTTTATTATTTAGTTATTTTGTTTTAATATTTTGCTATATAAAGTAGGTGCTATCTCCCTCTTTTAAAGTTAGTCTTTCAATCTTTTGTTTATTACTAAAATATATTATTTATTATTATATAAATTTAAGTTCTTTTTATATGTTATCCTAGATATCTTTAATTTATCTAACTGTAGCAATAGCTTTTAGTGCTATTAGGCTAGTTTAGGGTTCTCTATAGGTAGTAGGTTTAAATCTGTAGTTAAAGTAGAAGGGGGATTTTTTAGTGCTTTCTCTAACTATACTATTATAAGCAAATTAAGCTATTAGTAGTAGTACTACCTAATTATTTTAGTTATAATTAATATAGGTATAAAAATAGGTTTTAAAGATCTAATTAATTTATTCTGTTTATCTATTAGTTTATAGGTGAAAAGTAGTAGATATTACTTACTTAATATTAAGTTATAATATAATTAACTTCTAAAATTTAGAAGTAAAGATCTTATTTCTATCTGATATAATCTCTTTAGGTATACTATAGTTAGTAATAATATACTTAAGAATTATATAGGTGAATTCTTTAGTGTTGTTTGCTTCTTTATATAAGATAAAGTAGGTATATTTTGTGAGTTTGTTAATAATAATAAGAATGCTGTTATAGTAGACTTCTATAAGGGGTTTTTAAGACTTTAGTAGTTTAATAATAAAGTTAAGAGATATAGAGTGCTAGGTAGTTTGCAGTATAAGTAAAGGTTATAATAATCTATAAGGTTAGTGTTAGGCTGGTTTGCTTTTTAGGTAAACCTTGCAATTCTTAATTACTATTGTAATATATTCTCTAGTAACTTTCTCTCTATATTGTTATTATAGTTGTTTTTAGGTTTTTATAATTCTTTAGTAACTATATATAGGTTAAGTATAGAACTCTATAATTGTTTTAGCATCTAATTTGCTAGTTAAGCTAGTTATAGATTGTTTAGCTATTATTAAGAGTTTAGTTGCTAGTATTAGGTCTCTGTTATTATTTTATTTAAGAATTACTTAGGTTTCTTTAGATACTAGGATATTATAGTTTAGTTATTAGCTAAGAGTATTAGCTCTGCTATTATTTAATCCTTTTTAGTAAATAATTCAGAAGTTAAATTCTAAAAGAAATTCTAACTATTAGATTTGTTATTTATTAAGTATTTTTAATATAGTAAAGTGTGAAAGGTTTTTGTGATCAGAGTATATAAGTACTTTATAGATAGTTTCTAAGAGTTTAGGTTTTTATTCTTTAAAGGCTTTAATAATTATTATAAGTTCTTTATTATAGATCTAATAGTTAAGTTTAAGTTTATAAAGTTTATAGGAGAAGAAGGTGTAGAGGTATAGTTAGCTTTTTAAATTTTATTATAAGAGTTATGCTTTAAGAGTATAATCTGAGGAGTTTAGTTTAATTTTAAACTGCTTTATTAGATTTAAAATTATTAGGACTAGTTTGCTAGTAATAAGTTTTTTAATCTTTTAGAATATAATTTACTAGGGTTCTTCTTATATAAAGGGGGTATCTTTGCAGCTGAGGTTAGTGAGAGCTATATTGATTTTACTGTAGTTCTTAATAAATTTTTAGTAGAAGTTAATTAATCCTAAGAATCTTTAGACTTCCTTGAGGTTCTTAGGTATTAGCTATTCCTTAATAGCTTTAATCTTATTTTTAGATATATAGACTTTTCTGGGGGTAATAGTAAATCTGAGGTATTCTACTTTTTAGGTATAGAATTTACTCTTTTTAGGTTTAATTAGAAGTTTAGCTTTCTAAAAAGCTTAGAGGATAAGGTGAATATCTTTTTTATATTATTTAAGTATAGGGGAGAAAATAAAAATATTGTCTAAGTAGACTATTATGCAGATATTAATATATTTATATAGGATTTAGTTAATTATGTTTTGGAAAGTAGCTGGAGTGTTAGTGAGATTAAAGGGTATAATGAGGTATTTAAAATATCCTCTATATATTCTGAAGGTAGTTTTCTATTCTTCTCTTTATTTTATTCTAATAAGGTTATAAGCTCCTTTAAGGTTGAAAGCTGTAAACTAGTTAGCTCTATAGAGAAGTTTTTTTATTTTGTTAATAAGTAGTAGTAGGTAGCGGTTTTTTATTATTATTTTGTTAAGTATATGATAGTTAATATATAGTTATAGTTTCCTGTTTTTCTTTAGTATAAATAGGATTAGGCTTCCTATTAGTAAGGTTAAAGGTTTAATATAATCTTTCTTAAGGTTTTTATTAAGGTATTTATTGAGGGCTTCTATTTCTATTAGGTTAAGTTTATAGATTTTATTAAATTTAGGCTTTTTTCCCTCTTTTAGAGAGATTTTATAATTGAAATTTATATGTTTAAGTAGTTTGGTTTTTAGTTTAGCTGCAAAGAGTTTCTTATAAACTTTATACTTTTTTAGGATAGATAGAAGGGGATTGCTTTTTTATTTAAGATCTGCTTACTTTAATAGTTATGATATAGCTTCTTTTGCTTTAAGGTAGTAGATATATTATTTTGCTGCTCTTTAGTAGGTGGATCTGTTTGAGGCTTAGGTTCTATAAAGCTGCTTAGGAACTAAATTATTATTATCCTAGTAGAGTTAGCCTGTTTTCTAATCTATCTGTAGGTTATTCTTTTTAAGCTATAGTATTCCTAATATAATATTATATGCACTAAGTTTAGTAATATTGAATTAGAGTTATTCGTTTTAATCTAAGTAACTTATCTTAAGGGGTGCAGTTTTATTTTTAATAGTTCCTCCTTTATATTAAACTTATTCTCTTTCTATATTACTAAGCTGGTATGTATGTTCTTTTTTCTGCTATAGTAGTTATAGTTAGTTTACTGCTTAGGGTAATATAAAATTTATTTCAGCTCTACTGTTAATAAGCGTAGTAGTTATAGTGTTATTAATAGTAACTGTAAGTTATAGGTGTATTTTTTAGTTTAGGGAGGCTAGATAGATAGACCTTATTATTATTACCTGTTTAGGTTTTTTATTAGTAGGTAAGTTTAGTTTTTTAACTGCTCTAGTTATTTTAGGTAGGTAATATGTTTTTCTTCTTATTGTGTTTTTATGAGGTAGTTTTCTTAGAATTAAAGTTTTAGGGGGTTTAATTTTTTTTGCAGAAGTTTATAAGCTTTTACTTTTTAGGTTATGTAAATAAAATATTTATTTTTTTAGTATTTTTTCTATCTTATAGTGTTATTATGCTAGTATCTTATAGAGTACTAGGGACTTAAGCTAAATATTGCTGTATTATTATTAAATATGATTATAGTCTATTTAATTATTATAGAGGTAGTATAAATATCCTTAATAGGATTCTTATTATATCTTCTGGGGTAGAACTAGTATTTATATTTATTATTAAGGTGTTTTTTATATTTATTAAAGAAATATTAAGGCTAGAAGAGATTTTAGTGGTTATAGTGGTTATACTTAAGTGCAGGATGGTTTTTAGTGTGAAGCTTTAGGGTGTAGTCTCTATCTCTTTAGTTTGCTAGAATATTATAGAAGTATTATTGCTAGTTGTTATAGTTTATATTAATTTCTTAATACTAAATAAGTTATTAGGTTTCTTTTTTGTTATTTAATTCTTTTTTAGAGTTAATATTATTTATTTTTAGGATTAATCTGCTATAATATTATGCGTTTTAGTTAGTAATATTAGTATGAGAATTTAAGTTATAGGGAATCTTATTAGAGTTAAACTTAGATTTAGGTTCTCTGAAATTCTAGTTGCTAGTTAAGCTGAGTAGTTATTATTCTTTTAGGGGGTTATATTAGTGTTTAGGTTTTCTGTTAGATTCCTCTTTAACCTATTCTTTAAGTTTCTAGTTAATTTATTCAATCTTAGTAGGATTTCTGCGTATGTGTTTGTATCGTTCTATATGTGATATTATAGTGCTAAGTTATTATTACTATAGGGGGTTATAGGGTTTTTATTAAATTTATGCTAGGTATATAGTTTTAGCCTTCTAGAGGTATATAAGCCTCTGTTTATTATTAGCTTTTAGTTCTTATTTTTTTATAGAACAGTTTAAAATGTTATAAGAGATTTATTTTTATATATTAGTGATTTATAGTGATAGTGAGTTAGTAGGCTTAAGTTATTATACCTTAAGTATCTTATTAAGCTGCTTAGTAGTTTTTTTAGTTAGCTTATTATTAGCTTAGGAAGCTATTATTAAGGTTTTAGTGGTTAGCTAGTGTTCTATTATCTTTTTATTACTAAGATATATTAGATATTTATTATTATAATATTCTATTTATAATAAGGATATATAAGGAGTTTTAATTGCTATACTGATTTACTTAGTTTACTTAGATATTAGCTTTTAGTTAAGCTTTTTAGGTTATTTATAGTCTTTAGTGATATGCTCTATCTTTTTATAGTTATAATATTTAGGGTTTTATAGTTTCTTATTATTGCTTTTAGTAGCTATACTAAGGTTTATAGGTCTACTGTGTTATCTATAGGAAGTGTTTTATCTAGTGTTATTCTAATAGTTATAGGGTTTATTATTATTCTGCTAGTTATTAAACTTCTACTGAGGTTACTATTAATATTTATATCTTAAATTTAGGTTTTATTATTTCTCACTTTGCTTTTTTTATTATTTAAAAAGTTAGTTATTAATTTTAATAGTAAGTTTAGTATATTAGAGGAAGTCTTCTAGTTAGTTAATTTTAATAATTTTATTCTTAATTTTATTTTTAAGTTTTTAGTAGAATATAAAGATCTTAGTTTTTTTAGTGAGGTTAAGTTAGATATTAAGTTATCTGAAGTTAGTAGAGTAGTTTTTAGTAGACTTTATTTATTTGAGTTGTATAAGATTATACTTAGCTTATTATTTTTTATCTAAATTCTAGAAGAATAACTAAAGTGCATCCTTAAATCCTTAGAAACTGGTATAGATATTGTAGATCTCTATAGTGTATTTATTAAGGGTTTTATACTTAAGGTATTCTTTTTAGATTAATTTAAACTATTTAAAGGCTTTCTCTTAGAGGTAGGTAGCTATATATATTACTTTTTTAGTTTTATTAGTAAAATCTCTATAATAGAAGTTTTAATAGTTCTTAACTTAGATTAAAAATCTTTTAAGGGTTTTAGAGGTTCTATTATAAGTGATAGATATGCTAAGCTTAAGCTTTTATTATCTTCCTATAGGAGTTATTATAATACTAGCAGCAGCTTAGAGAGTGTTAAGTTTATTTTAAAGTTTTTAGATCTTTTTAAGATTAATATCTCTTTTAATATCCTTTTTAAGCTTTTAGTAGGTAGCTATAGCATTTTAAAGTTATTTATTAAGGTTTTATATAACTTATTAGTTTTTATTAATAATTTTTTATATACTTTTAGTTTTATTTTTATATTTTTAGATAATTCTCTTAAGTTTATTATATTCTTCTTTAGTAAAAGATCTTTTTCTATTAGAATTATAGTAAAAGTTTAATATATTAAAGTTTTTAACCTAAATAAGTTTTTAGGCTAGGTTTTAAGGTTATTAGTATAAGAAATCTAAAAACCTAAGGGTAGGGGATTTAGTAGAATTATAAAAGGATATTATACTAATGTTATTAATTAGTAGTATTAATAGTTAACTTATTAAATAGAAGTAATTAAAGTATTATAGTTAGTAAACTAATAGTAAGGTTTACTAATAGAAGTTAAAGATTAATACTAATAAATAGTATTATTATATTATAAGTTTAGTTTATAAGTTATATATTATATTATAGATTAGTAGTTAGAAGCTAAAGTAATTAGTCTTAAACTTAATAAGTTATTTACAGTAAAAATAAGCTGAAAATATCTTAAGGATAAATATAAAAGTTAATTACTAAAGAGCTATAGGAGTCTAATTATAAACTAAGCTTAAAGTTATATTATATATAAGTCCTAAATAGTTCCCTTTATCCTATTACTAATTCCCAACTAAATATTAATAAGCGCTTAGTGATTATTAGTGAGCACTCAGTATCCCTTACTAAGCGCTTAGTGATCCATACTATCTACTCAGTTTTATCTTATTATTATATAACTTATATTATAGTTCTTCTATTACTAAGTAAGTCCCTATTATTCCTATGATCCTATAGTATAAATATCCTGTCACAGCTGTCTAACGCCTAAGTAGGTTGTTCAGCTGTTATCCTTACGAACAGGTTGTAATAGTTATTAATTATTTAAATTAAGAATAAGAGGTTAGAAAATATTACTAATATATTAAGTTTATTATATTAGTTTAGAAAAAAAAAAGAAATTAAGTAAATAAAAAAAAGTAATTTATACTCTACTAAAAAGAAGTTTTATTAAAAATAGAAAATAGATAAAGAAAAATAGAAAATAGTAAGGATATTTAGTAATAGAATATTTATTTAATCTATATTATAATCTCTATTAAAAGAGTTAAAGTAATTAATTAAGTGTAAGAGCTATAATTAACTTAATTAACTAGCGATAGCTTTATAATTAATTAATTAATTAATTGAAATTGATAAGTTTACTTGCTTTGCGGGGAGCGCTAACTACAACGCAGAAGGTTCCATCGCAACCATTATTCTCCTGAGCTATTCAGCCCATCTTGCTGATGCTACCGCACCAAATCCGAAAAAGGAATTCATGCGGGGTTCCACTATATCGCCTCAAGCTATGGGTTTATATCACAACGGCATAAGAGCCCACAGCTTCGAATGTGACAAAGACGTAGGCTAATGTGACAAAGACGAAGAATGATGTGACAAAGGCGACGGCCAATGTGACAAAGGCGAAGGCTAATGCGACAGCGTCCTCAGCTCATGTCCAAGATTTGAGGAGGACTAGGCTTGAACTAGTAATTTCCTAGTTTGGGAGCTGAAAAAAATACATCCAGTGCAGATTACTTATAAGGCTTCGTGGGCAACGCGATTCAACAGCCTCTTCGTGTGTTCTTTGCAGGTTTTCCAGCGGCAAGCCACTCGTTCAATTTCGCGTCTTCAGAACATCGCCAAAATGCCTCAATCCTTCGCAGCTTTTACCACTAGGCGACTGATGATCTCGATCGTCGCCATTGCCTTGTACTCCGCAAGCTCCGTTCATGGACTACCTGCATTAGAAAGCGCCGACCTTTCAACGAATCTTCGAAGAGCGCCCGCCGGCCACTTGAACCTCGAACCAAGACAAGACATCCCTGATGTTTTGGCCAAGTTTCCATCCGGCCCGTCGAACCAATTCCTCAGACTCATCAGCACCCTCCCGGCGGGAGCCGCTGCTCTGGATGCAGTTGGCCTGGTTTTGACTCCGTTGCAGCAAAGTCTTGCCGACTCCGTCGGTATTGATACGACCGAAAACGGGCTCGCGCCGAATGCTACCTGCGCCGATATCACTGTCATATTCGCCCGCGGGACAACCGAGCCCGGAAACGTCGGTCTCGTGACTGGCCCGCCTTTCTTCGATGCTCTGAAGAAACAAGCAGATGGCAAGTCTGTCAACATTCAAGGTGTTACATACCCTGCAACCTTCGAGGGGTTCAATAACAATGGGACTGAAGGAGTGCCCAGCATGTAAGTGAGCTTCCAAAAATTGGGGTTGACAATTGGAATTCTAACTCGGGCTTCCAAGGACCAACTTCATCAACAAAGCCATGATCAGTTGCCCTTACACCAAGATTGCCTTGTCCGGCTATTCTCAAGGAGCTCTGGTTGTCCGTAGCACGGTGCAATTGCTTCCAGCTGCGACAATGGCTAAGATCAATTCGGTCTTGACTTTCGGCGACCCTGGATACCCGAATCCCATCCCTGGCGCAGAGGGCAAGACACAGATTATTTGCCACGACGATGATGCGGTCTGTAAGGGAGGTTTCATTACTGTGGACCATCTGACCTACGCCGAAAATGCGACGACGGCTGCGGAGTTTGTACTTCAAAAAGCGAACACTACATAAGTAGAGCGTTTGAACTTTTCAACGTTGGTGCCTAGCATTGCCACAGTGTGCAATAGGGCAGATGAGAATATTTTCGTATTGTTATTGACGCTGTCAAATATGAGCTGTATCAACCAAAGACGTACTAAGCCGGGCTGTGAGCCACTTCCATCGGTAAAATCTGGAAAAGCTCATTGAATAGCAATGTAAGGATATATAATGAACATAATCTCAAGGCCTTTGGTACTACAGTTAATACTGACTTTCCTTGCCCTTCGACCTGCGATCAAAGTGTGGCCAACCGATACCTAACATCTATCTCCTATCGACCTGGCTTGCATTCCCAAACTCGTTTCTCACGCGTAGAGAAGGCCTTGTCGGGGCTCTTCCACTTTCCCGCTGGAGAAAGAACAATGTCCCGGTTCCGTGGTTGGCACCGCTACAACCCCCCACTTTAGCGGCTTCTCCCAGATATTGGGTTCGTCTAGCCCAGGATGACAAGCTGCAGATATTGCTACACTACAACTCCCAACTACAGGTATCTTGCCGGAGGTCAGAGGCCGCCATACGATAGTAAGAAGATACGCGACCATGACAAGTATGGCACAAGCAACCATCATAACTCCAAAGGGTGACCAACCACAGGACGTAAAGCTATTTTCCGCGTAAGGAATCATGGTCATGACGTTTTCCGAGGAAGGGCCGTATAGATCCATGCTAACAACGAAAATGCTTTGCGAGATGAGCCAATGAATAAGACCCGAAAAGATCATCATCGGGATTGAGTGTCTGAATGGAAGCTGCAAAAAGTAGGTTTGTCTTTGGGCTCCCTGGGGCTTTGGGGAAACTCGAAGGCCTTTTCTGTGACTTCCGAACCTATCCCACTCGGAGACTAAAGATATGCTCGTGCAGACAGCATTGTAGTTGCAGTAAAGGAGCGTCTGCACAACTTGGAATGTGTTGGCAACGATGACGTTGAGGATGAGAGACGTAGAGTCTTGGTCCATCCAGCCGGTGTTGAGAAGTACATGTAGCCCCGCCTTTGGAGAGCCCATTTCTGCTGGTTTCAAATCTCTGTAGTTGATGTTTATCGTGCAAAGTAGTATCACACAACTGAGAATTAAGAGAGAGTATCTAGAGTCCAAATCAACAAGAGACTTCTGAGACGTTGTTCGGAGAAGAACAATATACCCCAAGATGAATATGCGCCATCGAATGGTACCGACACCCTCGTATTTGTGTTTCAATTCATCCCTGAACTGCCGCGGTTTTCTAGTCCAGTCATTCTCGCTGAAGTCCTGGTTTGACTTGAGACACATCTTTTTCGTGATCTCATCAGCTTCTTCCATAAAAGAGGCAATTGCGTCTCCGACTGATAGCAGTGGTCTTTCCCCATTGCTAAAGGCAACGGACAGCATTAGAGCAGCTTTGAAAAGGTTGAAAGTAATGACGACCCAGCAGAGTGCCTTGCTGTACAACAGCTTGCAATGCCCTTGTGTTCTCTGGCTGTGACATCCTGTAATAGTTGTTTCATTGATCCACGATGTAGCCGTGGTCCATTCAGAGCCTGAATACAGCATGGATCCTTGTATACTCATTTCTTGCAATCTGGCAGTGTAGTTTGTAAGTTCATCATCTGCTGAAATCAAAAGCAAGCTGCCTCGCGAAGATTGAAACTCAGTCCCATACGCGCTGATACACTCAGAGAAGCTAAGGCTCTCCAGTAGACCTTGATTGTAGGCGCGATACATGCCTGCTAGTGTTTCTTTGGTTTCTGAAGGCGCTGGAGATACGTCGCCTGTATCCAAAAACCTTCTGTCTATTTCAAAGACCCAATAGGCGTTCACCGAAGTTGATGCGAATATCGTGGAATTAAAACTGTGACGAAGTTAGCTTGACGCGAAGGGGTGTTGGTACAGAATTGTGATACAGTAAATGGAGAGGAAGAGAAGATATCATGAGAAGGAGCCAAGAGATCCTTCGTTTCCATCTGATGCGCCAGAAATTGCGGATGCTAGGAACCCCAATATCCATCCATTCTTGTTTGGCATGGGCTTCGTTGATTTCGGACCGGGTTGGTGCCATAAGACACTGCATGCAGTAGTTGCTGCCAGATAAAAGAACTGTGCTCAGAATATTCACGACAACGTGGACGGCAGTGTTGATAGCTTTCGTCTCAGAGCAAGTATCTGCGAGTAGCAAAATGCCAATTCCATCGTTCTTTTCCGCCGAGCGTGAGATAGTAGCCCAGATGATGAAGGTGAGGTTGATGATGAACGTAAAAAAGGCCGCAATGGCAAAGCCGAGGGCAGCCTTTTGCCATTTAGGCTGTGGTACTATGGATTTTGCCTTCGCAGCAAATCTAAGGCGTGTTTTGTTAGAAGACTAACCTCAAACCACACAAAATGGACAAGGCGTAGACGGAGAAACGTCTTCCTTGATCACGCGTGTGTACGGTTGTGCTGACGTACCGGTGAGTGTAAAAGTGCAACGAATGGAAAGCCATCGCGAAGTACTTTGCTTCACGCCTAGGTCTTCGAATCCGATTGGCTTGGTTGTATATGGGCTGCGTTGACGAGTTTATTCTCGGATGTATTGTTTGACTTCGTCGGGCACTCCCTTGGATTTTCCGCTCGCAGTCGCCGGAGGCCAGTGGCGGGAGACCGCTGAGTATTTATCTTTACTATTTTCTGCCGTGATATAGGTACGATGGCTGACGCGCACTAAACACTTCAGCCACGACTGGTTATATTTAGTACCGCCGTCGATGCGTATGCAATCAGCATTTTGCAATTGATAATTGGGTATATTTAGATTGGCTCAGCTATAGTTCATTAGGAACGACCTTGCACCGCATGGCTTCCGTCCCGAGCCACGCCGTCCACCAATCCCGATGACCGCCGAGCCTGTGGTGAGAAGAAAAGACGAGACACAACATCTCAGCTGCTATTCTGCGTGTCAAGGTGAGACGTTATGTCAGAGACTCCTCCTTTAATCCTGATATGTGCCTTCATCTCGCTTGGCTTAGAGCGGGGTTAAATCCAGTAACACAATGTGAGGCCCTGCAGGATACTTCAATTTTCTCAAAAGGGAAATAAAACTGTACAATACGAGGCCGATCTGTTGGTAACTCTCTACCTGAGTCGCCCCATCTTTTCCAAAACGAGAACATGTTGTATACAGATTTAAGCAGATACTGAACAAAAACACCTTTATACAGAGCGTAGGTACCATCCGACCCTTAAAATGTACAGGGGTAGCATTGGATGAAATAGTTGTTGAGCTTTTACAACAAGACCTCTCTTTGGCACGCGTTAGGACTATGTTCACGACACCCTCGGTGGCTGTTCCGAATCATTGGTGGTGATTTCTCTGTTAGAGCCATTAAGACCTCAGAGACAATCCATCCTAGGTGCCAGTGAATCAAAGGCTATGCTAATCATAGATGACACATGGGTTACATAGCAAGACATTGCGTGCAGCTTCAACTCGCGCATTAATGTTCGGCCGTGGCATGTTTCTGATTTTGGGTACTAAAGAGTTAGAACACGCCTAGCCGATTCCCAAGTTCGCGACAAGCAAAAACGGTGGAGCCATGCAGTAACTAGGGGCTCACCATATCGACGGAACAGCGTAAGAAGTAGCCAAGTCAGGTTCAGAAGGGCGGAGTTGTGACATCACGACTGAAGTCCGCCCAAAGTCCGCAGCCCCATTATGTGATGTAGGGATGCGAGATGCTTGGATCCTCGAGGTTGCCCGCATTTCCTATCTTGTTGGGGCCAGCTCATCCATACTCCATACGAGACATGCGGCCTCCGACTGACGCCGAGTGTGGGGCAACTATCAATCGGGCCGTCCGAGACGGAATAGGTGCAATCACCGGGGCACTCCGGACGCCGAGATGATAGGCCAATCGAAACCTTCTCACATCAGAATGGAAATATCGATTGCGGTATGGCGCATGTCGGTCGCCAGTTCAAGATGACATAACTTCATGTCTTTAACCTGAGTCATATCCAAATTGATAGCAAATATTTAAATGCCCAAGCATGTCTCATTGACAAGTGAGCGGACTTCTCAGACAACAAAACCTGATTGCAAGCTTTACTCTACATAACCATCACACTGGCCACAGTCATGAGAAACGATGCACTCCTTGGTGTAAGATAGACGCCAGATCATAATAATCCTACATTCGACGTCTCTAATCACTACTAGGCTACCGGAACGTTGGGTCCTCGCTTACTGAAAGCATTGACAGGCGCTGAACACTCTGTCACCGTCATTCAGCGCAAGGAATCCACGAAGGAAGCACCTAAGGGCGTCAAGTCCGTCAAAGTTGACCTGACCAGCTTTGATGACCTCGTCTCTGTGTTCAAGGGGCAAGATGTCTTCATTAGGTAAGCCATATCAGAGTTCGTTCGACTTTATGCTGGTTACTGACGCAGCATCAGCGCCGTTCCAAACCCGACTCTCGCTTCAGACAAGATCATCATCGACGCCGCAATCGCAGCCTCGGTAAAGCGCATCATTCCCTCCGAGTTTACCACCAATCTCGACACCCCTCTTTCCCGCAAGCTGCCTCACGTCCTCGGCAAGGTTGCGGTTCGCGAGTACCTCGAATCTGTGGTCCCAGCATCTCCGTCAACTACATGGACTTCCATCAATAACGGCGCGTTCCTCGAGCTGTGCCTCAAGTTTGGAATCCTTGGCCCCAACTTGATGCAGAAGACGGCGACCTTCCACGACGGTGGCGAAAAGGTTATCGGCGCATCTCTGCTCCCCGACATCGGTACCGCGCTGGTCAAGATCCTTGAGCCTGGGCATTTCGAGGAGACCGCCAACAAGCCGGTCTATTTCTACTCCGCCGCCATCAGCGAGAAGGTGCTTACGCAACTTGCATCCGAGGCGACCGGCATTGACTTTGGCAGCGTCGAGGACGGCCGCATCCCCGATCTCAAGGTCGAGGATATGGTCCGTGACGCAAACGAGAGGCTGGCGAAGGGAGACATGTCTGCGATGATTACTTACTACTTCCCGATGATACTGCGATCTTCTTGCTGGACGAAGCACTGGCCGAAGTGCTCTTACTGGATTTATCTACTGTGGACCCTCTTATAGGGTGGGCTATGAAACTTCCTCAACACTACTTCCCGATGATGTACAGCGAGGGATATGGTGGCACTGACTTCAAGAAGCTGTCTTGAAATGAGAAGCTTGGTCTCAGGGTTTTGAGCGAAGCTGGTTTGAAGGAACTCTTCAAGCAGGCTGCGAAGGAACTTGGAGTCCTCTGAGACAAGCCGAAGTTCTTCAAATGATATCTATAGAAAAGGCGTCATCGTTGACATGTATTGCAACATCGCCGGGAAAACGCCTTAGATCACAGCAATCGTTGACCAAAATTTGAGCCAACTAGTATTTGGACAGTTTACAAACGAGAAAGGAAACTCCATTATTGCGGTGTAAGGTCCATGCTGGAGCGGCACTGTCGTCCATATTTGTCACGGAACCTCAGTGCATCGCGATCTCGACAATGGCCGTTGCGAGTTGCTCTCACGTCTTCAATATGGCAAGTCTCTAATGATGCGCGCGGTTACTCTCAGGAACCTGGCGCAAGCATGTATCTCAACGAGGACAGCTCACAAATAGCGCAGCCAAGTCTGGCAGGTCGAGTTCGTTGGCCCGTGTGACGTGAGAACGTACTAGGATTGGCCCTCGTGTGTCAATTAAATTTGCGGATCAGCACTAGAGGCGAGGTAGTATTCCCTGCCGGCGGTTCTCTGCTTGGAACTGAGGACTGGCTTAGAAGCTGGAAACCATCGTAACCGGGGAAAATCAGGAGTAAGCATCAGTAAGAATATAACTGACACTACTCATTTCTTCTGCGGCCATGATCATGCCTCTGTTGTATATCCCAATGGGGCAATAGGCCCGGAAGTCTCTAGCAATCGGCCGAAATTCAATGATCACCATATCCACGGGCACGGCATGACTTGACGGTGGCTCCACACTCGGGGTCAGCCGTTCATCCGATCAGGAGACGCTTCCAGGGAAACCCAACAATATATGCTGTCAAAATTCGAGTTATAAGGAACCGACCTTCCCGACTCTTGAAAAAGAATCATCATCAACAAACACCGCAGCTTCCTCACTCGTTTCAAAACATCCACTCAACTCAGATTTCCTGCTCATCTGCAACATGAAGTTCTCCGTCATCGCACTCGCCGCCCCCCTCGTCGCCAGTGCCTCCATTCAGGAGCGCCAGGTCAGCCCCGAGTGCGATAAATGGGGCTCCCTTGACCACCCGTACCCCTTTGCCACGCAGTGGGGAGAATACTTGCTGTGCTGTAACTACTCAGGACCAAACGACGTGAGTTTCCATCATCTCTCGGCGAACATTTCAAACCATGACAAAGTTCCGCACAGTTGCTGACTTGGTGACATAGCTTTCTCGAGGCTGCTGTGATCCCGCTGGCGCCAACACCGGCAGCGGTGCTCCTGGTTGCCCCTAAGAAACAAGCAGCCACTGAAGACCATGTAGCATCGCATGCCGCACGTTTCTTGTATTTCAAAAGGAGACTTTCGTAGCTTTAATAAGATAGGTCCTGCCGTCATTATGAGACTCTATCTGTGTATGTGAAAGGGAGGCGACTGCCGTGACGCCACTTAGACTGGAGATCCATCCGATACGGCCGGCGTACGCTCTGGTTTCTCGACCGTCCGATTCAGCGTGAGCACAACATGTCGAAGTTCCATTCACTATTCATCGTCCATCTCTGTTCCTGTGATTTTACCCCAGATCATTGATCCGGGACGTTTGAAGCACCCGAGAAACATTCAGGGGGCCTCCGGGTGCTCCTTCATCGGCCCCACACCAGAAAGAGGGACCATCCCGGCCTCCGGTTGCCCCTTTAGGAGATCACCTGGGCTTTGGGTAATGACAGCCTCACAAAGTTTGTTAAGCGATCCGACTTGCCGCAGGCGAGGAATGCCTATTTCAACATCGGGCGGGCGTTTGATTCAGAAAACAGGTTTTCGATGTCTTCTGCGGTAGCATCTACACTCTCTTTCTCCCTTTCGCTTGCCTACAGATATTCTTCCGGTTTAGGTATGTTCCTCTCGCCCATATTCAACGGCATCTGCACTCGACATCAGTTCCAAATCTACCAACGTATTTGCAAGACGAGTGCGTGGACTTACCATAGTCGGTCTGGCCGTAGTCTCCCTCTCGAAAGTTTCTACAATGATCTTCTTCCGACTCTCGCTCCGATACGTAAGATTCACCGGCATATCCTCCGCAGGATTTCCGGGCAACTCGCCGGCGTAGTCAGCAAACTCCAATGTTGCCTTGGTCCCCGGCGCCGGAGCGATATCAAATGCCCAGAGGATGCGCATCATGGTGATTACAAAAGACCGTTCAGCGACATGGTATCCCGGACCTAGCACACTCTTAGTAAAGCTTTCGGTGGAAGGTGTTTAATGGAGGGGGTGGGGGCAGCGTACAACCGCGTCGGCCAGCACCGAACGCAAAGTGATCCCTCTTCGTCGGGTCTTGGGAGTTCATGCTCTCCATCGTCGTGGTCTCGTCGTCTTTGAACCTCTCCGGCCAGAAGCGCTCTGGGTCCTCGTGTCTCGCGGGGTCGTGGCTTATGGCGCTGCATCACGTCAGTCTTCCCCAAATTCCTTCACCTCAGGGCCTGATATGAGCATACTATGCGTTGATGTGAAGCCTCGCGCCTTTCGGGAGGCAATACTCCCCAACCTGGAGATCTCGCGCGGTGATGTGAGGATGGCCGAGGGCCACCGGCGGCCGCCATCTCCAGAGCTCCTTCATCATCATGCGAATGTAGGGGATGCTCTTGAGGTCATCGTAGACGGGTATCCTCTCGGCAACGACTCGATCTAAGTTCCCTCGTATGTTAGTATTTGACTCAAACACTCGTGAGACGGAAGGTCAGATGACTTGCCAATATCTTCCCGGGCCTTGGCTTGTACTTCGGGAAACATCATCATCGCTTCCAGAAATGTCCACGTTGTCACATTGTCATCCGGCTCTAGGAAAGCGCTCGCTAGATCAGTCACATTCATAGGAATGGGGGATCTCAAGTGGCCAGCTCAACTCACCGTATCCGCAGCTCCAACAATAAGCGACAGCCCCAGAATCGCGACCTCTTCTTTGCACGACATCCCCCTCAGATCGTCAGACCGCAGGACCGAGCCCCAAAACGTGTTTTCCACAGATGGATCGCCTTTCTCCAGGCGATCTTGGGCAGCCTTGATTTCAAAGATCAGATAATGTCCCAGACTGACAAGACTTTAGAGGGAATTTGGCAAACCTCGAGTCTCTTCATCGCCCACGCCAAATCTCTACGATACCTTGCGCGCCCTTTCCTCTCCCACGGTTTCAAGAACATGGGCAGCTTTCCGAGGGACGGCATCAGATCTATGACGTTCATTCCTGGAAACGTGTCTGAAATTGCGTGAGTGGGGTCAGCTTCGTCGTCCTGAAGAGTGCGTTCGAGCGCATGCAGGGGTTACTCGTACTGATGATTTGCGTCTCAGCCTCTGCTTCAATGTCAGCGTCCGAACAAGGCGGTCCAAAACGAGTTTCGACTTACCCATGATAAAAGGGATAACGGCGTCGTCGGTATCGGGAATCTAGTTCCATCGTTACGTTAACAAACCCATAACTCATCAGTCCATATGTGAAAAAGAAGCGCCCTACATCCATGCCCATAAACGCCGTCGCGAAAGCGCTGTACGTGTACCTCCCGATCGCTTGATACAGCCTCGCCGCAGCAAAACCGCCTTTGGGATCCATGGCATTCTCATGAAGAAACTTCAAAGTCTCGTATTCCAACAACCTGGCAAGGCCACAGTAAGCATCAAGACTTCCCCGTCTCGTGACCCGAAAGGCGTAGACTCACGGAATGATCTCGTCAGCCTTCTGGACATTCGTCACAAGCTGGCTGATAACTTTGCGTTGGTTCTTTAGCTACTCGTCAGCAAGCTACACCGTCAAACGAAACCACGATCACGAGGATCCCCGTGATCGCGGTTTTGTCGAAACTTCCTCCTTCAGACTGGGCCACTTTCCACTCACCTTCCACGTCGGGTCGCTCGCCTTCAAGAACAACACGTTAAAGTCATTGTTCAGAATAGTGCTCGACATAATCCACGTCGGCCGGTCCGCCGTCTGCGCAGACTTCTTGTCGAAGATTTCCTGCGCCTCGGTCAGCAAGAGCCCTTCCGCGCCTCAAACAACCCATCCCAAACAACCAAAGCTTGGCCTGGACTCCTGTAAGCTCACCTTTACCATCACATCGGAGTTGATGTAATAATCAACAATATACCCCGACCTAACACCAAATATCGGCCCGTAGGTCCTCGCCCACTCGTTCAGCCGCAAATGCCACGTCCTCGCCTTGTTTTCGCGGATCAACTCGGGCAAGTGTCCGAGGACGGGTGTCGCGGGTGGTTGTGGCGGTAATCTCGCCGTCAACTTTCCTTTTCTGCGTGTGCAAACAAAGATTCCAAACATGACCGCTCCCAGGATCGCGAGGGCAGGGTTGGCGAATACCATCCCGAAAACACGTGATTCCGCCATCGTTGTATGTAATGCTCGTGCGTGTGTCGTTTTGATCGAGTTGAGTTGATAGCTAGGTCGTACAGAATCAACTTCACCCTTTTCCCAGTTGCTGCACGAACAACTTTATTCCTCGAAGTTATCACATATCGCAACGGCATACACCCGGGTTTTCCGACCACGAAGCGGAGCGGACCGGTGCCTCTTGTCGCCGTCGTCGTAGTCGAACAGCCCTACTACGTCCTCTGCCATGCGGCGTATCAGCCTCCCCCACCGGCAATGCCGCACGTCCGCCGGAAAGTGCGGGGGAGTTTGCAACCTAAGCTTTCCTCCAGACTTCCCCCAGACCACGGTACGTTATGGCATTTGGAATAGAGTGATTGTGATTTAGAGGAAGAGGCGCTATGCATAGAAAACACCTGTAGAGGTCTGCCGTGGCCTTGCTGATCTACCCCACGGGGCACCACCCAATCATTCTGTCGGCTACAGTTTCTACAAAGCGCGAGGCGCAGGCTATGTTACTGGCACTCATCGGTGGAATCGGCGTCGAAAGCGCCGTGTTGACTCGGATGTTCCGATAAGCTGCCATCTCATGCTCGGGCTACTTGACCATTGTTGAAGTGAAGGAGAAGGTCGTACTGTAAAAGTGGCACGGGGTAGAAACGCCAAAGATTCCACGCCAAATCTGTTGCAGTTATCCAAGGTCCACACATTGAACTCTTAGAGAAATGACCTCCCTCGTCACCAAAATGCCCAACTACTGCTCATCTGGGAGAGTATTTCGATGGTGGGCAGGGAGCAAAACCGTACTGCTGACCGGACACGCCCCAAGTAAATACGAAGACGAATCACCAACCCATCTTTCTGACTCAGAAACCTACGCTCTGCGGGCGCGAATCCCTCAGCGGAAGCTTCTCACCTTGAAATACGAGACGCACACCGAAAAGCATCTCGACCACTCAATCAATCACCGATCACATCCGGAGAAAGGTGGTGCTGAGTGAGACCACTGCCGCGATTCAAAACCTTCGGAAACGGCCCGGCACCCACCTTGAAAATCACCAATTTTTTTTTTTGGAAAGCTTATTTACCAACACCCTCTCTCCAAAAAGCCGTATGCGCAAGAAGAGCCCAATTTCGGCAGCATCGGAACACGGAGCTTTTTAGGACCCCGCTGACATATCCGGGAAAGCTGCCGGGAGGGTCCCGCCGCCTCCGAATTCCAAAAGTCATTTCGGATTTCTGGCCTTATCGCCGATGGATTTGTCAGAAACTCGCGGTTCGGACGAAGTGTTTGCAGATGGTCAACGTTGAATGATTCTCGCGAGTGATAGAATAATCAATTGCCGCCGGATCACGACCGGCGGCCAGGTCGGCAGGCCGGTATGGCCCAACGGCGCCGTGGGAGGTAATCAAAGTTGCGGGGGACAGAACCACTCTACACGTCACAGATCAGCCGAGTGCCACACCCGTTAGAGAAGTTGGTTTGCAGGGGTGGGAGAGTGAGAATGCCGTCCAAACTCCGAGGGAGGAGGGCAGAAAGTCCGCCGCAAGGTATCCGGTCGGATACGGCCTCCAATGTTGCGCGGGCTTCCAAGGCACAGAGTCTTAGAAGTGGTGTCACCTGTTTGTTCGGCCGTATGCTGTGGAACTCTGCCTGCCGTTGTCGACAGATGGCCAAGGCAGATCTTGCTTTGCCGTGTCCTTGGAACAATCACAAAAAAAACATGAGATTCTGCAGGGCGTCACGCATGCAAATCACGTTTTGCCAAACCAGCCTGCGGCCTTGAATGAGCCTGATTGATGGTTGCAAGTGGCTGGGGCGGGATCGAAGCCTCACCGAGTGGACCGTGCCCGCACCGGTGTTCCGGAAACCGGCGGAAGAGATTCCGGAGCGACCCATATTATGGAAATCGTGATGCCGCAAGGCCACAAGGCCAAAACACCACCCAGGGCTTGCTTGGCCGGTGCACTGATCGCCGGTCGCGTGAGAAATGCCATCGTTTCGGCTGGTTTGATTCCCATTCACCACCTTTGGTAATGATTCTGGCAGATCTGCACAGGGCGGGGTCGGCGCAATTCCGAGGACATGATTCCTCGGGCGCCCGCCCGCAGGGACCCGGCTGATCCAGCAGTGAATGTTGCATCCGTTCCGATGGCCATCAGTTTTCTGGTCCTCTGATGAGAAGCCAGTGAGCCTCCATGAGGAGAAGAATACCGCGACACTGGCAGAGCCCAGAGGTATCGCCGAGTGAGTGCCGGGCAAATCCCGTGATACCACGTCCGTGAAGGCCAAGGAGGATTACGCGCCGGGGCTACGTGCATATCATTACGGGGCAGACGAGCGAGACCAAGGCGGAGGTGTGTTGGAAAATGACATCAACTCCGGGCGCTGTGCCTCTGAGCAGAGCTTCCGTATGGGGGCCAACAGGGGCAGGGAAAAGTGGACGCTACCTCCGGGAAAGACGGAGCGAGGAAGCGTGGCGTCGTCAGCGACCATCAGCTTACGGGTTCCCTACGGACATGCGGTTGACGGTGACCTGCCCCAAGCCCTCCCAGGCCCGGGTCTTGACCGCCTGAGGACCAACAAGCGTTTGTAAATAGCGCACCGCAGCGCTCAACGCCTCCCAATGGCATGACGGTGGGCTGCTCCGGTCGCTGGCGCCTCCGTCGGCACGTCCACGGCTTTGGGTACCCAGAACATGCGGACGGGTGGCCGATGGAACTGTTGTCTGTTTCTGAACGAACACTGGGGGAAACGCCCGAGCAGGTCACACAATCCAGAGCACCGTGTCGGATGTTGGGTTTCAGATGACGCTGCGGAAGGGCTCATCAGGTCTCACTCGTTTTGTTTGTGCCGCGGACCGCTGCGTTGAAATGGGCTGAACGAACCGCACTGGCACGCCCCCCCGGGTCGGCGCGGCTTTTGGAGGGAAGCAACCGCATTGGCCAAGCTGCCGGGAGTGCTACGGCAGCTGCCCCAGAAGAAACAATTTTCTTCGGAGGGCGGAAGCGAAGGTACAAGTCCGAAATCGCACGAACGAAGCGCGCCGCCAAGAACAATCTGGCCCCAGATGCTGGAGCAAGGCGGTCCGGTGATAGTTGTCGCGATTCTCGCCAGCCGAGGATGAACTCGGAATAAAACAGGCGATGCGTTGAAGAAGGGCCTAAAAGCCCCTTGTTTCTGCATCTGCCGAGTTCATCCCCAATAGGCTTTTGTTCGGTCGCCGGGCAAGACATCAGACGTCCCGCATCGTGGGATACGACGCCCGGCCGACCAGGAGTAACGTCGCGAGGCCCCAAGAAGGAGGGGGGCAGACATATGGGGCGTCCCAACCAGCTGGATGACCTCTGGATGACCTCTGGATGACCTGGAGTAATGGCCATGACACAGGATATGGGCCCTGCTGCACCGACATTTCCTCCCCTCACCTGTTCATTGTATTCGTTTTGCTGATTTCTCTGTTCAACTGCGTGGACAATCGGCAGCCTCCAGCCAGCGCATCAGAAGCCCTAAAGTACGCTGTAGACACCGAACCCTACAGCGCGGGTAAAGGCTGAAGCTTGTCTGCGTGGGCTTTGGGTTTTCCCGTCTGGGGGTTGCAAATGCGGCACACTCGGCTTGGCCCCCTATTCGACGGGCGACAGTGCGCAGGGGGCTGCTCCGAGGGCAGCGAGCCGAGCGCTCCAGGTTGATGTCGCCGGTGTTCCCACTTTCCGATACCTCCTGCACGGCGACGGCCTCGCGATTGGCGGCGGGTTCGCTTTCGTGAGGGTAACAGCAGGTTGATGCACACTTCTGCGAGGAATCGAACCAGTTTGGGTCTGAGACTTGTGTTGAATCTGCCGTGAGGGTAGCCGTAGATGATGAATCTCGCGAGAATCAGTTGCGTGCTTGCCATGGACGGCCGGGGTGGGTCGCAATGCGCGAGTCCGCTCTCAGCACGGGCGGGTAAAGCAAAGGCCCAGGCCCGGGGCAGCGCGAGTTTGATTAAAGAGAAATTTGGCGTGTCGCCGGAACGAGATGGCGCTGAACGCTCTCGGGATTGTTGCTCCATTTTCGAAAATTGGGTGAGGGGAAAGGGTGGGTGCCCCCGGAGCGAAGGCGGAAAAAGGTGCCTAGCTGGCCCGGACTGGACGGCAGCGTTTGCCGTGGGTGATTTCGGGCACAGCGCTGGCTTGCCTCTGTAATTAACCTGCCAAACTGCTTGAATGGCGTTGTTTCAAGCTGATGCCGGGCGGAGGGTTCACTGAAGAGCCTGGTCAAATAGCAGTCAGGAGGAGCCATGTGTCGCTTTAGGCAGCTCGCGACCAGCAGTGAGGTCCTGCAGATGCCATGCGCATTCGGATGACGACTTGAGTCACTGGCAGTGCCCCAACAGCCTGGTGGTCAACAGCATACCAGTTTACCCAGTCCAGACCTGTCCTCAGGATCGGGATTGCAGATGATGGGAGATCGACTGGACTTCAACCAGAGTCCCTGGAATGATGCGCACACCCGTTGAAGCAGCGACGGACCAAACGGGCTGGCGACGGACAAAATGGAGGCCACGGTCCGACCAGTGCCATCGTCGCCGGAGGAGGTCCAGCTGGCAGCCACCGGCCCCGCCCCAGATGAAAGCATACTTGATGTACCACTAAGCATGCATATTATATAGCTACGCTTTTGCCCGTCGTATCAACGGACAACGCCTCCGCAAGCTGCGGGCAATACCAGAAAAAAGGGGATGCGCAACGTGAGGAGCGATGCTTGTTATTGCACGGAACCCGGCCCCCCTTGATCTTCGGTCGGTAGGCCGCGCCGCAAATGAAGGTCGATGGGCGCGGGCGAAGGGCGTCCTCCCAGGTCAGCAGGCCGTGCCGTTCCACTGAAAGTGAGGTATGAAGGCGCACTTCCGGCAAAGGTTGGCGCCGTGTTGATCCTGAACGAGCAAGTACAGACAGGCAAGCCCCAGGACGTGTTGCCGCCGGCGTTGGAGCAGGGCGATCCGCAGAATCTTCAGGGCAATAACGGGCGACGGCAGCGCGTACGGCGTATGGAGCAAAGCTTGTGCTGTTGAAGGCGGGAGACCGAAGGGCTCCCAGGGTGGAGGTGCGCACCGTGACCGAGAGAGAAGGGGAGAACCAGGGGGGCGCGGCCATTCTAGGCCCGCCCGGCGGCGTTTGTCGTCCACGCCCCCATGTCATGGACAATCTGACCAATGTTGTCGAGTCGTCCCAGTCGGCGGTTTGCGTTGCAAGAGAGTCAAGAAGTGGAATGGCCCGATCGCTCAGTCCGCGCTTCTGATGTCGTTGGGTGGGCCAGAGCCCGGTGCGCGGCGGGCATGTCAGGGTTCGTGACTCTGTGGTGCCGAGGTGAAAAGTGCTGTAGCAATCGGCGGGCCCGGGGGCGTCGCAGGCTGGTGACAGGCGCTGCCGGTCGGGTCCGATTGATATTGCCTCGGAGATTCGCAGGCGGCTGCTGCGGAGGGTCTTTTGGGGGTGTTTGGTGCGAGAGATTCGGGTTGTAGAGCATCTCAGGCCTTGTAAACGACCATGGCAGACATCGCAGAGATGCGGAATAGCATGAGCGACAGCAGAGGATGGAGTGATTGACGCCCCGCGAGCATCGCAGTCTCTGGCAAACGGGAGGCGTCGGTCGGCGGCGGTGGGTAAGGCAGAGGACGGATGGATGCGAGACACGAGATGTGTCGGGGAGGTCTGCCGGCTACACTGTGCCGCACTGTAGTCGCTGGCTTCCACTGTTCAGGCGTCGTTGGGCAGAGGTGTCATTGGTGGTGATGGTGATTGTGATGGTGGATGAAGAGCAGCAGACTCGGCTTTATTTGATGAGCTCTCACGAAAATTAGATGCGGACCATGGGAGCCATGCTCTTCAACAGCAGCCAGGCTGGCTGGCAGATATCCCAAAGGCAACGGGAAGGAGAGCAGGAGCAGCGGCGCATCTGAAGGCAGGTGCGTGTTGCCGCGCTACTTCCCCAGAGAGTGTCAGGCAGGCGCGCACACGCGCTGCGGCAGGTACAAACGAGCAGGTGCAGCAAGCATTGCGAAGGCAGGAGGTGCCCTGGTACGCGGTGCAGTGCGTATCGATACTTTCAACAGGTGGGAATACTAACTGAGAGGAAGGTACATCTACTCTGACCCACTACCGTGGAGGGCACCGAGTTCAAGGCAGAAAAGCAGGCGCTCAGCAGGCAAAGTGGATACGTTGGCTCCTGGTTTCCCTCCGTGCCTCCTCATTCAGCTCCGGCACCGCCAGCCGATCCGCCCGTAAAACCTCAGGGCAAGTGACGGCAGCACGGTGGGGAGGCGGGCAGTGACTTGCCCAAACTTCCATCTGGACAGAGCAAGAGCAGAGCACAGGTCTGCCTGGCCCCGTCGCTCCCCCCTCCCCTTCCCCTTCCCTTTCCCCCTCCTGCCCCGACGCGACTCACTGCTGAGGTAGGCACCCAGGGTTTTCGTCGCTGCCGGCTTTTTTCGTTTTCTTTATTGCGCCTGTCGTTCTGTGTGTGGTGGTGGTCCCGTCCTCCTCCTCCTTCTCCTGGTGGTCCGCCTCGTTTCTTCCGCCCATTTCCACTTGTTCTTTCGGCACACACCCCCAGACCCGCCGACGACACCCGCACCCGACCGCGCCGCGCATGCCCAGCCCTGAGGCACAACTGAAGTGCCCTGGCCTTGGGGGGAATTGCCATCACCTCAGCAGGCAGGAGACGACTGCGCATCAGAACCAGCATCAGAATTCGCATCAGACGGGAGTACTCTTTAGAAATGCAATCCTCATAATTCTTTAACGCTTGCTTGTGTCAACCTACCTTAGCAATAAGGTACACACGGAGTTCTTTCCCGTTCTTTTGTCCCTGTCCCGTTCATTCTTTCCCCGGCCGCCCACTCCTGCCCTACCTTTTGGCTTGCCTTTGGGGTTTGGGCAGGTAAGGTCAGGTCAGGTAGGTACCGACCCTGCCTACCTGCCTGCCTGGCCTGGCCTGGGGCCTTGAGGTGCCTTGCCTTCACTCTTTCCCTCCCGTCTACCGCACACACAAAAAAAAGGTACATCCTCTTTGTACCTCTGTACCCCCGTACCGCCCTCTCTCTTCCATTTCTCTCTTTTTTTCTTTCCTGTCCCTCCTCCTTCCTCTCCACACCCCCCCAAGCTCCCTCCACCGAAACGGGCACCAAAACCACCGCCCGGATTTTTCGCCCACCACCGAGAAATCGCGGCCGCCCGTGTCCTTCCTCCTCCTCCGATTCTCCCTCATCGCTCCATCAGCATCACCACGAGAAAAAGTCTGCATCGCCCTTCGTGCATCCTCTTCAGATTCATCATCGGTCTGCTCCGACACCGCTCCGGAGACGTGTGCTCGCCCGCATCATTTCAAGCCGGCACCAGCGCGTCCTACACGCCCATCGCCCGCCCGCCCCCGCCCCCCTGGGCACCGTGTCGCCTCTGGAGCCACCGCTGCCACCGCTGGTACCCTTCACCTTGGGGCTCCATAATCTCGGCGCGACGGGTCGTCTTTTCTCTGCGTCACCCGGCCCCAAAACTCTCTTCTCTTCCGGAGCCCGCCCCCCTCAACAAAACACACCACCTCCCGCTCCCCTTCCCCCTCCGATCTCTTCCTCCTTTTCTCCTCTGTCCATCCAACCTCACCTCTGGCATTCCTCCGGGACACCTCGCAACCCAGCCCGACACCGCCGTCATCCATCACGGTCGCTGTCGCTATCGCTGTCCTCGTCGTCGCATCCAGCACAGTACACTCTCGCTGCCGCAAACACCGTCTGCTTTGATCGCGTCGCGCGCACAATCCCGCAACACCGACGCGACTCCGGACTCGTCATCCAACCCCAAGCTGTACCGTCCTGTCGCATACAACCTTCTAAATCTCTGCGACATTTGATCGCCAAATCGACACACTATCGCCTTTCCACAGCATCACTTCGCCCACAATGTCGACAGGTGTTGTGCGGTCTACCGCCCTCAGAGCCGGCGGCGCCTGTGTGCGCTGCCGCAAGGGCAAGACCAAGTGCGTCTACGAGAATGGCCGCGCGCCATGCAAGAACTGCGCCAAGGGCATGCACGAATGCTATCTGCCCTCCGAGTCCATGGCCCATCACCACGGCCAGTCGCCTGCTCGCCATACCACTGCCCATCGCCCTGCCCGCGAGAGCCTGCCTGCCTCGGTTCCGGCCGGCGATGCGCGCGCCGCCAACCCGGCCTCCGCTACCTCTAGGCACATTCAGCAGCCCGAGAAGTAAGTCGCACATCATTCTCATCGTCCTTCTCGCCAACAGCAGCTTCATCACCTCCCCTCATCTCCCCACCCATCGTTGCCCCGTTCCCACTCCCCTTCTCCCCCCGAGAATCACTGCCGCGCCCCGTGTGCACCGGCGTTCTATTCTGGTCATCGGCTGTGTCGCCGCCCATCACCGCCGACCAGGGACGAGCTCGGCCCCTTCTGCATGCGGCCTGGGCGCGGTGGCTTGTCCCCCTTCTCATCACACACATTTCACACACGCTTGTTCCCCCTTTCTGCGCGAGTGAGGAGTCTTTGGCTCTGCGCTGGGCACCCCCGAGACCCCAAGATCGCCCTGCCTTGCCCTCGATCTCCCGAAGGCGGCCGTCATCTCCAACCGCCGGCGGCATCTTCCACCTCCGCTAGCGTGGCCGCGGAGCCGCTGTTTAGCTTTCTGCCCCCATCCCCTTGCCTCCACAGCCCTTTTTCGTGCGCCATCGCATCCTCATTTCCCGAGTCGTATCCCGATCCTCTCCACCCTGGCCTCTGATCCCCACACATCCGGGCCTCGTGCCGGCTTTTCCTCCCACTGTTTCCACCTCTTCTCGGGACGCGTCTGCCCCGAGAAACAAATGAAGACAGGAATGCTGACATAACTCTGCAATCAGGCTTACTCCCGAGCTCATCCAGGAATGCGAGCGCGTGATTTCAAAGACCTACCCGGCTTGCGTTGCCTTCCACAAGCCTTCGTTCATCCAGCAACTCAAGAACGCTTCGCTCGACCCGGCCCTCATTTACGCGCTGTTGACCTGTGCTGCTCGGTACGTATCCCCATCCCCCTACCCTACTCCGACCTGAAGGGCTGTTTTGCAGCTGTTCCCGATCCTCATCTCCTCCCTGCCCTTGTGTGTTTCACCACCTCCCCCGCAATGTCCGAAATTTTGTGGGTGGCGCGGCCCTCCGGTCGGGTGTGTCGTGTCGGGTCGCTAAGCCCCAAATGTCCGGACTTGGCCCGAAGCGTCCTTCTGCACTCTTTTAGACTTTCGGCCGACTCAGTGTCGTGCCGCTCAGTGGATTCAGCGGACTGGCCCCGCTAACTCGTTCGTCATAGGAGCTCTCCGAACTTGATTCGCCGCTATGGAGGTCAGTCCGGCGCAACTGGTGCCGCCGAGCACTTCGCCGCCAAGGCTATGGGTATCATCAACCAGAACTTGGACACCCCTAGCCTGGCGGAGATTCAAGCCATCTGCCTGATCATCATTCACGAATGGGGCTCCCGCAATGCTGTGCGTGCCTACATCTACCTCGGCCAAGCCAGCCGCATGGTCCAGATGTACCGCATCTTGCACAGTCACCATGCCGCTGTCAGCGAGGCCGACCGCTTCCTCCAGGAGGAGTCTTTCCGCCGCGTCCTCTGGTTGCTGTACATTCTAGATTGCCTGCTTACCAGCACGCCCGGCCGTCACCCGGCTCTGTCGACCAACGACACCAACGACGTCTCGCTGCCGTGCTCCGACATGAACTTCGCTTTCGGCAACGCCGTCTTTGTTCAGACCATCAACCTGACGGACCCGTCCCGCCTGCCCGCCGGCACCCGCGTCGACGATATCGGCGAGTTCGGCCAGATTGTCCTGGCTACCCGCATCTGGCGCGACGTCGTCCACATGCTCATGACCACCACCACTGAGACCTTTAACGATGGTGTCTGCACTGGTCTCATGAATGAGATTGAGCGTCTCAGGAACTCTCTGTCGATGCAGTACGTGGACAAGCCTGGCCAGATCAACCTCCATATCACGATGGGATCCGGCTTCACCTATGCCATGCTTCACTGCATGCTCCACTGTGCCTCTATTTTCATCAACCGCCGCCGCCTGCTGCAGTATGTCACAGCACCCGGTTTCAGTGTTGATAGCTGGCGCCTGTCCCCCCAGTGCCACGAGATCATCGACAGGCTGTTCACTTCGTGCCACAGCACCATTGCCATGCTGACAGCGTTGGAGAATGGCTCCGACAAGGATGGCATCATCTGCTTCCCCATCTTCATGCTCTTCTCCTCTTTTACCGCCAGCGCCACGGTGGCGTACCTGTCTCTTAAGGGCCTCACACCGAACAACGCCGTGGAGACTGCTGGGCACATTGTTCGCGACGGCCTCCACTTCATGCAAGACGGTGTCGACACCTGGCCCTTGATTAGCTCTTGGCTGAGGCACCTCGCCGTCATGCACCGTGTCCTGGGCAACGATGCCGGCTCCAGCAGTCCTCCTGCCCGCACCTCCGTTCCTCCTCCCGCCAACCCGCCTGTCGCCGACCAGGCCTCTGTCAAGGACGAAGCCGCCAGCAACGCTGACACCAACCCCGACGCCATGGATTACGACCAGGCCGTTCCGCAGCCCCAGCAGGCACCAGTCAACAACGGCACTGCCCCCGTCAGCGAGAGCGGCCGGGACAGCGAGCCTCCTGCTCCTCAGCCCCGCCGCCCTGGTGTCGCGACCATTAACGGCGGTTCCGTCTCCGGAACGCCGGCTTCTGTCAGCCCCCCGCCCCAGCAACCGGAAGTCAAGGCTTCACCAGAGGCCGTTCCGCAGCCCCCTGTTGGCAACGGCACTGCCCCCAGCGCCGAGCCTTCCGTTCCTGTGCCTCAGGATATGACCGCGAGCGAGCTCTGCTCCGCGTTTGAACGACAGCTGTTGGAGTTGGACGACCTTGCTGCCTTCATGGGCGGCGGTGTTTAAGTGGTGCATATCAGAACTCATGGTGGGAACAAGTCTTTTCGAACAATCGGTGCAACTTTTCAAACATATTTCGGACCGGCAACTGTACAGTACGACTATACCCTGCGACTGAATTTTCGGCATGATTACAGTACCGTGTCCATATTGGGACCATCTTGCTACGGCCTGGGGCGGTACACGAATTGGCGGGCGTTGGCAAGTAGGGCCTCATCTCTTCCACTGAGCAGTTGATGAGCGCGGCTCTGGTGTAGAGTAATTGAAGCTTGGCTCTGGCGTTGGAGGTCGGTCAACGGTCACGACTGACCAGCTCTACGGAGACGTTGACATTCGTTTTTGATGCAATGCGTGGTATATCCAAAGGGGGGTTTAGGCTGCTTGCCACATGGTGCCCATTCTACCAAATCAGGGCACACGGCGTTTAGGAACATTGCTTGATAACTTTTAATCGTACAACCTTTGTGGCACATTTCGTCTCGTAAGATGTTCTCTGCAACGTGATGGGAAAGACTGCTGAAGCATGTCTGCCTCGTCGTGGCAAGACACCTATCACCTTGGCAGGGCTTACCTGTGTATGTTATGGAAGAAGCATCTTCCTGCGCAGAGTAAACTCAGCATCTGTTTCATTGTCATCCCTTCGTGCAACATTTCCAAATGAGGTCAACAGCAACAGGAAGCCTCGCCCTTTCAACCGCGACTGCCTGCTCCGGACTTCGGACTTCGGCATAATCCACTTCCCGGTCCACATCCGTGCGCCCCCCAAACCAAACACCAGCCCGCCGCGAAAAAAGTTGGTCATCACTAATCCTTCCGGGCGGGGTTGGCCTCATTCGTGTCTAAATCCGCCTGTCCACGTTACTTATGCGTCAACGTCCCTCAGAGACCAAGCCCCCAACCCCGCCGGAGTTCGCGCTTTCCCTCTACGTTCATTGTTCTGCAATTCCTCGATTCCCACCATTCCCCTTTTCCCTCTCCTGCAGCAAGCGCTCTCGATTGAGGGTTTGAACGGCATTTGTGGAACAACATCGCATCTGAAGCCCGGTTTTTTGTGGTGACGCTTGGCTAGGGGCGTATTGTATCATCGACAAACGGCCTTCGAACGTCTGTTTAGGGGGTGACACCTCCTGCGGCCACAAAGCTTGGCTTTGAGCGAGCACGGCGGGATCCAGGGTGCTTTTGGTCGACCGCAAACCCGCCGCCGGGCACATTCCATTCCCGCAGAGGACCTGGGGGCTGTAACGGCATTCCCGGCCCGCTCCCGACGAACAGGGTAAAAAAGAAAAACAGAGGCAAGACTTAGACTTGACAACACCCCAATCCCGGATGCCGACGGGGGATATTCACGGCGACGCCGGGCCCCATCCGGCCGGGGACGCCGGAGGAGGGGGAGGTATCGCGGCGCCGTACGGCCGCGCGTGCACCAACTGCTCCCGCGCAAAGTGCAAATGCATCCTCCGCCCCGCGGGCGGCGCCTGCGAGCGGTGCCACCGGCTCAACAAGACGTGCCAGCCGTCCAACCCGCAGCGCAAGCGCAGCAAGAAGCCGCCCTCCAGCCGGACGGCGCAGCTCGAGGAGAAGCTCGACGGGCTGGTGACGCTGCTGCGGCAGTCTGGCGGGCGGCCGGAGCTCGTTGACATGGCCAACATCTCCGGCGTCATTGGCGGCGGCGGTGGCCCGGCGGGGGTTGCTGCGTCTGCGTCATCGAGTAGTCAAGACGAGGCGTCGGCAGCGGCGGATGGCAGGTATGGTGACCGCGGCAGGGACGACGGAGCTGGAGCTGGAGCCGGAGCCGCTGGGGCGGCACGGGGCACCTCGTTGCCGACGCCGACGCAGACGGCCAGTCCCGAGGGAACGGGGTACGGCGACGGGGACGATTTCCTGCCGTCGCCGGACGAGGCGGAGGCGCTGTTCGAGTCGTTCCGGGGCCAGAATCTGCGGTATTTCCCGTTCTTGCACTTCCGGCCAACGATGACGGCGCGGGAGCTGCGGTCCGAGAAGCCGTTTCTGTGGATCTGCATCATGACTGTTGCGTCGAGGGTGGCGAGCCAGCAGCTTGCGCTGGGGACGCGGGTGAGGCAGATTGTGGGGCAGAAGCTGCTCGTTGAGAATGAAAGGAGTATTGACTACCTGCTTGGTTTGCTGGTTGTCTTGGGATGGTGAGTATTGTACCTAACAAAGATCGACTGGTGCTGACGTATGACAGGGCGAATCATCAGCTGGGCAACAAGCCGTTCATGTGCCTGTTCTGCCAGATTGCCATCGGCCTCGTCTTCGACCTGGGCCTGAACAAGGACCCCGTCGATGGGATGAACCCCTTTCTCTGCTGGAAAGCTGCCCAGGAAAAGGCCGATAGGGAGAAGAATGGGATCACGGCGCCAGCCAGCCTGTTTCTCAAGAACCAGCAACCTCGCACGATGGAGCAGCGGAGGGCTGCTCTCGCGTGCTATATGGTCACCTCCAAGTATGTATCTCTTGTACTTGTACGTCTTCATGATTTTGCTAACAAAGCACACAGCGTGGCCAGCTTCCTCGGCAAGATGGATCCCCTGCGCTGGACGCCACACTTGGACGAGTGCCTCCAAATCCTCGACAGTCACGTCACAGTCCCCTCCGACCAGGCCCTCGTCGCCCTCGTCAGGATGCAGCTCCTCAAGGAAGAAGCGGGCCGTCTATCATGGCGCCCCGAGGTAACCTACGACGCGACCGACGGCTCCCGCACACCGCCGTCAATGTACGTCAAGCTCCTCCAAGGGCAACTCCAAAAGATTCTCCAAAACCTCCCCACCGAACTCCAAAGCTCAGGTCAGTATCCCCCCCCTCTTTCTATCACCCTGCCTCCATTCTGAACTAACACCACCTCAACAGACACAATCATCTCCCAGCTCCACTGCGCCGAGCTCTGCATCCAAGAAATCGCCCTATCCTCCAAGACAAACGCCTGCGTCCCCGCCAACCTGCCCGACGTCGCGCGCCTCGACATCCTCTACGCCTGCCTGCACGCCGTCAAGGCCTGGTTCGAGCACTTCTTCACCCTCCCGCCCGCCGCCTACTACGCCATCCCCTTCACCTTCTTCGCGCAGCTCTCGCAGTGCGTCATCGCCCTCTACCGCCTCACCGTCCTCGAGGACCCCGTGTGGGACCGCACCAGCGTGCGCAACACCATCGACCTCATCGCCACCCTCGACGAGGTCGGCGACCGCTTCATGAGGGTGTGCAGCGAGGCCGGGCTGAACATCGACGTCGAGGAGGGCAACGCGTTTGCCAAGGCCGTCAAGACGATCCGCGGGCTGAGGGGCAACTGGGAGAGCACGCTCGGCCCGTTTGTCAACCCCGCGACGGCGGCGGCGGCGGCGGCTGCTGCTGTGGGGCCGGTGCTTGGCGCGGGGGTGCCGCCGCCGGCTGGGGTCGGGGAGGTGGAGCTGGGGCAGTTTGGGCTGGACTTGATGGACAACCGGTGGTTCACGGATATTTTCACGCCGTTTGATTTCTAATCCGGGGGCAATGGGATTTTTGCATGGGTGATACTATGTATGAGTACACGCGGGACGCGGACTTGGGGGGGCGGGCGTTGAGGCGGGTAATCGAATTTTGGGGGGACGAAACGAATATGCATACGCCGCTCAACGGGCCGGCTTTGGGGGCGGCGGAGACATGGACATAAGCCCGGGATTGTGAAATGGGGAGTACTCACGGGTTTAGTAATTGGGAAATGCGATATTACTGTCCGGGACAAAAGTCCCCTTCTGCTTTCTCTTATTGGGTCTTATCCATCTTATCCCGCTGCATGTTGGCGGGTGTGAGACATTGGCTTGCTTGCTTGCTGACCCGACGGAGTTCACTCCAAAGCCGCATCTGAATCCCATACGTTACGCGGCACGCCCGTCCATCTGTCAGTTACTCAGTCGCTCGATCCTCCTAAAAAGAACAGTCATGCCAAAAACGTGC
Source organism: Colletotrichum cordylinicola (assembly GCA_027406065.1). Lineage (NCBI taxonomy): Eukaryota > Fungi > Ascomycota > Sordariomycetes > Glomerellales > Glomerellaceae > Colletotrichum > Colletotrichum cordylinicola. The sequence continues at coordinate 790,128 of JANVYD010000011.1, read as the reverse complement.
AATCACTGCCAACAAAGACCGGAGCTAAGATGCCCAAACCTGATGCCTAGCGGCTGTGTTGTTGCTGCACCGGTCGTAAATCTGGTAGCCAAAAGATCTCGTAAGCTAGTAACGTTCCGTCGAACCAATAGCGTGCGTGACTCACCCACACCTTCCTTACCCAACATGGGCCGATGTTCAGATGGGTTGGGGTTCGTTCAGCGCTGCAGGGCTGGACTAAAGGCCGGGGTTAGGATGAACCCCGCAGGTGCATGCGGCACGGCACCAGGGGGGGTCAGGGGGGGCCCTCACCTACCCATGTGGTTGTTGGGGCGGAAGAACGGCGGATTGGTGTGGGTTTTGTTTGTCCGCTCCCATGTTAGCCTGTTCGAGAACGATGTGGCATTTGTTTGCATTTTCGCGTGCGTTCGGGTTTGGGGCGGAGTTGGGAGTAGGACCTTGCAGTAGTCCGTAGGCAAGCCAGGCTTATATTTCTCGCATCGTATCCGTGTTGGCTTGGCGATTCTTGTCCTCCGTCACTGGCGTTTTGTGTTTCCTGAAGCGTTGGGTTTTGTTTAGACGCGGGTTTTGCAGACTTTCGACATGGATCGATCTATTTCGCGTAGCTCCGCCAAGGAGCAAGGCTCAAGAGACGGTTTTGCTGCAGATGCGTCACTGGACGAGAAGGACTCGACAAAGATTTCACCACATCGGTCTCATGAACAGGTCGCCGAGATGAAGGATGACGGAGGGAGCACGACAGCCGATGAAGGGGTCATGGAAGGTGAAAAGGAGGGAACCACGAAGGCTGCCGATGGTAGCGACGAGGGACCGAAAGACGAGGAGTACGTCACCGGCATCAAGCTACTGCTTGTTCTTGCGGCGTTGACAGGGACGACCTTCTTGATATTGCTGGACATGTCCATCGTCGTCACGGTAAGTGTCCCCTTGATCGCCAGAGAAGAGTCGATTGCTGACCAGTCCAGGCTGTGCCGCAAATCACCACGACATTCAACTCCCTCGCGGATGTAGGCTGGTACGGCGCAGCATACAACCTGTGTAGGTGAGTAATCTGCATGATCCCACTCCAATCCAAGGCGTATTCTAACACTGGCCAGCGCCGCTCTCCAACCTTTCGCAGGCAAACTCTACACGCACCTTCGCTCGAAATGGATCTACCTCTCTTGCCTCTTCCTGTTTGAACTCGGCTCGCTTATATGTGGCGTCGCGAAATCTTCCAACATGCTCATCGTCGGGCGCGCCATCTCAGGCATGGGCTCCGCGGGTCTCTACAACGGAGCATTGACCATTATCGGGAACTCGGTGCCTTTGGCAAAACGGCCTATGATCATTGGAATCTTGATCGGGCTCGCCAATATGGGACTCGTTATTGGACCTCTTGTCGGGGGTGCCTTGACGGAGTACTCTACTTGGAGATGGTGTAAGTCTCCCTCCCCCATACTGAAAGTCGAGTTGCTGACCTTGAACGCAGGCTTCTACCTCAACCTCCCCATCGGAGGCGTTGTCGCCGTTCTCCTCGCCCTCATCCACATCCCCGACAGAATCTCCGCTCCCCTCCCCCTGCTCGAAGTCCCCCGCCACCTCGACCTGCCCGGCTGCGTTCTCTTCATCCCATCAGCACTCATGCTCCTCCTCGCGCTGCAGTTCGGCGGCAACGACTACGCGTGGAACTCCTCCGTCGTCATCGGCCTCTTCGTCGGCTCTGGCGTAATGGCCATTCTCTTCGTCTTCTGGGAGCACCACGTAGGCGACGAAAAGGCGATGATCCCGCTGGGGATGCTCAAGAAGCGCGTCGTCTGCGCGAGCGCGTTGGTAGGCGGGATTAATATGAGTGTCACATTGGTGGGCAGCTACTACCTGCCAATGTACTTCCAGAGTGTCAAGGGGGAGACTCCGTTTAAGGGAGGTGTGGATTACTTGCCTACGATTTTGGCACAGCTGATTTCTGCTGTTACATCTGGGGCTCTTGGTAAGTTCTTCTCATCATCGGAATAGAAGAGGATAAATACTGACTCGATGTGCAGTTGGACGGATGGGATACTACCTCCCATGGGTTTTCATCGGCGCTGGCTTCTCTGCAGTTGGAAGCGGACTCATCTCGACGTGGGTTCCCACTACCGCAACCGGTATTTGGATCGGATACCAGATCATTCTCGGTATTGGCCGCGGTTCGAGCATGCAAATGGTAAGTCCCATGATTGACCCTCCGAAAGACCCTCGGCTAATGATCATCTCCAGCACATCATCGCAATCCAAGCCAACCTGCCTCCATCATTGCTGTCCGTGTCGATGGCGACGCTGGTCTTCGCCCAGACCCTCAGCGGCGCCATCTTCATCACATTTGCTCAACTCATCTTCACCGAGGGGCTGGGCAAGAACCTGGAAAAGTACGCGCCTTCAGTCAGCGCCAAGACAATCTTGGCTGCGGGAGGCACAGGGTTCAGGGAAGTCGTCAGTCCTAGCGAGCTGCCTGGTGTGGTGATGGCGTACTCGAAAAGCATTAGCGAGGTGTTTTATCTGTGTGTCGCGCTGTCAGGCTGTGTATTCATCCTGGGATGGGGCATGGGCTGGGTTGATATTCGGAAGAAGAAGGCGGAGAAGAAAGGGGACGTCTGAGAGTGATGGAAGGTTTTGATATCACTATTTGTTTGCGTCGGAAAAGCACATCACGAGTTATTGCATGGCTTGCGTGGGAATGGGTTAGACTGCATCCGTTAGACCTGGGGCGTATGTCGCACCAGAGCATCTCCTATCTATTATTAATGTAATCATGACCACTCCGAAACGTTTGTCTTGAGACCCCTCAGCATGCGCAAGAATTATTGAGTATCTCGCCTAGTCATTCCGATGATGCAACAGCGGAACTCAGAGCTTCTTCTTCTCCGCGCCGCTCTTGATCGTCTTCAACGCTGCAAAGGCCCTCTTCACCTCGACTGAACTCTTCACCAGCAAAAACAACGGAATGACGATCCAGAAAGCGTTCATCAGGATGTAGTAGCAGTAAAAGTAGTAGTCCTCCGAGCGGCAGTACACCAGCTTCTCGACAACCTTGTCGAAAGTGCAGGTAGCGTAGTAGAGCACATCGCCGTACAGTTGTCCGAGGCTGATGATCATCTGGAAGGGGTGTCGGAGCGGGTGGTCGGTGGCGATGAAGTAGGCGCAGGCGAAGGACATGGGGCCCCAGAAGAGTGCGGTGATGGACTCCATACAGACCACGAAGGAGTCCTGGGTCAGGTAGCGCGAGTCGGACTTGGAGTACTCTTTCCAGAGCTCGCCGAAGATGTCGGTCATGCGGGGCATGTGGGATTGGTTGTAAGCGAAGTAGCCTAGTGGTCATGTTAGCATCATTTCGTTATATGATGTCGGGGAGGTGGGCAAGGAACCTTCAAAGAAGAAGTGGATGAAGCCGCAGAGGACAAACCACAAGGCCGTGGCAACTTCGCCATTGGAGAGACGCGGGTTAGTCCGCCGGATGATGTTGTACGTCGGAGCGAGGATGGCAATCGTGCCGGCTGCAAAGGTGCTGCAGAGAGCCAGGGCGCCGAGCTTGTTCTCAACGTAGCCCTTGAGGGGGGCGTCCAGGGGAAAGTACGGGTGCAGGGGCATCGTAGCGTTGATGATGGCTTCGGCGGCCATTTCGTGTCTTGTCGTCGTCGTTGTTTTGGCTCTTGTTATTCCTGACGATGATGCAGCTCTAATATGACGGGTGGGATGGGTGATGGGTGTTGGATGTTGTTGAGATGTAGTCGGGTACAAATACCGTTGAGAAAACGAAGGAACACCACGACTGACACCTGCAAGTCGGAGCCCGCGCGGAAGGGGCCCACTTTGGCGCGTCCGGGAAGCTGCGTTCCCGGATCGGCCCATCAGCTCTTTCCCTCGGGCGGTTGCCAAGTGTTTGTCAAACGAACAATTTCATTGGCTGGGAAGGCGTCGCCCAACAAGCGAAATTGCATTGCCCGTCGTATTCGTGTCAGAAAATGCCTTGACCAGCTGAATGACCAAAGATCCCTTGGCCCCGGGGTGCGGAATTTGTTCAATCGGGGGCCCGAGAGCCCGCAATCCGGGGGGTTCACTGCCGATATTACGGATGCCGAATGACGCCCTCCACGCGGAGCATTCCCCGTAGACTTCCAGGTTCATCATGGCGGGCTGCTCCGAATAACGGCCCGGGCGAGAAGAGTAGCATTCGAGAAAGTTGGCACTTGTGGTAAGTATTTCGTAACACAGCCGTCGCACCGATTTCGCGTGACAGCCTCCTTATCGCCGACTTGTACGTCATCTTGTGGCCCCCCAAACTTGCCTTTCTTGGCCACTTAGCGAGGCATCCGCATTTTTCTCAACCACGGTATCACTCGACTGTGAGTATCTCGCAGGTAAAAAGAGCTTTTTCTGTGCGCATTTTCCGAATCATTTACTCTATCATCTGAAAAACATCCAAAATGCAGGCTGTGGAAGGGTTCATTCCTTTCCACCACGAGTCATTCCCCAGTGGCTTTCACTCTCAAACCTGGTACAAGATCATTGGTGACAGAAACAGTCATCATACTCCTCTCATTGTGCTCCACGGTGGGCCTGGCTACACACACCACTACCTGAAGCCTACCTTCGAACTATTTTCTCACAAAACTTCGACGCCCGTCATCTTCTACGACCAAATTGGCAATGGCAACAGCACTCACATGCGGGAGAGAAGGCTAGACGAAGGTTTCTGGACCGCGGAGCTATTTGTGGCCGAACTTCGAAATCTGGTATCCAACTTGGGCCTGGAGGAAAGTTTCTCGCTGTACGGTCACAGTTGGGGGGCTATGCTCGCCTTGAGATACGTCGCAACATGTCAGCCCGAAGGTCTTCGGAAATTGGTTTTGGGAAGCGGCCCTGCGAGTATGGTTTTATGGAAGAGTGCAGCCAGGGGTTGGATATCAGCACTTCCTCCCGCGCAGGCAGCGTTGCTCAAAGACTACCGCCTGGGAAACATCCGAGGCAGTCCCGAGGTCGACCAAGCTTTGGAAGAGCTGGACAAGCTCACGACTCTGATGCAGGGGCCTTTCCCTACCGAGCTCCAGGAGAGCCTCGACTGGCTCAAAAAAGACGACACCGTCCTCGTTACCACCAATGGACCCAACGACTTGTGTGATGCCGGAAGTATGAATGGTTGGTCCCTAGTACCTTCGAGCGCGATTTCAACCTGCTAACAAATTCTGGCCAAAGAACTCGACGTATCCGACGACTGTTCCTTGATTAAAGTCCCAGTCCTGATATTAAGCGGTGACCAGGATGGAGCTACATCAGAAACGATCGCACCTCTTTACGAGAGGCTGCCAAATGTCAAGTGGGTCGTCGTTCCAGGAGGATCTCACATGGTTCACCTCGAACAGCACGAGAGTTATTCCGGTCATATTCAGAAACATCTATGCCAAACACGTCAGGCTTGAACTGCATAATAAGTCGTTAAAATATAGTAGTCAGCAGCTTCTATACATGGTGGCTTAGGAAGCGATGCTGCATCAACCACGAAAGGGTATAAGCCTCTCGCAACCCCGATAACAAATGCGAGCCGTTAGAGACTGATAGTCACGCAAGTTCTAGTACTGGGAAGAGTTTCAGTATCAATTTGATTGATACTTGCCCCACCGAGCGTTTGCCAGGGTGTTTGGTCTGCCAAGCTCTTCTGCATCAACTGGCATAACGGTGTGCGCGAAGTGTCGTTCTACTGGTAAGCGGCCGCCGGCCGGATTGTGAAAGTTTTGACAATGACATGGCGAATAGTGCGAGGCGCAATTGCAGCTTGTATTCGCAACAGATTTCTGTTTGTGAAGTCTGGAAAGGGCTGGGATTCATACCTGTGAATGACTGCCAACTTCTAAAGCCCAATTAAATGGAGATGGCATAACGGTAAGCAGCAGAAGGAACACACAAATTGCAGGGTGACATTGAGCCGAGAAGTAATTGGTTGTTAGCTGCTGACTTGGTGGACGCCTTGACCGGGGTCAGTGGTTTAGTATCACACGGGATTAGGCGAAGTCTTACTGGAACACTGAGCTAAACGTATCGAGGGCCAAGATCTGTTGGAGCTTAGAGGTCATAATTGGCTAGTGACAGTGAAATATTTAATTTCAAGCAGTCTCCGCAGAAGTCTCCCCCAGCAACAGGTTTTCAGACATCGTCACCGAATGTCCCATAAAAGTGTTCCTTTTTGACAAAAGGCTGCATAACACATCTACCAGAGAAAAAGGAAAAGAGGAAAACATCATAGTCCCTCAAATCGCTAATCGTGTTCATATCCTGGATTTCCTCAGTTTGCAATGCGAGCGCCTGTAGCTACCCGGCCCATCAAGCACCCCAGCCTGATACATGTAAATACGACCTAATGCACTACCTACTGATGACCTAGAAAAGACCAAGAATCTCGAGTGAATTCTCAACTAGCAGTTTGTACTAGAACTTCAAATGGGAAAGATGATATGAGGTTTGCGCTTGGCATGCAGCCAGAATAGACTTCTCAAATATGGCAGGTAAGGCTGTGATATATTTTCGCACTAGTTTTGTGTTTCACTCTCCGACTCGGTATGGGGCAAATACACGCGATTGGGGGCGACCTTGCCGGATACCGCCGACTGTCATGTGACGCAAGAAACCCTCCTCTACGGCACCGAGCTAATCCATGCACATGTGGTTCCAGAGAGACGCTGGATAGGTACCCTTCTAACCTAGTGGTGAAATTCGTTTTCTTTGTGCGCATGGCAAAATTGGGCTGCATTACAGATGTGTCTTTAAGCGTCATGTAGCGTTCGATGGCATGTTCTGATCAGATTCCCCAAAAACATCCATGCCTGCCGGGAATGTGCCACGGCTTCAAAATAGGGGGTCCGGTGCAAAGTTGTCCGGAGCACAATTACCGCACGCTGACGTGGCGAAAGAGTTGCCGAGAGGCAGTATTGCATGCTCTGATTGGCCATGTTTCTTCACAAAAGAAACGATAATGCAACCTGCATTAAAATATAAAGTCGGCTATTTTTCTTGCATGTCGGGCAGCAGTACAGAAGCAAGCTTGTTCTCTGACATACCGGTTCTAGTTACTTGCATATTGGGTATCAATAGAAAGAATTTTCCGTATGCTAAACGAATTGGTTTTCCTACCTATGTTCGTTGTTTTCAAACCGTTCCTTTCTCACGAATATCCTTTGACACGTTCCCAGTCAAAAGAAGGTCAACCAACCTATCTTTTTGTCCTTTGCAGTTCTCTGCTGACTTCGATCATACGCATTACGCATTATGGAATATGACGGGTCCGAATGTCCGGAAGAGAGCAACTCAACGGACTGCTTGCTGCGAACATTGCTACGCCTAATGGATGACCAGCGCAAGGCCGACGATGGCGAAACCAACTGGGACCCAATTACTTTCTATTTCACTCTTCCCATCAGTATAATTGCTACTCTGTTCGCTATCACGGCCGTCCTACAAGCTGTTTTGTCTACTGGAAAAGGACGGCGAATGACCAATCAACGAGCGATTGGCGATTGGTCGGATAACACCAAGAGAAACTGGAATTGGAGAAGTTTGAGCTTTGAATACACTACCCGAACTCCGATTTTGCGAGCAGACAGTGTACCAAGGTCTATCGAGGCTCGCAGACAAGAAGATAAGGACAAGGAGCAGGGGGATCAACAGAAGGAAATTGCGGCCGAAAATCCCACAGGAGCCACATGGGTGACAGACGACAACGAGAGACGCGAGTGGGGGGTTATAATGAAAGGCAAAATAGACGCCATCTTTCAGAGAGCGTCATCTATGATTGAACGCCAGATTGGACGACTAGGACACAACCCTTCAGCGGAACCAAGCTCACTCAATCCAGGTGGTCACCGCATACGTCAAGAGGTGTTTGCAGCCACATGGGTTGGATTTTTCTTGGAAGCGGGCTTCAGTCCAAAGAATTTGCCAAGAAGTGGCAAGTTTGTACAGCAGGTTGCGGCTGAGTACTTACCAGACGACCTTATCGCGGCCCCTGCTTACGCACAAGTTGGTCTCATCATCGCAGCTGCAGCGACGGCTGGGGCCCGGAAGTGTGTCATTGATTCCCAATCGGGATATCCCAACATATTCTCTGAACGTTTTCAATTCGAATTTCGCCAACATCCACTACTCGGCATGGTCGGCGCCTACTCACGTTACGACACGGCCTACTCTGGGACCACGGATAATCTCAGTGAGCTTGAGTCAGCGTTGGAATATGGTGCTGGCATCGTTCCTTCATTTCACCCCGCAATAAAGCTGGAGATACACAAAATGTACATTGGGGCACAAAGCCCGCTTCGACTCACTCTGGTATTCGAGAAGCCCGTGTCTTTTGATCTAGAAGTCAGCGCCATTTCCGCTGAATGGGTTCCGGTCATGAGCCTGTTCATCGCGAGAACACCAGACGTTATACCAGCCTTGTTTACAACATCAGTCTTGAGGAATCACTTTCCACTCACGATTCTTGCTCTCAACGGAAGGTACTGGTCAAAGGCCCACCTTCAGGATCCCAGCTTGTTGAAGTTCTCAAAAGGCCAAGGACTCTCCAGCACTAGGTACAAAATAGCAGGGGTCACTGAACTTGATCTGGTTGAAGTGCCGGCATGGGACTCTTTCAAGTGGAATGGGGCCGGATTAGGTCGACGACGAAAGAAAGGGTATATTTTCCAGCCGGATAATGAAGAGATGGAGTTTCTCCAAAGAGCTGCTAAGGCAGCTCAAGATCTCTCCGACAGCAAAGAGCCAGCCGAAGCCGGTCAATCAGTGACCAACCAGGCACGAGCTACAAAACGAACTACGGATGAAACGACTGCGGAGGCAGGTGGAATTGAAAATATGTCAGGAGACACGCAGTCCTTCCAGGGTCACAGCAAGAACGCCATCACTAAAGACCCAAGAGACCAAGTCGTCACAAAGGGCTATCCCATTGTGCTTCGGATGTGCCTCGGCTTACTCTATAGCCCCGAAAAGTTCGATAGCTGGTTTTTCAACCTCCCGCTCGAGGTTCAAAAGTCGATACGGCAAGACACGCTGTCGCAACTCAAATCTGTTGACGAACGGCTCAAGCACAGCGAATGTAGTACGCGTGCGACAATACTCGCTAAATCAGCTTGGCTACTTCTGAGGGCCACTGAGGTCGTCAACAAGAATCGATCTAAAGGCCCGAAATGGACTACAACGTCGAAGGGCTATCATGACATCCAGTCTGATGTGAAGGAAGACATCAATGCGGATCTTTCGGAGTCTGACAACTCATGGTCGAACGCACAAGAACGCCACATTGATATGATAAAAGACATTGCCAATCTTCTTGAGACATTTGGCTTGGGTGAAGCTGATGTCGATTCCACAATCAAGCACCTTCAAATCAATATGGTTCTTGTGACCAGGCTGACCGGCAGGAAAATGCTGAAATCATCAGATGCGAGCAACATTTACCGAATGTTGAAAACCCTGGGCATTATTGTGGTAAATAATTGGAACCCATCTGACGACTGGCCGTCATGGCGACGGCGGGAGCCGCCTGGTATTTGTATTCATGAAGACATTCTTGATGAAAGGACAAAGGAGATTGACGACCTAATTATATACCGCAATCTCATGTTGAATGTTCTACTGAGGACGGCACTCGACAGTACGGAGTCTTTGGAGTCGGGACTTTGGGACAAGGTGGTACCTGTAATCTAATTAGAGATTGCACAAGACGAACAGTTTGGACTACAGAAGACGTGCAAAATTGGAAGTTCGTTCTTAAACCCATCATTCTGGAAACTAAGTAGAAATTGTTATTCCGCATTTTCGAATAACAGATTTTATGATACCTAAGTTAGGAATAATCACAAATACCTTACATATGAAAGAGGGTAGTTGCAGATGTGAATCTGGTTAATTTTGTCTAATTAGTAACTTGAGGGTTTTCTTTGCGATCATGTTAATGAGTTTATGAGCGAATAAGAAAAGCAAGTTCGTTAGAATACATCTAGATTAGGTCCAGCACCACTAGGACTGTGATCAGAAACTTCGTTGCCATGGCCATAAAGCCTCCTAGATGTAATTGAAATACCTGAGCTATCAGTTGTAGATCATGTCTGACTGATACCGATTTGGCAGAGAGGGGGGGGCGGCAGCATTACACAATTGAATTAGCTCTGCGGCCGCTTTAATCACACGAAAGGTCTATTTGGAAATAATACAGCGAAGGATTGCAGTTCCCGAAGTACTAGGACTAATGTCTACAAACGGAAGTAATTTCAATTTTGTGATTTAAAGTGCATATGCTGGAACTGCGAAGCAGGGCAATGCGATACAGTCATTGCAACAAGATCAAAAACTAGGTAGACACCTGTCTCGGTTACGGATCTTAATAACCGGATGATAGCTGTAGGTGTAATACATGATAACCATGCGGCGTGGACAACAAACGCGTAGGGCACTCATCCTAGTCGTTTAAACATACGGCGTAGCTTTACGCAAAAGACCAGTACCCAAGCTCATACACAAAACCTGTCGTCATCTTTGCATGCTGGATTGCGTGATCGAAAGAAACATGCTCAATCGTATCGTTAGGGGTATGAATGTAGGGGTTATGATTTCCGAAAGGCGCCTCAAAGATGAAAGATGACGGATATCCGTTGCGGTTGGCCGATGCATGATCAGAGCAGGCATATCCGCAGACAGTCTCCTCATACGGGATGTCGGTATACTGCACATCATTAGTCCTTCGCCTCCACAGGTCTTACTCGACAGACTTACCGCATCAATCACCCGCTTCATAAACTCAACCTGATCAAGATCAACCCAGTCCGTGACAACACCGAACCTCTCGATCCCATCTCGTCCAATATATCCAACCATGTCCTGGTTGAGCATGGCGACAACCTGGCGGCGGCTTGCATTGTATTGCGTGAAGATATCCTGGCTACCAAGTAGTCCGGCCTCTTCGGCACCATACCAGTGGAACTCCACAGTATTCAGCAACTCCCCAGCCGCGATCCTTGGATCCGTCAAGACGACTCTTAGCACCTCAAGAATCATCACACTGCCGGAACCGTTGTCATCAGCTCCAGGTGCACGTCCTGCCCCTCTATCTCCAGAGATGACGGAGTCCAGATGGGCGCCGACTACAACAGTGCGTTGATTTTGGCCAGGGATCGTGACAATGATGCTGGGCTGCGACCAAGCAGTATGTCTCACATAACGGACATTGGCGGTAGGATGTCCTGCAGCATCGACGATGGCGGAGATCTGGCCGAACAGCCACTCTGCAGACTCAACGCCCGTGCGAGAGAGGTAATACCTGTTGTGGAAGGCCGAGAAACGCTCCAGATGGGCTTGCATGTGAGACTTGTCAAGCTTGGGAATGAGCGCGTTGACGTGGCATGTCTGGTTCATTTCCGTCGGGAACGGAAGGGCCGCAGCCAATCTGAAATCTCCGGTTGACGCCGCAGGGGCGTCAGGCCATTCCGTGATGTCGAAGAAGTGGATGCGTTTCTGGATGTGTTAACAAAGGCATGTAGAGACAAACATGCGGCTACGTACGTCCATCATCTCCCACTTCTCCTCCTCCGTGACAGTGACGGTTTCGCCAGGCGCGGTCTCCAAGGTGAAGAGCTTGGAGGCATCGCGCGCGATAGACTCTGCCGCGGCAGAGGCAGCAAGACCCGCGAGGAAGGTTGTAGCGCGCATTGCAACAGGCGCTTTAAGCGGAGAATGAGACTTGAAAGCGACGACGTGGAGCGGCTGGTACTTCAGATGACACTATTGCGACTTTGGAAAGGGGAGTGCGAAGACTAGAAATATCCCCTGGAGCCCAGCGCCAAGCTTGATGAGCCCGCATATGTGTGAACCATGCGGTGGTCAACAACCCTAAAACTCAATTCAACATGTCCATCGTCTGTGATGGAAATTCGCTTGGCGGCTGGGATGTTTGTACTCTGAGCTGCATGTAAGACTTGGTGGTTGCCCGAACCCCTCACCGTAAACATCTCCCCGCGCGATTTCGTCCTTGGCCAAAAGTCACCTTCCGAATACAGTCAGTCTTGGCATCTCAGCAAAAGTGCCCGACGTCGTCGACTTGGGAGCAACAGCAGATTTATTCAAAGAATAAAGGCAGGCAAGTTTCTGTTCATATGACCGATCATCCGGCATTCCGAGTGATTGAGGTAGCCAGCAAATCCCCCACACAGTCAAGCGAACGCTGCGAGGTTGTGACGGCACCAAAAACGACGCAGATGGAAGATCATCCCAAGCGCTCGGAAGCCCGGGCCAAGAAGTTCACGTTCTTGGCTACACGATATCACCTCATTCGGGACACAGCATCCGTACCTGCAGATTTCCCAACCACAATCTGAGCATGCTCCCGATTACGTTGATAACAGCTGACCATGGATGTCTCGGGAACCTGCCGAGTATCGTCTCCTCATCCCCGGCCTCGGCACGCTGGGAGCTTCTGAGTATGTTCCCTGTGCAGGTAAAAACAATGAATACTTTGAAGCTGCATGCCGAAGGATAATAAATTATTATCTTCGTGTAATATCTCTCTGCAAGTTGAATGTAGCTAAAATTTCGCTTTCGTCATGGATTGGTCAAAATATTCACTTAGAGTCAATCAAGCGACACAGCCTTGATCATGGGGACTCCATTCTTCAGACGGTCGCTCTTCTGACTTCTGTCACCGTGCTGTTATGCACCACCACCAGGAAATCGACATGCAATACAAAAGGAGATTATTCCAGGGAAGAGATAGAGAGAGAGATAGAGAGACCCAATTGTAAATGAGTTGTTATTGTTCTGATAAACGAGGAATTGTGTGGCGGTACCGTCAAGGTGCCTTATGGCAACGTTCAAAGCATCCGTCAAGGTTGTGAAATTGTCTGCATGCCTACCTTAGTATAAGAGAGTCAACGGTACGTCCGCGCAGAAGGCCATCCATGATTGCCTACGATTGTCGAAATTTTCTCTTCTGCCAACAAATACAAAAATTTGACAACCTCTCCTCTGACAAAAATAGCTCCACCAAAAGGACCAAATTCTTTCCGCTTCAGAGACCATCACCACAACCGTCACAATGTGGGACTCGCTTCCCAATGAGTTGAGACTCCATATTCTCGAATACCTACTGGCTCTGAAACCTGACCGCTTGGCGCCGTACGCCACGTTGTGTCGACCATGGCAGCACTGCATCGAGCCCATCCTATTCGAGGAAGTCACGCTTTACGTGACGACTGCCAACATTTTGTCGCGCAAAACGACGCCATCAACACTCGCCAAAATGATCCGTGGCCCAAGGACAAAGGACCTCAAAAAGCTGAAGATCGTCATCGACTTTGATCCGACAAGCTTCACCATCGTCACGGATGCCCTCAAGCGCCGCATGCAACTCGGCGCTGCCTTTGCGGATGTCATCGACGGTACCTTCGAGGCGATGCGTGGCTGGACACGCGAGCAAGCATTCTTCGATCTCGAGATCCACGAGGAGCGATCGTGCGGCCATCATCTGATACACTACGGAAGCAAGCTCGCAGGTCGGCATGAGAAAACTATCGACTGCGTGCGGTCTATTCGACACAAGGAGTACAACGCTGACAGATGCGGTTGCTGCTCATATAAAGGACTCCTATCGATGATTTGCTCGACAATGTCGAAAGAATTGAGGGATATCGAGTTCGGATTTCAACGGTGCGACATCAGGAACCTGTCGATCTTCAAGGAGGGATTCGACTTTGTCCCTTCGGGGTTAAAATCGCTTACTGTGAGAAACATGACCCCGACCGGCTATGATCCACGTGATCAAAGATATGATAGGTTCTATCCGTGTTCGTCGTCGATTGCTAAAGTCAGCAAGAACTTGGAGACCCTCCAAATTTCAGATCCTGTTGAAAATCTCTTGGGTGGCGAATTTGGGTTCATCCCTAAAGCTCCTGACTTTCCATGGTGGCCGAACCTCAAGTCTCTCTCCGTAACGTCAACTCGGTTGAGAGACTTTGCGTCCGATGCCCAAGCTGAACTAGATTGTATGGCAGAGGTCGCGCAGAGAATGCCACAACTACGATGGCTCGAACTTTGGTGCATCGGAACCAATATCGTTCACCTGGACAACGCGGGCCGCTTCCTGTACAGGGTCAACCCAGGTGGTGCTGATCTTTTGTGGGAGGCAGGCTGGAACTTCAGTTTTCGATTAGATGTGAGACCGTGGCACAAGTTGGCTGGTTTTCATGGGAAGGTGCTACACATAATACGTTCTGATTTGGAATTTACTGATGGAAGCGATCTATGCCCTTACATAAAGTTGCTGGATTTCTTCGAAAAGCGGCTGCATTCTGCGAAAGACGTTCAGCAAAGCAAGTATAAGACACTGACTGATACGACAACAGATGGCGAGGTATCTATATGAACATCGAACGACTGCATCATTTTGGAAGGCTACAAGCTTCTAGGCAGTTTGAGCTCCTATGCGGTTCGCAGAAACATTTGATAGTCACAGAAAACATGATAAGATAAGTAGGGACCACGAAACTAATAGCGTACACCAAGAATTCGCCTCGATGACACGTTCGTATATACGGGAAAGTTGCCAGGGAGTTGTGCATGAAATTATTCCCGCCGAGTTGGCTGTTGACAAGACCAACGGGCTAGGGACGTTATTCCGATGATAACATCCATATGTACGACGGGGGTTCTGGCTGATGGCCTCTTCTTGCAAGTCGATGCCTGCACCGACCCTGATGGTGATGTCGTGACTCGTCTGCTAGCAAAGGTCCGCATCAGTGACGCATAGGGCTCTCGCTCGCGTTCTGCACCATCAGGGTGAGGACGAGAAGCTGGATTCCCATGTGAAATGGGAATCTGAGTAAGGGGCGCTCATGGCTGAAGTCGACCTTGAGGACAACGTCATTTCGGTGTCAGCTGTGTCTGGTCGCGGCAAGTTCATGTCACGTGCAGCTTCCTCAAACCTCCTCGCTCTTGCGGCCTGCCTGCCCGGCACCGTACTTTCCACAGGCGGGCAGGCACATAGGTACCTTAAGGTAAGGTAGCCAGGTACCTGCATTATGTAGGCTGGACCTTCTGTCAATGGCAGGCACAGCTGGAAATCCTCTTCTTCTGGCGCTACGTCGGGTGCTTTTAAGTAGGTACGAGTATCTGCTCCTTCCTCTCGGGCTAGATGTGCTTGCTTATCTATAGGTACCACCAGTCTGTTAGTCAAAGACGAGGAAGGTGAGATCGAGAGCAGCAGGTGCGAGTCGCAACCCCAATCGCCCCCCCGGAAAACGTATAAGTAGACATCCCTCCCACCGACCGTCACATCATCATCAACATCAACATCCGTCCCGCCACCCCACACAAGCTTTTCTGTCAACATTCATCCAGCCACTTCAAGCAAGCCTTTTGACAACTTCATCCATCCAAAGCCAACGAAATGCAGTTCCCTACTCTCATCGCCGCCACCATCCTCCTCGGCCTGGGCGCCACCGCCACCGCCGTTGCCGTTCCCGACACCGACGTAGCGATGGCCGCCAGCGTTAGCGGAAACAAGCACTACGGCGTAAGTGATACCCTCATCAGCCTTAACACGACACCAAAGCCATCACTGACACGCAATTCCAGAGATGCCTCTCCGGTGTGAACCAGTGTGTCATCAACGAGAAGTGGGGAGAGCGCAGAGTCGACTGCAGGAACCCGGTATGTGGACCCCTCGAACCCCATCCTCTGCGATGTTCCTGATGCTGACTTGTGACATCATTAGTGTTCGAGAAATGGTGCGCGCTGCAGAGAGCCACGCCTGCGTCACAAGGCGCATTGCTCGTGAGCTCGCCAGAGTCTACCATCAGAGCTGGCTGGCCGGCTACATGGCGTCGAAAACGGCGTTGGCAAGAATATTGGAATGCTTGGAGAGGTTCGTGGGAAGGCACGACAACGTGGCTGGCGTCTTCGAACGAAAACACCCCTGTATCGAGCACAGGATGGGATGCTGTTGACGGAACAAGGGAAAAGTGGGTTGAGACCGAGTAATGATGCCGAGTATCAATAAATGGTAGCTGAATAACAAGAAAAATACATCCTCCTCACATTCATGCACAAGTGCTCGTCCCTGACATCGTGAGTCTATCCTGACAGCAAAGGTTGCGTTTCCATATCCCCATGCTCTAATGTTGATCTTCCGAGAGCAATCCAGAGAAGCGTACCCTGGACGATGGAGAACAGACCGTTGCTGACCACTGGCCATCCAACCAAACGATACCATCCGTCGTAGGACGGCGAGTAGGGAGGATACCTGACCCGGATCATCCATGAGAATGCCAAGAATGCAAAGACGACGGTCTGCGTTGCGAAGCCTGGTACACTGATAGCCCCAGGGCTTGGCTGGCGCTGTATCTCTCGAGCTTGCGGGATGGCAGACGCGAGCACGATTATGCTCGACACGGGTAGCAGGATGAGGTAGTGACCCATGACGAAGAGGTCGCGGCCCCAATTCCTCGGTTCCGAGCGCGAATCGGGGAAAATGGCGTCGAAAATGGCCGGGACGAGGGAAATCAGAATGAAAACGACGTAGATGGCGCCGACGCTGTACCGCGTGGCTTGACGTCTGGCGTTTGATGCCGAGTAACGAAGGCTTAGAAGCAGTCTGGCCGCATGTTAGTCACCCGACGTCTCCAAGAAGCAAGGAATGCTTGGGGGTCTGCTTACAGAACAAGGGAGCACAGCCAGACAACGACGAGCTGGACGAAGTTGAGCCAGTCGCCTGCAGTTGCGGGATCGTTGACAAAGGCATCTCCCCGAAGTCTGCCCGTGTCATTGACGTTGAGAAAGAAGCCCAGGGTTAGCTGCTCAGTGGCGCTGATGAGGTTGAACAGGACGTAGTACAATGAAAGACCGTCGCAGTGGCCTTGTTCGAGGATGCGGTGGTACTGGGGAAGGTACGACGCGATGGTTGCGATGCTCAAGGCTCTGTGGGGTATCAGCATCCGTTCGGGTCTGGAGTGGGTGGTCTTGATATTTCAGTGATGGGTGAACAGGATGCTTGTCTCACATTCTGGCCCAGTTTGGAAGAATATTTGGTACCATGGCTTCGCAATGCTTCGCGGTTGAGGGTCAAAAGGCGGTCGCTTGAGTCGAGCTGACGGGTTGGGCAATGCGACCGACGGCGGTTGGATGGCACTAGCGGCGGTCGATGGCTGGTCCAACTAGATCAGAAACGATAATCGCACTGCAAGAGATGATATCCTGGATGCAATAGACGAACAAAATCGAGATGTGGCTGCCTGTCGCGGGTAGAAATCTTCTCGTGATGGTGGGTGATCCTGTAGGATTCCTTCATTCCGCCACGTGGGCCGGCGAATCATGCAGACCAACTCGGCCAAGACGTGAAGTCGGGGAACCGATGATCGGTGGGTCGTTTGCCTCTCCCGAAGCTCGCATTTCTCCAACATGGTTGATAATCCATCAGATACAAGGGAGAAATCATCGCGACTTTGGTGTTGTTTATCTGACAGAAAAGTTAGGCAGGTGCAAAGAGACCTTCGATGGTCGTGGCCGCGACCGCCCCGCCTCGGTTGAGCAGGGGGACAGGCTTTGAAGCGATCGTGGAAGAAAACACCAAAAAAACATCATCACGAGTCAAGTCAATGCGAAAGAAGTTCTGCGTTGCATAAACCGTACGCATTATCGGGCTACCTATTAAAGACTGCAGCATAATCTGCCCTATGACCACGGCGCGGAGCCACTGATACAATTAATCATCTCTGCAAGTCTGCATCTCTGCCCGTCCGTCTCGAAAACCTCAAAAGTCCTTGTCTCAAACCACTGATACCACTCCAGAACCCGGAAAAGGAAGAACCTAACGGCAAACCCTATCCGAAAGAAAGAACCGAAATCTCTCTCTAGGGGTAGATCTGCCAGGCGCCCTGGGTCTTGTTGCCGAACTGCTCCTCGAGGTCGCAGCCGATGTTGCCCCAGCCACGCATGCGACCGTGGGTGTTGTCGAGGTGCTCGATGGCGCCCTCGAGAAGACGCTCAATGTCCATGTTGCCGATGACGCTGAAGTAGCGCGGGCCGTAGGCGAAGTGGCATGTCTGGTACTTGATGATCGGGGTCAAGTCGCCGACGCGCGCGGCGCGCACCTCGTCCGCGTTGAACATCCAGAACTTGCGGTGCTCGCGGATGTAGATCATGAGCGTCTTGCAGTCCTCGATGAGGGCCGAGTCCTTGTGGGCGCCTCCCATCCAGATCGTCTTGCCGTTGCAGCGCTTGGAGGGGCCGAGGGGCGTGATGACCTGCTCGGATCTGTCGCCGAGACTCTTGACCTCGGACCGGACGTTTCCGTTGACCTGGAAGGTGGCGTTGTTGCCGTTCTTGTTAAGGACGGCGACGTCGACCCAGTGGGCGCCATCGTCGGCGGGGGCCTTGGGCTCGGTGGCGTTGGCCTCGACGAGCTTGATGTTGCTGTAGTCGGGGGTCTTGAAGGCCTTGGCATCGATGTCGTCGCGGCGGTCGAGCTCGCCAGAGGGGAGGTTGGGGTTGCGCCAGAAGAGGCTGAACTCGCCGTTGTGGATGGGCCTGCTTCCGTCGAGAATGCACCAGACGCCCATCTTGCCCGTGAGGCCGCCGTCGGCGGTGCTGCACTCGTCCCAGCGGATGACGTTGTCGACGAAGCGGAGCATGTCTCTGTTGCTGATGACGATGCCGGGCTTGGTGGTCTTGAACATGATGCCGCAGGTGCCGTGCGCAGCGAACTTGGCCCAGTAGCCCACGTCACGGTCCTTAAACTTGACGCGGGCACTGTTGTTCTGGACGAACTTGGCGAGTCTCTCGCAATCGGTCTGGCGAGGGATGTTGGACTCGGACCAGGAGGATGTCAGCCAGGTGGGCTTGCAGTAGGGGCCCTCCATGTCCTCGCCGGTGGTGAGCTGGAAGCGCTTGGCGAGGGTGTTGTCGCTGGCCGTGGTGTTGGCGAGGGTGCTGTTGCTGGCCGTGACGTTGGCGAGGGCGCCGAGGTTGGTCTCGATGGGGATTCTGTCGTTCATGATGTAGGCGGACGTGTCCTTGGGGATCATGTCGGCAGTCTTGACGACGAGAGGGCCAAGGGCCTTGGCGTCGCGAATGTCGAGGGCGCTGTCGCCGGCCAGGGACTCGGTGGCGGCGCGCTCCTGGAGACGCCAGAACATAGGAGCCCAGCCAAGCTCGCCGTCGACAACGGCGCAGTCAGCTTCACTAGAGGCGGAGAGGCGGCCATCGACAGTCCAGGCGCGGCGGTTAAGAGCGCTCTCGAGGAAGCGAGTGACATCGGCGTTGCTGAAGACGACGTCGCGGTTGAAGGTCTGGCTGCGGAAGGCACAGGTTCCGACCCAGAAGACCTCGGCCCAGCGGGCAAGGTCGGCGTCGTGGTCCTCGAAGTAGACCAAGGCGTTGTGGGCCTTGACATAGTCGTGGAGGGCCTGGCAGTCGTCACGACGAGGCATGCCGGCGCCGGCTCTCTTGGTCGCGCGAATGGTGCAGAGCTCGGCGTAGCCCTTGGCGAGCTCGATCTGGATGTGCTTGGCGAGGAGGGAAGGCGAGTTGCGCATGTCCTCGACCATGGCGAAGCCCTTGCCGATGTTGAGGATCACGTCAGAGCCATTGGAAGCCTTGAACGTGATCTCGCTGGCGGCGACAGGGGCCTGGCGAGAAGCGCTGGCGACGTCGACGGGGATGACGACCGCACCGGCTTGAGCGGCCAAAGCCACGATGGGAGCGAGAGCCTTGCGCATCGCGAGATTGGAGAATGGTGATGCTTGGAGTGAATTGACTTGGGAGAAGCAACGAGAAGAGGAGATCCCGAAGGAGAAGAGACGCTTCAGAGCGCGAATCGCAGCAAGGAGAGGTGGGATTGGGATGAAAATTTCCTTCCAAGGAGACGCGAGGTCCTGAGCTTGGTGTGGAAGAAAATTGGGAGTGGTGTGGGAGGAAGAGAAAAATTTGCTGTGTGGCCTTGGAAAAGGTGAAAGGTGAAGGTGAATTGAGGAGGGACGGCTGAGGGGGGGTAGTTTGAGGGACGCAGGGCGGCACCACCACAGCACAATATTCGCTTATTCTTGCTGTGAAAGAACGAGAGGGTCGCCAGGAAGCGAATGAAAACTTTGACGAGGAAGCTCTGGAGGAAATTGAGGCTGATGAAGACTTGAAAAGACAGGCTAAGCTATGCTGTGTCTGTTGCCAGGGGGCTGCCAAGACCTGAGGCGAGGCAAGGTGAGAGGCAAGGTGAGACTCGTCGATGATAGATAGGTGGGAAGCCACCACTTGAAGAGATTTTACCACTTCCTTCTGGATTCAGGAGGGAATTTCACCTTGCGCAATGAAAACTCTGCATATTGAATATCAATATCGTGGGCGTGGGCGTGGGCGAGGGTGGGGACGCTGGTCCTAGGGTTCATCCCGTGCGGCTGGTGATGGTGGCATCCTGGTGCAGCTTGGTGGTGATGAGGCATGGGCCCGCTTGACGACTCAGCGTGCAGTCCATCACATGGCAGAAAGGTACGTACGTCTTTGAAATCATTGCTTATGACTCCCAGCAAGGGGATGCACTTGATAAACCAGGAAACCGTTACAGATGTGCGAGGCACAAAGGCATGTGTATGCATCCATGAATACAAGAACGAGTCACCCAGGCTATCAATATTTGGCCGAGAATCAGTCAGGTTCACTTGAGAACCTGAGATAGTATTCCCCCTCAAAAGGAAAACAGACCCCATTCCTCAAGACCAACAACTTTAGCACAGATGTTAAGAGCATTCCATCACATCAGATGGGTGTGAAATTTAACAAGTCCTGCATGAACTGAGCTGCTAAGATTTCGCAGCCAATCAGACTCTAACAAAGTAACAAGAATGAAAGAAGACAAGAAACACCAGGGGCACTGTTGTATAAATCCAAGCTCTTTTATTGGAACAAAGGACTAGTCTCTTAGGGACTACTACAACTGCAACGTTTCTTCCAGTTTGATATCCCCTGCAGAAAAGCCTACCATAAAGTGGTATAGACCTTCCACAAACCTTTCCCCACGAACTTCCTGATCCCAGATGCTGAGATCATTCTTCGAAATAATCAATTCCACGTCTTTACTACTGCCAGCTTGAACTTCCAGCTTGGTGAAGGCTTTGAGCAGCTTGGGTGGCTCCTTTGCCTCGTCAGGGTATCCAACATACAGCTGCACAACCTCTTGTGCGTCCATAGCGCCGTCATTAGCCAATGTCACTGCAGTCATGACAGCACTTCCATTGCTTGAAAGCTTGAGGCCGCTCAGGCTGAAGTTGGAGTACGTCAAGCCGTGCCCAAATGGGAAAAGGGGCTCGACACCACTCTCGTCGTACGCCTTGTAACCCACGTACAGCCCTTCAGCGTAAGGAACGTCTATAGAAGTGTTGATCTGGATGGTATCGTTCAGCTTGGCTGGAAATGTCATCGGTAATTTTCCACTCGGGCTGATGTCTCCGAAAAGGAGACGTTCCAGAGCCAGGCCGACTTGCTGACCGGGGTACCAGATGTCCATCACCGCGTCCACGTCCTCAATCCAAGGCATGAGAACAGCAGAGTTGGTATTCAGAACCACGACTGTCTTTTTCGACTTTCCAGCAAGCCGACTGATGAGCGCGTCTTGGTCACCTGGAAGGGACAGACCAAGCCCGCTGTCGGCACCCTCAGACAACCGATCCGAGGCAAAGACGATGCTGATATCAGCCCAATGAGCGAGCTCGTCGGCGTCTGAATCTCTTGTCTGGTTGCCTACGTTGACGCCAAGAGTGATTCCATATCCCCCCGTGGAGAGCGAGTAGCCCATGTCGTATCTCAACGTGAGCTTGACTTCGGCTCCGGCCTTGAGATCCGCTGTGCCTTGGACGAAGTTGCCAAAATTGGCGTACGACATGTTCGCGACGAGAACTTCATCCAGGTAGAGAAGGGCAGTTCCTTGGCCGTACATGGAAAAGTGGTAGGTGCCGGTCGTGTTGGGGAGGAAGGTTCCCTCGTATACCGCGGAGAAGACATCTGGATATGCCTGCCACAGCTGCGAGGGATAGCTTGCAATAGTGATGTTCGGAATGAACTCGGTCGCATTGACGGGCCCGGAAAAGTCGGTCGTCTTGTAGTACGTCGCGTTAACGCCGCCGTCCTTGAACATTGATGACGGAATGGTGGGAAATTGCCCCGTACCCGGGTACGCTTCTGAGTACTTTACCGAGATGTTCTCGGCGCTCCCACGGCGAGAAAGCGCATCGAAGGGTGCTTGAACAACCATAGTCGAATCAATGACAAAACCTCCGTGGTTCTCAGAGACTTGGTTCTCGGTCGTTGCACCGATGCCAAAGACGGCAATCTTGGTGTATTTCTGAGGCGACAGAGGCAGTGTGATGTCGTCGTTCTTGAGAAGCACGGCGCCTTCTTCCACCATCTTCTGTGCGAGGTCCAGGTGCTCTTGTGTACGAACATGAGCCGTCGAGTCGCCAGTGACGGGGTTGTCCACCTGTCCCAGCTTGAACATGTACCTCCAGAGCCTCTTGACCATATCATCAATGCGCTCTCTCGGAACAGATCCGTTGTTGACAGCTTGGACGAGGAGGTCTCCATAATACGCAGGAAACCCGTAGCTGTCCGTCAAGTCCCCGCCAGGCATGGAGATATCCAACCCAGCCATGACGGCAGGAACCGTACTCCTCGTCGAAAAATACCAGTCCGCGACGACGAAACCTTCAAAGCCCCATTCCTGGCGCAGCGTAGTGTTGAGAAGCCAGTCATTCTCGCAGGTGAAGTCGCCGTTCAGTCGGTTGTACGAGCACATCACGCAAGCCGCGTCCGCCTCTTGCACACTCGCCTTGAAAGCAGGCAGATAGAGCTCGTGCATGGTCCGCTCGTCAACGACCGCGTTCACCGTTACCCATTCAGGGCCCAACCCGAAGCGGTTGGTGTCCTGGTTGTACGCCGCGAAATGCTTCGGGCAAGCCAAGGCGCCCTGGCTCTGAATGCCCTGCGTCACCGCAACAGCCATACGGGCAGTCAACCAGGGGTCCTCGGAGAGGGTCTCAGCCGCGCGAGCCCACAGCGGTGAGCGGAGGATGTTGATTGTCGGGGCGAGGACGATGTTGCGTCCTTTCCCCATGTGCTCTTGTGCAAGCGCCTGGCCGTAGTCGTACTGGATGGAGGTGTTCCACGAGGATGCGGCCACGACTGGAGCCGGGAAGGTCGTGACGTTGTTTAGGGAGTTGCCGACTCCTGCCGGGCCGTCGCCCATGCAGATGTCGGGGATGCCGAGGGTCGAGTTGCCCTGAATGTGACCGATGCAAGCGTTGACGCCAGTTCCATTGTCGGTAAGCTTTGAATTGGTAAGTACCATGAGGAGAAGACAGCGGATGGGGCAGGCTTACCTCCGTGTCGCCTTGGACCATGGCATGCTTCTGGGTGTCATTGAGCTGCGCGATGAATGACTCAAGGCGCTCTTCGAATGGGAGTATCTTGTCCAGCCATGGTTGCACCGCCAGAGAGGTTGACGCCCATGAGGCGAGTAACAGCGTTGACGAGGACCTCATGATACCGTCTGTGAACCGCGAAGATGTCCGCAGAACGCCAGTAACTCAAACAATCTGGTGGTGGACCATAGGTGGCTCCATGAACTCGAAGTTCGACTCTTGCATGAGACTTGCATTGCATATATGCTGCTTGCTATCGTTCATCTGTTGTTTAATTTGACCCTCTTTGACCTCGTGATCCTTCGGACCGGGATTGATGGGCGGTGTGCGGGCTGGTCCCCGCGCCGGCCTTTCAACTGCAGCTGTCATTATCGTAGAAGACCGGCCATTGCAACCCTAAAATTCGGCGTCGCCATTGGCATATCGGACTTCAACTCCACTGATAGACATGGAAGATAGGACTCCGGCTAAATGCGATATAGAATCCGCGTACCCGGGCAACGGAGTTGATGTTTTTCTTGCATGGGAATCCTGGCTTTCTCATGTCGGGTTTACCAGTGCCACGGCCCCGGGAATATCATCGAGAAGATTAGGATCTCTAGATGTCTAAGTCCATGGCCAGAGATTGACTGTTATCATCCCGTATTTCAAATACAACACGACGGTAAAATGTCATTAATCAGGCAACGTTGCCTAGGCTGGCGTCGGATGGTCTACCGATATTCTCCACCGCAGTCGCCCATGTCCTCAAACATCTCCATCCTCTTGCTCCTCTTCAAAATCTGCTCGATCGAGACGCGATCGTCATCATCCAGAGACCAGCCGAGTGCAGCTGTATTCTCGTCCGCATGCTCACTGATACCCATGCGAGCACCCACAATGACGGCACCGACATAGGGGAAGTCCAGCACCCAGCGAATCGCAACTGTAGAGAGACCGACGCCGTGCTTAGAGCTCACGGATTTCAACGTCCGCAGAAGCTCCTGGAAGAGCTCCCATCCACCCCAGCTTCTGATCATGGCGTAGTACTTGCGCTGGCTTGGGGTGATCGTCTCGGCGTAAAGATCAGGTTCGTCTTTACCAAGCCACTTCTCAGCAAGGAAGCCGCCACACTGTGTTTCGAAGATTAGCACTTATCCAGGAAGCGAGATGCAATTATCCCAGTAAGACTCACCAAAGTCCCGTATGTGAGAAGCTTTACATTGTGCTTCTCACACACCTCGCCCATACGCACGACGGGCCTAGAGTCAATCAAGGAGAACTGAAAGCCTATTAGCTTACTTCTCATCGTGAACCGGAGGCCGGGCTTCCTTACCTGGACCTGATTTGAATGAATCTTGATGTCATGAGAAAGAATGTTCTCCATGTGGTGCGTATCGAAGTTGCAAAGACCCAAAGTGCCAACTCGTGCATCTTCCGATAAGAACCGCAATGCATCGATGTATTGAGGATCCTCGTACTACGTAAATGTCAGGCATTAGACTTGCAAAATATTTACAAAACATTGTTTTACTCACAAATTGCCAGTGAAATTGCAGCAAGTCAATCTTGTCTGTCTGCAGTCGCCTGCATCTCTCGGAGACGTTGGCCTGAACAGCCTCACGGGTGACGGTCATAGGATTGAACACACAGTACTTGGTACCGGCGAATGTCGCTCCCTTGACAGGATATGAAGAATTGAAGCGTCCCTAGAAATCCTGGTTAACTTTCGATCTTACCGAATGCCCTCGAGGCCACTTACAAAGACAATCTCCGCATCGCCGTAGTGGTCGGCCATGTCAAAAGCAACCAATCCAGAGCTGACATATTGTGAGAACTGGGTAATGATTTTGGAAGTCGGTGCTGAACCCCAAGATGGGCTTGACATTTGCCATAGCCCCGAGAAGATTCTGGGGAGTTTGCGCCCGTTCATCTCGAAGGTCTCTTTGGCTTCAGGAGGAGCCACCTGCAGGGTGTTGTCTGGCGTATTGAGATCATCAAAGGCCGGAACCGGGACTCCCAGGAGGATGCAAGTCGCCGTCAATGCCCGCGTGTAGGGATAACCGAGACCTTTTTCGCTCGCGGTTGCCTTGCAGTCAAGCAGAGCCTGATACAGGCTATTCAGGAGTTTTCGCTCCTCGTCCAGAAGGTTAGATCGTCCAGCCGAGAGAAGGATCTTCTCGATGGCAGTTATCAACTGCACGACATCTCCGTCGATGGATGCTAAAAACTCCTCCGTGCTGGTCCCTTGGCTTAGGAGTAGATTGACACCCTGCACAGTCAAGTTGCCCATGAGGGTGATGCTCTCATAACTGAGACCGCATCCCATCATGCACCGAATTGTCTTTTGTGTCGCCTTCAATGACGATATGTCCAGACTTGTAGACTGAGCCTGGACCTTTGGGAGTGCAACGTCTTGGATGTAGCTCCTGATCTCTGCTTCGAATGTGGACGTGATTTCTGGATGAGAAGCCAACAATGAGCGCATGATAACTCGCATTCCCTCAGGCGTCATGTTCGTAATGATGCTGTCGGTCATCATATTGACATGGGCCGTTTTGACCCTGCGGGCCCCTGAACCTGCTGCCATCTCGACCGTGGATTCTGTGAACAATCTTCGAATGATTTGATGTCGACGCAATGCCGTCCTCAGGATGCTGCCAAATGGCGTCGTACAAACACAATCTCGACTCAAAGGCAAGTGTTGTCGTCACAGCGCGGGAATAAGCCACCGTCGTTAAGGATTCCCGTCGCCGGCGTTCAAACCGGCCTGTGGAATGCCGGCGAGAGCTTGTTATCGGAGTTGGCAGGGAGCCAGTGGGAAGCGGGGAAGCGGAGGGGACGTTTTGGGAGTAGCGCCGATAAGTTATCATGAGACATGACCGCGGGGACCCTGTGTTGAAGAGCCGACGAGATACCGCAGGTGGGGTTTTCCGAAATTGGGCCGGGCTTCATCTGATCAATAAGACACCGACGGCGGCAACTATCGCCAGGTCGTGGACCACACAGTTCAATCCAATCAATCGACTTTGCCCGGCTGGAAAGAGACTATGGAGGCCCTCAGTGAGGTCCCACGGGGACCAAAGTCCGTGTAAGCTCCATGGGTGTACGTGATGATACGTCAATGCGCGAGTGCTGATGAGTTGATGCCGAATTCAAGTGTCAAGGCGTGCTTGCCGTGCAGAACTGTCAAGATGCGATGCGTTGTTGAGCAGAATGAGACAACTTGTGCGCGTTGTTCGCGCAAGTCGCTTAATTGCGTATTTCAGGATCATCGCCGGGGACGGAAGCCTGGAACACGGTGGGTTGCGTCGTTCGAACAGTCATATTACACAAACCATGTCGCTGACGCTCAATTTGGTGCTTCAGGATTGCGAAGAGACACAGCACCTCTTCCAGACGTTTTGCTAGCACTCCTCCGCCTGAACAGACAAGTTCAACTGAACAACCACAGAATGATTCTACTGCAGTGACGGCAGTTCAAAAGAGTCCCGATTGGGACAACGGCACGCTCCAACCAGCCGGAATATTCAAGAGTCAAACTACTAGGAAAGGCTTTTGTCTTGGAAGTATCTTGAACGCGTCGGATTCGACAATACCAGAGACTAGAGAAGACGACTCAGCAATCCCTCCAGATGATCCTATTCAACTTGGCTTGGTCAATCTGTCCATCGCTTCGTCCCTATTTGAGAAGTAGGGACTCCATCCAGAACCATGGAACCAATCACTAACAAACACACAGTTTCATGACCACTCTCAATCCATATATAAGTCAGTTAGATCCGTATCTACACAGTTTCAGTCGCGTGAGGAAGAAATCTGCTTTTCTTCTGACTATGATGCTTGCCGCGGCAGCCAAGGCTTTCAATCCCGCTCTCAACAAGAAGCTTCGAGATCATGCCGAGGATATGCTGGCAGATAGTTTTCGCAGAGGGTCCAAGTCCATCGAGACGGCTCAAGCAATCATGATCATGACTTACTGGAAGGATCCCGAAGATACCCGTGCGTGGATGTATTTGGGATACATTATCAGAATGGGAATGGAGTTGGGCTGGCACCGGCTTGCTCCCTACAGCCCCAAAGCTCCCGATGCTGCAACCGATCACGGGATCCGAGAGGCCAGAAATTTGGAAAGAACGTGGCTCGTTCTGTTCGTATATGACCGAAGGTAAGCCGGTCCGCCGGAACGGCGACCAAGACGACCATTGACTGATTTGTGCTAGCATGAGCCTTCAAACTGGAAAGCCTTGGATGATTGAGAGGAGTGGGTTCATTGAGTCTGTGGAGGCGTGGTGCAAAGACCCTGCAGCTATCTCGAACGATCGTCTCCTCGGCGCTCTGGTTAAGAACCCCACCCAAGTAATGGATCACCCCCCACAACGGATCACGCCAAAAACGCGTCTTTTGCATAACGCGTAATATGGATCTTCCTAGAAGCATACTTTTTTTCCTACTATAACTAAGGAAATAAATTCTTTTGAAAATACTAGTATACTTTCTATACCCTTATATACCCCTAAGGATATCACTACTACGATTACAGCTATACAGGGTAGTATCCTACTTTAGTAAGCCTTAAAAGAATAGGAGGTACTATATACAACCTTTTAATACTATTTATATAGTAGTATCTTGAGAAGGAAGTTAAAAGAAGCGTAATAACGCCTTAATAAGTAGCAGGAGGACCTTCTGACTAATTAGGTGCTTATATAGAGCTCTATAAGCTATACGCCTAGCTATAAACGCCTCTGTCTCTTTATAACTTAGATTATATACGCTAGTAGTAACACTTAACCCCTTAGTAGGCACTAGATAGAGGCCTTTTTATACTACTACTTTGTAATAAAAACTCTAAAAATATATAAGATTAGTGCTTAATATATAAAAGATATTATAGTTAATAATATAAAGGAGTTTTTTGCGATACTTAACCTTTTAGATATTAAGAAGATCTCTATAGGTTTATAATATAATATAGATAAAATAGGAATTATAGAGGAGGCTTAATATAATAATTTAGTATTAGGATATTCTAAAAAGCTTTTTATATTTATTTAGAGCTTTAATAATTATATCTAGACGTCTATAATTAAATATATTATAGCTGATAGTAGTTACTTCTTACCTCTAGTTATTTTTAAGGGTAAAACAGTTTAACACTAATAGTTTCCTAATAATCTCTCAGAATTTAATTTATAGCACTTTATATTAACTATTAATAGCTAGATATTGAATAGTATTAGTGTTGAGTAGCTAGAGAATATATTTATCCTAGAGATAGTAGTAGAGGTGAAGAGGCTATATTCTAAGTACTTACTTATTATAAATAGGTATAGAAGCTATATTAGTAATAACTTTATATAGAAATATTATATATATAATATTTATTTAGTCTGTCTACTTACTTATTTATTATATATTACCTAGCTACTTAATATATTAGTGTTTATATTTCTGAAGAAGTTATATAGGTATTGCAACAGGGCAAGGGAGAAAACTTATCAATCGTGCTAGGCGCTCCACTTCAGGAGGAAACACCCCTGAAGACACCCAAACACTTATACATCAATTTTCTAGCTAACCACAAAAGATATAAAGATAAATACATAAATATAAGCCTGACTAAATTATACTTTATCCATAACTTCTATCCTTTTTATCCTATAGGTTATGCAACTTTTTTAGAGAAAATAGGCTGCTGAAAAGAAGTTTAATAGCGTTATCCCTATAGTATTCTGCCCTATCTTAGCTTCAAATAACCTAAAAGGTATAGTAAGGATTAAAAAAAAGAATAAAAAACAAAACTAACTAAAGCTAGAAAAGCCTAAAAACGCTTATTTTCACTTAGTTTTTTAAAAGGTAAGTCTTAGTAGATTTTTACTATAGGTTAAGCAAAAGGGTTTTAGTAGCTCCTTTAGAGAACTAATTACTAAAGTTATTAAGAAAAACAAAAATTTTTATAAAAATAAGCGTGTTTCTTACTTAATTACTTAGTCCTTTTTATTAAAAGCTAACTAAACCTCTATCTACTTATATAAGCTATTTCCCTTTAAGATAACGCTTAATATTTAAGAAACTATTTATATAATCTATTACCTTAAAGTTAAAATACTAGAAATTTTAAAACTTTACCCCCTTCTACATATCCCCTAAGTCTTTCTTCAGGCAAAAAGAGGAAGATTTAATTAACTCTACTTTAAATACTTAATATTATGCTTAGCTCTAAGCTTATATCTTCTACCTTCTTAATTAGCTAGTCTAGCTGCTAACTTCCTTTCAACTTAGGTATTATTACAATCTTTTTCTCAGATTTCCTTAGCGCAGCATATACTAAGTGCTAGCTACCCTTCTAGTATAGTTAGAGTTAAAAAGGGGTTTTAGAGCTTTATAGCTTATACTATATCCTTAATTAGGTTGTTTTAGGTAATGAGGAACTGCTTTAAGGTTAACTTACTTAATCTACTAACTTTTAGCAAGTTAAGTCTTTTAACTTTTCTCTTTACTTTAGCATAGCAGAGTGCTTTATAGTTATTTTCTATTCTAACTTATAGGTTTTTAGTCTCTCTTAAGCTTTACCCAGAGTATTAGTTTCTAGTCACCCTATTAACAAAAGTGGAAGGGTTTAGGTTATTATTATAGAATATATCTTTAGAGTTATAAGTTATTTACTAAGGTTTTTACTCTCTTTTTTTAACTCTAATTAATTCTTAGGTAACTAAAGTTTAGTTAGGCTGAACAGGTTTTATATCTTATTAATTTCCCGCGTTATCTTATAGTTTAGTAGTTATTTTAAACTTCAGCTAATATCTCAAGCTCTCCTTTAGTTTTAGTTTTAAGCTCTTAATTAAACAGCTAAAAGGCTTAAATTCCTTAACTAGAAGCCTAGCCTAATAGTTAAAAAGGTTCTTATAAAGGTTTAGATTAGCTTGCTAGTTATTAGTAGTAGCTTTTAAATAGGATATCTTAATATTAAAAACTCCCTCTTAAAGGATATATCTAATATAGTCTGCAGCATATAAGCTATATTTCTATATATCCTCTTTTAATTAGATTTAGAGTTAAGAGATAATAAAAGAAGTATGATTAATAAGATCCTAAATCTCTAGTAGAGCTTTATAAATTTTATATTAGTTACAGATTATCTTAACTATAACTTTAAAAGAGGTTTTAAACTTACTATTTTGTTCTTTATTAGTAATATTTTATATACTATCTAAGTAGAGGTATAAGCTGTTTTATTAGTTAATAATTAGGCTTATATAGTGCTCTTTTTTATTCTTTTTTATAAAGATAATAAAATAATATGATATAAGCTTATTTGCTAAGACCTTAGAGTGTTATATAATTAAATTCTTATAAAAGAGTATTAGGATAATAAGCACTATTACTTAGCGTTTTTTAAGAATATCCCTAGCAACTAAGTTATAAGCTGCTTTAATATACTCTTCTAAAAGAGTGTTACCTCTCTGCAGGAACCTTAATATATTATAAAGGTTTAGAAAGCACTTTAACTATATGCCTTGCTCTTAAAATCTCTAGTTCAGCTTCCTATCTTTATTACATAAGAAACCAAATTCCCAGCGCTTAGTTAGAGTTATATTAGTGAGATCTTTACAGCTGCATATCCATTCAGGTGCTGGGAGATTTCTATCTTACCCTAGCTTAAGTATATTATTAGGCTTATAGGGCTTAATAAGGTATTAAAGTAGCTTAATTATTTTAAAGATAATTCTTAGAAGTTAATTACTAGACTAAATAGATAAGATAAATCTAGTTTTACTTAGCTCTTAGTTAGAAAAACTAGAGCGGTTAAGGTAAGTATTAAGCAGCAGGTAATATTATCTTATAGGAGGAACTAGAACTAATATATTAATTATTTAAGTAGTTATACTGTAGTAAACTAAATAGTTTTTATAAAAGTATAGAATATAAATTAAAAGCTTTTTTTTAATCTTATTAAGTTAGTTAACATCCTAAATAGTCTGATAAGCTTTTTAGAACTCTAAGTTATACTTTCTAGAGGAAAGAGACTAAAGGGATATAGGTATAGCTTAGCTTAATATTATATAGGAGTTTTTCTTTTTAATAAAGTGAGAAAAGAACTATTAGAAGAGAAAAAGAGTTAATTAGATAGGCTTATAGTTTATTTATTATATAGTAATTAATAGTTATAAAGGAGAAAGCAGTTTAAAGAGAGAAGTTTGTAATAAAGAGAAGTATTAGCAGTTAAAAAACTAGTAATTTTTATTATAGCTTAGTAGAGAGAAGTTAGAAGGGAAAAAATATAATTTATAGGTTACCTAAGCAGTAGTTAAGCTTAATTAAAGTATTAAAGTGAAATATAAAAGCAGTTATTATAGAAGAAAAGTTATTATAGGTGAAGTGGTTAGTTATAGGTTATTTAGGTTAAAATACCTCTTTTTATAGATAAAGGTGAAGAAGGCTTTTAGCGCTAGTAGTTAATATACCTTCTGATTTTATGCTTTTTAGGTGTAGAAAAAGCTAGCTAAGCTTATAATAATACGTTTAGAAGAAGGAAGCTAATATTTATAATAGCAGATTGCTTAAAGTGAGGTAAACTTTTAAGAACTAATTATAAAATACTTAGAGTAGTAAGCCTCCTTTTTATAGGTAGCAGCGCTTTCTAAATAGCACCTTCTTTATTACTCTTACTGCTTAAACTTAAATAAATATATTCTTTTTAGCTTAGTTAACTTTAGATTAGTAGTAAATAGTTCTTTAAGTTATTAGTTTTTATCCTATTAATAGATTGCTGCAGTGAATATACTTTTTAATTATTACAGCTGCTATTTATTATTATTAACCACCCCTCCTTTTAGATATAAAAGGGCGTACCTCCTCCGCTTAGCTATATCTTTTCTTTCTTCTATATAACATATCTATCTTTATAAACCCTAGCTTAACTAACTTTTTATAATAATAGTTAAACCTCCTTAAGTAATATAATATAGATATTAAGATTAACTCTAGTTATCTTTATAATATTACTTTAAACTCTATATATAAGCTCTTCTCCTTCTCTCCTATTCTAAGTTTAGCTAATTATAAAAATAAAGAAGGAACTTATTATTCATATAAGCTTATTACCTTACTGTTTCTTATAATAAGTTTTCTTTTTAAGCTTATTTAACTAATTATTAATTTATATATAAGCTTTTCTTTCTCTCTCTTAGACTCCTATTAAAGGTCCTATTAGTTAAATTTAGTATAAGATAAGCTTTATCTATAAGCTTTTAGTTAATAAGAAAGCTGAAAAAGTTATATTAAAGTTCTAGTATTTACTTATAAAGTTCTTAACTATATATATAGAGCTGATTAACTAAAGAAAAATACTAAAAGGATAGCTATTTTTTATAAGAGAGATCTATATTGCAGAAGGTTATACTAAACCTTAGGGCTAGTTATACTAGAAGTTAAACAGGTTTAAAGCTGTTAAAGCTTTATTAATCCACACGTATAGTGCTTATAACTTCTAGCCTTATAACAGCTGCTTTAAGCGCTAAGCAAAGATATTTTTTAAAACAGCTTAAAGTAGTAAATAAGTTATAATATTAGTTCCTTTTTAGGAGTATATTTCCTATTAAACAGAGTGGAAAAGGGCTTATTCTAATTATATTTATTATAAGAAAAGCTCTTCCTGCTTATACAAGCTTAACTATAACTAGAAAGAGACTAAATAGGTAAGCTATATTAAGAAGGGTAACAAGAAGAAAGGTATTCCTAACAGCACTCCTTACAAAAAGAGTAGAGGTGTTACAATAATACTTAGCACTAAATATAAGTTCCCCAGAAGTAAGACTTTCTCTAAGCAGCATAAACTGTTAATTAACCAACTTACTATTTTAGCTTTAAAATATAGCTATTAATTATAGAAGCATTCTCTTAGAGTTTCTTATAAGATTCTTAATAAGAAGGTAGATAAATAGGTTAGCTTTATAGCAGCAGAGTTAAAGGAGAAGGCTAATACAAGAGGTAGTAAATAGAGTGCTTAGAAAGGTGTTTAGTTAGGTTTAAATTTAAATTTTTTAGGGATTAGTATTAGTTTCTTTTGGTTTTTTAGTTGTTTTTAGTTACTTTATATATAGTTAGTTTTTATTATTTTTGCATCCTCCCTTCTTTTATAATAAGTATATTTTAAGCAAAAGAAGTAATATAAGTAGTATATTATTATAAAAACAAAGTAAGAATAACTAGTAATAAATATATTATATATAGAGTTGCTTATTTAAAACGAATAAAAACTTATAAATATATAGACTTAGCTATCCTTTAGCTCCTCTATATCCCTATATTAGTTATTAAATTCTTTGTTTTTTATAGGGATACTTACTACTAATTTGTTTTTTTTCTGCTACTTATTAATCTTAGTTTATAGGGTTTTATTTTATTCTTAAAGTTGCTCAATTTGCGCTTTTATAGCTTCAACATCATCTATCTCTGCTTCTTCTAGCGCAGAAAGTTTATTAAGGTTAGGAATTTCTGCTAGGCTTAGCGCGTCAAGGTCTAGTTAATTTGCAGCAGAAAAGACCTTAGCTATATCTTTATTAAGGTCTAGTTAGACTTCTATTTCAGAGATATTATCTAGATAGCTATCCTTATTTACTATAAATTTCTTTAAGTAGTTACTAGTAATAGTTCTCTTAATAGGCAGTCTAATAAGCATTTCTAAGAGATAAGAGGAACTATAAGAAGAAATCTTCTGAATATAAAAGGGGCTAAGCTAACAAGCGCTAAGCTTACTAGAAGAGCTTTTATTAATAGACAGCCTTACGTTATATATAAGAATAATATCCCCCACTTATAGCCCTTAGTATTGCATTCTGTATTTATTTCTTTAATTATAGTCCTCAGCCACTTAATAGCGCTACTTTATAACGTACTTAAGTACAACGTAGCAATTAGAATCGAGTTGTTTAAATATTTATATGTATAAAAGAAGCTCAGTCTCTGCATCCATAGCTTTTAACCAGTCTAGCACTTGCTAAGTAATACTTTTTGTCTTAATTAAGGTAACTAGATTATATCTATAGATAAGGTAAAAAGGAGAGTAGCTAGTAGAGAACCTAACTAATATTTAATCAGTAAAAAGGGCTGTATAAAGGACTGAAGTTTAGTTCTTAGTGCTAAAGTCTGACTAGGTTATTAAGGCGTAGATAAGGGGTTAATAACCCTTTTTAATAAGTTTATTTGCTTTTAAGTTATATACTGAAATAATAAGGTGTTATCTCCTATAGATTTAATTAAGCTTTTTAACAAACCTCTTATTTTCAAGGCCTCTATTAATAGTAAGAAGCTTATAAATCCTATACTAGCAGATAATATCTTTCTAGATAAACTTAGCTATTATCCTAGAGTTAATATTCTTTAGTAGCTGACAGGCTTTAATATAGCTAGTTAACGCGTTATAAGCTTTAGCTAAGAAATAATTACTAATTTTCTAAACGTTTATATAGATATACTAAAAGGGAATAGCTAGGGGTGTAGTAAAGGTATAGGGGTTTTTAAATTGATATAGTTAGGCTTAAGCATATAGGAAGCAGCTTTTTATCTAGTTACTTATTATTCAGTATATATTTTCCCAGGCATACTGCTCCCTAAGCCTTATATACATAGCGTTTCTTCTGCAGTAGCTTCCTTCAGTATACATATACCAGATAAGTTTCTTTTGCTCATCTTTATTATCTACTACTCTTCTTAGTATAGGATTTATCTTTATACTCTTCTGAAAAAAGAAGCTATCTTAAAAGATATATCTTGCTGCACGCTGCTTAAACTTGCTGAAGTTATGCCAAGCTACTATCTTTAGTTAGCTTAAAGAGGCTAGATATTTAGTAATCTGCTGAGATTTTTAAGATTAAGCTTATTCAGAGCTTAATAAGTCTCTTCTTCTTAGGTATAGATCCTTATCTAGCTCTACAGCATAGATAGAGTTATTAATTATTTTATTTAAATCTTCCTCTTATTCTGCTTTGTAGATATTAGATTCTCTAGCTGGTTTTCATAAAAGATTATCTACAGTACTATTCTTCATACTAAGTATATATTAAATATCAAAATTAAATATTTTAATCTAAGTGATCTATTACGTAAGGATAGCGCCTAGTAAATCTAAAGCAGTGCTACTAATCTAGTCTATAAGGACTTTTATATTTATCTCTAAAGTAAACTATACTCTATAGAGATAATTTTAAAGTTTTTTAAAAGTAAATAAGATTGACTAAAGCTCTAGCTTGCTTACATTATAGTTGAGAGCTGTACCTATTTAGATTTTGCTCTTATACTTAGTAATATATCTTTTACTCTGATAGTATTACCTAAGGATAGCACCTTATCTCTTAGAACTTATATTAGTAGAAAGGTAGATCTTACCTGCTTCTTTATTATAATTAATAGGCTATAGTAACAGAAGGCTGACTAAGTAAAGCTTAAGGGTTTTTATAGCTAATTACTATTTAAAGCTTTATTTAAAAGGTATATCTTTTTAGAGAAGTCTTACTAGTAAGCTTAAAATAGTATTACAGTCTTTAATCCATGCGCAGTAAAACTTAATAATTCTAAGCAAGCTTTTAATAGCTGTGATATTATCATATCTTTCTTATTTAAAGATCTTAATAACCTTATTTTAGTTAAGCTTATATCTTCTACTGCCTACTATATATCTAAGAAGGTTAATAGTAAGCTGGTAAATCTGAGATTTTTCAGGAGAGATAGTAATATTAGTAAGTTTAAGATTCTAGAGTATTATATTAAGATTTATAAAGTGCTTAAAGATATATAAATATATCCCTAGGAGCTTAACGAAGTAGTTATTATTATATACTGTTTTTAGCTTTCTAATAGGGATATTATTAAGAAAGAGCTAATAAACGTTTAGAATAAGGTTATAAAGGATTCTTATAATAACCTTTATAAACTAAGTAACTAAATTTATTACACCTTATGGTAAGGTATATATCTTAAATAACCTAAGAGGAGTAGTAAATATAGTTAGGTTTTAGCTTTCTTTATTAAAGGAAACTTAGTTATATCTAGAAAATAAGTTTAAAAGACTTATAATCTTATAGTTAGTAAAGTCTTTAGAGAATTTATTAGCTTTAGGGGGAATAAAAGTATTCCTAATATTAATCTTATTAAGCTTTATATATAAGTTAATTAGTCTTATATTACTATCTTTCTTAGTAATAAAAAACTAAACGTTTCTATATAACCTATAGGATTCTTTAAGTACTCCCCGCGCAACTTATAATCTGAGCATATTAATAACCTTACCTTATAAGGCTTTTAGGATAGGAATCCCCTTTTCTTACTAAGTAATATATTAGACAGTTCTAATCTTCTATAGCAGAGCTACTTATAGATTAACGTAGCTGCATTTAGTGAAATCCTACATAAGCGCTCCCTCTCTGTTTATGAGGATATATTCTAATATCTTAATCTCCCTTAGCAAAAAATATAGCTAAGCAACTTTAAGCTTTAAAAACCTCTCTAGCATAAGCTAAGTGCCTTAGTTAAACTTTACAAATTATAAGTATATATAGCTAGCAAAGGGGGAGTTAAATAGCTGAAAATAGTTTTTAACTTCTTAAGTTAAGATCTTCTTCTAGTCTTTCTAACTATCTAAGACTAAGCTATCTGAAGGTAAATTATTAACTAGATATACTTTCTTATCTTTCTGCTTATATAATATATAGATTTTTATAAAGCTTTAGTTAGTTTTAGAATTTTTATAGTAGAAGTTAAAAAGCTTCTAATCTTTTAGAATGCTATTAAGATATTATTAGCTTTTAATCTTCCTAAGAAGGCAGGCTTTAATAGTTTTTATTACTAGAGTAACTGCTGCTTTTGCAATTATACTAAGAACGTTAAGTGCTGCTAAAGGTAAAATTAGAGTATAGTATTAACTACTCTGAAAAGTCTCTATTTCCTATTTAAAAAGGTTTTCCTTTTTTTTTTAGGTAAAGAGGTGCTCTTTTTTATAGTCTATTATAATATTAGCATAATAAGTTTAAACTTTATTATATATATTATTTACATCTTAATTAGTCTTACTATAGTTATAAATAGACTTAGAAGTGTTATAAACGTCTTATATATAGTTTTCTTATTCTAGAAAATAGTACTAAATTTAGTATAAGAAATCTAACTGCATAAGACTAACTAAAATACTAATTCTTTTAAGCTTCTTACTCTTATATTCCTTAGCTTTTATCACAGCAGTAATAAAGCATTTAAAATATCTAAAAGTAAGCTTAGTAGAAATAGTAAAAAGAAGCTTAAAGAGCAGGTTATAATTAACTATTTCAGGGTTAATAACTATTATAGTTATTATAATCTTATAGTTATTAATCTAAATAGGTATATAATAAGCTTTAATAAAATGCAGCTTTAGGTTACCTTTAGCTATTATTTTTATAGTCAGAGTGGTTATAGAAATAGAAATATTATAGTTTAAAATATATTTATAACTAATAAGACTAAACTTAATACTAGTATTAATAACGCTCTACACTAGAGAGTAGTTATCAGAGCGCTCCCTACTAATAGCAACCTTTAAGATAAGCTGTAGCATAATAATTATAAATACTATCTAGTTTATAGTTACAGGGATAACAGCTTTAACTGCAAAGATCTTTAGACAGTCTTATATTTAAACTGTATTATTATACTTAGTTACTTAGTCTATTTATTAGGCTTTTTCTTTAGAGGTTTTAGTGAAGTTAGTAAAGTTAGTAGGAATAGGTATATAAATAACACCTTTAAGATTATCTGCAAAAATATATATTCTTCTAATAAACTCTTCTCTATACTCAAGCTAAATCTTATATACTTTTTCAACTAGAAAACTGATTAAGCTATAAAGCTTATGTGAGATAAGTTTATTAATTAGTTTTTTATTTTTAATAATTTTTCTATTTTAGCTGTTAAGAAATGTAGCTAGCTAGAAGTTATCTTTTAGGTAAGATATTTTTAGAATAGGTTTTAGGGGAGAAATTTTAATTATATTATTAGTTATTATTTCTCCTTTTAGATTATTTGTTCTTTTTAGTTCTAAAGTATTAGAAGGAGCAGAAGCTTAATTAGGAAGTAACTCTTCTCCTATCTTAATATTTAAGTTTCCTTCTTGCTTTTTTAAGCTGTAAGAAACTTTTTTATTTTCTCTAGCTCTTTTTAGTAAGATTAGAAGCTTCTCAGAGTAAGTTTTTGTAGTCTAAAGCTTTCTTAAAATAGTAGGAGTATCTTTAATATTCTGAATAGTAAAGTAGACTTTTTTAGAAGGGGATTTTAGAGCTTTCTTTTTGATCTTTCCTAAATCTAAAGGTTTTAGCTTCTTTTAAGAGAAAGGATTAACTTTATATATCTTTAATTAAGTGATTATAAGCTTAGAAGCTGTAAAATTAAGTATATCTTCTTTTATTATACTGTTAGGTTATGCTAAGTTATATAGGCGTTTTTTCTGTTTATTTTTATTAACTACTGAAATCTAAAATATAAAAGCTTAACTACTTACTTCTTTATTAGATATTATGCTTCTTTTTT
This sequence comes from Colletotrichum cordylinicola, assembly GCA_027406065.1. Lineage (NCBI taxonomy): Eukaryota > Fungi > Ascomycota > Sordariomycetes > Glomerellales > Glomerellaceae > Colletotrichum > Colletotrichum cordylinicola. The sequence continues at coordinate 751,141 of JANVYD010000011.1, read as the reverse complement.
TTATAAACTTATAGGATACTTTAATTAAGTTAAAGTTGTTTTAATCTTAAGGAACTCCTATAAGCGTAGACTAAGGTTTATTAATATTCTGTTTAAGGATTTTAATAGCTTAAGCTTTTATAGCTTTATAGCTGTCTTAATTCTTTAGGTGTATAATAATAGCTTCTTAATTAAGCTTGCCTTTTTATTTTAATAAAGTAATAATTATCTAAGGGATAAAGAATTTATTATTCTGAAGACTGTAAGAGTACTACTTTTAGAAATACTAGATTAAGTTATTTTACTTATTAGCTATTTTTTACAGATAATAGCTTTCTTTAAAGTTATAATCTATATAGCTTATATATTAATACTAACTATGCAGTTTATAAGAAAATAGCTTAAGGTTTTTTTTATTAACTTTTATAGAATAGATTGAAAATAGTTAGTTATCTTCTGCAGCTAGTAAAGCTTAGGTAACTCTTCTAGAGGATATTTTCTAGTTATTTATTATTTTCACTAAGTTAGAAAGTTGCTGGTTTAAAAGTTAATTCTGAATGCTCTTTATATTTTGATTAGGCTTAGGTTTACTCCTTTTTACTTATAGAGGGGGGGGAGCATCTCCTTGTGGGACTTTTAGGGGTGGAGGAAATAGGGTGTAGGTAGGGGCTGTAATATAAAGAGTTTGCTTCTAAGTGGCTTTAGAGCTAAGCTAATTTATCAGGTTTACTTTAAACTTATTAAAGTCTTCTTTCTTAAATAACTTATAGATACTTAACTTTATTAATAAAGCAGTTCTATCTAAAGCTGACTAATTAAATCTTAATATAGTTATTTAGATTATTTAGGGGCTGCTTATAATATTAAGGTTGTGTTTTATAGCTTTAGTTTAAATATTATTAATCTGTTAAAGGAACTTTATGGCAGCTTTATAGTTAAGATTATTAATTATTAGTGTTAAGGAAATAATCTAGCTGATCTAGTTATCTAAAAGGTCTTAACAGTTTTTATTTATAGCTCTATAGCGTCAGATTAGGTAGTCTTTTATCTGTTACTAAGTCTTACTAGAAAGTTAGGCTTAGTTATTAGCTTAAAAAGGGGTATCTATATAGAATATAATATTTAGTATTTTAGAAGTATTAATGATGCTTACTGCTTCTGTAGTAGCTTTATAGCTTTTAATAAAGTTTAAAATATTATTTCCAGAAAAGAATAGCGCTCTAGCTGTGCTAAGCCTTAGCATCTTAAATCCTTAAAGCTTATACCTATGAGGTCTTAACATCCTCTAATATGATTTAGCAGGCTCTAGACAGCCTTACGTTACTCTTACTTTAGAGGAATCCTTTCTAAACGTCTTATTTACGCCTATAGTACTGCTCTCAGAGGCTATAGCTTTAAAGATTTTAGCTTTAGTAATTACTTCTAAGTTTTAGTTAGAATTAGAAATTAGGGGAGGCTTTTCTTATTAGGGTTAATAGAATAAAGGACTTACAAAAGGACTTACTGATATATTGCTAGGGTTTAAGTTAGGCTTACTATCTATTAATTTATATCTAAGACTTTTATTTTAAGCTTAAGTTGAAGTTTTTAGAACTTTAGATTTTAGTAATACTATTCTGAAGGAGATATTATTAAATTAATAGAAGAAGTAATAGAAGAAAGTTTTTCTAAAGAAGTATTTTATAAAAAGATAGAATAAAACTTAAATAAAGTAGATAATTTATTAATAAAAGGAATAAAAGAAGAATTTTTATAATATAGGCTTAGAAAGGTAATAGAAAGTGAGGATAGAGATAAAAAAGGAAAGAGAGGATTTTATTATTATTTTTGTTTTTATTTATCTCTCTTATTTAGTAGGTATATCTATATTTATTATCTTTCCTCTTTTCTACTATTCTAATAGTATAGTTACTTTATACCTTAGACTTCTTTTTCCTCTCTCCTTACAGAGAGACTAGCTATTATTAGTAGTATTTTCTATAATTTCACTTTATAATATTCTTTTTTTATAAGTTAAGCTTAAGATTTAATAGAAAACTTAATTAAACTTTAGTGTTAACTATAAACCTTAAGAGATATACTTTATATTAACTGCTTATTTACTATATAAGTAGGTGAGGAGGGGAGGTAATAGAGGAGATATATATGTTTTCTTTTCTACAGAGTTAGTATAAAATTATTCTTAGAAGAGAGAAACATTCTTAGTTAGGCTTATAAAACGTTTCTTTTATTCCTCTTTTAAAAGGCTAGTGTGGTTATAATATTTTTCCTTTTTAGCTTTTTATACTTTTATGCTTATAGCAGCTTCTAATTTGAAGAACCTAGTTTTTAATATTTCTACGTGCAGGTGTAACTTAAATCCTAAGTTTTTAGGCTTTTTTAGCTTCCCCTTTACTAGTTAATATATTATTAGAAACCTTCTAATAAGTTTAGCTGAGGGGAAGTTTTTTAGGATAAATTAATTAGTTTTACTCTTTTTAAGGTTTATAAGGTAGGTAAGATAAATTTAGTTACTTTTATATTTTTAGCTTTTAAAAAAGTGAAGGGGATAGTTAATTTATTTTAGTTAATTTTAGATTATTATTATAGAAGCTAGTAAAGATGTAATATATAATAATTTTTGAATAGGTAGATAGTAGGTTAATAAGGGGGATTATTTAGACTTATTAGAACTCTATCTACTCTTTTCTGCTAAACTAGGTATTTTTTTTCTTAGGGTTTTTTAGACTTCTATAAGCTTAGTTAATTTTAGATTTTAAGTTTCTAAGTAGTTTCTCTTTACTTTAGGAAAATAGAAGTTAAAAATATATTAGCTAAATTTCTTCTAATATAGTGTTATTTAAATTACCTCTTTTTCTAAGCTTTTTCCTGCTTTAATTTAGTAGGGTAGTATAAAACAACTATAGAGGGGATTTTTTTTTAGTAGTTTTACTTACCTCTCTATACTAGTTACTAATTTTATAATAAGGTAAGGGAGAAAACTTATTAATTATACTAAGCGCTCTACTTTAGGGGGAAACACCTCTAAAGATACCTAAATACTTATATATTAATTTTCTAGCTAACTATAAAAGATATAAAAATAAATATATAAATATAAGCTTAACTAAATTATACTTTATTTATAACTTCTATTCTTTTTATTTTATAGGTTATATAACTTTTTTAGAGAAAATAAGCTGCTAAGAAGAAGTTTAGTAGTGTTATCCTCATAGTATTCTGCTCTATCTTAGCTTTAAATAACCTAAGAGGTATAGTAAGAATTAAGAAAAAGGATGAAAAGTAAGACTAACTAAGGCTAGAAGAGCCTAAAAACACCTATTTTTACTTAGTTTTTTAAAAGGTAAGTCTTAGTGGATTTTTACTATGGGTTAGGTGGAAGGGTTTTAGTGGCTCCCTTAGAGAACTAATCACTGAAGTCATCAAGAAAAATAAGAATTTTTATAAAAATAAGCGTGTTTCTTACTTAATTACTTAGTCCTTTTTATTAAAAGCTAACTAGACTTCTGTCTACTTATATAAGCTATTTCCCTTTGAGATAATACCTAATGCCTAAGAAACTATCTATATGATCTATTGCTTTAAAGTTAAAATGCTAGAAATTTCAAAACCCTGCTCCCTTCTAGTATTATCTAATAGAATAGAACTACCTCTTTAACTCTGTGCTGATTAAGAAGTAGAACTTTTTATAATACTATTTATATGCTTATTAGGATGCTTTATAACCTTATATTATTAAATCTAGGTGGAAGGTAATAGGGATATAGCTAGTTAATATAGTGAAGCCTCTTATAAGCTAATTTATTTATACCTCTTAAATAATAGATATATAGCAGCTATTAGTGTAGTATCAGAACGCTGTAATTAATAAATAAACTCCTAAAAGCATTATAATTAAAACACTAAAAACTTCTAGCAATTTACTATAGTATAAATATCTCTTTAATAATAGATTGAGGTTATTAATATAGCTTAATTAGTAGTATAACTTAGTAGCTTAGGTTCTGTTCTTTACTAAGCTGGGTAAGCATTTAGATCTTAATAATATAGCTGTAGCTGATAATTAGTAAATGATTTAATTATTAGAGGCTTAGTTGGAGAAATATAAGCTAGTTAAATGTAGTAAGGTTAAGCTGAAGCTAAATAAATGCTTTGTGGTAATTAAAGATATTTAGAAGAAAAAATGGGAGGTATAGAACTATCTAACTAAGTTAGAAATAGTATTAATTAATAGTAAATCTTCTGAAGATAAAGAGAGTATAAAATTATATATTATAGTTATGAAACTATAGAGATATTCTATAGAACGTAAAAATATAATTATAGCGTTGGGGGTGCAAATCATCTAAAAGTGGTGATCCGTTGTGGGGGGTGATCTATTACTTGGGTGGGGTTCTTACTTTACGGCTTCTCAGTTCAGAAGTCTTTCGTTTGCTAGGTTCGAGATCAAACAGGGCTCGTGCAGGCCAGCTCCACACCCTCGAGTCCCTTCTAGCCATCATCAATGGGAGAATAGAAGAATGGGAGACGAGATGGCTCAAGCTGGCCGACCAAGGTAAGACATGCCACAACAGTTCGGGTGTTTGAGTATCCCTAACATTTCCACGCAGACAGCTGTCATCCCTTCTTGATCCAGTTCTACGGAACCCATCTCCGGCTGCAGCTCTTCTCCTTGCCCCTGCAAGAGACTCTAGGTGAGCCGGATGAAGGATCCTCACATCGCATGGAAGCACTATGGGTCAGCTACTCGAGCGCCCTGGAGATGCTACATCTCATATGCCGTCATTCATCTTGGCTGTATTTTGCTCAGGATTCGGTCCATGTGATGACAGCGTACAGCGCCGCGTTCTTAATTAAGGTACTCCACTCTCATAGGTTATGCGATCCAGCACGAAACTGACAACAAGAAACACAGCTATTGATGTCCGCGCCCGAATCAGTAACCCGTCAAATCGAACCTGCCATCAGGAGCGCCATCTCTGGCGCAGCCGTGGTGTTCTCTCAGCAAGCTGCTCCGCCGGGTTCGAGTTGCGCATTGCAAGCCAAGTTTCTCGACAACATCACCACAAAGTTTCCGAAAGAAAGGCCGCACGTCCATAGCAGAGGGCAAGATCAAAGAAGGGCAGTCGAAACGGGCGAACAAGTCACAATGTCAAGCACGCAACCAAACTGTGATGACTCGCGATGGGAATCTAGCGAGACTGCAAGTTTCATTGCACCGATGAGGAGTGTAGACATCACAGGGACAGGACTGACTTTCGAGTCTGCAGAGGAAGCTACTTGGGCTAGTCTCATCGCAGAAGCTGGATTCAGTGCCCAAGATGGAGTTTTCTTTGGATGAAATCAGCTCATAGGCTTAATTGAAGTCTTCAAAATCCCGCTGTTTGACCACATGGCTATTTGGCAATTCCTTGGTCTCCCCTATAAACCCAAAACCTCATTTAACTTGATGCATTCCCTGTCAAGGGCACAGCCGTTGTCTCAGAGTGACGGAAAGTTCGGATTCCCTCTCGGATGATCTTGAGCTGAGAGGGGCAGCATGGATCAGGACAAGCAATCAAAGCGTCGCTGGTCATCCAGTCATGTTTGTGGGTGACTCTCTGCTTGGCCGCGAGAAGCGGTAGTACGGATGCTGTGGCAATCAGTATTCAATGTACTATGATCCCTCATCTTATGGCAACTAGACATACCTAAGCTGTATATGCTGATTCCTTGGTCTGGAGGCAGGTACAACATCTCGCCCTTCAGTGTGAAGTGGTCACCCTCTTTGGCCCCACACATGATTCGCTTGCCCGGCGGGCAAACAACCTCGACACGAAGGTCAAAGAGTTGGAACTCATCGGGTGCCGCTGATTCAGATGCCATTGATTGATTTAGATGAGATCTCAGCAAAGATTTGGCTGACAAGGCGTTCAACAATTAATGTCTGCAAGTCGTCTTATCTTACTGGCGAATTTGCCGATGGCAAGTCCCTGCAACGAGAGCCCCGCGATATCCTTCGGCGTTCTAAATGACCAATCGAGCCCCGCACCGGCATCCAAAAAGTCGGTAAACCCCCGACTATCTGATAGGCCGTGGAGACTAGCAGATAAGTTCGTCCGGTGATCCCAAATGCAGCAGTCCCCTGGCCGGGTAGCAACGCCATGCCTGTTGCTTAACTCATGGCCAAAGACACAACTGCGGATATAACATGGCTAACCACGCCTGACCCGCTGCCGGGTCGCATGGTTAACAGTGCCCGCTGTGCATCTGAGCAAAACACAACTCAGCTCATAGAGAGCCCCAAAATCCGAACTCTGTAGCTTCGCACTCGTCTCGTATGCAATGGAGGGGAAAGAGAAGTACGATGCAGCGTCAGCCACGGCCCCGGTGGCAGACTCGGACGGTGGGCAGAATGTGTCTGTGTCAGACGCAGAGGGCGGGATCAAGCGCGACTTGAGCTCGCGGCATATTAACATGATTGCGATTGCGGGAATGATTGTGAGTTGTTGGTGTTCTCTCAAAATATTGGCGATTTTCCTGACATTTGACTCAAGGGCACCGGTCTGTTCCTCAGCTCAGGTTCGGTGATTGCAACTGCAGGACCTGCAGGTGCGTTGCTCGCGTATATTGTGATGGGATTCGTTACGGCAGGCGTTTCCTACACCACGGGCGAGATCACGTCTTTCATGCCGGCGACTGGCGGCTTCATCCGACATGCGACGAAATTTGTAGAGCCGGCTCTGGGCGCTGCGACCGGATGGAACTTTTGTGAGTTGTGGAGTTGTGCAGACCCGTGAACATTTGAACTGATGCTTAGGTACTAGGGTACACCATGGCGATTTCGGTGCCAGCTGAGATCAGTGCGGCAGCAACTATTGTTCAGTTCTGGAACACCTCAGTCAACCCAGCTGTTTGGATTACTATCTTTCTCTTATTCATCATCGTTGTGAACTTTGCTGGGGTAAGGCTCTATGGAGAAGTACGTAGGCGGGAATCAGATCAACTCTGTTGAAGGAATTGAAAGCTAACCTGATTTTAGACTGAAGTTGTGTTTGCTTCTCTCAAGATAATGACCATCATTGGCCTTATCATCGGCGGACTCGTGATTAACCTTGGCGGCGGGCCCAACCATGAACGCCTTGGTTTCCGTTACTGGCAAGACCCTGGAGCCTTCAACAGCTACATTGTTCCTGGCTCAGCTGGTGGCTTCCTGGCTTTCTGGAAAGTATTGCTCTCTGCTGCCTTTAGCTATGGCAATATCCAAGTCGTGGCTATTTCTGGCTCGGAAACTCGCCATCCGAGGAAGATTATTCCCGCAGCGACTAGGAAGACCTTCTTTCGAGTCTTTGTCTTCTACGTTTTGAGTATTCTTATTGTCGGAATGATTGTGTAAGTTGCTTTGTTGACCCTCTTTCGAAAATTCGGGATTTCAAAGCTGACCGAGTTCCAGTCCGTCCAACGATCCTGCTCTGAGCATCTCAACTGGCACGGCTCAGCAATCCCCATTCGTCATCGCCTTCACTCGCTCTGGCGTGTCTGTCTTGCCATCGATCATCAACGCTGTTGTCTGCACGTCTGCAATTAGCAGTGGATCAGCCTGCGTCTTCATTGCTTCTAGAACGCTTTACGGCCTCAGCTGCGACGGCCACGCCCCGAGGATCCTCCAGCGCTGCAACCGCTTTGGAACGCCTTACGTCGCTGTAGCTTTGACATGCGTCTTATTCCCACTTGTGTACCTCAATGTTGGAAACAACACGTCCGTTGTGTTTGGGTGGTTCGTGAACATCACAACAGTCGCTGGTCTTATTGGCTGGATTGTAATTGAGGTCACCTACCTTCGGTTCTATGCAGGACTCAAGGCGCAAGGTTACTCTCGTAAAGGTAAGAACCCAGTACCGCACGAATATCCAGAGACCATTGCTGACGTTCCGATCGCAGATCTCCCCTATCGAAGCCCTGGCCAGCCTTACGTGTCGTGGATCACGCTGGTTGCTGTTGTTTTGGTTGTCTTTTTCTCCGGCTTTGACGTCTTCACCACCGGAAACTTCACGGCCTCCGGATTTCTGACCTGTTATCTGAACGTCTTCATCTTTACTGGTAAATTATTGCCTCTTGCCTACTGAGATTTGTCAGCCAGCTAATCAATATGCAGCGTTGTACGTGTTCTTTAAGTTTTACCTCAAGTCTCGGGTCATCTCACCTTCCCAAATGGATTTCGAGACGGAGTTTGCATCGATCCGACAAGAGAAAGCGGAGTCGGAAGTATTTGACACGAGGGAAACCGGACTTAAGTCGTCATTTCGCAAACTCATTCACTCCGTGTAGACATTCTTCAGCAGTTGAGAGTCAGCGGAATTAAGATAAGGTTTCATCAGTTGCCTTGCTTCATGTATGCCAAGTCTCTCTCTGCAACGTCTCGTGATAAGCCCTTCCTTGCGTGATTGGAGGACTGATGAGTTTCCTCCTTGGACAGCTCGATCGGCCAGAAAATAACCAATTTGAAGAATTGCGTACAACATCGGTAAGGGGCCAAGACTGATGAAACATGCGCCGTGAAGTCTGGCAATGCACTCGCCAACTCGGCTCAATTGTCGCTCAAGTCGCTTGATCGTGAACCCGTATGGTCTGACGTTGATTTCATTGACGTGTCCGGACCCAAGGAATTGTCGCCGCGCGTTCTCAGACATTATCGTCTGAACCAGTCTCAGTTCCACGAGGTGTTCGTCTCACTTACCGCGTGGGGGCCCCTTGGAACGGGACCTTTCCTCCGATTATTGACCATCTCCATCTCATGTACGTAAGAGGATACTTTCCGCCCGGCGGCCTCGCCTCACCCGCGGACGCCGCCCATCTGCGTGTACCCCGCATCGCCAGAGCAACATGAAATGATGGCCAACCACTAGTGTCAGATCCTAGCCAGGGGTCCTTAGGCGGGTGCTCCCGGGTCGCCGCGTGGCGACAGGTCGGAGGGCTGGCTGTCAGCATCGGGAGCTCTGCCTATGCCTCCAGTTTGGGGGCTGCAAGATTGACTTTGGTCCGTGACAACGTGGCTCACGACGACCGTGCGATGATGATGACTTCTCTATCTGCACTTCTCTGTTTTGTTGTCTTCTTCAAGAGAAATCAATCGTATCTTCCCCGATTGCCAAGAAGACCCGAGAGCTCACTGAATTGAGACATCGTGCGTGCCTTGCCCGTGATCTGGTCCAATGAATAAGCAATCATATCTCAAGATGGGCATCTGCCGGGCTTGGCAGTGTTAGTGTCGGATAAAAGGCCGACAAGGTGGGATCGCATCTCGCGTCGCCTTCCACCATTCAAAGCACGTAAGAAATCTGCCGAGAGCGGGGTGTTGGACTTTGCCCAGGCCAACTGTCTGGATACACGTATCTGGCTAAACTTGGATATTGCAAAGCGACGATAGTTTCTTCTTCGCTCTTTTTGGGGCTGGCTGAGACCACGATGCGGCTTTTTGTGGAAGTGATAAGAGCCAAGAAAAATGGTGCAATCCTACGCCCTGCATGCGACGGATCGTATCCGATTGAGTATAGTGAGACACAAAACGGAGCCAAAAGATGCGCGGTCGCGGCGCGAAGTTGCCATCACCTACAGGGCAAGCTATTTGGTTGAGTTCCCACTTTTGATACGGAGTAGGCGCCGAAGGAGCTCTCTTCCTCTCTGGAAAGGGCCAAGACAGCTCCTCCAAGCTGCGAGGAAGCTGTCATGGCCTATTGTTTTCAGCGTTAGTCTGGCCGGCGCAGCCACACATGTGATACGGGGACAGGTGCCGATTGGACCGAGACCCCGCACGACTGCATGAAACTCTAGTGTAGGTCTCACTCTATGGAGACAGTGTTAATCTACAACAATGTGGAAGGAGGATAAGACATTGTGAGATGTGGGCGGGTATGTTTACGCCGTGGCAGCGTTGGCTGATCGTGAGGGGGCAAATGCTGTGCCAGTAGCGCGCCTATGCAAGAGAGCTCTCGTATCCATGGTCTAGTCCTCTTGCGCGAGAGCTTATAAAAAGGAGGGGACGGAAGCTCTCAGAACGAGCTCGGGAGCGAAAGAGGTCCTGTCCATCTTCAAAGCTACCTTCACTGACTCCAGCGCTCCACGGAATATCCCCATCTTTCAACTCCATCTTCTCTTAAGGTTATCTCAACACACATCATGGGTGTCTCCACCGAAGTCCCGCAGACCGTCGAGTGGGCGGGGAAGCGCGTCCCCATCTACCCCATGGAGACGGTCGACTTCGGACGAGTTCTTTCCCAGGAGCCCGCTGAGCTCGAGAACCTACTGCGATGCTGTCGCGAGTCCGGCTTCTTCTACCTGGACCTGGACAGCCTCGATGGCCAGAGATTCCTCGATGACCAGCAGCAGACGCTGAAGATGATGCACCGCTACTTCGACCACCCTATCGAGGAGAAGAACGAGCTTGGCCTCGTCACCGCACACCTTGGGTAAGTGGCATTCGCATACCCTGCAAACGACAGCAATGGTCAGACTAACAAGCCGATTAGCTACGAGGGCGTCGGCTCCCGCACTGGCGGTCTCCCCAACACCAGAGACGGATATGAGATGTTCAAGGTGAGATCGGCATCATCCCCGCTCCGCCACTTACGCAAATCACTTACACACACGGAAGGTCTCCAGAGACGAGATCCAGCGCAAGGACCCCAAGTTCCCCGCCATCCTCAAGAACACCACCGACAAGCGCGTCCTCCGCAATGCCATCTCCGGCTCCAACATCGTCACCAAGGCGATCCTCTCCGGTCTGTCCTCCGCGATGGGCCTCACCGGCGCCTCCCGCTTCGAGAACGCCCACCGCAACGACCGCCCCTCCACCTCCACCCTGGCCATGATGCACTACGTCCCGGCCGACCCTCTCAAGGACAAGGAGATCGGCCACCAGAAGCACACCGATATCTCCTCCCTGACCCTCCTCTTCGCCGAGGAGTGGGGCCTGCAGATCCGCCCTCCCGGAACCAAGGAGTTCGGCTTCGTCGCGCCCAAGCCCGGCTGCGCCATCGTCAACGTCGGCGACTCCCTGCGCTTCGCCAGTGGCCACACCTTCATGTCCTGCATCCACCGCGTCGTGCCCTTCCGCCCCGATGAGCACCGCTACTCCATCGCTTACTTCCTGCGTGCCGAGAACGACACCATGTTCAAGGACAGCGAGGGCCGCTACATTACTGCTGGCCAGTGGCACGACGAGAAGTTCTTCCTGTTCAAGGCCACCCCCGATATCCAGGCTCTCGCCCCGCCGTCTATGCTGTACGGCGGCATGTCTGCCGATGAGGAGTGGACCCCCTACTCCCAGCCTGAGCTGGCCAAGGCGAAGGTCGAGGATGTTCAGAAGGAGCCCTTGGTCAAGGAGGCCCTTGTTGAGGCTCACTAAGTAAAGCAATCATAAATGAGGGGCAATAACCCTGCAATTTGTGTCTTCCTGAGCCATAAACAATACAAATAGTCAAATGAGTACATGCACATTGTTTGTGTAAAAGCACCCTGTTCAATCATTGAGTTTTTAAAAGTAGAGGTGCCAGATGATGCGACCGTGACACCAGTGAGCCCGCTTGCTTGGTCGATGTGCTCATGATTCTGACATTGGATGGCCGAGATGTACCGAAGCAACAGAGAAACTGCTGTTGACGTTCATGCGGGTACAATTGACGAAGGTTAACTCATTGATACATGGCGACGGAGAACAACAATCATTCAGCCCATACACGTTCTATCCCCAATCATTGATGACAATAAGATTCCCAAACCCCGCCAACATGCCGAGCTCCGCTCGCCTGGCCTGGATTCTCTTAGCTCACTCAGTCTAGCTGTAGGCGAGCTATTCCGTCTCCAACATCCCTGTCTTCCAGGGGGTTCAGCCCCTCAAGGCAAGGTGCTAGTATCGAACACCATCCTATTGAAATAAACATGCCTATCCCTCAAACTTTCAGCGGCTCCGTCGCCCACATCGAATTGTCCGAACAGGCGAATCTGCCATCGAATCAGCAGCTCATGTTCGCCGGAAAGAATGAGCTTCCTCCCTACAGCGCCATTGGCGAAAACCCCGCCGCCAGCTCTGTGAGGGGATGGAGCTCCCATCTCCAATTACCCCGCAGGTCGCGGTTCCTGCGCGTGTTTAGCCTGGCCTGCCTCGCGTTCATCGTCTACGCGCAATGGCGGCAAATATCACCCGTTGGAAGATCTTCAAACTCGGAATCCAATTCGCATGGCCTCTTAATCGCGCAACTCAAAGAAGATCTTGCAACATGCGCCAAACTGCATCAAAAACCGGTTGATCCCGCCGGGTACGGGCGGGCAAGGAACGCCCGATATGTTGACGGCCATAGGCCCACCCTCATCAGAAACGCGACGGTCTGGACCGGAGAGCCGGTCGAGGGGACAGCGAACTTCAGCTGGATACAGGCAGATGTGTTTGTCGAATTTGGTCTCATCAAAAACGTCGCTAAATCAATTGAAGTGAAGGAGTTGCCTGAGGATGTTTTGGTTTACGACGCCAAAGGCCGCCCCCTCACTGCCGGTATCATCGATATGCACAGCCATGCTGCCGTGCACTCTCTACCGACCATACACGGCAATGAGGATGTCAGCGAGCTTTCGAAAGACGTCACGCCCTATGTCAGGATAATTGACGGGATCCAGCCGACGGATCATCAGCTTCAGGTCATCAAGTCCGGGGGCGTGACGACGTCGCTGATCCTCCCTGGCTCCAGCAACAACATCGGTGGAGAGGCCTTCCCCATCAAGCATGCCGTCGGGAAACAAGATGGGCGTAACGAAACGAGTGTGATCGATATGTTGGCAGACCCGGACCGGACCTGGCGGTACATGAAGATGGCTTGCGGTGAAAATGCTAAGTTGATCCACGGCAAAGTTGGCGAGCGTGGGCCATACAGCCGCCTGGGCGAGAGCTGGGAATTTCGCCAGGCCTTTGAGCACGCCACGAAATTGAAGCGGGAGCAAGATGATTGGTGTCGAAACGCTGCCCGTGGACTGGATAGTGCCAAGACGTATCTACCCTTCGAGCTCGAATGGGAGGCATTGATAGCTCTCTTGAGAGGCCAAGTCCATGTTCACACCCACTGCTACACCATCAACGACCTCGAAGCCTTCGTCGACCATACGAATGAGTTCAAGTTCCCAATCAGGGCCTTTCATCACGCCCATCAAACTCATCTTGTTCCTGAAGTGAGTCCCCTTTCGTACCGGTATGATGAACTACAGCTGACTTGGCTTGGTCCTACAGATATTGAAGCGGGCTTGGGGTGACGACCCACCGGCATCAGCTCTCTTCGCCGACAACATGTGGTATAAGGCCGAGGCCGCCATAGGTTCCGAATATGCTGGCAAGCATCTCTATGATGCGGGTCTCGTTCCCATCTACGTCAGCGATAACCCGGTTCTCAACGCCCAGCATGTCGTCTTCGAAGCCGCCAAAGCCTACAAATATGGGCTACCATATCATGCGGCGCTTGCATCGGTTACAACGGCCCCGGCGGAGCGACTCGGTCTTGGTGAGCGCCTAGGCAAGATCAAGTCTGGGTATGACGCCGACATCGTCGTCTGGGACAGCGATCCCTTGAGTGTTGGTGCGGCTCCGGTTCAGGTCTGGATTGATGGCACAGCTCAGTACGAGAGCCCATTCGAACTGCAGAAGCCATTTCAAGGGACGCTTGTACCGGATGAGGACCTCGGAAACATAGAGGACGAGTCAGCTGTCATCAACGGCGACGTGGTCTTCACTGGTATCTCAAAGGTTCTCATGTCTGTCGAAAAGGCAGGCGTTGCCGCCGATAGAGAGAGCTACAACGTGGCCGTCTCCAATGGCAAGATCACTTGTGTCGGACTCTGCGACCGAGAGCTCAAGACTGCGTCCAAAGTCAAGGGTGCTGTGATACAAGTCAAGAACGGACATCTCTCACCAGCCTTTACCGCCTTTGGCTCGACGCTGGGTCTGAACTACATCGAGACTGAGAGTGCCACGGACAACGGCGCGGACGGGGGTCGCTTCAGTCGCGGGGTCGATGGTCTCGCACTCGATACAGAGAAACTCCGCGTGGCGCATCGATACGGTGTTACAAGAGCCATCTCGGCCCCGAAGTTCGCCGGCATCGCGACCCACCACGGCACCAGTGCGGGATTCCTGACCGGAGCGGAGACGGTACTCGACTCTGGGGCCGTCTTTGCTCGCGATGCCGCGCTACATTACACGCTCGACCTCTCAGCTAAACGGGGAGTTGATGGAATCTCGTCAATGTCTGCAGCCGTTGGTGACCTGCGCAACAAACTCTTGAGAGCCGTGGCCTCGCTGGCATTAGAGAAGCCTATCAATTCTGAAGAGAAATACTCAGAGGCTGCATTCCTTCGTGAGGTAGTAAAAGGAAAGAAGGCTCTCGCGATTACTGTTCATAGCGCCGACACCATCGCTGCTTTGTTGGATGTGAAGTCTTCAATCGAGGAGACTATCAAAGAGACCCATCTGGACGGCAGTCGTCTGAGGCTTGCCATTGTCGGCGGCGCGGAAGCGCACCTCATTGCCAAACAGCTCGCATCAGCTGGTGTAGGTGTTATCCTCGCCCCGTCGCAATCTTTTGCAATTTCGTGGGATCAAAGAAGGGCCCTCACGGGAGCTCCCCTGACAAACAGGACGGCGATCGATGTTCTCGTCAACGCGGGGGTACTGACTGCTATCGGCCTTGAGGAAGATTGGCTCATTCGCGACTTGGGGCTTCTCGCTGGGGTTGCATACGCCAACGGGGAACGGAAGATAAGTGAGACGGCGGCACTTGATCTTATCAGCCGTAATATCTATGACATGCTAGGTTTGGCGTATCAGGAACGAGATCATTTCGTGATATCCTCTGGCCATCCACTTGAGATTGGTTCCAGGGTAAAAGCCGTTGGAAACGGCCAAAATTGCTGGCGTGTATGAGTATCAAGGCCATCTGTTCTACTTTACAAATGTTCTTCATTCACAAAACCTCTTTACATGCCTGGTTATGCAGCTGCTGCAGAACCGCAGCTCTCCCATTGCCATCATGCGGAACTCGGGTTGCGGGCTCGGAGACGTACCCCAACATGACCCGAAGGATGCAGAGTTCCTAGGCCAAACGTTCTCAAGCTCATACCCGTCTCTCCGCGCGCCGCCTTATCACAAGTGATATCACAGTCATACAAGGTAATGAAATGAGCAACGCATCCTATCAGAATGCGCTTCGCAAGGAACCGCCCTGGGCACATGTGCGCTCCGCCTCCGAATGGCAGCCATGATCCCGACTTGCCGTTGATGCTGTAGACAAACTCTCCGGTGCTAGTCTTCTCGGGCAAGAGGAACCTCCCTGGCCAGAATTCCTCCGGCGGATGGGCTCTGGCAGCCCCGGTGCACCAAACAGCCGGGTTCATGTGCTCAGTCGTCGAGTTGACGAAGAACAGCCGATGTCCGGGGACAAGAGAGCCTCGCACGTTGACTCCATCGACAGGTGTCTTGCGAGGGATGATACCGTGGACTCTTAGACGCAGAGTCTCGGCAAAGATGGCTTGCAAGAAAGGCTTCTTCAAGAGTCGCTCCATGTCGAAGCGAGGCCCTCCATTGATGTCTGCGATGCGACAGTCTGCCACTTCTTCCTTCACCACACGCATAAGCTCTGGATCGCGGCATATTTCCAAGATGGCCCAGAAAGCGGCCGGTGAGGAGTTTGCTGTGCCTCTGCGAGATGGTTAGCGTCACGAATTTGCATGAGAAGGGGCACACGAGACTTGGACATACCCCCAGAGAAGCCCAAGATTGTGAGCTGCGATAGAAGAGAAAGGGAATCGGTCGACATCGATATACATGGCTGTGCGATCGCGGAAGAATGCGTGGCCCCAGTAAGGATCGAATCCGTCCTCTGAGACGGTGTCGGGATGGAAGTTTGCAACAGCCCACTCATTCCATTCCTGAACAGCACGGAGGCACCTATCTCGGGCTTGGTATATGCGACTCATTAGGAAGTTAGGAAGCCGGAGGAAGAGAAGAGTGATGTTGTCATGGACATATTGCCAGTCCTCCAAAAACATAGGATTCTCTTTCAGCAGGAAAGGTCCACATAGAGTGTCGATGAAAGACCGCACGATCTCCATGTCCAACGATTCCTTCAGATCATGGAGCTCGTGTTCCGCGTTGCCCGCAGCCAGATTTCGCATGTTCTTCGCCAAAGCCTCATCGAACCTGTCATTGAAACCCTTGGTCCCTGGGCCCGAGAGGAGGTTGCTGATGTGGTGAGCACTGCGGGTTCCGAAGTCATTGCGAACTTCATCTTCACCATGCTTGGACGGACCGTCTTCTTTTGCGTCTTCTTCTTCTGTCCAGAAGAGGCCGAGATCTTTCTTGGGCAGCAAGAAGACACGGTGAACGAATATGCCTTGGAAGAAAAAGGTCGAGAGGGACTTGTTCTGAAAGGTGCTGCGGATGTTGCTCGCGCCTTGGACGATGTAGCAGCTGAAGTTGAACCACTTGATTTGAAGCGGTGATGCTCGTTGAAACAGATCACTGGAGCCAAGGCCGATTAGTCTTGCCAACTGCCAGTAGGTCTGGAAATATGAAATTTGAAAGGCACATACGAGACAGTGAGGAACTTCAAGACGTCAAAGACCCCTCTCAAGTGAGACCAAGTAAGAGGCACCAGACTTGATCCCTTAGTGGCCTTCTTGGCAGCGCTGATGTGCGGTCGTAGCGGCGTATTAGGAAACACATATGGCAAAAGGAGGCAGATGAATGAGACTGCAACTAAAGTCAGAGCCGTGTTTGACTCTACTGGAGGCAGAAGTCCACCAAATGTAGTCGAGTTCTGGGCAATGACTGGCAGCCCAGTCTGTCCAGATGCTACTGATGCCATGGCACGGGTATGCAGCGCCTTTCGAAGCGGTTCTCCTCAAAATTCAGGGCGAATTCCTTCATCGTAAGTGTTTACATACCCAGTTTCATGCTTTATACGTCAGCCGCGTGCGATCAGCATCCTTGCAAGTGTGGGAGCCGATCCATAAAGATATTGTCAGGGCTGATGAACAAAAAACATGTTGCTATGCTGTAAAGAAAACATGGGTTCACGATTCAGTAGCATTCTATGCCGCCAAGACGTTTCGACTGCCGAGATGCCCCGTGAAAAAAGAGCTTCAACGGCAATTGGAAGGAAGAAGTCGGCGCCGCTTTCCTATTCCGCGCGGGAGAGGATGGGACGGACAACAGACAAGGCCAGATGAGTTGGATTCCCGATATTCCCCATCAAATTTGATCTTATCAGATGGGGATGAATGTAACACCCCCCTTGCTGCTCGGAAGATCTCCACAACAGAAATTTTAGGGTCGCACGATGGCTTCCAATGATAGCGTTCGCGATAGCATACATGCGTCACGATTTCAGGCTTCCCCTTGTCTACAACAACTGGAGATCGGTTGTATCCTCGAATAGAATGCTGGCTGGATTATTGCACCCGGTGGGAGGCACATACGCGAGAGTTCACTCGTTGCTCATTGGTGGCTACTAGAAAACCGCGCCCTTGGACATTACCTTGCTCTACCATCGTCAAACATGCAAGGTTTATTCGGCTAAAACTGTCGCTAAGATGATCACCCGTCAAAATTTCCTGCTCTTAGGCTTGAGATTAACAGCAGAGAAATCCGCGCACTCGGCGAAGGTCGAACTTAGTTGCCCTCGAGACGACAAGGTCGGAAACCATATGCCGCAGTCTGAATGGGGACCTCTTGGCATCAGAATTTTCGATTCGCACCCCGCGCACTCCGATGAGCAGAGAGTTGGCGAAGCTTAGATCTACCGTCGACGAAGGTTGTCTGGACTGAGGTTCTACTTTCCGCTGCAGGCTGATCTGTTCCAAATGAACACAATGGACGAGGCAATCGCAGTGGGCTGGCGTAGGTTGCTTGCTGTCGCTGTGATCTCGGTCTGCGTTGTAATTGCTCGCTTCCTATATCGAGGATACAAACAAAGGCGGTTCTACCGAAATTTGGTGAGTCGACGACACGAACCAGGTTTGGCATCATCAAAGACTAACATCGCTCATAGCCAGGCCCGCCTCACAGCTGGCTACTCGGTCATCTCAAAGCCGTGGGTGATGTTGCGGGGATGCTGCCTCCCAACTGTCATCCGCAAGCGTATTATACAGAGCTCGCAAGGAGACACAAGCTCGATGGCATTTTTTACCTCGACCTCTGGCCAATTGGCCCTCCCAGCGTTATCTTGACACGGCCTGAGTTGTGCGACCAGCCTGCCATCGTCAAGTGCGCGGTTCGGCACCCCGTCGCAGACGACACACTCACTCCGGTGGTTGGGCACGGTGGCATAGCAAACTCGAACGGGCCGCTGTGGAAGAAATCGCACACCACATTGCTGCCGGCATTCTCTTGGGCAAACATTCGTTCTCTGGCGAGCTTGATGGCCGAGGAATGCATGCCATTCCGAAACTTGCTGGATGAGTTGTCTGAGACCGGAAAGGTCTTTTCCCTGGAAGACGTAGCAGCGAAGCTCGTTTTCGATATCATTTTTCGCATTATCTTCAACTTTCCCCTCAACGCTCAGACAGATGGAAGCCAGGACCTTGATGATCTGCGAGAGTTGATGGCGTTCGCGGAAAGTCAGAGCGACCCAGCTGTCATGCTCAACCCGTTCGCCCGCTTGAAGATTTGGTGGAGGAGGAAGAAGATCTCCAAGCAGCTCGATATTTCAATGACTAGGAAAATCCGAGAACGCTTTGCGACATTGCCTCAAGACGAAGTCACATCGTCCCGACGAAGCGCCCAGTCTATCTTAGACTTGATGCTGCGCGAGCACCTCCCGGTTGCATCAGAGGCAAGCAAAGAGCGACCAAATGTTCGGAATCTGTCAAAAGCTGATGAAGCTGTGATCCTATCCAAGTGAGTCAAGACTTGTTGCATCGATGCGAGTACTAGCTAATCCGATGCCCAGCATCAAGAATCTGCTCGTGGGAGGGCATGGAACAACGACAGACACCATTTGTGTAAGTTGAGAAAGATCCACCAATCACTATGGAAGTTCGACCTTCTCACAGCAGCTTCCCAGTTTTCCTTTATGCTTCTTTCGGAGGCCCCGACCGTAGTGGAAACCATGCTTCGGGAGCACAGAGATATCCTAGGCTCTGACTTCGACAGCATTTTGAGTTCCATTTCAAACACCCCAGAGAAGTTGCAGACGCTGCCATATACGGAGGCTGTTATCAAGGAGATTTTGAGGTTATTTCCGATCGGATTCACCGTTAGACAGGCCGCCCCACAATCAACGGTGAGCCATAATGGCGAGACATTCCCCATAGACAACGGCTTGATGGTTTGCATGAACGGTCATGATCTTCACTACAATCCAGAATTCTTCCCGAATCCCTCGGAGTTCTCCCCTGAACGGTGGCTAGGTTCCAATGAGATTCCAAGATCCCAGTTTAGAACCTTTGGGAGAGGTTTAAGGTCATGTATGGGAGAAAACCTTGCCATGAATGAGTTGAAGATCATCTTTTCGCTGATCTTGGTGGACTTTTCCTTCAAGTGCTACGGGTTGATGCCGAATTCGGACACGACAACTTCGTACACGAATTTGGATCGGACTTTTGGGAATATCATCTTCCAGGAGCTAGGGCTAGAGGCAAAGCCTCGAGGTGGGATGATGATGACCGTTCGAAGACGATAGCAAGACTGTGTTTCCTGGAAGGCTGGAAGTAGAGAAGGCTGAAGATGCCGTGCAATCACCATGCTATCCTCATTCAATGTACATATTCTGCGAATCCGACATAAGTTCGATTGTATCCCGTAACTTCAAACTGCCAATACTCTGACTGGGAACAATGCGACTCTCGTGACTTCTCGCTCTCAAGAATTGGAGTAGAAACTTGTCATGTAGGGGACCAGGGTCGTAGCTGCCGCAAACGTCGTGTGAGATGTCCAAGCTGATTTCTCAGGTCATTACGGCGCAGAAAGAGTTCGGAAAAGGCTTTCCGATCCTGGTCTTCATCGCATCAAAGTTGGTGGGGTATTCGGTAACATTTGCTCCTGAGTTCTAAGTTAAGGCCTCGGGCAGTAAGAATGCGCAAATAGTTGTGTCGCGATTACACTGTAGAAACGCTCGTTCTAGTGCGATCTGAGGACGTCTTTATGCAACCTATCCGTGTCTGTGCAATGTAGACCAGTTGCGAAGTTCCAATTCTCTCACATGGCATGTCGTTTGCACTCATGGAAAATTTAGGGTGATGTCGCATCGTCTCCGTTTGGGAGATAGAAGAACAAAGTCAACAAGATCCATGCTGTCTGTAGGCATAGTACTGCTGAGCCTTGCCCCCCGACATTCCCGGAAGAAGATCGTCGCAGAAAGTCGAAGTTCCATCATGGCCAAGTGCTGGCCAATGCAGATCCTCGATCCACCTCCAAGAGGTATCATAGCTTGTCTTTGTCGCAATGTTACCCCCGCAGAGTCGAGAAAACGATCGGCGTTAAATCTGCAATCAGAATGGTTAGTACTAGAACACAATTAGATGATAGGATAGGTGTACCGATGAGGTTCATGGAATATCTCTGGGTCTCTATGAAGGGTGTAGGCAGGGCTGTAAACCACCGTGCCTGCTGGGATGTAGTGAGCCGACAAAGTGGCGCCTCCCCCTGGAACAGTCCGGGGTAGAGACGATGGAACCGCCGGATATAGCCGCAAAGTCTCTTCAATGACAGCATTGAGGAGAGGGCATCCTTCCAGGATCTTGTCATCGAAGTCATCACCTAGCTGAGACACCTCATCCTCGAGTCTTCTTTGCAGTTCCTCCTGCTTCAACACGGACCAAATCAGGTAGGTTAAGACTGCGGCAGTGGTGTCTGACCCCGCGACCATCATGCCTGCAGCCTCTATTCTCACAGTATCGTCATTGAGCCATTGGCGTCCTTCCCTCTCGCAGTCGATGATCATTTCTTTGAACAAACTCCTTGTCTTGTCGTCTTGCCGAGATAGCTTCTCAAACCCGATCTTTCCCGCCGTGTCACACTATTCAAGGCAGCGAGATAGTGTCTGGAGCGACGATTTGGGAATCAGTCTGAAGAGGAAGTGCAAAATTGGGAGCTCGCTTTTGAAAACTGCCCCAAGCAAAGCGGTCTCAATTGCCCGCATGTAAAGCGTGCTCTTCGTCTGGGTCAGCGAAGGTGGACTCCTGAAACGAGGGCAATCCTTGGCTTACCTTGCCCAAGCCCAGCATACCAAAGGACTGGCCAAAAGACAGAAGACTGATGATGTCCGCAGCCATCAACGTCCACCATTTGTGAGTATTAGCAGTTCCCCGCAACGCCTCATCTTTAATCTTCGACACAGCAAGTTCCACATTCTCACGGATCTCACTCTCCCAGTTTTGCCGCAGAGACGAAAGGGTAAAGGAGCGCTGAAGCAACTTTCGTCGCTCCTTCGCTTCCTGCTTGTCGGTGAGAAAGGAAAGAGAGAGCGCCGGGAGCTTGTCAGCGAAATCGCCGACCCACTGGGCTTTCTCGAAACCACCACCCATCTTGTACACCCGGATGACCGAATCGAGATCGACACATGAAATCTCATTGGGGGCAACTCTGACCAGCTTTCCGTACTTTTGGTGAAGATTGTAGACATACGTCATTCTGGTTCCGGTCAGCCGACTTGCCTTCAGCCTCCATCGACAGAACCGAGTGTGCCATGGGCCTGGGATATGGCTGAGGGGTGATCTTAGACCCGCCAAGATAGTCTGTGGTCTATCAGCTTCGAAGCTTCCATGGAGAAAGGACCAGAACCAACGCCGACGAGCATGTAAACTGCTACTGCAGCCAGAAAAAGGGATATCCCACCGCTGATGGACAGGCTGTTCTGAATCGTCATCGAATATCCCATTTTGGTATGTAAGGTTTTTCGACGCTGGAGATACAGTAGCAGATTATTATTGCGCGATCAGCAGGCTTTCAAGTTTTATCTCACCCCACGCTGGTGCCTTGCGATGGCTTTGCGTGATATCCTATGCCCCTGAGGTGCATCTTGTTTGTCATAAACTTCTCAAACTGGACAGGGCTGGCTCCACCAAATTTTCGGCTGATGGAGGTTCTAGACCAACACAATACTCGCTTTCACAACTGTGCCTCAAAGCAAGGCTTGGAAGAACCCCTGGGTACCCCGACCATGTAGTCTAAGCCTCCAGCTGAAAGAGTACATCTACTGTGAGATTGGTGTTGGAACCAACGAATTTCAGCTAGAAAAATGTGATCGTGGAGATGACATCCACCTTCCAACAAACATACAGCATTTTACCGGGGCTTTTTTCAGCCCGACTGAAAAGCTGAAGAATCCAAGGCACAAACTGCTTGGCTTCATATTTCGTGTAACCAACACAAGGTTTTTGAAGGAGCAGGATGTTTTGGGCATTTGTAAGCAGGATGATAGAGATTAATCCTTTTAACTAGTTGATGCAATGGAAGAGCTGATGAATGTAATCGATTGAGTGACAAGGTGAGCCGTTTACGGCCGAGGATGCCTGCCAACTCCATACAGCACCGTGGGCTCGGGTAATTTGTCGAAAGGCGCGGGGCAGCGTGGCAAACCTTCCAGCATTTCACGATTAAATCAGTGAGACAGGGAGTAAAAGTTATTCATCTAATATGAGCCGCAAATACATGTGCGACGATGTTGAACAGCAAGGGGAGCATTGCGGCCTTTTAAACATACGTCTCGGGACGTTTTGAGACCTTTTCACGTGGAATCTATGTCGCGCGATGTCTCCAACAACCAAATGTATCTGAGAAATCTTAAAGTTCATCTTCAGTCTTCGCTCCATTCTTGTTAGCAAAGCAACCTCTGAACAGTGCTAGTGTAGTTATTGTAAAGCTTGGACATTTCAAAAGTTTCCATGACCAAAGTGGCTCGCATTCTAATGTTCCTAGTCTGAAGGGTCTTGAGAGACATTGACGGCGTTGCGATTATGCTTCATCGGCAAGTACCGTACCGAGCGTGAAGGCTTGCCAGTCCGAGTTTAACTTGCGAGTTGCTGAAGTTTAAAAATTATTGAAAGATGTATTATTCAGCATCCTCATCTGGAGATTCGATGAACGCTCGGCGCCGAATTAATAGGGAAGAACACAAAAGCCGAATTAAGTTACCATGACAAACCAAACGCAGCACGTCAACTTGCGCTTAGAGTTGGTGATGTCTGGATCAAACCGAACAACGGTTTCTTGTTTGTGGGGTACTGCAATTGCGAACTCAATGGGCACATGTGTTTCTTAGACCTCGGGCGAATCACGAGCTGCATGCTGCAAGGACGGTAAGAAGAAGAACTATAAAATCTCCGGGACGAAACACCCTCAACACCAACCCCGAGCATGCTCGGAATCCGGTGGGATTCACTTCGTGGGCAGTCCGGCCGGGACCAAAGCCGAGTGAACGGTGCTTCACATGGCGGCAAAAGCGGCTGTGGGGCCGTGCTTGATCGGAGGGCGGGGAGAAGACGCTCCGACGGATGGAGACCCGAAAAGCCCGAGACCCCGATGGTCGTGGACGAATGCGGTTTCATAGCTAAGATGAATGACGCACACGACGGAATGGCTGTAGCTCCCTTTTACGCGGGTAAGCTTGGTGTGCTGGCTAGAGCTCCGCGTAATAGCTCTCGCGAGCTCCCACACCGGAATCACCTCATCGTAATGCGATTGATGCGAAACAACGAACGGGATTCCATCGTTTCTCCCCACGAGAGACCATCCCTTTTCACAGCCGATGGAAACCTTGGCTATTTCTGGGTTGCATCAAGCATGTAGGGCTCCTCGCCGTCTGGTGTTCACTCCGGCTCGTCCGGGGCCATTGGCCCCATTGGAGAACAATGGGCGGGGAGAGTTTCACGTCGCCGCTGTCCGATCGCCTTGACGTCAGCTGACGATTAGACCTCTAGGTGTTGGCGTAGTCGATTCTTCTGCCTGCGGTGGTCTGGCGTGCTTTGGCGTGGTGTTTCTTTGATGTCTGCAAACAAACTGCTCCCTTATCTACCTTCCTGCTACCTCACCCACCCCTTCCCCTGGCTGACACTCTGTACTTCCTCTTATCAACCTTTTCCATCAAAATCAAAATAGTATTGTTATCAGGGAATCGATAAAAATAATCCAATATGAAGGCTATCGCTGCCCTATCTTGCGTGGCCGTTGCCAATGCATTTATCCTTCCTGACCCGCAGATTTTCGACCAGGCGTCAATCCAGAATGACGAGCGCCCCTCCTGGTGGGACCGCGTCCCGTCCAAGGATTCCATCGTGAACACTGTCGAAGAGGGCTTCGACTCTTTGTCCTCCCAGATTGAGGGCGCCCTGCATTCTCTTGAGGATACTGTCGAGAACAAATTCGAGCACATCTTTGAGGAAGAAATCTTCAATGATGAGGGCGACACTTCCGACAAGTCCATCTTTGACCTCGTTGCCGGCAGCAAGTACACCACCACTCTCGCTAAGCTTGTTAGCGATTACGACGACATCGTCGAGGTGTTGAAGAGCACAAAGGCCAACCACACCGTCTTCGCACCGACCGACCGGGCTTTTGCGAAGCTCCCCAAGGGCTTGAAGCTGAGCAAGGAGGCTATCAAGTCTATTTTGCTCTACCATGTCGGTGTTGGCGTGTACGATGCGAAGAGGGTCTTGCGCACCCACACGCTCCCCACGCTGCTGAACGAACCCTGGCTCGGTGACAAACCCCAGCGTCTTCGCACCAGCGTTGGTCTCGGAGGTGTTCGCGTCAACTTCTACAGCAAGGTTGTTGCAGTCAACATTGTAAGCAATCCACAATCCCAATTGCGAACCAATTCCACGTGCTAATTCCTCTTCTTTACAGCGTGCGAACAACGGAATCATCCACGGCATCGACAGCGTACTCCTTCCTCCTCCCCTGGTCGGCCGAGAGCTCACCCTCCTACCCAGCCAGTTCTCGACACTCCTCTTGGCCTACGAGAAGACCGACTTCGTCAAGTACATCCACGGCGTCAAGTCCACTGGCACCACCGTCTTCGCCCCCTCCAACAATGCCTTTGCCCGTCTCGGACCCAAGGCCAATGCGTTCCTGTTCAACAGCCCGACTGGCCTGAAGTTCCTCAAGGCTCTATTGAAGTACCAGATTGTTGCGAACACCACCCTGTACAGCGACGCCCTTTACCGCCCTGGAAACAAGGAAGCCAATGTCATGGAGCACTACCACGTGGACCTCCCGACTCTGCTGGGCGGCAAGAACATTGCCGTTGACGTTGCCGTGTGGCGCGGCTTCAGACGCGTCAAGCTCAATGGCTACATCCCCATTGTTGTTGCTGACGGCATTGCCAAGAACGGTGTCATCCACGTCCCTGCTCGCGTCCCCATTCCCCCTCACAAGCACAAGAAGGACAGTGAGAACGGCGAGATTAGTGTCCAGGAATTGAAGGAACGGTTGGCGGAGTACGTCGACGAGGATGATAAGCAGGACGACTTTGGATGGTCCGCTGAGCTCTAAGCAAGGCATATCAAGACGGGGAATACTGTCGCTGTGCCCCGTACATAGCACCAAGGAAATGAATAACAGCGTACCGGAAGCGCTGTGGAAATTGATCACATCACACATAGCAAGAACGGTAAAAGTCTATCATGAACGCCAATACAAAAGCATTCTGATTCGGTATTTCCATCTGAAATTGAATAATGTCATAGGCTGTCATGTGCATGTTGTAGTCGGTAGCGTAGCTCAGCTGTAGTTCTGGGGCCTGCAGCTATCCGTAGAGAAGCACCTTATGTCAGAAGCAAGTTCTCCCATCCGCCAGTGAACAGGGCTCGGGTACTTCACCCTGTTTGCCATTGCTTCTACTCTACACAGCCACCAGCAGTCCGAAGCAAGATAACGCGGCACGTTGGATCTGTACTCGTACATGAGAGGCAACCCGTCCGGTGGGAGAGACACCCATTACTGTTTTCCAAGCTGCTGGAGCTGCAGCATCGACCACGTGAAACACAAGGGCCCCCCGGACTCGCGGTAGCGCTGCTCTCAACTCATCTCGCTAACCGTCCAAAGCAATCCCCGACTTCAGCCCTACCTCCCCGACAACACAGAGCATTCCAGCTCCTTTATTGGATCCTCGGGTACGCTTACAGCGGTCAGGCTTGTAAGGCCAGGGAATCCTGCGTCGCAGAGAGCTTTGCCAATACAGGCTGCATCGTTCAACGTGCCATTCAAAGGTCTCACGAACGAAAGAGATGCCACATTGGGACTCCTTCTCACCTGCATCGACCAACGGTTATCGGCAGTCTTCCATCACAATGTGCCATCACTGCCCATCCAACCATTTACGCCTCAAAGCGGTGCCAGCCCCCTGGACCCGCATCAACCTGATTCAGAGCCGGCTACTGTAGCCTTTCACACCAAACATGCGGTGGCTCAGCTCTGCCGTCCCTGAATCCGCATCGCGACTGGTGTCGCCGAGATGGCGTGTGGGCGCGGGCTTCAGCTGAGGGGGGGACGGAACGCCTCTTCCAATCTACACCTGCTGCCATTGGCTCCCAACCTTTTTATATCCGCGCGAGTGCAGGACAACATGTGAGTGGGAAAAGACGTGGCCCCAGATGCGGTCAAGCGGCCTCCCTGGAAGCCACCGAAGGCTGGACCGCGCCGGCACGGCGAGAAAACGACGAACCAGGGTTCGTGAAAGATGGAAGTGCTGGGCGGTGCCTGGCTTCTTGTCTCGGGGCGGGTGCAGCAGGCTCGGAAGAAAATAGCAGCAGGCTCTGGGTCGTGGGAGACAATGCCCGATGGGACGAGCATTATTCAAGCGCCGAGTGGCTCAAAAGATGCAATGCTCCCTTCGACTGCGGCGTCGGGAAACAGCTCTGGTGAGCTCGACTGTTTTCGCAGACCTTCTCCTCGGAGTAAACTAGCATTGGCAGACGAAGCAACGGGTCCTCGCCGTGGGTAACGGCCGTTGAGACGAGATGCATCAGCCTCCGCCCGCTGATCAGTCGACCTTCGAGTCGCAGGCGCAGTACAACCTTCAAGCCACCGAAGATGTCGACGATGAGCAGCATTCCGTCGAGGAGAAGAAGCGACCCATCCAGTTGCCGAAGAGACCCAACTATAAGCCGAAGCCGTTGCGATGGCCGTTCATTGCTGTCGTTATTCTTCTGTTGGGGATTCTCATGAGTTTGATCATTGTCGCCAGAACGACGATGCCCAATTCTGACAGCACGGCGACCATTCAGCCCAGGCATATCTTGGTGTACCGGCAAAATGGAACGTCGGATGGGCAGTCAGTATCGGCTGATAAACCGCAGTCAACGTCTCCGGCCGAAGCCAACTCGACACCGGCAACGACGTCCTCCACGACAGCTGCTTTACCGAGTACTCCGACTGCGGCGAGCCTCCATACCAGCACCACCCCCGACCTACCAACGAGTTCTGGGTCTCAAGCTCAGGCAACATCGGAACAGGCTTTACGGGCCCTGGAGTCATCCACGTTGCCTAGTCGCTCTATTTTAGAGGTGACATCTTCAGAGGTGACATCTTCAGAAAAACAGGAAGTTGTGTCCACGTCAGATCACGCCGTGATAGAAACCCATCAACCGACCATCACTGTGATTCCGGAGTCAAGTCTGTCTTATGAGACTGCTCGGACGTCTTCGAGGGGACCTATCACTACTACAGCTCCGGAGCTAACGGAGTCGACCTCATTTCGACCGAAGACCACCGTGGAGACCATAAGCACTGCTTCCGAAAGAGATACTACATCCTCTACCAACTCTAAAGACAGCACCGTACCAACGAGTCCAGCATCCAGTTCCACAACCACCAAGACGGAAACAACACGCAGTTCAGATAGCGAGTCAACGTCTACGTCGTCGACGGAGTCAGAACGCAGCGTTGACGCAACTTCATCGAGCACAGGCGGCCGACGAAAGGAGCGACCGGCCACCACCAGTTCGAGTTCTGAGCCCGAGATCACGTCGTCCACATCAAGTACCAGGGGTGGTAATATGAGACTACTACCCGTTGTCACCAGTAAATTTACGACCACCGTCACCAAACCTGGTTCCGCCACCACATACACCACAGAGGTCGGCATCCAAATGCCTACAACCTTCACGTCAATCGGAAAGACAACGATACCCGGAACCCAAGGCGTAACAACGTACACCGACGTCCGCACAACTAGCGTACCGCGCACCATCACAAGATCGGCCTTCGTCCAAGGGACGGCGATGCCAGCCAAGCCAACGATGAGCAGTGTCGAATATGCGAGCGGCGAGAAGTTCACACACCACACTGTATCAGAAGTCGTGGAGACCTCATTTGAGCCCATAGAAATTACGTACACCTCGACGTCGGCTTTTACCGTGCCACCACGCACAAGCGATATCACTTCCGTCATCGTTAGTGCCGTGCCGTCAACGGTCGCATCCGTTGTCACAAGTACAAGCCCTCCTCAGGTCTATGTGTCGGTGGGAACCACCGAGATTACCAAGTTCGTCACGGTTCCCGGTGGGAACCGAGGCGACGAGCCGCAGACCCAGGCTCCAGTCCTTCAGGTCATCACCAGCGTTTATGATGGGAAGGTCGAGACATTTGTGGATAAAGGTACCCCCCAAACCATTGTGAAGAGCGATGGCGGAGTGTACACTTTCGCCTTTACGCCGTCCCCACAGACCATAGTCACGCACGAGGGAGGTCAACAGACTCAGATGGTGATTACTGTGACGCCTTCTCCAGAGGTAGCTTTCGTCGCCGTTCCAACGACGAAGGATGGTACCCCGACTGTTGTTGTAGTTCCTTCGACACTCAATCAAGCAGGCCCCGGCGCATTCAAAGAGGTGGCCACCACGATGAACGGGAAGGCGACTGTAGTCAACGTACCGGTCACACAAGAACCAGTACTGCTGGCTGTACAGACAATTATTGACGGCACGCCGACCGTTGTGTGGGTCAACACTGTACCAACAGCAGGCTTCAGTCCCATTTCGTTGACCCTGGTGTCAGAGATTGGCGGCATTACTGGCGAATTTACGACAATAGATCCACCAGAGACTATCAAGACAACAATAGACGGCAAGGAAACTACCATAACAAGGACGCCGGGACCACGGACGTTCACATCAGTATCGGGAGGAACTCTGACAACCATGACCATCATCACTACGCCGACAGGTACCATGCCTCTGTCCTTCACGGTAATCACGACTATAGGAGGAGGCACCTTGAGTACTATCATTTCCACTCCCACACCTACTACGTTCACCACCTCTATTTCGGGCACATTGAGAACCTTTACCTCCACGCCAAGTCCCACAACACGCCTGTCAACCATCAAGCCCTCCACCACTCTCATCACCTCCACGAGCAAACCAACATCAACAGATAGCCCCGACCGAGTTATAACCGAGATCGAAAAGTTTGGGTTTACCAATGGCGACTACTTCGTCGGGAAGTTCCTCCCAATCATCCTTGCCGTCATGATTGCGGTTCCCCTCCGGATCATCGACCTCAACGCCAAGCTGTACCAACCTTTCCACGCCCTCGCAAAGGAAGGAGGCTCATTGGGGAAAAGCAGCATGACCTTGCAATTCGATGGCTGGAAAGGCTTCTTGACCCCGTTTGAAAGTTTGCTACAGGGTCATCCTGTCCCTTTCATCACAACACTAATCATATTGTGCTCCTCTGTACTTGCACCTCTAGCGACGGAGGCCATTGGAATGAAGCTCCATGGCACTTGCAAGATCACAGCAATCGAGGGCTGTGGTATTCAGTTAGGTGTCTCTCCCGTATCAAGCCACGCCCTAGTCGCCCTTATCGCCTTCATCATAATCTTGCTTCTCGTCTTGCTCTTCCTCCTTCGGACCTGGGAAACAGGCCTTCACGCCAACCCCTGGAGCATAGCTGGGATCTCCTCCCTTGCACGCAACGCTGACATTCGATCGCATCAAATCGACTTCAAAGCCAGCGCAAAAGCGATGAAGGAGAAGCGATACGGTTTCGGGTACTTCGAGAACAACCTCGGTCGCGACGAATACGGCATCATCTACTACGACGACTCAGCTCAGAGTCTCCAAGGCGCAACAGCTACCGGCGCAATTCCAGCAGATGACGAGTTCACTGGCGCGTACCAAAGAGACATTACTAAGAAAATCAGTAAACCGGTGCCTTTCATTGCACTCACATGGTGGTGGCGACTCGGGTTCATCTTTTTCCTTGCTGCCTTGTTTATCATCATCTTGTACTACCATCTCACACTGGGCGTTCAGACTTCTTTCAAAGATTTCATGGATAGCCAGACGTTTGGCGTTCGGTTCTTTTTCGCGGCGTTGGGTGTTACTATTATTTTCTGCTGGGAGTCTATTTTCATCAGTAAGTCGGCCCAACTCGCCCTGACGTTCCCCTGGCTAACGCGTCAAGGCATCGCAATAATCAGCCCCTACCACAACATGGGTCGTCGCTCCCAACCACCGGAGAAATCCATCCTCTTGACTCGTCCAACGAACGGCTTCTACGGACTCTACGCGGCGATATTGGAGGGCAACCTTATTCTCATGCTGGCAGCTTTCATGTCCATCCTCGCCGAATTCCTCCCGATTCTCTTCGCGAACGTGCCATATAATCTGACGCAGACTCTAACATCCCACAATGTCTGCGCAGTCGTCAGCCTTACAATTCTTGCCCTCATGCTAGCATCCATGATCGCAAGCCTATTCATCAGATGGCCCGAGCTGCCAGTCGATCCGCGCAGTATCGCCGGGGCGTTGTACTACGTCGCAGAGAGTCGGATGCTTGAAGACTTCGAGGGGCTTTCGAAGTTGGACTCTGAGGAGAGGGAGAAGAAAGTCAAGGAACTTGGGCGGAGATACTTTTACGGAAGCCTCACGGCTATTAATGGCAAAAGAATGGGGGTTGAGTCGGTCGAGAGCGTTGAAGATACAGCATATACCGGCGGTCATTGGTTCTTACCTCCACAAGAAGACCAGCGTGTCGATCAAGATGCTCATGTGGAAGCGGTGGAGGAACATGGGTCTGCTCATCAGACTGATCGGCTTATGCACTCAGAGGGAAGGCAGGAGGTTAATCAAGGGGACGGGATCGATCGAGAGGCTGCGGTGTCAGAGCCCACACGACCTCAAGAAGCAAAGAGGGTTCCCGAAGGATTCATCTGACGCATAATGCATGGAATTACCTAGATGAAGATCATCATGTAGAGCAAATGAAATCAAGTTGTATTATTAAGAAAATTATGTCGTACACATCTACTAGGTACCATTACAGTCCGGCGGCGACTCGGGTGTATCTAATCGCAGAAAGACTTTTCGGATTTTCGAACAAAAGAAAGTTGATTCGTGTCATGATCAGTGCGGTATTGCATGAAGCTTAGCATCGAGCGTTCCCCTTGGTAACGGACTTGATGTAAGCCTTCACTTTCTCATACTTGCCCCCTCTCACATTTTCGATATGTGTGAGTACACGCGGGTAGACTTCCTCATGGGCAGTTGGACTCATCCAAGCATCAAGATGGCCGCGGCCTTCGAAGACTTGCCTCTCGTAGCACATACCGCCATTAACCTCGCTGAGGGTGGTGAAAGACTTGTCGGTGTTTTGCGGGTCGTAGACTGCGTTCTCAGATCCGGAGAAGAGGAAGATGGGAAGACCCTTGAGGCGGGCGATGTTCCCTGGTGTGGTGAGTTCAGCGTTCCGGGAGTCAAGAACGTTGCCTGCAAGACCGCTGTCCATGAGGTGGCGAAGGCTCTTCATCGAGGTACCTCCGAGGAAGTTCTCCAACTGGGCATGGGTGGCGTCGTTCAGGTGCTGGTGGGACCAAAGGCTAGCACGTCGAAGTTAGCAGGTGGGACAGTCGGAATGCTTGATCTTAAGTCGGGGTTCTTACCGTCCAAACACAAGAGAGCTTCGATGACAAACGACAGAGTTGCAAATCTCGTCACGGCGACCAACGGGGTAGAAGCGCAGCGCCTGGTTGATGACCTGCTGAATGATGCCATCCTGGGAGGAGCTCGAGCAATCGTACCAGTTGCCCTGGAAGAGACTGTAGATAGACGCCATGGAGATGGGAAGGCTGGCCTTGATCTGATTGACCTTGGCAAACATTGGGTTCATGAAGACTTGGGAGGCAGTCACGCCACTGAGCCACTGGCGCGGAATTGTGCCGTCAAGCAGACCTGAGGCGAGAGCAACAGAACCGGCGCAGTGAGCGACGACGTACGTGGTGACGGATGGCCCACTTCCGCTGTCGGTAATGCCGTGTCTCTGGCGAATTTCCTCGAGAGCGGCCTTGAGATCCAGTCGAGCATCATATGTGGTCCAGTTTTGCTGAGCAACGATGGTCTTACCCACACGGTGAACCATCGAGTACACTCGGAAGCCCTTCGCACGGTAGTAATTGACGGCATTCTTTTCAATTGTTGGTAGAGCGAAGATCTGCTGGTCGACAGCAGCACCAGGTATAAGGAACACGATGGGCGCGTTCGACTCGTCCCAGTTGCGCTTCTCGTAGGGCTCGTAAAAATGGGGGCTCCAGTAAAAGAGCTTGGTCTTGACACGATCGCTTGCATGGAGTGTTATTTCCTCCGTGTATCGCGAGGGGTTCTGGTAGTTGCTGAATGGTAGGCTGGGCCACTGCATGGGGATAAACGGGGTGAGGAAGGCACTCGCTGCCTTGGCAGTGAAGTAACCGAGGAAGTTAGCAGTTGAAGCAACACGAGAGTAGAGAGTTGAGCCGGTAGTCTCCATGGTGGTGCACTCCTGGAGGAAAGAAGTGGGACGAATGTGGATGATACCCTTGCCGCGGACGCGGTTTTCGTCTGCCACGCCATCCCTCCCTAACTCCGTGATGGTGCAGTATAGGGTGGTAGTGGCCTTCCAGAGGTTGAGAGGGTTGAGAGTGACATCTGGGTTGACGACCTTGTATCCGTTGAAGTGGAGCTTCTTTCCATTGGGGCACGACACGGTGAAGTTGTACGTCAGGTTGGTCGTATCAGGTGCGCGAGGGTCGTCATTGAAGAGTTGGAATTTGCCGCCCTGGACCATGCAGGTTCCGCCCAGCTTGGGGCAGGTAAATGTTCCGGTGAGAGTGGCCATGTGCTCCTTGTCATGAACAACTGGGCCAAGTCAGCTTCTTTGTTTCAGTCTCGAGTGCAGGTTGGCTTACGGTTGTGGGTGTTCCATGAGCGAGCGCTCAAGAAGAATCGCGCAAATTCGCCACGACCGCGAGCAGTGGCCGTTGCATGTTCAAACGAGAGGTTGCTGATCGTCTCACCCTTGTCACGGATATGGATCCAGCCATCCATCATCTCGGTGAAGGCAATACCAGCAGTGTTATCATCTCTGGCAGTCTGGATGATATCTTGAACTCTCATCACTTGGAGAGCATCTTCACGCTGTAGGCTCTCGGGAATGTGTGCAGGCTTTCCAAAAAGATTGAGAGATCCTTGGATGTGTCAGTACATCGGAAATGTAATCTTGACTTGGCCCAAAACTTACCATTGCGATCTTCCCTGATAGACAACTGCCTATCTTCGGCAATCTTCTCCATCGACCTCTCGGCAAGGGCGGTGATGGTCGCGAAAGGGTTAACTCCGAGAGCTGCAGGGACAATAGTGCCGTCGCATACAATGAGGCCAGGGTGGACCTCTTCCCCATCGCCCTTGAACAACTGGCCCTTGTCGTTGACACCACCGCCAGCACCAGTACCGTCGTTACTAATGCGTGCGCCGCCACTGGATTCATAAAGTAAGCAGCTGTCCAGCAAGACAAAACAAGGAACGGTCAGTTTCTTACATTGCGTGGACTGTGATCTCCTTTTCGCCAAAGGCGGCATAGAATGGACTGTCAACGTAAGTGCCCCCGATCAGGTTGGTGATCTTCTGGAGGTAACCCGCGAGCTTAGTAGCTCTCTTGGAAGTGCCGACGCCAGAGAAGTTGATCAACGGCCTGTCATCGACCAAGTTCATGGTTGCTTGACTGCCTAGGAAGAGAGTCAGACGCATCTGAATGACGAGGTTAAAGGGCCACACTTACTGTCGTGCGACATGATCAAGTAGCATTGGGTTCTCTCAGTGCTACCTTGTGGGTTGTAAGGTCCAAAGACGCGAGCACCAACAGCAGCAGCCAAGTGGTCGGCCTTTTGACCAAAAGAGAGATTATGCGGGAAGACGCGACCAGGGAGGTACTGCAGCATAGTCTGATAGAAGGGTGCCAAGGCGGCGGGAATGGCACCCTCCTCGATCACGAAGCCGTCGAGGGGGTTCTCTTGGTCACGGCAGTCGATTACACCCGTGATGCATGGCCCAACAGGGCGGTTTGGTGGTGGGTCTGGCCGCCCCATAGAGTTGACATACTCATTGGTGTTGTAACTGAGACTGGTTAGCAGCTGCTCGGTTGATATGAAGTAGCTCGTCATTCTTACCCGAAAGCCAAGATGTCGCCGTTGCCGCTCATGCCCTGTCCGACGTCCTTGCTCATCTGAAGACCAAACTTTTGGCTGCGAAGCAGAATCTCCGTGGTACCAATGCTACCGGCACCGAAGCATACCAGTTCCTTCGCATGAACCCACATCAGGTCTTCGTAAAAGATGTCCTGGAAGTTCGCTCGCTTGCCTCCGTGCCAGGCAAAGTACACAATGTAGCCATCTCTCTCTGGGGCTTCAGTAACGTAACGGACCTCGCACTGGCAGAACATCTCGGCACCCCAGTTCCAGGCATCGCTAAGATAGTTGACCAGAGTTGTTGACTTGCTGCCATCATTCAGACCGGTGGTATCTTGGCCAGTGAGTGAGGATGCCTTCATTGAGACGCCAGTGCTGTTGTCTCCATCGACGAACTTGGTGGTTTGGGGCACGCGGTAGAACTTGTCGGCCCATCCCATGAGCTTCGCTTGTTTCTCCAGCGTCTCCAACTTGGGAAGCTTGGGGTAATCTTCCGGATATTGGGCCGGCTCCAAGACTTTGCGAGCCTTCTCGTAATCTGGTACGTGTTAGTTTCTCTCGAAGCAATCCACATCATCCAAAACTTACATGGTTTGAGTTTATCGCCTTGGAGCTCCTCGGGCCAAATCGGCAAGCTCATCGTACCAGGATCTGCCTCCAAGAAGACATTGGCATTCAGCAAACTGGTGCCTCCAAGGCCGTTGCCGACAAAAGCATTCTGGCCATCTCCAACAATGAGATGGTAGAGACCAGTAGGATCGCCTCCTTCAGCAAACTTCCCCAGTCTGCCGAGTATGCCGTCTGTTGCTGCGTTGGTCATATGCAGTTCCTCGGCAGCACCCGCGATTCCAGAGGGAAATTCTCCAGGCCATTTCTCCTTGCCACGCTCTAGTAGACATACGGTCTGTCCAGCTCGGGCCATTCGGCTGGCGGCGACGGCGCCACCATAGCCGGAGCCGATGACAACGACATCGTATGAGGGCCGAATTAGCTCAACAGGGCGCGAGATGCGTGGATACGTGCCGGTGACGGGGTCAAAATTGTCACTGCCATCGTTGTAGCCAAATTCCGGCTCTCTGGGATCATTCCGCAGCTGCGGTGTGCCGTTGTGCTGCGTCTCGTAAGTGCCGTTGGTGTAGCCGTTGGAGCCGTTGACCTCTGAGTTGCCGTCCATGGTGTCTGGTGCCACGCGAGAGGCTAAGACTTACTTGCCGTTAAAGAATTGGCAAGCGTCCGTTGGGGTGAGAACGAGTAGCGCAAAACCAGACGGAAACCACGGATAATATCCACTTCTTATAACGGGAGTGCCGCGGGTGTCTCTCGACTCCGGACTCTTGTCAAGATAGCCAATCACACGGGAATTCTAGTGAGAAACGATATCATAAACCGTCGCCAAGGAAACTCCCTTCCCACGTTTCATTCACATGTCTCTTGGAGAGTGACTCTTAATATTCGAGAACTCACCGGTTCGCGGATTTCCCGAATGCGGCAGGCTGTGCTCGGCGTCAGCATGGGGGCTTCTCACAGCCATCCCAGTCACAGTCAGCATACTGATAGTGGTGTTGAGGCACGGTAAATGGTGTTCTCTGAGAATAGCCTACATTACGCCCCGTTTCTGTCAGCTTCTGAATTGGCTCTTTCCATTCGTTCAAACATTTGTTTGTGGCTTACGGTCATGTTTCCTCGACGCTCTCGGTGAAACCGATCTTACATTTGGCATGTGATTCAAACCCTTCAGACACAGGAGGTTCTTCCTATGTAGCAGCCGAGAATAAGAACAAATTTGCGAAGAACCGAGACAGAACGTCCAGAAGGCCGCAAAATGAAGACGGTTCGTGCCGCAAGCACTTTTAGACTGACGATGTTTTGAACATGTCCCAACTTTAAACATCGTACGGCGCGGGGAAAGGACCCTAGGCCTATGATACTAGCGGCATGTTTCCTGTGTTCTGAGTACTTTGAATAATCTCCACCCTCTAAATGCCGCGTTCCGGAGGCGGCCAGAGAATACTTGGTGTCGACACCCTCTTCCCCGAATGGCCAGTCGGATGTCTCTCGTTTCCCGAGGGCTTCGGCCGTTGACCCGTTATAACTTGTCCCGATTAGAAGTGGAAAACGTCCACTCTCGCCGAAATGGGTCAATAGGCAGCAAACGCAGCCCTTACTGATAAGGCAAGGTCTCTAGGCCAATGTTGTCTCATCACCGGGGGGCTTACCCCGATTGGCCACCTGGGTGCACATCACATTTGCAGCTGCAAGAAGACAAGTCTACGGGCGGGGACACTAGTCGACGGGCCGCAAGCGGAGGGAGGGACAGCATTTTCTACAACCTGGCATTTGAGCAATTTCGAGCTGAACTTTTAGCAGAATGTGGGAAACATCCCTTGATTGAATCGCTTCTGGTGCCGCGATATTCCGAGACACCACACGCAATGTCTGACAGCTTGTGTGATTGGAGGCCTGAACTAGTCTTCAGCTCATTTTCGCTAGTCTGGGCGGTGTCTTGATGCGAACCCGGGAATGCCACTTCTCAGCCCTCCCGCCCTTGCTGAGGTAAGATACTTTGGAGATGCAGAAAAGCACCCCAAATATTAACGAGCCGTGGTGGGCGGGCAGAACACGACACCGCAGAAACCCTATCTCTGACGCCACCGTCAGATTGGGGGCCAGTGTGAAAGCTTCATCGCGGAAAATCTCACATTGAGGGGCTTTCGAGAGCTTCAGCACGTGAAAACAGCCACCACAGCATGTGAGTGAGAGACAGTAAGGTCTTGGACTGCATTCCAAGACCGCGTCAACTCCCTTTCGCGTGCTTACCATATTACAGCAAGATTCCAGCCGGCAGAAAAGCCAATGATGAGATGACATTCGTAGGGAAAATGATATAAGAAAATAACTTGCCTCACAATTCTTATCGTAAGACTTGGCCTCGAAGTCGCTTTCCTGTCAGCTGAGCAGACCCAGACCTTTATCGAGAATGGCCAAAGTCAATGTTTATCATTCCCTCCCGAGGGACCTGAGCAACCAGAAGGTCGTCGCCGAGTCCGTTCGGCCGGTCACCACCGCCGACCTCCGATCGCTCCTCCGCAAAGAGGGTCCCCATCGCCCCATCAAGGACAGGATCGCCAAGCTCGAACTCCGGAAACCTGACTACTACACAGGGGCACCATGGAAGCTCATTCGCGACGATGCGATCTTGTTCGTGAGGAATATCCCTTACCTACTGGGCATAGTCCTCCCTCTGTTCGAGAAGCCGCCTACACGGTCATTCGACATTGAGCGTACCGACGATCAGGGCTTCAGCATCAACCGTCTAAGGCGCCAATTCGAGGCTTTTGCGCAGCGATACTTCCACTCTGGCCCACTCGACGAGCTCTATCCGTCCTTCGCCAACATCTATGACATCACCTTCCACCTTATTCTCATCATCGCCCAGTCCACCTTTCTTATCTCGCTTCCCTTCTTGTCCTTCTTGTCGTTCAATCTTGTCGTTGCTTACATCATTGGCTTCGTCACTTTGAACTACTTCGTGTGCTATGCGCTGAATGGCTACATGCCTGATGGATACATCCAATCCACCGACTTTCCGGAAGCTAGTCTTTGGGATGAGGAGCACAGCAAAGAGCAATGGATCTTCCTTAACGGAGTGGCAGTTGGGTCAGTCTTCCCGTATTTTGTTTCGAGGATGGTTGAAGCTAATGAATGCATAGACAACACTGGCTGCGGAGCAATATCGACCGAATCTCCTTGACCTTCCACCGCAGAGTCATTGGTGTCCACAATAAGACGTAAGATGACAAC
Source organism: Colletotrichum cordylinicola (assembly GCA_027406065.1). Lineage (NCBI taxonomy): Eukaryota > Fungi > Ascomycota > Sordariomycetes > Glomerellales > Glomerellaceae > Colletotrichum > Colletotrichum cordylinicola. Next base: position 712,907 of record JANVYD010000011.1, on the reverse strand, counting down.
TATACCTCGTATTTCTATTCATTCTGACTTTGACTGCAGTGCTGGCGTTATCTTTGATGTTATCCAATGCCTTCTCGAGCGCTGCTTATACTTTGGCACCTCCGACACTAGAGCCTGCTTCGCCCTGATCTCGGAAGCCCTTATGCATCCCGAAAAGGAGAAGGTAGTCCTGATCCTGCACTCCCAAGGCGGACTCGAAGGCAGTATCATCTTGGACTGGCTCATCAACCAACACCCCCGAGACATCCTCCAAAAACTGGAAATCTATACCTTCGGCAATGCTGCAAACCATTTCAACAACCCGCGCGTGTTCAAAACCGATCACGGCGAGCACGACGGTCGTAACCGCGCCATCCGCCACATCGAGCACTATGCCAACTCGTATGACTTCGTGTCGCGATGGGGTGTCATGCACTTCAAGAAGAAGACCGCTGACCAGCAGGACCGCTCCGTCGTTTACAATCTGAACGCGGCGGTCCTGTCCGGCCGCACCGAACCCAAGAAGCACCTAAGCAAGAGGCAGATCAAGGAGAACAACAAACTCGAGAAGGCGTGGAACTCATACAGTGGAGCCCTGTTCGAGCGCATCGGTTCTGGTCACCAGTTGAACCAGCACTATCTTGATAACATGTTCCCACTCGACAAGGGTCTCACGAAGGTCCAGCAGAATGGCGACGGCTCCCCTCTACCGAACACGTTCATGGATGCTGAGGTCAATGTGTACAATGATCCCAAGCAGATCAACAGGCTAAGGAGCCTGCAGAATGGATTCTACGGCAATGAGCACAACGGTGAGCATCATGGTATCAACGGAGATGTCACTATCAAGAAGGTGTATGAGCTTAGTCGTCTTTGGAAGTACGTCAACGGCAATAGTCCCAAAGAAGAGTATGCTGGAGAGTATTAGTCTGGCTGTCATTTTATGAAGCGCACTTCCGCCACATAGCCTGTAGTAAACAAATAGCTTCATTAAGCATGCTATTCAGGGTAATCTGCACATGAAGACCCTTTCGAAGACCTGCAAATTCCAGTTTCCTTCCTATCGACAACAATCGGAGCACATTGGCATTTCTTACCTACAGCTGACTGTCCTTCTTCGATTCTCGATTTGTTGTTGACTCCTACATCTGCATGTATGCCATCGAATGATGACGATGATGAGTTTGAAATGGCTTTACTTGTCTGCAGTGTCGAACTCAGTATCGTGCCCTGCAGTCAGCCACCTCATGGCCGAATTCCACCTCAACCTCCCCACCAGCCCCTAGAACTTGATCACAGTCCACATTAGTGACGTAGCATCTTTGAGACTAGAAGTCTAGTGGCTCCTGCAATGCCTGAGATCAGAAGATTCGCGAAACTAGAGTTCACAGAAAAAAGCCAGCCTTTCGGGCTCGCATAACTAGGCATCTCGTAGTCATACCTATGTGTAAGCTACGATAACAGAGCTTTTATTAACCACGAAGTATCAGGGAATTTCCCTAGACGCCAATCGTATTGAATTGACATGCATCTCTTCATCAGGCATCTGAATTCGGCGTCCGCCAAGACCGTGAAAGTGGAGACTGCCGGAGCGGCCCGAGTGACGCGGGTCTCTTCCTCGGCCTCGTAGATTCTCAATATTACTTCCGTGAGCCTGCCGATGGGTTTACACATCTTCGAACCCATCGATGAATATAAAGTCGAGTGCAATGGCCTCAGAAAGTAAGGCCAGTCGTAACCGGTGACAAAGCGATGAGTATCTCCAGCAGTCCGCTACATAATGGGTGGCCACATTAGCTTCGGAATCTACCTAGAGTATCTGAAGGATGCCTTTTCGAGGCGGTAGCCATGCCGCATTGTTCATCATAAACTCTAAGGATACTGATTCTGTGATTCTGATCTTCTTCCACAGAAAGTAAGCGCTCGCGGTAACCCAAAGGATGATTGAAAATAGTTCTTGGCGCTTAACCGGCCCGTCCGAAGGTTCTAAAAACGGAATGTGGGAGAGCTGCGATCAGGTCGGGGGCCGGTTTTCTGCTGGCGGTGGGGCTGAGAATTCGAGATTGAAGAACTGGGGGCTTGGCTTGCTAGCCGCGTAAGGTCTTGCGCATTCAGGCGCACCATCTGCCCATGGTCACAACGACTCGCCAGATCCACCGCGGCCAAAACCGATAAGCGGCGGGAAGGGCCTGTTGGTGATGTTCTCCACATGTCTATGGAGCACTTAATGAAGGGCAGAACTGTTCATTGGCTATGTGCTACATCACTGCGTTTGCCCCCAGCTGTGAGAGAATGTTGGCACGCAACATCAAACTGCGTGTTTGCTGTGCATAATTCCAAAGAGGATCGTTCGTCAATTCTTTTAATCGTTGCTTTCCATTTCAGCAACCATCTTCTCTTGCTAGCGATACAAGGGAATCAAGCGATTAATGAGATGTCTGCAAGTGTGGTCTGGTAACCCTGGCAATTTCCTTGAGCTGTGTAATTTCCTGTTGGTTCTGTGTCGACACATTTGAGGATGGATCTCCATTGCACCATGGCAAACCACCAAGGCACGTTCGCCGCTTGTCCCATCCCTACCCCGCTAGGAAGAGCGGCGCCCAAGCCACTGTGAATGACGGACGGCCTGGATTCTGTCTGCCAGGGCAGCTTAGCTGCGCTGAAGTTAGCATCACACTGATCTAGCAATGATTTTCAATAGACCAGAGATGTGGGATGATGCTACAGTGCTGTTGGTTCACAGTAGTATTGCGCAGCTTGGCTTGCTGGGGGCCGAGGGAAATAGATTATTCTCTTTGTTCAACCAACACCTCCCTTCGCAATGAATAGTTGGGGGCAAACGCCACACATAACACAACCGTGATATTGCAAGCACCTACGATCTTGGTCTTTCGAGCCGGTGGTCTGTGAACAGGTTGGAGCTGCGATGTTGGAGCACTTTTGGGATAAGTCATAGTCGATGAAGGCCAGAAGCTGAACCAGTTTTCGCCAAATAGCGAAATGAACAACTTGCTTTCATGCAAAAAGACGAGAGACGATGTGATTGAAGCCAGTTGGGTGAGGGTCTGTTGGCGCAAAGGTGAGGCGCAGTCGCTGAACAGCGAATCGCGCTGAAGCCCAGGATGCAACCCTGAAAGTTTGCAACCGCCTCACCCTAGTCCTTGTCAGTGGGCCAAAACGGTCTCCAGCAAATCACAATTCAGCAAAGCTTCAAGGCTTAGTTGGTTTATCGTGGGAACCTAGGGGCTAGCTGGGGTGCCAAGCGGATATGACGGGTGACAAACAGTCTCAATTTGCATTGTTCACAAAGGGAATGGTACTAGCAGCTAGATCATCACCCATAAGAATCCGGCACTACCCAGAGGACTTTGGGCTATGATTCCTCTTGAAGATCCTGCCTCCCGGCATGTTCAGCCCAGCATGGTTATCGTACCAAAGTCATCCTCGCGGATGACGACGACACTTCTTTCTGTTTGTATTTTGTTCATGTTTATATACTCAGTGTCGTTTCTTTCTACCTACTACCATCCTGCTTCCCTAAAAACGCCACCACAAACGCCAAGTCCCCCGAAAGTCTTTGAGCAACCCGAACAAGAAAAGCCATCGGCATGGCAGAACGAAGCGAAATCGATCATCGAGAAGGCGAGATCCTTCATAGATACCCCGATACATGCTCCGTACAAGGAGAGGTTCTACGATGTTGGCCAACGAACTCAGATCGCGCGGGAATGGGTCAAGTTTCTTGACTCAGCTGCCGAATCCGACGACAGACAGACGGTCCAGGACGCCGTCGAGAGCGCGATCGGATCCATGTTTCCCTTCATTCAGAACTCGCCGAAACGACCGCACAGCACTACACCGTTCACCGATGTGAGATCCTCCATCATGCCAGGATCGCGTGGCATTGTCATCCCAACGGGCAAGGGGACGATGAGATACGCTGCCCATCTTATCGGATCGCTTCGTGGGGTGCTCCACACGAAATTGGCGATCCAGATCGTCTATGCCGGCGATGAAGATTTCCCCGCTGCTGATCGCGAACGGCTGCAAGCACGCTTCGAAGACGTCGAGTTTTTGGATATCCTGTCTGTGCTTGATGACACCACCGTTCAGCTGGCTACCGGTGGTTGGGCCATCAAAGCTTTTGCTGCCCTTTATTCGCCTTTCGAAGAGGTCATTTTGATGGATGCCGACTCGGTCTTCCTTCAACTTCCCGAAAAGCTCTATTCTATCCCGTCTTACATCTCAACCGGAGTCCTCCTCTTCCACGATCGCCTGCTCTGGCAGCACGCCTTCGCCGAACGCCACGAGTGGTGGAAATCGCAAATTCACGAGCCCAGCGCGACACTCAACAAGTCTCTTGTGTGGACAGAGGATTACGCGGAAGAAGGCGACTCTGGCGTGGTTGTCATTGACAAGTCACGTTTGGATGTGTTGATGGGTCTCTTGCATGTGGCGTGGCAGAACACGCACGCCGTGCGCGAGGAGGTTACGTACGTGATGACGTACGGCGATAAGGAGTCGTGGTGGTTTGGTTTCGAGCTTAGTGGGGCCAGCTACTCATTCGAAAAGCACTATGGCGCCATGGTTGGCTGGGTCCGTGACAAGCTGTCAGAATCTAGGGAGAGAATTTGCAGCTTCGTCATTGGCCATGTTGATGATGAGAATGGGCTGCTTTGGTACAACGGGGGACTTTTAAAGAACAAGAAGATTGACGCCCACGAGTTTGGGTTGCCGACCCACACAATGGTCGACGGAACTTGGGAGAAGGGTGCTGCGAGGACAGACATGAGCTGCATGGTCGGTCCAGCGGGCAAGCCCGTGGATGAAGATAAGGGGGAAATTTTGAAAAGGTCTGTCGCATTGGCGCAAGAGCTAGATGACGAGTTTGATTTTGTCTAGAAAGGCAGGCCACTGACGGCCAAAGGCTTAGAAGTTTTGCATTGTAACATTACCATTATACCCAGAGAATAGAACTGTCATGAAGTTATGTCGCCTGTTTCAGACTTGCACGGATGAGCGCTCAATATCATAAGCCGGGCCCGGGGAAAATAATCAATCCTTCAATTAACAGCACCTTACTCCAGCTTTATTTGGGACCAAGACACGCGACATGGCGCCTGACCTACTTCCGTTGCAACTTGCGCTCACTTGATTCAAAATAGCAGCGAGGACTCTAGACAGAACAGGATAGATTAATGTATAAGTCTCATCTACTTCCGCTGGACACTTGTTGGGTCGATGGAGATGATCTCGTCCAGAGCTCCTTTGAGGTTCACAGTAACTTCTTCAGTTTGTTTCCCCTCATCCACAATTTCTTGCAATCTTTGAGCCCATTGCTTCCACCTTGGCGGGCCCCATCTCTCTTTATCGATCTTCTTCATGTCTTCGTAGATGACCTTGCCAGCATGGATGATCCACTCCGAAGCGACTAATAGTCGACACTCTGCAAGTTTTCCACTAGGGAGGTCTTTTTCCAGAGCCACCTCTATATCAACGCTGGGGTACTTCAAGTATGTCTCCCAAGGCTTGTAAACTTTGGCTCCAACAATCCTAGCTTGAAAAGATGAGAAGTTGACCCACTCATCACACTCACGGAAGAATTCCTCTTTCTCCTTAGGGTCCTCGGGCTCGGGTTGATGGTCTGAAGCTGCGTCGAGTCAGATGCTGAACTCATTTGTTTCAGTTTCTTCCACTTACGAAATTTGCCATTCCATTCGTCTTCACACATCATGCCGAAAATCGGATCGTTGTGGTATGGATGATATTCATACTGTCATGGATATCAGCATAACAAAACATTGTTGGCTGTCGAAGCAACTTACATCGTCATCTTGGTATGTGACTTTTGGAAGGTCTCGCAATTCAATGAGAAGCCTGACCAGCAAGTCTTGTCGGGGGTCGAAGTAAGACTGAAGCCAGGATTGAGACAGGATCACATGATAAAGTTCTCGTAAGTATGCTGGCCAGCCTTTATTTCTCAACATATATGGCTTGTGCAGCGGGTCCTGACTGGAGGGAAGATATTTGGCCCAATAATCGGCCCCAATCTGAAGTGCTGCCTGCTGAGCCGCTAGATAGCCCTTCTCGTCGAAAGCTAGAAACATTCGCAGAATGATGGAAGCGGTTTCGGTGTCTTGATCTTCTCCCCAACTCTCTTGGGCGGCGATTTGCTCCTCGAGCTCCGCTTTCCAAGGCTCAACCTTGGTCTCGTTCTCGGCTTGGGAGGAGCAGATGACGGCCATGACTGTGAGAGCGGGGCAGGCTGGGATCGGATAGAGCAAGACAAGTAATAAGTTGCAAAACGAAGGCCTCGATTTCTCGAATGATATCTTGATGAACCTGATGATGAAAGGGGGCTGGCAGATGTTATATGCTTTTCATTTGGCTACCCGACGTGTTTGGGGCAGTGCAATAGGTCTTGGGGGAGGGCATTCACGTTCGCCAAGTTGCTGTTGGTCGGGTCTGCTCACTTGGTTGCATGGCTCCAGGAAGATTTTAGGCGCTCACTGGACCGTTGCACAGCCCCAGAGGCCAGCGCTTCGCCTTACCAGGGTACTGGTACCACCCGGGCTGATTTCCACGCATCTCCGAAAAACCGGGGGATCAGATCTGAGACAACCCGGGCCCGAACAGCGTGCATGCGCCGGCCCAACCAACTCGAAACTGATGCTATGCTACCAACCCAGAGTGGTATCTGATACGATCTAAGCGTTTAATTTGCTGGTTTGAAATTCAGAAATGGATGAAGATGTTGGTTGGGTCCGTGTTTTGCTCATGTTGAGGCCGGAAACTCTGGCCAACAACTGCTTGCTAAACTTGTCTTAGTTCCCATGTCATCCCACCAAGCGCTGCTTTGGCGCCTATTCTGATCATAACTTGAGAGGAGATCAATTAATGAAGTTATTTAATGTTGAACGCCCAGAGCCCGCTGGTCAATGATTTCAGACACTGCAATCCTGCCTCACTCGACAGTCACTTCCTGGCGAAATGACCTCACCACGTGCTTTACTATTCTTCTTGTTCTTCGCCTTTTGAATTTCCTCCTACTGCCATCTTAGCCTTTGAGTCCCTGATATACTATTCTCTGAGACCGGGAAAGTGCTGAAAATGGGCAATAAACAGTCCACACAGCGGCGCAACACCGACAACACGAAGCAGCATCTGGTATGTGTGCGGCAAGGATCTGGCGTGTTCATCCCCAATTACCTGCAGTTTCTCATACCAAATATTCCATGTCTCAGGCCTCCATTTCAGGCTCCAAATGACACTGCTAACGTTCAACTTCGCAGCAATATCGCACTCCAGCAGGGCCTGTTCCGGCCGCGGCCATGCCTTTGCACCTGGACGATGCACCAGCTCCAAATACACGAACAAGATCCCGATATCCCAGGGAATTCCGGAACAATGAGGGTCAACGTGGAGAAACTCGCACACAGCCGATCGACGACTTCGAGACAGGCCCTGGTCGTGCGCAGGGTCCTGCAGGTCGACTGACTGAATACCCCATTCCGCCACCGGACACTCAGTTCCGTTTCCGTTACGATGATCCATGTATAAACGCTCGTCAAGCGGAGCGCCGTATTCATCGAAATGAGAGGGCAAACGTTTTTGGCCCATCAGATGGCAAGCCAGGCAATGACCCCATGACGGTCAGAGCCGCTGTCCGTGTTGCGCAGGTTGGCGGCCAGAACGAACTCGTTACAGCTGGTGTTATAGCGCATCCGCCAGGGAATCGTAGGGGGTCTCAACGAGCTCCTATTGAGCCACTCGATCGTCAGAGTCGTCAAATATTGTAGCGCGAGATTGATGACAAAGGAAGAACAAGAACCTATCCTCCCAGCGGTTTAGACGCAGCTTTTGTTGAGGGAGTAGAGACGAATCACCAGAGAGTGCATCGCCCAACTTACCCTGAAATGAGACGCAGATGAGATTTTGCTTGGGCTGTGTCGATTATCATGCTCGACGGAGCTGTCATTGTGGTCATTGTGTACACACAGCATTCCAATGTTTTCATTATTACAAAGTCGCATTTGTCGTGCATCATCTTCTATTTGGGTATATTAAACTGACCTAAATCCCTTCTTTCGATATGTGATGTCCCAGGGTGCTTAGATTACCAGGCTCTGCTTGATTTGGAGGCAACCTCTGGTTCCAGGCTTCATCCCAATCCTTTTGAATTTCCCTTATTGGACCGGCTTGCGCAGGGAGTGCTTCAAGATCGTACTGCTGTATTATCCCATGTGCCTGTTGTAACCAGCCCTCACGACGGCCATCAATTGACGTTGCTCTCGGATCGTACCCCCAAGTGTCATCCGAATTCGTTCTTGACAGAGCTGAGGGATACTTCAGGGACTCTCGTTGAGTCTTTAAGGATCTTCCTCTGGACGACAGGGTATTTGCTGTCCAAGGTGTTCCATATGACCAATATAGAAGGGCCCTTCCTCGCTTTCGAACACGGCTGTGTCTCGTTCGTGGTCGGTTCGGCGAGAACTCTCGAATATCGAGCTTCCTTTGGACCAACAAGTTGATTGTTGGCAGACAAGCACAAATAAGTCCGATTGCTAGCTCCAGCGCGCTATTCACAGTCAGCAGTCTGCTCACAGTTGATGCATCCGGACATAACACCTACGTGGTAATGTCTAGCAGAACGAAACCCTCGGTTCTATCTGAAGGCTCAAGGAACAGGATGGACTTATAAAGACGGAAGATGGATACCCCGGTGGCGAATCTGCCAGCACTCAGCAGAGCAACCACCTTGACCTTTGTCCAAAATGGCAGACGAAGAGAGAACGTCATTGCGAGAGGAAGAAGTAAGATGATGATGTCGGTAAATACTCCCAAGCACATGTCGGATATAAACACCTTCCGCTGGTTCAAACAATTTGCTGGTTTGATATCGGAATTCCACGTAGCAGCGACCGGTATGCAAACCAATGCCTTTAGCATCATTATCGGTGCATAGCATATCAAAAGCGCGTATGTAAAGATGAAAATACCTCTGGATACCCTTTCGTAAACTGCGAATACTCGTGCTTCTAGGAGAAGAAGCGTGGCTTTCGTCAAGTAGGCTGCTGGGCAGTAGAGGATGGAGCCGATGTAAAGCCACTATTAGTGCTTAGCCTCGAAGAATGCCAGGCAACATATGTCCATAGCTGTGTGACCTACGCGTAGGACCTCCTTGTATGCTTCTTTCGTGACTTCCCACTCGTGGTAGCCTTCGCCATAGTGCGCCACTGCCGCAATCAATTAGCAAACAATTACGCAGCTGGTACCGTGAGGCAACACGCACTGACGAGAACAGTACTGATGTAGCATATCCATAGACCCTAAAGACAAAGATGTCAGAGATCCTATCGCTTCTGCACAGAAAGAAGTCATACATATGCAGCTAAGCACGTCCCTGCGAAAATATTCAGTGTTCATCCATTGATGCCAGGCTTGAAGGGATACTCACAATCTTCCGTGTACCAATGCATGTTGAGCGCCATCTTGGAATAGCTTCGCAGACCAGACATGATTGTCGTAAACCCCGTCATAACAGCTAAACCGACCATGAGATTCGTCCGTCCAAGGTCTTCCGGCTGTGCAAAGTTCGGTACCCGCCCCGGCGGAGGTGGAAAGGCTCCCACCGGGCCAGCTTCTTGCGCCATAATGTCATCCGCCTGCGTTCAGTCGTCCATTTCAGCCTGTGATGATCATCAGAATGAGTGACAGAACAAATGAGGTACGGGTAGCTTAGGGGAGATGAAGAAAGACTAATATGTCCTGGGCTAAATTAGGTTCCAACGGAACGGTGCCGGCGACTCTCGGGCCTACGAGCTTTAACGCGTATTGCGCGGAGCAACTTGGAGCACCCCGAACTATCAAAGTTTGGGAAAGATGCGAAGCAGATGTTTGTGGTAGGGCTATACGAGTCGTGTATTTGCTTTCGCAAATAGATCACGTTGTTTGTGTCCTGAGCTTGTTTCGACAAGGTAAGCTCCGCCTAGCTATCCTTGGCCATAAACATTGATCAAAGCTTGTATTTGACTTGAGGGATGGAAACTCAGGCCAATCTGACATGAGGTGGGGAAACAGAGCGCTTTGCACGTGGAGGAGTCCATTCCATGCAAGTTGAGACGACCTGTTCCCTGAACAGACGAAAATGGACGTTCCGAAAAGTATGCTTGAAGCTCACGGTGGGACCGCGAGAGGACATTGGACAAAATCAGACAACACAAAAAGAAGCTCACAGTTAGAAAAGTTTGTCGGTCGTCAATCGGCGCATGCCAACCTTGCTCCGAGACATACGAACTGCTCGGTTATATTGTCACACTCGATCTGCTTGGAACGATAGAATATTCTACAGACACTCGCCAAGACTCGCTCCTTTTGGAAATAAAGAGAGTAGTCTGATGCAAGTTACGGCAATTTTATTCTTGATTTGGTTCTTAACATCACCTATTCTCGTCTGATTCGATCTTATTGCGTCGCATCGTCTTGTCTCTCGACGGCCAACGTCTCTAGTACCCGAGCCCGAGTACAGACGATAAAAGCTAACGGGCCCTCACCACTCGGGAGAACGTGCTGAAGCTCTCATATACTGTGCTGGTCAACATGAACACATTCTGTTCAGTAAGGGTACACATATATGTCAAAAAGCCCCTCAAAACCAACATGTGTCTCAGCCCGTTCGACAAGACACTGAAAGTGTAGGATTTCATCATCCTTGCGATTTCATAGGCGTGGAGTGGATTCCCGGTCATTTGTTTTCTCATCAATGTTAGATGACAGCTATTGAGCCAAGTTTCCCTTCTTATTACTCAGCCGTGTTTCGACCTTGTCTATCCTACTATGTCTTTCTCTCGTGAATCTTTCATCCACTGCGAGTCTGGTTTAGGTACTATAAGAATCATTTCAAATGTGACACTCACGCCTAATTCATCAAGTTCTTCCACAATTCATCATTAAAATGAACCACCCGGCGGAGTTGGTGCTTGTGATAGTAGTTCTGGGCCTGGCAAGTTCCAGTCGTGACGACACTCGAAGGGGCCTCCTGATCTCTGGAAAATGAACACTTTCATTGCGGTAATATTAATCGGCAATAAACTTGTTTGCTAGTGGCAATGGGAAGCGCACATTCGTTCATTACGGTACGGACGAGCATCTCAAAATCAAACTTCCTAACACGGGCACCTTAATTACGATGAAGACGAGTGGGGGTCAGTTCGTGGAAGACAAGGTCCGTCTTGTGTCCAATCAAAATCCGAGCTGGGCTTTTTGAGCCAATCAATCAAATTGTAGCTCTAAGCGGGACCGTTTGCTGGAACATGACAGGGATTCGGGCCCTCGGGCGAGAAGAATCCGAACGATGTTGGTGAGGGGAAGCGAATGTTGGCAAGTCGTTCGACTTGAGACACATAAGAGACGAGAGAAGGTGTTTGCATGAGAGCATAACTAGTAAGCATCGGGATCTATTGAGTTAGTTGACTGTCAACAAACTCGCGAAAACTGTGCAACGCATTCTTCTCTGACAGTCTGGCTACCTTCAAGACAACGCAGAGAAACCACCCTTACCATGGAAGGCCCGTAAGTTAAAACTTAGCACAATGTTTTGTGTGATGGTCCTAACTCTTTGATGCAGAAAATACGTACTGGTAACGGGTGCAACGGGCTTTATTGGAGCCCATGTCGTCGACGAATTACTCCAACGGGGTATTCGAGTCCGAGGCGCAACTCGGACTTTGGCCAAGGGTGAAGAAATGATCAAGACACGGCAGCAACATGCCGATAAACTAGATTTTATCGAGATCGGGGACTTCGAGAACACCAACGTGTTCGATGGAAAGATGGGGGGTATCGATGGTATCATCCACGTCGCCAGTGTGAGTATACTAATTCTGCAGGCTTCTGTTTGTTGCTGACGAATGCCATCTCGAAGCCATTCACATACGATGTCAAGGATAACGAGCGAGAGCTTATTAGGCCAGCAAAAACCGGCGTGCATGCGATCATGTCTGCAGCAGAGGCTCATCCGAGCATCAAGCGAATCGTCATTACTTCATCCTTCGCTGCTGTGCTCGATGCCAGTCGCAAGGCACCTCCTTACTTCGACTACACGGGCGATGACTGGAACCCATTGACCGAGGAAGAAGCTTGCATTCCTGGAACAAGCCCAGTAATTGCATACAGAGCGTCAAAGAAGTACGCAGAACTAGTAGCCTGGGACTGGATGCGGGCCAGTGACGAGGGCAAACCTCACCATTTTGACCTTGTGACGCTGTGCCCCCCGATGACATTCGGACCGGTCGTACACCCAGTCAGCGGGGTTTCGAAGCTGAACGAGTCCAATGCAATGCTTTGGAAAATTGCAAAGGGCGAAACCCCCCTTCCGGTGGCGAGAGTCCCATTCTGGATTGATGTTCGAGACCTTGCCGTGGCGCATGCAGAGGCACTCTTACGACCCGAAGCAGGTGGAAAGCGATACCTCCTGGGGGCTGACGATCGATTCTCGTACGGCTTGGCCGCGAAGATTATGGATGACAACTTTGGCTGGGCTAGAGGCACTGTTGCCCAGGAGGGGCAGGTAATCGACACGTCGCACGGTCTAGAGAACAAGACTGCGGCAAAGGAGCTTGGTCTGAACTACCGAACTTTTGATCAGACAGTCATCGATCTCGTGACGCAAGCCAGAAACATGGACATTGAAGAGACTAAATCAAAGGCTTTGTAATCAGGCTTGGCCCAGGTCTCGATGAAATGCAGTACCGACTTAGTCTTCTGTGCCTTCGCTTCAAATTGATTCCAACCATCACTTTTCAGGTCATATCTAGCCGTGTCTCCCCCACAATGCCAACCTTGGTTCACGGCTATCAAGGAATCCGCCTAAATACGATTTTACCAACCAGAACCGTCGTCGGTACTCAACTTCCGCTCTGACCAATCACAATTAGTGTTGATCTACTAGGCAATCTGTGAAAGGAAATCAGCGTCGCTGTGAGATAGATGATGTCGGCCCTTTTGGTTTGGCGGCAGTGTCGTCCCGCTATTTGCCTCCGAAAGGTCCCTGGTCAGAACGTCCAGGCGACTGGAGGCGGCAAGCCAGCGGATGAAGGGCTTTTTGTGGCCCTTAAAATAGAGATATATTCATCGGAGTTTTGGGCCTGGATTCCGGTGCAAAGTTCAAACATCCCTTCTAATGAAATTCGAACCTCGATCGCCGTGCTGCTTCAATGTTTATATAAGACCTAGCTTTTTACAGACTCTTTCGATCGTGCTTCTGATTCTCATAGTGCATATTTACGAATAAAATTGAACCCTCGTCATGAAGCTATCGTTCCTCTCTGCGGTTGCTTTTGCGGCACTGACCCACGGCCACTGCATCTTCCAGGTAAATCATTTCTCTATAGATCGTCTTCTTGTTACTCATCTTTCGCGTCACAGAAAATATCAGTAAACGGGAAGGAGTATGGATCTCTCGCCGGTCTGCGGGCTCCGAACCAGAACAACCCGACCACAGACGTGAACTCTCAGGATATGATCTGCGGTAAAGTAGCGACTTCTTCTCAAGAGGTTATCTCAGTCGCGCCCGGAGACAATATCGGTGCCTGGTGGCAGCACGTCATCGGCGGCGCCCAATTTCCCGGAGACCCGGATAACCCGATCGCCGCATCTCACAAGGGCCCCATCACTGCCTGGCTGGCCAAGGTCCCCAGCGCTTCTTCCACTGGCATCACTGGTCTCAACTGGTTCAAGGTCGCCGAGGATAACCTTGACACCAGTTCCGGAAAATGGGCCGTTGACAAGATGATCAGCAACAATGGCTGGAGTTACTTCAGCCTGCCTCAATGTATCGCCCCCGGAGAGTATCTGTTGCGTATTGAGCTGCTGGCCCTTCACTCCGCCCACACCCAGAACGGCGCCCAATTCTACATCTCGTGCGCAAACATTAAGGTCACAGGATCCGGATCCCTGTCCCCGAGCTCGACTGTCAAGTTTCCGGGTGCGTATCAGCAAAGTGACCCGTCCATCTTCATCAACATCTATGGCACTGGCGGTGTCCCAAACAACGGAGGCAAGGCGTACACGGCACCTGGACCGAGACCGGTCACCTGCTGAGACTGTACTACATTCAATCGATAAGGAGTACGAGCTGCTGGTATTCTGGTTGAGAGTAGCTTTCAGTTCTTAGTCCTAAGCCCTCCCAACACACACCCAAATTGTACTCAAAGTCTGCACCAAGAGGTAGTTCTTGAATCGAGCAACTTATCATACTTGTTGAGAACCTCAAAGCTCTGACGTGCCATCATACGACCCCGATGCTCACACGGCCATCTTCTACCATCACACGTAGATTTATATTAATGCTCATGTCGGCGGTGTTGCTCGTCCCGTTGGTCCCCCCGCCCCCTTGCCCGACATTGACGCCGGAAAAGTTTCCAGAGCCGACGTTGATGTTTGTCACCTCCGTAATTCTATCTCCGATTTCAATGGTGTTCCCATCACCGATCGTATTGTTCCCGTCGCCGATATCGAAGTCGTCGCCTGACGTGGTTGTCAAATTAGCATCGCATTCGAGTGAAAACATTTGGTAACTTATGAAGTCAGAAGCAATTACCTACCAGTATCTATGTCGTTTCCTATGCCCGCGAAGCCTACGCCGTTCCCATCGCCTGTTCCACCAGAGCTAACAGAGCCGGAATTACCGGTCTGATTCCCGTTAACGCCTTGGCCCACTTGACGTGGTGATACTAATCGTTCTTCGGGTAATAATGAGCTGAAGTTAAACGGGAATGGGAGGCCGAATGATGTTGCTGCCAGGAAGACAATAAGAATGATCATATTTTCTTCGACCATGCTAGAAGATAGTGCTGATGACATCAGCCTACCAAGCCGACGAAACCTGGACTCTTCCGCAGGTTGAGGGTGCCGTAAGACGACTGGCAACGTCCTCTGGAAATGGTAATGGAAGGAAGGCTACTGTGAGCCTTTTGCTTCCTCAATGCAGCACATGGTGGTGTCTTTTATTTTACTCTTGGCAGCAGCCAATTCTGAAAGCCCTCCAACTACCGAAAATTCCCTCGATTATCATCAATGAGAATAATGTATTACAGGCTCGGGCGACCTCCTTCCCGACAATTCGACAAGCCTGCGCTTCATGAAGTGGTTGCCAAGCCCCGTTAACGGTAAATTGAGCGCGGCATATTATCGCTGCCAAAGCTCATTTAAGCGGCAAACAAACAGTGGTTGGCCGGAATCTCCTATTTGAATTGTCTGTCAATCGGGAAGACCGCTCTCGAATATGAAACGGGGAGGGTGCCATTTGGGAAATCGGCAGATGTGCAAACGGGCTAAACGGTGACAGTGGCATCGAGAGGCCGCCAGCGTCCAGTTTCACCATATCAGGGTCAAATATTATTCTTCACGGGCCAAGACACTTTCTACGTTAGCCATTGGAGTGTTGCCCACAATCTCTGTCGCTTTCCAAGTCGACTGGATGGATGGGTCTTGGCACTGTTCGACGGTGGGTGGACCGGTTTTGGAGTGAACAGCGTGGCCAACACACCGAGGAAGATCGGGTCAGAGGGTGACGATTAAGATGAAGAAGAAAGGAAGAATCGATTGCTACCTTCGCCAGCACTTCTTTTCCCGGATGCCCGAGCGAGGTTTGCGTGTTAAAGGGGGATTTCGCAATTCCTGGTTGCGAAAGGAGTGCGCGGGCGCCGAAGAAGCATCGGCGGTGGGATGACACACGAGTTTCCACTGTATGATTCTCCCGAGAAGCAACATTGCCCACCCACCCGAGCATGAATCATCAGGGATGGACTTCATTCTTTTCAACCTGGCGGTGTAGGCTGGGCATTCGGCGGCCCCGGTAGATGGCAGGAAGCTCACAAACATGCTCTCAGGCAAGGACTAGGCGAAGTACTGCTGCCGTCGGGGCAGTCTCCTGACATGAAAGAAACCGCGGTGAAGCACCACACAGTCGAATGCATTAGGACCCAAAATGATTTCTCCTGTCTATTTTTTTCTATCTCTTCAGCCCAGCCACATCCGCTTGTGGGGGTATGAGAGTTATGGAGAAACTCTGTTGATAATACTGACGAAGGCGCCCACTAAAGCACCATATTGTTTGGCGGATTGACAAAAAGACACCTTGGACCTCAGGCAAGAAATTCAATTTAGGACTAAAGAGATAAGAAGTCACGCCAGCTCGCACAGCTCAATCAAGGTCACAATGCGACGTGGATAAGAAAACATCACAGCCTAGCTACTCCACCACCATGTCGATGTTGCAGAGACATTTACAAAGTGTAATAGAGTTATTATCAGCCCAGTAACTCATGGCTTCCGATGGTTCAGAAGCACGAAGGAGGCAAACGTCCTGTTTGTCACCTCAAGATCCAGGCAGAGAGGGTATGATGTTCGTATTTGGTCACTGGCGTCCAAGCTTCATCCAAGGATTTTGGTGGGCTGTTCGGTCGTGGCAGCCACTGGGCTCGTAAAGGGACATCCATGGGCTGTCAAAAAATGGCGATCGTGTCAATCTCGATAGTAGGTGAGTTGTCGATGTGGATAACAGTGATGGTTCAAAAAAAGAAACATGCTTAACTCCCCGATTCGTGGAAACTAAACATAGCGTAAGGCATTAACGGGCATTAAGCTGGCAGCAGAGGAATGCAACCATCAGGGAAGTACCAGTTCAAAGGGGAGAAATTCAAAATTCAAAAGAGTAGAGAGGGGGGCTTTGTTGTCCCATCATCCATGTCTGGTTTCCGTTGAGCTGGCATGACAGATCATAGCAACAACAATGCCAGCAGGTCCTTGTACATAAACCACGATGCAGACCTCGGTGAACACGCGCTTAGCTCCCCTCGTAAGCGCGCTGGGTGGTCATAAAGGAGTGGATGTTATGATTGATGACATGATGAAAATCAACAACGATCGCAAAATTGCCCAATTTGCAGCTTTGGGGAAAAACATGAAGCACTCGTTGGCAAGCCCACCAACCAATTAAATCAGTCAGGGCCTCGGTATGGACCCATCCACAAGCTAAATATAGACTCAAAGCCTGTGTCATTTATTCGACACAGGGAACCCGCCTCGGCCGGGCATTCGTCCGAGGCCCCATCAAAAGAGCTCCCGTCGGAATCGTCCCTTCATGCGGCCCTATGGGCGGCCCGGGCGCCACAACCTGGGGAGAGGCCGCCCGACTGGTGGGATTTCCGAATGGCTTCATGTTTATACCGTGAACGGAAATCCGAAGTTTTGTTTATTGCCGTCGCGTATCCGACATCTTTCGATATTGTCTTGCTGGCGCATAGCTAGCCGGCTGTCGTTTTCTAGCCATCGGGGCACGACCAACAATTGCACAGGCATGAAGACGTTCTCCTTTTCTCAATCGTGACAAGGCTGCAGGTGGGCAGGCATTTGGAAGCAACTCCGCATCGATTTTCAGATTCGCATCTTCCATGTTGTTTTACAGGGCTACAGGGCTGGTTTCCATGGCGGTGTGCGTATTTCCGGACCCAAGATCGCTGAGTTTTGAGTCAGGGATAGGGAGCCGTGGTTGCGCTGCTGCCCGTGAGGAGTGATCATGGCCGAACTCGGCTTCAGTATTTGACGATGCTCAATGGTGGGCTCGCAAGTGGACATCATGGAGAGCATGAGATGACTTTTTGCCGTTGCAACCGATACGAGTGTCCATTGTCCAATCCCCAGCCATTTCGCGAGGTTTGAGTCTAAAACAAGGGGGTGCGGCGGGGACTCGCTTAACACCAGAATACATCCTCACTGCAATGCGCTGGCCTCCTTTGCGACCATCGTGTCTACCGCAGCGGCGGATGGGACCACAAACTTGAGTATGTAAGCGGCTTCGCTACGGACGTACGAAGGAGCTCTGTCTTCCGGAATCGTTCCGATTGCGAGATGGCAGGTATAATTCACTTGATAATGCGGCGGAGGGAGTGTCATCTGATGGTTGGATGCGGGAGAGCCCTGAATTAGTGGAGAAAAACAACACTGACGTCTGTATTTATGGAATCTGGTGCCAGTTGCCCCCTACTTCTGGAGCTTAAGCTTTCTGGGGCAGTGTTGGGATGAACACAAGGTGACAAGACGGCCCTTCGGCGCGCCTTCGACGTTGCTTCCTTGCATCGCTCAAAGGGAGCGATTTGAGCCTCTGTGGATTTTGTTCCCTGTTTTAGTTACCTCGACATAACGTTACAGAAGCGTTAGTGGCATATGACGTCGATATTCTCCTATTGCGGGGGACCGGTCCCCCCGAATACGAGTCAAGCATTGCTGAGCTCCACCGATCGTCGGGACTGATCGTCATTAACGAGTGAGGAGCAGTTGGGCTCCTCGTATTTGCAGACTTGCAGCCAAGGTCTGGAGAGATCGTGGCAACAATCCGAGTATATAAGATGTTTGAATTCATCGTCCAAAGTTGTTTCTAGTCCTCATCCACAACACAATCATTCAATCACTCTACTACAACTCAATAACTCTAATCAACCAACTCACCAACTCTCTTTACCAACCACCAAAACCAACTATCAAAATGCAGTTCCTCACCATCCTCGCCTCTGCCGCCGTCGCCTCCGCTGCCGCTATCCAGCAGCGCGACGTTACCTTCAAGGTCTCTGAGTTCAGCGCCGGCTGCATCCCCCACAGCTCCCAGTGCTCCTACTCTTTCACCGTCATCCAGCCCGGCACCATGGAGACCACTGGTGTCAAGTGCTCCGGCCTCTTCCAGGCCCAGGGCACCAGCACCCTCCCCGACGTCAAGGAGGCTCCTTGCACCGAGTCTTCCCGCACCTTCGACGTCGTCCGCTCCGCCGAGGGCCTGACCCTCACCGTCTCCCAGCCGGTCACCCCCAGCTCCAACCAGACTGGCTCCCACCTCATCCCCAACGACCAGCTCGTTGTCGCTACCCAGCCCAACGCCCAGGTCCAGTCCTACAACGGCCCCGCTGCCTTCGACCTTGAGTAAGCGGTTCGACAACCAGCTGTCATCGACGCTTGACTCCGGTCACCTAAGACTTTTCATTCGACGATGGGCAACCCCTGACCTTGGCATTGCAATACCAAGCAAGCAAGACAACGCATGCATAGGAGGAAGACTGGCGCTTGCTCAGTCCAGGGCTGTACAACTCAATTTTGATAGACTTGTAACATAGAAAAATGCATTTGGATCCATTTGACTAAACTACTTTCTCCTCTCGTGATACTGTTATCCTCATTTCCGCGTCCATTGGTGCTGGCATTTGTTGTCCAGCCAGAACACCGAGTTTCCCTTGGCTGAGCCAGATTAGCCAGACCTGAAAGGTGCTGCATTCTGACGGCGACCTTGAGTCGGAATGGAATTTTAGGTCTTGGGCTATTGGCGGCAGAACCTGGCCGTATGACGCAACCTCATTACATCTGCCGTCCCATAGCGCTAATATCTCTAACGGCCTCGAGCTCAGGCAAAAAGCTCTCGAACTTCCCCTTGATCATCTTCCATGCCGTAGCAACCAAGGGCACTCGCAAAGGAATCTTCTCTCCGCGACTCGCGATACCATAAATGGCATCCGCAATGGCAGAGGGCTCAGCGCCCATGCCCATCTTGAGACCTGCGTTGACGTATCTTTCAAGGGCTCGAGCAGGCATATCACTGGCCGCGTAAGCCGGATGAGAAGCGGTATGCGCTTTGCTGTGACCTTCAAAGTTGGTCTTGACTCCAGCAGGCTCCACGATACAGAAGTTGACTATGTCCCGAAATTAGCCTTTGTGGTCGGGCAACGAGCATAAATGAAGGGATGAGTCTCACTGTTCCAATCCGGGTGCATCTCCCTGGCCACAGACTCGGACCAGCCCTCGACAGCCCATTTGCTAGCGTGGTAGTAGGCGTGGCCGGGGAGCCCAATCTGGCCTGCCAGAGAGGATATGTTGAAAATGACACCGCCTCGGTGCTCCGGATGCTGGCGGATGACTCCGATGGCCCGGGTCGACACCCGTGCGGTGCCGAAAAACAGGGTCTCCATTTCCAAGTGGGTCTCCTCCTCGGTTGCCGACTCCGTGTCGCCGGAGAGCGAGTAACCGGCGTTGTTCACCACGGCATCGAGGTGGAAGTCTTTCCCGAAATATTCGGCTGCTGAGTCGAAGGCAGAATTAACTGAAGTTGGCGATGTGACGTCCAAAGCAAGCTTGAGGATGTTGGGGTTGTCGTCGGAGAGATAAGACAGATCTGCAGGCTTGCGGGCCGTGGCGATCAACCGGTGGGATGGTTTGCTGGCAATTAAGGTCGCCAAGGCTTTTCCAATACCAGAAGAGCAACCAGTGACTGCACCAGAAAGGTTAGTTTTTCGACGAAGATTTGTCAAAATAAGGCAGGCGCTGGGCAAAAACAACATACTCAACCAGGTTGCATCGGCCGGCAAGTTGTATGGCTTGGTGTTGACGGGATTCATGACAAAGACTGGGGAGAGCTTGTAAGCTAAGAAAGTGTCTTATTTATGTTTGTTACGAATCATTTACAAACTCTTCATTGTGCGGCGAGCCAAGACTCTTTATATCTTCATTATTGTATCTTGTTTTGCCCTGAAATCAGGCGCCTTAGCATCAGAGAGCTTACTTCGGGAAATCGGCAGCTGGCGACTAATAAGTTTGGCGCTGCCCTAAATCCCCCGGTCAATGGAAAGCAGCGGGGTGAGTCAACGCAACCGGCAGCAATGCGGCGAGCCCAAAATGGCTGGCCGGTGGTCGCATCTTCACGCTTATGTGTGTCAGCATGCCGCAAAAGAACCCCACAGTCCATGGTCCTGCTTACCTAGATTTGTCTTCTCGCACTCGCCTACCAATTCAAGCCACACACCGGAGGTGCCTTTGCATAGATCAAGCCATCAGAAAGCTGAATCTCTTCTCAGACACCAATCGCTGATTGCAAAGATGTATTTGACACGGCCAATGAGGGTCCCGTCAAACCGCTCGATAGTCTGTTCATAACGTGGGTTGGTTGGCTTATCCAAAGGTAGCGGCGGTTGCACAGCGGGTTACTAATAAGCTGTACCTTATCCATGTTGAACCCAGCTATGATCTTGATTGGTTTCCTCCATGTGGCATTGATCACTGGATTCGGCGAAGCAACTTGACTCACTAAGACTCATAATTAGGCTTCGAATTACCTATACTATAGATACCCACGGGTAGCTATATAAATAGGTTGGGTTATAGGTAGACCTAGGCTGTGGGTAGATAGGTTTACTAAGTATATAAGTAGATATAAATATAGGTATAGGTAGAGATTCTATTTATACCTATAGGTTTATAAGTAACCTCTACGCCTCTTAAAGTCACTATATATTATAATAACTATTATAATAATTTTATATAAAATTTTATTTTAGCTTTTAAAATATATTATATATAGTCTGCTATTTAGTTTTATATTCTTATTACTAAATTCTTTAAACTCTTAATCTAACTAAACTATTTTATACTCTATAGTTCTAAAGCTACTATTTCCTATTTATATTATTTATTCCTACTTAGGGATTCTTAATACTAACTTTATACTCTCTAGCTATTTATCTAATAGCTTCTTATATTTACTATTATTCTTCTATATTATTTTAAAAAAATCTTCTTATTTAATACTAAAGATATTATTATTATTTCTTTTAATAGAAGGTTTTTTAGCTATAAAACTATTTTCTATATCTTTATTAGTTATATTATTACTACTAAAGATTTTTTATAAACTATAACCTCTATTAAAGAAAACTTAAATCTTATTCTAAAAATTAGTATTCTATTTATCTATATTATTTAGCTCTTTATTCCCTTAGTCTTTATTACTTTAGGCTTTATTCCTTTAGGTTTTATTTCTTTAAGCTTTATTTCCTTAGGTATTATTCTCTTAGGCTTTATTACTTTAATTTTTATTCCTTTAGGCTTTATTCTCTTAATCTTTAGTTCCCTTTAGGATATTAATATTACTTTTAGTTTAAGGAGGAGTATTTCTATTTATAGCTATTTTAGAGGGAAGAATAGTATTAATATTATTAAAACTATTTTAAGTATTCTATTAGGTATTAAAAGATAGTGATTTAAGCTAGCTAAAATACTCTAATATAGTAAACTTAGAGATATTATTAGATTTATTATTACTTAGAAGAGAGATAGTATCTTCTCAGTTAAGTTTAGCTTTTTTTTTTACTTTAAATATATTTTCTCTTATAGACCTCTTTTACTTTATAAGAGTTTTCTTAATAGTAATACCCTTTTTAGCTTTAGAAATAGCTTTATTACTTTTAAACTTATATTAAATAGTTAAGTTTAGTTTTAAAATTTAATATAAATAGTTATAGAAGTAAGTATAACTAATAGCTTCTTATTACTAATTAATATATCTAATATAATTTAAAATAATATAAATAGAGTAAAATAATAAAATAGAAATAAAATAAAATACCTATTTATATATTACTTAACTATAATATTTCTATTTCTTAAGATATTATATAAATCTTTTTAACTAAAATAAGATTTTTACTATTAATAGTAACTTAATAGGTATAAATAGCTACTTATATATATATTAAAAAATATTAGTAAAGAATTTAGAAAAGGAAATAAAAATATATTATTAAATATAGAAATAAGGAGGGCTTTAGAACTCTTCTATAATATTTTAAGAGTAGAAGCTTAAATATAAATAAGTGTAATAAGGTAAAATAGAGTGTTTTCTAGTATAATCTCTCTAATAAGATTCTTAAAGGATATCTTTAGAATTAAAAAGCTATATAAGGCTTAGATATAGTAGATCTCCTAAAATGTATAATCTTTAAAATATTAATATTATAATAATCTTTAGGGTTTATAATAATCTAACTTATATTTAAGCTTATATTTATAAGCTAGCGCTTGCTGTTTAACTATATAGGCTAGCTTCTTTATAGTAGTTTTATAAATAGTCTAAGAGGTAGTCTTATTAGAGATCTTATTAGCAGTCTTAGGGGCAGTCTTATAAGCAGTCTATTTAAGTATATTTCTAGTAGCACCTATACTACTACTATATTAGTAGATAGGTATTATAGGTTTATATCTATAAGAAATTAGCTTTTAAGAAAAGATAAAAATATTAAAACAAAAATACTTATATAGATAGAAGAATAAACTATATAAAGTTATAGTAGTAATATATTTATAGAGGAAAGAAAAAAAACAACCTTAGTTAGTTAGTAGATTTAAAAAGAGAGGTTATATACTAACTATACTATATCTAGGATTTAGTAGGTATAATATACTTTAGTTACTATAGTAATAGCAACCTTTACCTTAAAATAATTATATAACCTATATAAGTAGTCTATACAGCTATATTATAGAAATTTTAAATCTACTCTAATAGAATTAATTTTACCTCTTATAACTAATAAAATAAAACTATTATAAATATAATTTTTAACATCTTAAATTATTTATATTAAATCTCTCTAATCTATTTACTGAGACATACCTATAGATATATCCCTACTACTATATATTTGCAGTTTATACTTATAAAGTTATTATAATAATCTATAGCGTTATTATAATAATTATTTCTATAGGTTGCTCTATTAGCTCTAGCGTAGAAGAGAAGTAGAAGGCTATAGGGAATTATTCTACTAATCCCTATACTATAAAAATATAGAAGTGTATTAATAATATAACTAATATTAAAGCTGAGATTTACTAGCTAAAGTAGCAGCTAAATACTAAAATAACATATATAAAGAAAATTATAATCTAAAAACATTTAGATTAGAATTCTCTAAATAAAGTATAGTAAAACGCTATAATTAAAGAAATAAAAATATAAGTACACTAGAATATATAAATTATATTTTTAAATAGTTTAGAAATTTACTAATAAGAATCTAGAATAGATAGAAGATATTACCTATCTTAATTTAATTTTTATTTTATTTTACTTATTCTAATTATACTACTACTACCTATATATTTAGCTACTAATATAGTAAAAAATATATTAAAGAAGTATAGATAACTTACTTTAAGATCTAAACCTATAATATAGCTATTCTTAAATAATCCTCAATAAGCACTACAGAAGCTTAGTTATTACTCCTATAATTCTTTAATTAGCCTATCTATATCTAATATCTAAGTATAGAAAACCTATTAATATTATATTTAAGCTTAAGATATTTTTAAAGATAATTATAATTTAGATTAAAAAGATATTTCTTTATATAAACTAACTAAGTTTAATTAAAATCTCTTAGTTAAAATTACTATAGATTTAAACTTTAAGAATAAAGATAAATATAGATAAGAAGTAAAAAGCAAATAACTTTAAAGTAAAATAAAAGTTATCCCTAAAGTTATTAAGTATATAAGTTTTTCTAAATATTACTGAGAAGTTCTTATTAATTCTTTTATAGTAAACTGTTTTTATTAGATATTAATAATTCTGTATAGTATAGCTTATAATCTTAGACTTATTTTAGCTAAAGCTATTATATTTTTATTAGTTCTCTAAAGAAATAGAGAAGATTTTTAGAGAGGTTAGTATTATAAGAGTAAGAGAAAGATTCCCTTAAGCCTAAGACTTCTTTATACTTAAGGAAATATTCTTTATATTAGTTTTTTAGAAGTTCTCCTCCCTAAAATTTATAAAAGAGAAAAAAAGAGTACTTTAGAAAGTAAGTAGTATATAGAAATAGAAATAATAAGTAATATTAAAGAGATTTCTTATATAACTAAATCTAATAAAATTATTTAAGTTAGTAAAACTTAAGAATAAGATATACCTAGGTTCTTAAAGGTTATCTCTTAATAAACTATATATATAGCTACTAATTCTCTTTTTATAAACTAATAAGAAAGTAAGTTTGAGATATTATTAGTAATACTATAGTAGGCGTTAATAAGAACTAAATTAAACTTTTAGGTCTTACTAGAATATAGAAGAATATAAATAAGGTATTAATAACTAATATAGAGGTTATTAATATAATCTAATATATCTATAGGTTAAAACTAGCTTTAATTCCTATTTAGTTTAAAATGCTAAATTAAGTAAAATTATACTTAAGAAAATAGTAATAGTTTAATAATAATATAATATTTTATATCTTTTAGTTTAAATTCCTACTATAAAGATAGAATAAGAGGTATAAAGGGATATATACTTAGAGAAGTAAAAAGTAATAAATATAAGTTTAATAACACTATTATATCCTATAAAGATAGAATAAGAGGTATAAGGGGATATATACCTAAAAAAGTAAAAGGTAATAAATATAAGTTTAATAATATAATTATATTTTAGTTTTAATTTATTAAGCTAAAATTAGATAAGAAGTCTAGGAGAATATATACTTACCCCTATTATTATAATATAATTATTATAATATAATTATTATAAAGTAATTATTATAATATAACTATTATAATATAGCTATTTATATATATTTTATCTGTATATTATGAAATATATAGCTTTATAAATATATCTACCTCTATATACTTTTTTAATACTAGTTCTCTTAGTATTACTCTATATAAAATTTCTTTATAAATATTTTTTTTATATTAATTTTAGTTACTTAAAATTTCTTAGCTTAATATTTCCTTACTCCTTATTTTTTAGCTTAAAATTTCTCTGCTTAAAACTTCTTAAAGAGTATTTCTCTTATTTATATTATTATTATATATATCTTTCCTACTTATATTTTCTCTACTTAAATTTTTTATATTTATAATTTCTTTTTTATTATTTTCCTTACTTATATTTCCTTCACTTATATTTTCTTTACTTATAATCCCCTTACTTCTATTTTCTTTACCTATATTCTCTTTATTAATATTTTCTTTACTTATATTTTCTTTATTTATATTTTCTTTACTTATATTTCTCTTATCTATATTTCCTTTACTTATATTTCCTTTACTTATATTTTTTTTATTTATATTTCCCTTACTTATATTTCCTTTATTTATATTTCTCTTATTTATATTTCCTTTACTTATATTTCCTTTGCTTATATTTCCTTTATTTATATTTCCCTTACTTATATTTCCTTTGCTTATATTTCTCTTGCTTATATTTCCTTTACTTATATTTCTTTTACTTATATTTCCCTTATTTATATTTCCCTTACTTATATTTCTTTTGCTTATATTTCCTTTGCTTATATTTCCCTTATTTATATTTCTCTTACTTATATTTCCTTTATTTATATTTCTTATAAATATATTCTTTATAAATATATTCTCTATAAATCTATTACTCTTACTTCTATTCCCTATATATATATTTACTTTATTAATATATATTAGGATGCTTATTTCTTCCTTTAGTCTGTTTATATTTTTTTATATTTCCCTGTTAGCTTTCTTATTCCTCTTTCCTCCCTCTCTTAATTTTCTTTTTATTCTCTTTTATACCTCCTATTACTTCTATTAAATTCTTTTTACTACTTATATAGTTCTTTATTTTTTATATATTTTAAGTAGTTTCTTTAAGAGTTATTTATTCCTCTCTCTTTATTACTAAAGTTATTCTTAGGAATATTAGTAGTATAGTATTACTAGTATAATAAATTTTATAATAAAAGAAAAAAGTAGAATAATAAAGAAAATAAATATAAAGTGAAATAAAAGCTAACTCCTAAGAGATCTAGTTAAGCTATAATATACTTATACTTAAAAATATCTTTATAATTTCTTTAAGAAATTTAATATCTATATCTTTAATTATAATATATTCTATATAGATAGCTATAAGCTAGGTTACTAAGAACTATATTAGAAAGAACTTTAAAAAGAATTAGAAATATATTTTAAAATAAAGTAATAAGATAATCTTCTATAGATTTTTAAAGTACTTCTATTATAGTAAGCTGGAAATAAATTAGATAAATACTAAATTTATATTTTATACTTTTAATAATCTTATAGACTAGCTATTAGAAAGAAAGCTTTAAAAGGAGTAATTTATATAATTTCTGAAATATTCTGATTTCCTTTAAAGCTTTAGCTAGAAGATATAAGCATTATAATAATTATTAAGAATTATAATAATCTAACTTACTACCTAGCTTATACTAGTAGGTGTGTAGCTTCTATTTAGCTTTATAAAATAGTGCTTTTTAAGTAGTCTTATAGCTAGTTTTACTAGCAGTTTTACTAGCAGTTTTACTAGTAGTCTTACTAGCAGTCTTAATAGTAGTCTTATAGCTAGTCTTATTAGCAGTTTTTTAGTTTATTAGTAGTATAATACTTCTCAGTAAGGTATAAGCATAATAATTAGAAAGGTTTATTTATAGTTACTAAGAAGATAAGAATATAAATATAAAATTATAATAAAAAATACTATATATAAAGATTATATATAAAAGATATTTAAAAAGAGAGGTCTAAAAATAATTTACTTAGTTTTAAATTCTTTATTACTAGGATTATCTCTTAGTTATACTTTCCTTTAGTATATTAAATTATATTCCTTCTTTTATATTAATTATTTGCTTACTCTTTATTACTCCTGCCTCCTTTATTTATACTTTCTTTAGTATTATACCTATTAAAGATATTTAAATTATATACTACTCACATAAACCCTTTCCTCTTTATAATAATAACAATAAGTATAGCAGCTAACTCTTTATAAATAATAGTATAACTAACTATTATCACTTTATCTTTTATTAGATATTACTTATTATAAATTCCTAACTTACTACCCCCTCTACTCTATCTACCCTAAATTTATATTTTTTATATTATTATAATAATTTTTAATATTATTATAATAATTATTTCTATAAGTTGCTCTATTAGCTTTAGTACTAATTAGAAGTAGAAAGCTACTAAGAGCTATTCTTAAAATCTCTATACTATTAAGGCTTAGTATTATATTAATAATATAACTAAAGCTTAATTTATATTATACTAGAGGAATTAAGTACTTTAAATAGCTTTAAGTTATAAGTAAAAAAAAATATTAATAATAATCTTAGAATAGAGTTTAATAACTAAAGATAAATAAAAGAAAGCTTTTAAGCTTTTTAAAGTTTTTATTTATAAGAAATAATAAGAATATTTTATATCTATCTATAAAATATTTCTAATTAGAATTTAAAATAGATAAGAATATATACCTATCTTAGTTTAATATAGAGATATATAAACTCTATCTATTAATACTAATATTTATATCTCTTATACTTATAACCCTAATATAGGAAACTTAAAGCCTTATTACTTTTATCTCAGGTTCTAAAATATAAATTACCTTAAGTAAGCTTAGCTAGCTATCTGCTTATCCTTTACTAAGATTATCTTTATTTTTAATACTTTTTACTATTTCCTACTTATTACTAACTACTCCTATATACTTTAATATATTAGCTTTAACTTCTACTCTTTTAGATATTAATATTAGTTAGTTAGATATTAGAATATATAATATTAATACTACTATTAATAGCTAGGTAATAAGTAAAATAACTATTAAAATAATCTCCCTCAGTAAGTTTGAGGTAAAGAAGATTACTAAGTTAATAGAGATATTAGACTTTAATATATATAAGCTATATATATATTTTTTCTTTTTTTTACTTAACTAATTTCTTACTAATTATATATAAAATAACTTAGTATATAGCTTTTTAGTGTTCTACTTTAACTAGTTTAATACCCTTAAAATATTATATTTAAAGCTCTTTATAACTTATAAATTCTTAAAAAGTACTCTTAAAATATTCTCTTAGGCAGGTATTACTAAAAAAAGTATAAAATTCTCACAAGCTTAAAACTTCTTTATATTTAAAGAAGTTCTTCTTATCTATATCCTTTAGAAGTATTAGAACGCTAATATTAAAATAGCTATACTATAAAACCCTAAAAGTTTATATTCTATCTATAAAGTAATTTAATAAGATCCCTCCTACTCTATTATAAATAACAGCTAATAGGAAAAAAGATCTATAATACTACTTATTATATAACTAAGATACTACTAGGATATACTATCTTAAATATAACTTATATTTATAGATATCCCTTTAGTATCCTAGTTTAAAAGATAATCTGAGATATTATTAGTATAATTAATAATAATTAGGATAGTATCTAGATAGACTTCTTTAGTCTAGCTAGAATCTAGTTTAGTATTAATAAAGTCTACTTAAAGAAGTTTAAAATACTAAATATTATCTAGCGCTACTATAAGAAGAATTTAGCTTAGATTTCTATCTAGCTTAAAATACTTCCTATTTAAAATTCTTACTCTATAGTATAAGACTAGTTTAATACTAATATATTAAATAAGTTTACTACCTTTACTTTCTTTTTTAATTATAAAATAGATATAAAGTTTACTAGAGAGGATAAAGAAGATAAAAAGGATAAAAATAAAGAAAGTAAATATTTAAACTAAGAGGATATAAAGATATCTAGATAAATAGCAGTATATATTAATATAAATCTAGCTTATAGCATGAGGAACCTCAGTATCTTAGAATTTTAAATATAATTAGAGTAGCAGTAAGTTTATTCTATACAGTAATAATATATTATGATATTATAATATAATAAGCTGTTATAATAACCTATTATAATAACCTATTATAATAACTTATTATAATAACTTATTATAATAACCTTTTACAGTAAATTAAAATAGAATTTACTTATTCTTACTTTTATATTTATATCTCCTATAAACCTATATATCTAGCTAGCTACTTAACTAGGTTTATATCTTTCTTCTAAAGTGTAATTTACTTTATATAAATAGCATAGAGGTTTACACTTATTTAGTATATAAGTAAGAGCGCTTTTAGCTAATAATAATTATATACTTTTAAATATAGTAATTAGATATAATTTAGTAACTATTTATAAAGCTCTTATAGCTTCTAACTAGAAGCATAAATCTAGATGTATAGACTGTAATATTTCTCTCATAAGCTGGGAAAATAGCTACTTCCAAATCGCATCATCTGTTATTCTCTGCTACTTCTTTATTTCTTAAAGTACTTATACTATAAAAGTTAACTCTAAAGCTAATTTAAAATATATTTAAACTTACTTCCTAGTTAGTAGCAGTATAAACGTTTTTTCCTAATAATAATATCCTTTTATAGCACTTTCTATGCTTTCTATTTTCTTAGTAGATTTAATATACTACTTATAAGCTTCTTCTTTATATTCCTCCTCAGTAGTTATAGTAGTAGACTATTTCTAGTTTTTACAGCAGTTTTTATTACTATAAGTAGTAGAAAGTTAAGTTTACTAATAATATCTTCTACTATATTAAGACTAGGTAATTGCTACTATAGCTCTACTTATAGATATATAGGGGTTTTAGAAATCTTACTATCTCTTAAATACTAACTAAATACAGTTAGTATTATTAGAACACTTTTAGGTAATTAGAGTAGTATTATTATTTTAAAGACTTATTATAAGAGAATTAAAAAATATATTCTCTATAATTACTATAATAAATACTTATAGCTTAGTTATATTATTAAGTAAACTAATTATCCTCTAGCTTATTCCTAAATAGTATAATACCTTATATTTATTATACTTATAATAATCTATTATAATAATTTATTTTACTCTAACTTCTCTTTATATTTATTACTATATCTATATTAGCAATATATACTGCTTAATTACACATAATAAATAATCTTTTTAAGGAGATCTCTTCCTTAATCTTACCCCCCCCTAAATACAAACTAATATATAGCAGCTCTATTATTCTTTTTACTAAAGATACTTCTTTTATTAAATAGTAGTAAAAAACTTATTACTATAAGTAGAAGGTAGAAAATAGTATTAGAAGCTACTAGAAATCCCTATCCCCTAATATACACCTAAAGAGAGTAGCTAAAATCTTTAGTAAATCTTATAAATAAGTAGATACCTAGGCTAATTTTTATAAAGGAGTAAATATTTATAAGAGATCTTCCTATATTATCTATAATATATATAATTCTATTCTTATCTATCCTAATATTACTAGCTTAGGGACTAACTTAATAAATAATTATTTTTATAAACTAGCTTATCTAAAAGCCTAATATAGTATTTTAATATCTTTTAGAATATAATATAATAAAGAAATAATTTATTTTTAATCTATAAGACCTATTTAAGTTATTTATAATAATTATTATAATAACCTCTCTCTACTTTCTAGCTTATTAGTAAAGGAGATAAGTATATTTATATAGATAAAGCACTACTATACTACTTTATTAATAGTAATATATCTTTTAACTCTATTTTAAAATTAACTTTTAAGTTCTTTATTAGCCTTATAAACCTAGAGTAGATATTACTATCTACTATAATAATTACTAAAAATTTTAAAGCTGAGGCTTTAGCTATTTAAGCTAAAGTTCTTAAGCAAATTATTTTAGATTTAAAAATATCTCTAATAATTAATATTTAGATAATATTAAGTTAGAAGTATACTATATTTAGTATAATAGCTTACTTTATAAATAAGAACTAGAATTATTATTATATCCTTCTCAGTACCCTTAGTATTATAAGAAACTATACTACAGAGATTATTATAAGTATAATTATTAAAACTCTTAATAAACTTCTAGACCTTAAACTTAAATTTAACTATATTTCTGCTAATAATACTTCTAATTTTATACTAAATATCCTAGCTAAGTTCTATATAAAAATATTTATTATAGAATAACTTATAATTACTTATATTTAATATCTTACCTATATTATTAACCTTATAGTTTAAGAATTATATAATTACCTTAAGGTTGCCTGTATACTTATAACAGGTAACTTTATATAATATATATTAAGTGTGAACGACGAAGAAGTTATTAATATTACTATGCTACTATAATAGAAAGCTACTTCTACTTTAGAGGATATAGATCAGGAAGTTTATTTAGATAATAAGACCTCTGCTAATTACAGTTTAAATAGGATTTTACTATTAGAAAGTTAAATTAATAAATATAATACTTTAACACTTAGAGTAGTAATTACTAAAATAGAGTATTTTATTTCTAATCCTTTATATTTATTATTATTTATATTCTTTTAGGTTTAATAATTTATACTAAAGATTAAATCTAACCTAATATGCTCCTTAGAGTTTTAAATACTTCAGAAAAATAGTTTAAATAAAAACCTTATAAATCGCTCTAAACGTCTAATTATTAACATAAAGACTTATTAGAACTTAACTATATTAATATTAGTTTATACTCTTAAACTTTAAGTTCTAATTAATATTTAGTTTAAAAACTATAGTAATAATACCTCTTTTAAGCTAAAAGATAATAAATAGTACTAAATTAAGGTTATCCTTAATATTTCTATATACTTCTTTACTATTATATATATTTTAAGCTAGAATTAGACTATTAATATTACTTATATAATTACTTTTATAAAGATCTATTATAACTATTTAATAAAATATTAAGAAGCTATTAAGAATCTTATTACTAATAAGAATAAATATTAAGTTCTATCTCTTAAGAAAGCAGTATAAATAGCAGTAAATAAACTTAAGAAATATTAGTTATTATAAGAGAAGAATTAGTTTCTTTATATATTTTTACTATTCCTATTTCCTTTATCTATATAGGATATAGTAAATAATAATTTTAGATTTTATAGTATTTATAAAACTTATTTTAGCTTATTAGCTAATACTATTTAGAAAGATTTTATTAGAATTTATATTAGAGATTACTATAAAGATAGCCTAGAGAACTTAAAATCTACTTTAGATAAAGTTTATAGATCTATCTATAGTTTAATAGCTTTAATACTCTGAAATCCTAAGAAATAGATATACTATAATATTTTTTATATCTTTATAATAACCCTATTATAATAATCCCTATAAAAATTTTATTATAATAATCTTATTATAATAATCTTATTATAATAATTTTATTATAATATTATTTTAATTATATAGCTTATATACTTCTTTAGAACTAAAAATAAATATCTCTCTTAAATAAATTTAATATTATTTATAATTTCTTTAAGAAGTATAAATACTATAATTCCCCCCTTTATAGAAATAATACTAAATTAGTATTAAGCTATTATACTAAGTAATTAATCTAAGACTTCTAGAGAAACCTAAAAAAAGATCTAAAGTATTATAGCCTCTATAAAATAGTTTATAACTATCTTTATATTTTCTTAAGTTCTATTCCCCTTAAATAGATATTTAGTTTTAGTAGATATATTTATTACTATTTATACTTTAATATAAAACCTAAGATAATTTTCTATTAATTTCTTCTCACTATTTATAATAAGTAGTAAGAATAGCTTTTAGTCTCTAATCTAAAGCTTTTTATTTTAGAAGATAATATACTTAAGAATCTTAATAAAGATTATACTATATTAATTTGCTAAATATTCTAATATAAAGTTCTTAATATTAAGAGCTTTTATACTATCTCTTATAGGCTTATTATTAAATATACCTAAGATATTATTAATATTTTAAGTAATAATAATAATATTTAAAATATTTAAAACTTAATATAACTAAAGTTTTTAAATATAAAACTTATTAAAACTAATAGCTAAGTCTTAAGTTTTATAGATAAACTAAATTAAACCTCTTAGATATTACTCTTAAACTTAAGTATATTATAGTAAAATTTATAAACTTATAAATATTCCCCCTTATTATTAAGTTAGAAAATAAGAAAGTAATTAAGTAACTAAAAGACTATAAATAAAGAAATAGATTATAGTAACTTTCTTATATTAAAAATTAGTAATATAGTAAAATAGTTTAATTTATCTCCTATATAATTTAGATATTTTAATTTAAGCCTTAACTCCTCTCTAAACCTATCTTAGTATATTATATTTATTAAATAAACCCTTATTTAGAACCTAAATTATAGTCTCTACTATATCTATATACCTAATACTTAAATATTAAAATCTTACTTATTACCTATACCTACCTAGTACCTACTTAGGTACCCCTCTATAACCTATAGAACATATAGATATATACCTATATAGGTATCTATGGATAGTTCGAAGCCTACTCACAATTGAAAGATAATATGCAATACTTAAGAATAAGCCATGCGGGCCCGCCATTCGCTGAAGACCGAGGATGGCACGGCCTTCGCTGTTCTAATCTTTAAATTTCAGATGACACTGACCTCAGTTTGAAAATGTTTACTTCACTTGCTTGTACCTATCCACAGTGCCGCCAGCAGTCTTGGCCAAGACAATGCCTTGGCAACAGACTGGACTAAGAACGAACTGAAGTCACACATGACATGATCTCTGGTGATTTGGTTAAAAATTGAGTATTAAGAAAGCGTTTCTTGGATGGTTCAAGGAAAGACTGAGCATTAAATCTATCCTTCAGTTTCTTCCACCACTACCACCTTTGCTGACAGACATCTTCTCCACACATTTCGAGCCGACCAGATTGTGCAATTGCAGAGACTACCAGATTCAAATAAAAACTTGACTTGCTTATTTTTGAATCTTGAAATGGTTGTTGGTTTTCGCATCTTAATAATGTCCGTTGCCATCACAACCGCGCGACTGGAAGTTGCAGATGATAGGGTCAGGTCGTACAAAGATGCGCGCTCAGCGTTGTGGGGAAGAACAGGGCGCACCACCACCGCGCCCGATGTGTCCACAAAATTCGCTCAATTACCCATCTCCAACTCCCGCCTTCACCGCCTATGCCGACGACCGAAGCAAGACATGGCGCCACGAAACGCATCGCCCCCAAGGCTACTACCTTATGCGGATCCCGAGGAAATATACCCCGAGCATGTGCGCCTGGAGGAAGAGACTTTCCCGTGGTACCAGCCGGACAACTGGTACCCTGTAACAATCGGTCAGGTCTTTGAGTCGCGTTACCAAGTCTTGTTGAAGTTGGGGTTTGGTTCAGCGTCAACGTCATGGCTATGCCGCGATTTGAGGTACGCATGTTTCATGATTCTGTATTGGCAGGTTCATACTAAGTGCTTTGGCAGAGAACATGTCTACGTCACTCTCAAAGTCTTCGCAGTCGGCAATAGTCAAGCTGCGACCGAAGAGAAGGTGCTCCGCCATTTAGAATCCGTCAAATCAGACCATCCCGGAGCAAAATTAGTAAGAGTTCTCAAGAATGCTTTCAAGATTGCAGGCCAGAATGGTAGTCACCTGTGTCTCGTTCTCGAAACACTTGGTATTTCCCTCGCCGACATTCGTGAGATGGCTGGCGGCAGGGTGCCCCCAACTTTGTTGAAAGGCTTGATTCAAGGCGTGTTGCTTGGACTGGACTATCTGCACACTGCGTCAAATATCATTCACACAGGTATAATTCCGATTCCTTATCAGTCAAACCTTCCAGACAATCTCTAAGAAAGATATCAGATATCCAAGACGGGAACATCATGTTATCAATCAAAGACACGGATGTTCTTGATGCTCTTGTAGAAGATGAATGGGATTTGCCTAGTGCTCGAAAGATTATCAAAGATCGGGTGATTTATGCGTCAACGGGGCTGGAAATTCCAGACAAGCCCGGAGACCCCGTCATTGCTGATTTCGGCGATGCTCGGATAGATGAAGGCCCCTTTGAATTCGAGGAGGAAGTTATGCCTGATGTCTATCGAGCCCCCGAAATAGTGTTGGGTGTGCCATGGAACGAAAAGATCGATATCTGGGCGCTTGGATTGCTAGTAAGTAGAAGAAACTGCGACAGAATCCAGAGCATACGAGGTAACACAGAAACAGATATGGGACTTGCTTGAGGGTAAACTACTTTTCAAGACTAGACTACGCGATCCAACGGTATCAAGGGCTGCGCACTTTGCGAGGATGATCTCTCTGCTCGGCCCCCCGCCAGAAGACCTCTTAGAGCGCGGTTCAGCTTGGAAAACTCTCTTTGACGAAGACGGTATGTTTGAGACGCAGGGTATTGCCCACACCTCTTTCTGACATAGTCCACAGGGCGCCTCATACTCGACGTCGAAGTTTCAGAAACCTCCCTTGAAGAGGAAGAGGGGACATTGGAAGGTGACGAAAAGGTGGAGTTTTTAGCATTCCTACGGAAGATGTTGCAGTGGAGACCGGAGGACAGGCTTACAGCGCGAGATCTCATGGAAGACCCCTGGCTACGCGGTACTCCAGCGTGATGACCGGGGTGGTATATCAGCCTCAGATTTGGGAACGACAAGCCATCATGGAATATTTTGAAAGGGCTTCATGCACTGGACGCACATAAGATATGATGAAACCGAGAGGGGCTGTGTATTGATAAATCTGTCCTGCTTGATGAATTCAAGGCAAAAGAAAGTCGTCCCAGACGAAACGATTATCCCATCTGTGGACTTCGCAGTAACCAAGTGTTGAGAAGTCCCACCGAAATCGGAAATCCAAGGGAAACAATGACCCGTCCTTCCAAACAAACACTAAGACTCAAGGACCAGTGAACAGACTGTGACGCTTTGTCAAAAAGGCCTGCTGCGGAACGCACATCTCACACATAGTAAAAGCAGTCAATGGTTCTTGTGATGACAAAGGAAGCTATCTAGAACCCGGAATGTTAGCAATTGATGAAGAGGATATAGAGAGGCCACTGTGACTTACGCCTGTGACGTTGCTTTCCACTTCGCACCATGGGTTCATTGGATTCTTCTCGTCTTTCTTGAGGTTCTCAATGCTCCAGTATGTCGGCTTGCCCTTACTATTCGCCCAAAACGTGATATTGCGGTGTTCAATTTTCATGAAATTAATTCTCAACTCGTTACCTTGTTCATCCCTCCACATTTGCGCCCTCGGTAGAGGTCTGTATTCGCCATAGTCGTTGTGCTGCTCACTCTTCACTACGGTTCTTTCGCCATCCTTGGTCTCAGAGATTGTGACGTTCGCCATGTGCTTGTCGTCGCTCTTATGTGCATTACCCCGGATTTCTTGGCTGACATGGACAGTACGTTTCAGCGGCGCAGCTGTACTTGAAGTTGAAGGGCTTGATGATCGCGTGGTGGAGCTTGGGTTTGGAGTTTTGGTGGTAGATGATTGGCCGGTGGTGACTGCGGTATTGCCGGAAGAGGGAGAACCTGGTCCCCTCGCCGACTGGGAACTGGTGATAGTAAATCTGGTCGAGGTCGTCCCCGAGGTATTGGATCTCCCGTTTGATGCGGATGCTGAGGCAGATCCTCCATCACCTGATGCAGACGCTCGATTACCGGCAGCCTGAGGAACTGGACAGGAGCTTCCTCCGTCGTCACGAGCCGCAACGGTCCCATCTTCTTGATAACACCAAGATGATTCAAAAATGATCTTGTTGTAATATTCCCAGAATACTTTGATGGTAGGCCCGCGGTTGACCCCATCAACTTTGTGTGCCGGGTGGTATTGGAAGAAGGCAAGACCGGCAGAGGACTCTGGCTGCCAATAGGTCATGGCCCTGTCCCCTTCCGGTAAGGGCCTAGGCATGCCCGGCCAGTATGTAGGACCTTTGACGTAAGCCTGAACCATGATCTTGTCGCGAGGAAATCCGAGGCCAACGATGAAGTTTTTCCACTGTTCAACTTGAGGCCCGTGCCTTATAAGTTGATCTCTGACAGGATCTTCGCGCACCGGAGACATATATCCAGCTCTTGGAGTGAAGATGATGATTTGCAGTGTGTCTTCCTGCATATTGTCAAAAATGTGCGTCTGCTCCTTCAGCTGGTCAATGCCCCGGTGATGTGCATCTCCCTCTTTCAAAAACGTCTCCACGCCCTTGCGAAATTCTTCTTTGGGGTCAATTCCAGGGTACCTCTCGGGGTTCCAAAAGTTTGGGACCTCCCAGTTGTGACTCACGTAAATACCACGTTTGGTGATGATCATCAGAATGCTGCAACCCCATATCGGGCCGCTCCCACCGACGATTCCTCTATCAGCCCATTCACTGACTTGCATCGTGGAGTATCCGTACGCCGCCAATCGCGAGCTGTCCTTGTCCCTAAATGTGTGAAAAGGTTCCTTTGCGGCTTTGCAGTAGTTCTGGATCTGGCGCCACATCCGCAAGCGCCATGCGGTTTCACCGGCGGGCCAGGTTGTCACGAATCCTCTGTCCTCTATGGGAATTTCGTTGCCCTGGTCATCCGGTCTGTCATCTCTCTTAACCCATATTCCATCAGGGTGGTTAAGTAGTTCATCGTCTTCCGGAGGGTTCCAAGCGACATAATTGATCGCTCTCTTCGATAGACCGGACTGCGTCTCATTAGAGGAAAGCTCACAGTCCCCGCATTCGGAATCTGGGCTGCAAAAGAACTCAGTGGGGGTGGCACTGGCTGTCGAGATTGTCGTAGTGGTTGTGGTTTCGACTGTTTTGCTGCAGACGACCGTTGGCTGGCAGGTAACCGTGAAACATGACGTGCTGAAGCTCGTAGACTTGTCGATAGTAGTAATTGGTCTAGCGACACAGCTTTGGCCACAGTTGGGATATAACGTGGTAGAAGCTGTGCAAGAAGACTCGGAAGAGGTGGTTGTAGGAGTCTCCGAAGGCTTCGGGTCATCGGGATCGCTTGGGTCATCGAGATCGCTTGGGTCACCCTTCCGGGGCTTCTCAGGAGCTATAGGTGGCGGCTCAACAACACGGTCAGAAGCAGCACATCTGGCTCATGGAGAGAAATCTTACCGTAGCCCACGGGAATCCCATGGGACCTGGAAGCTTAAGCTGGGGCATGTTGCAACCGAGAATCGGAATGAGACATTGAGGATGGCAAATCGGCCCCAAGCAGCTCCAGACGGGTACGATCCAAGGAAAGATGATGCCACCGTCGGAAGAGGAGGTGGTGACTTCAGTGGAAGTCCACGTAACTTTGGTTGTTGAGTCCACGCCTGGCGGCTGCGTTGTCGTGGCCGTCACGAAGAGGACGGTGTAGGAGTTTTCTGAGCTGGTGGAAGTCGTAGAGCTGACACCGCTTGTAGCGCTGTCACCTGGCCGAGCCGTTGATGATTGGGCGGGCGACGATGTGCTGGAGACCTGATTGCCCTCAGACGAGCGGGAAGTGGAAGATTGCGGGTCCTTATTCGTGGTTGTTGAAGATTCATCGTCATTCTTTCTGTCAGTTGTCGAGTTGCTATCTTTCTGCTTGCTCGTAGATTTGCTTCGATCATCCTCCTTGGCCGTAGAGGAGCCGTTGTTGTTTTCTTCAGTCGAAGACGCGTCATCTTCTTTCCTGGTGGTAGACGGTTCATCATCATCCTTTCCAGTGGTGGAAGAACCTGGTCCTTCCCTCTCGGTAGTGTGACTGTTGCTGGCATCTTCGGTTGACGTAGTGGGAGTTTTCTCTCCGCTCGTGGGCTTGGCGCTAGTTTGGGTGGTGAATGAGAGACCTCCTCGCGGAGTGCCGTCGCCTAAAGAGGTAGTAGAAGACTCTGCTCCATTGCCTTTTGTTGAGGGCGTACTGCTCATAGAAGAAGAGGCTCCACTGCCGCGTGCCGTACCAGAAGACTGGAGGGTGTCATGGTTTCTACTTGTATCGACAGGCTTGGTTGTAGAAGAACCTGTGGTTATGACAGGTGCAAGGCTTGCAGCTGATGAGGGCGGCAGGAGAACACTGGAACTCGTATCATGGCTTGTTTCAAGCGAATGAGACATGCTGGTGCTTCCTGGTTCGCCCACGGACAACGACCTGTGAGTTTGAGAGGGAATCGAAGTCGAATTCAGTCTCTGGGAACGCTGGGTCGGGAAGGTAGGACCAGTTTCTGTTGAAGAGTAGTTCTGGTTGGTCCCTCCAATCGTGCTCGAGAGGATGTTGGTTCCCCCAGAATGACTGCTGTGCGGCAACGAGTCATTTGAACTGAAGATGGGAACCGTAAGTGAAGAGGAGAGTTCCGAAGAAATTGGTGTAGTGGAAGTATTAGGGAATGGGCCTTGAACACTGGATTGCAGACTGATCACACTTTGAAAGGTAGCACTGGTACTTGTGTTTGCTCCAGGGAGAGCCTGACTTGACAAGTTCAACGTGAGTGCCGAGGAAGCAGTGAGATCCTGAGACGTGACTGAAGGCGTAACATCGCTAAGGCTTTTGGAGAATGTGACGAGAACATATGTGGTCAGGAAGCTCGTAATAACCTGTCCATTCTGGAGCTCAGAGGTCGAAACAGATAGTGCAGTCTCATTGCTGGTGATGGCGGAAGCAGGGTCATCGGTGAGGTCTCGTTTGTTCTCGTTGGCTAATAGTAGATGAGTTAAATATTGTCGTATCGCTTGTTAATATTAAAAGAGAGTCTCTCACCTTCAAGGCCGGCGAGACAGACGTCCAGAAGAGCAACACAGGCGACCAAAAAGATGAAGAAGCGTTGAGTTGTCTTTGGTGACAGCCTTCGCAGCCCCATTTCGCCAGGGTAGCTTTGATAGAATCTTATGTTCATATTGATACCCAATATCAGAGGTCTGTGATCATACAACGTCCTGAAAGAGGGCCGAAAACGAATTTATGAGCTTCGTGACGACGTTCGCTTGACCACGGCAAATGAGCGATGCACAGGTAGCTATTGATCCAGGATCACAGCCTTCATATTTCAACAGTGTCTTATCTTTCAATGGCGAAGATATTATGTAGCCGAGAGATGCGCAGTCTAAATTTTCCTTTGTTCTGGAGGCTGATTATATGTGTCAGAGAGTTGCCATCGAGAGACATACGATGGCACAACCTGCAGGATGGCCAGCAAGGGGTCATCTGGATCTGCGCTGACAACTTGTGACTCTCCAAGTCCCATGCAGTACGGTGCTTCTATTTCCAACTGGTTCGAAGGTTAAATGTACCGATAACCAAAATCCATGTCTGTTCATGCATGGTCCTGCCGTGATGATGTTGACATAGGCAGCCTCGCGTGTTCAACCGAACTGAGTTGCTGGCAGGCCAGCAAGGGTCTTGTCTACTTGATTGTCTAGTATACGGTCTTGAGCGTTGACGTATTCTATCTTCGGAGAATCTGCCTTCCTCTTGCCTCCTTGCGGATGCGGCAACTGA
Organism: Colletotrichum cordylinicola; assembly: GCA_027406065.1. Taxonomy (NCBI): domain Eukaryota; kingdom Fungi; phylum Ascomycota; class Sordariomycetes; order Glomerellales; family Glomerellaceae; genus Colletotrichum; species Colletotrichum cordylinicola. The sequence goes on along the minus strand of JANVYD010000011.1, from coordinate 671,919 downwards.
TGGGGGGCAACGTTATCAAAGACGCGAAAACGCAGGGTTCGTTTCATGGCCGTCGGCGTGACACAGACTGCAATGCCGTACTACACAACGTGCCACGCCGAGGGTCCCCCAACCCGACAAGTTGCAGATTATCTTTCATTGGAGGTGACAGAAACTCGGAGACTACTACCGAGTCGTGGCGTTGCAATCCTTTGTACAGACAGTGACAGTATGTGTGCGAACAAGGCCGATGTGTGGACTTCGTTGATGGCTTTCAGTAAAAGTTGAAGGATCAGTTCAGCCAATTACATATTATCAAAAAAGAAAAAGAAGAGAAAAACCGGTCTCTGCAGGTTTTCAATAAAGCTTTAGTAAGACTTTTGTTATCTATCCAGGCAGATGCTTTTAGCTGCTGACTATCTATACTATTCGACATATTACCTCAGTCTCCTTGTAGGCGCTATCGGCTTTTTGGGTGTTTTCGCTGTTGTAATCGATTTCATCATCATCCTCACTGCTATCTTCAATTTGGCCCTCGTCGTCGTTGTTGTTCTGTAATCACTCGCCCCCTGCATAGCAAAGTCCTGACCAGGCAATTATCCTGTTGAATCTTACTCTGACTGCAGACAGGCTCAATGAAGACGTGATGGTCATACAGCAAATTCATGATCGTATGAGTAGTGTTCTGTAAGTACAAAGATGCGTAGGACGCAAACCAACCCCTGTGTTTATTTAGAATCATCAAGGTCTATCATAATTGGTGTTTTTACGAGAACCTGGAGAAGTTGAAGTCCACCCAGCCCATCCATGAGTGGAAAACTGCGTTTAATCCATAAAGGTAAAAAGGAGCTCCACACTTGGAAACAAAACTGAGCTGACCTGCTGACAACTGCGTTCTTTCAACCTGCTTCAGTGTATGCACACAACATTTTCAACGAACCCCCTTGCTTGACACCCCACTGGCAAAAGCCCTCTCAGGCCTCCCGCGAACCAACAGCACTCACCAACGGCTTTTACCAAGCACAACACCATCTCCATGAAACAATTATTACAATCCTTCCAGGCAGGGGCTAGGCGCCTGGGTGCCAGACTCGTCTGGTCCGTTAACATGTCTCAGGTGCCGCGCCCCATCCACGAAGAAGACCTGGCATGGTATCGTCCAGGGGGTTACCACCCAGTCCGAATCGGCGACCATTTCAACCATGGCAAGTACAAAGTGCTGAACAAGCTGGGATACGGCGGTTATTCGACTGTTTGGTTTGCCCGAGATAACGAGTAAGTAATGTGCGACTTGACCGTTGTGCCCGAACTAACGGGTCGTCAGGACCAAGCGCCACGTTGCACTGAAAGTCCTCGCCGCACACACGTCCAAAGTCGGACTAGACATCAACGAGCTGGATATCCTGCTAAATCTGACCTCAAAATCCGCGACAAATCCTGGTACAGCCCATGTCCTGGGTCTTCTCGACCACTTTGAGCATCGCGGACCTCATGGAGACCACCTCTGTCTTGTGTCCAAGCCCATGGGCCCGGATGTCTCCATATTCAGAGGAGAGTTTCCAAAGGCGAGGATTCCAGTGGCTACGGTGAAAAAATTCTCGAAGCAGCTTCTTCTGGCCCTTTCCTACCTGCATGATGAGTGCCAGGTCATCCATACAGGTCGGTATTCGAACGCAGCGCATTCCGGTTCATCACTAACTTGCATCAATCGAAGACATCAAACCAGCAAACATATTGATTGAAAGTCCTGCAATCAACAGATTGTTCGAGGAACTGGCCTCAGAAGACTTTGTAACGCATGACGTGACCCTACCTCCACCGGATGACTTCTACATGCGTTCGAATCAGATGTACACAGACGAGGAGCATATCGCCGAATCGAGCGAGCTTTCAGTACGATTGGCAGATTTCGGAACCGGTAAGTACTTACACACATGATGTGCGCAAAACAACATAGCTGATCTGTGGTAGCGAGCTGGTTTGACCATCACTTGACTGAGTGGATCCAACCCGAGATGCTTCGGGCTCCGGAAGTAACACTCTGGGCTGATTGGGACCATAAGGTGGACATATGGAACTTGGGACTTGTGGTAAGTTGTTCCCCTCAGACATTCAAATTGAACAACCATACTCACATCGCTAGATATGGGAACTCACCCACGGGGCCGTTCTGTTCGACGGGAGCTGGACGCCTCAGGATCCTTACACCGCTGAGGCTCATCTGGCGCAGATGACAGCCCTTCTGGGTGCCTTCCCGAAGTCCTTGCTATCTCGGTCTAGGGAACGCGATCGGTATTTCGACAGTGACGGTCAGTTACCTAATGTCAAAACTGGTTATCTACGGAGCTAACTGGGCGGTAGGCAATCTTTTGAAGCCCTCAACATTCGGCTCTGTGTCCCTAGACGGATTTTGTAAGGGTCTGAACGCCGACATGTCAGAGTCTGACCGGGTAGATTTCTTGGACTTCATTAAGGCGATGATAAGACTTGATCCAGCCGAAAGACCGGATGCGAAGACGTTACTAGGACACAAGTGGATTCAGGGGTCGTGAGAGTCATCGCACCGCCATCTCCACGACTTGAAACATGATCGAGGGTTTTAAGTCCACAGCTCTAGTTCCGAGCGAGGTATGGATACTGCGGCAGCAACTTGACGGGCGGAAGTATCAGAAGTTCAGAACCATCCCCCCCACATATCAAATAAAACATGCCAAGTTCTATCGGCCGAGGTTGCCGTGACCATGAAAACGTCCGCCGCTAGGTACTCTTCCCCGGCCTCGGCTACCCAGCTCGGACCGTCAGCTGGCATGCTCCAGGACCCAGGATCCTGTGCCGATCCCCCGACTTCGTCACATTCCTCGATCGCAGACAGCAAAGATCCGCACAAACCATCTGCAAATCAGTTCACCAACCACCCAAACCCCTCAAAGTTTTCCAGAGAACAAACTCATACATTAATATTATTCAAGTATGCTGCTGCTATGTAACGTCTATCCGCCTTTTTTGTGTTCATGTACTCCATTAAACCAGCCCGCCCGCCCGTAGGCTCCGGAACCATGCAATGCTTTGCCCAAAGGAATGACGAGCAAGCGAAATGGCGATCATCAAAAATCGTTCAAGCATATCGCCGGAAATCGCAAACCCCTGCGCGCGCGGCCCTCTTTCTTCCCCAACAACAAGACTGGAACGACATCCGACTTAGGCGACGGCGGTGATCTCGGTGATGGGCGTGGGCACCGTGATCTTGTCGCACTTGACCTCGCGCCTCGAGTAGACCTCCCCAATGGTCCAGTTCAGGTTCTGCCAGGTCGTCTCCTCGCACGAGAGATCAGCGATGGCACCGCCCTTTGCGGTATACCGAGCCCTGTGACAAACCATTCCAGTCAGCCTCCGTCCATTCTTTTTCCAGGGGGGGCACATGTGAGAAAACTTACGGGTACTTGGGGTCATCGTTGCACGTCCAGCTTTGGTTCAGCGCGACGGCGCCGTCGGGCCGGCTGAAGGTGAAGGAGGTCGTGGCGCTCTCGCCGTCGGGGGCCTTGCAGTCGTAGACCATCTCGCCGTAGAAGAAGTCGTTCAGGCGGCTGCTCGCGGCGGAGCAGGAGACGTTGTAGTCGAGGACCGGGTTGGAGACGTTGAAGCTGACGTAGCCCCACGAGTTCTGGTGCGCGGGCGTCGTGAAGATGTAGCTGGCGTGGAAGTCGAAGTCGGTGAGCGTCCACTCGGAGATCTTGGCGGACTTTTGGCCGCAGGTCGGCTCGTCGCGGGGGGCGATGGGCGAGGCGAGCGCCGGGGCGAGGAAGAGGAGGGTGGAGAGGAGCTGCATTGTGGCGGTAGTGGTGCTGAGGTTGAGGTTGAGATTGAGGATTAGATTATGTGAGATTGGTAAAGATGGGACGGGATTAAGGAGTTGCGATGAACTGCTGCTCTGTGGTGATAATGCAAGATGCTGCTGAATGGAGATGCAGTGTTCGGATGGGGAGCACGTCCAGCTTAAATAAACCTCAACAATCAACCCATCAAGGGTCGCGTGTGCGAGAAGAAAAGATCGTCAAATGTTTGTTGGTTGGCTCCATGCCTGTCAACCTCAACCCAGCCATCCATCCGCATGAAAGTCGGTAAAGCCGGAGGATACAAAATGCTCAAGAGAATGACGTCGCACGGGTTGCCTTGCTCTCGTATTCCCCCTCTAAGGAAAATCCTACCGCACATCACCTTTTTTTCTCTCCTTTGCATTTTAGCCGCATCCCACCCGGCGCCCATCCCCCTCACAAACGCAGACCGCGGATCGCAGCCGTTGCTAGTCAAGCGGTAGAAACAAAAAGAGGGGGGGATGCCATATACTGCATAGTACATGAACCACATAAACACTAAAAAAACAGCCTCACTGGAAATGCCCGATTCCGGGGAGCGCGAAAAGTATGCGATGCCCTGCCGTAGCGGAGCCCAGTATGCCATTATTAGCAGGCGTTGTTTCTGCCGTCATGCGACCCTCTGCGAGCTAAAAAGATTAAGTCTAAACGGTGACTGGCTGCGGGCATGGGAAGGGCTGCCGATCTCTGGGCTCGTGTTGGCAGCGGAACCTAGCTTCGCGATGCGCATTAACGGTTGCACACACAGCCTGTCGAATGCAGCCACGATCTCCCCTGGCGGTGCAGAAGCCTTTTGAGCCCGTTTGGTAATTAGGGGCACGGTTAGGTACGGGTGGCTGGATTTATTGGTGGTTGGGTTGGGACGGCATCTTTCAGGGTCCTGGGTTGTTCCAATTGCCGGATGGAATAGGGATGGAATGTTTCTGTGTTTCTCGGTTACATCGGCCATTTTCTTTACGAGGTGGGATAGATTGAAAATACACCTGTATTGATTCACGCGCTCGTCTAAACGCACGATCAATACGGGCGTTTCTTCCCTAGATTGCGGCAAGGGGGGACTGAATTCGTCTGAATGTGTATGTCCGAGTTCCTCGCTGTTGAAGCTGGAGCCCCACGGCCGAAGGTTGATGGCATCGCTCCACTGAGGGGAACCACTGCGGCCGGCGCTTGTCATGCTCGTCATGCCACCCCGGCGGGCCGATCGAACGAAGCGGAGCCCTAGGTAAGATCTTTTTGTCCCGCGAACAAAGGAGGAGTCCAGCCACTCCCGCGAGAATACGATGTCCGGCTCACTGGTGTGCCTTTCGCCTCCTCAGTAGCGCGTAGGAAACGTTACAACAGTTGGGCGGCTGTGCCTGATTCCACGTTCTCACCGACTTGGGAGATCTTTCACCGACTCCAAATGGCCCCGGCGCGCGCTCGGCCGAGTGAACCTGGCTGATGCCATGCTGTGTAGCTCGAGAGAACGGTCTATCGATTTCGTGAATGGGGGCGACAGGATCTGACCGCCGGGAGCGTAGGGCTTGTGATCGATGAATATTTTTGGGCAGCTGAATGTGAGCGGTCTGCAGCTAACCTAGTTACTGATTTTGGCGGGATGTATTGATTCCATGGACCGGTCGCATAGCAGGCAAATGGGCCGACCGGTGGAATGCGGGCACGATGGCGGGGTAATTGGCGCGAGGAGCTCATGAGGGCTTCATGAAACCGAGAAAAGCCTCTTGGTTTCTGAGCACATCGCACTCAGGAATCCAGAGACCTGTAGTGAGCATCTCAAGTTGACAACATGAGGTCCGGGAGCATTGGAAGGTCCCTTCCAGACAGATCAGCGACAGTAGGGCGTGAAGCCGTCGGCGACAAAAGATGAACAACTGGTCCTACTCGCGTCATATCGTGAGGATGAGTTGCCCACGTATTCAATGAAGACTGCGGGTAGAGAGATGAGAAGAACGCAGACGAAGAGAAAGCATCTCTTCAATGTGACTGACACCAGCCACAAGTTTCAAGTGAGGCGCGTGTGGCTGTGCCCCCAATCCCGAACGGACCCGACCCCTCCACAACAGAATCCGGCGGAAGCGGCGGGAAGACACGAGCCTATGAAGAAGCGTCCATCGCCCACGCCCGGCGCCCGAGTCACGGAGCCGGCACATGGGCCCAGCCTCCCCTCCCGACAGGCCTAGAAACCTCCGGATCCTGTCGCGACGAAGGAGATAAGATAGTGGTCATCATGAGGGGTAGCCGGGGCCATGGTGTGCCAGATTGAAGATGAGGGCCCCTCCCCTTGGAGATCGACGGATTCAGCATTGCAGATGTGCTGAGCCTGCAAAGCTCTTGCGGTTGCCAGTATGTCACTTGCTGAAGCTCTGCGCATCTATAACATCCTCAGCATTCCAGCAGATCGTGGAAACCCAATTCCTCAGCCACGAGTGATCAAAGAAGAGTCCAGATTATCTCTTCGTCCTCCAAGCGCGGGGGAGGGGTAACGCAAAAACCACGCGACCCTTCGAACCTCTCCGCTCTTGGAACCGCGCAGATGCTCACCAACGAATGAGAGAGAATCGCAACCCACGTTCTCATTTCCCGCAGCGTGCGATCCCAACTTCAACCCCCGATCCGGCGCGCAACGAGCCCCACGTGGGTGCCATGGTTTGCCCGTAGAAAAAAGGGTCGCCGCGGTGGTTGTGGGGCGCCGTCGCAGCTTCCTTCCGAGTTTGGGGTGTTCGACATGGACATGGTGGAGGGGGTGGAATATTCTGGACAAGAGCGCTGTTAAGGTAAATAGCGACACCGAGGCGCCTGCCACTATCATGCCTATTGAAGACTTGTTGTATCTCGAAAGTCGTTTGTCTGATCAAGTTTCACAAAGATTCCGATTCTGAGCACCGGCAAGAAGCGCAATAGCCGCGTGGGAGGGAAGAACGGGTATCGTTGCATTCAGTCGTTGGTGACCAGATGCCATGCCTCCAGTCAATAAATATCTCGAATTCCAACGCGAAGTTGCCCATGCCGCTGCCCCTCCTGATGCTGACGGCGGCAGCACCCATCATACCCCTCACCTGAGCCCCTGTACTCGCAAAGGTACCGCCGTAGGTCGTGATCAAGCCCTTGCTGAGACCTCATCTGCCATCATGAACAAAGTCGCTATCCTCACGTCGTCGACGCACGAGCCCGGTGTGAAAATCCGGCATCGGTCCCTCATCGCTCTCTTCGGGCCGACCTTCGACCTCGCCGTCCGCTTTCAGAGATTGGCCGCAATCGCGTCGTCGCTGTTGATCGTCTACGGCCATCTCCTCGCAACCTCAACACTCATGTCGACGGCGGTCGCGGCTAGGCTCTTCGTCGCTCACTCGGCATACGTCTCCCGAAAGTCCCTGTCGGCTCTTCGATTTTCGATGCGCAAGGCGTGGAACTCTAAGAAGATACAGCATATGAGAAAAAAGCTCTTCATGGAGTTTGCGACGACGATACTCGGTCCCGGCGGCAACATGCTGATCATCATGGTCTTCTGGCCAGGATGGTTTCTTATCCTCGGAGGCATCCTCGCAGTTCGCCTTTTCGCAGGCTGAAGGATTAATCGAATGCCTTTCGGCACGCTCACTCCTTACGATTATTTTACCCAGCTGATATATCCAAAACGACCGAACAACGGACGTTCACCTCGAGAAGAAGAAAGTATTGCCACCGGCATCTTTCCGGACTTCCTTCTGGTAGTCTTTCTCGGGGTCGAACTCCTGCCACATGCTCGCTGGGTAAATGTGCTTATTGCGCTCATACCAGCGCCGGTCCACCACTTTTGTCAAGTTCGGGTCGTCGGTCGCACCCTCGAGGGTGTTGATGTCGGGCAGGGCCTTGACGGCGGCCGCCTTAGCTTTCAACGCGGCCGCGGTGGTCAGGCCGCCATCGGGGACCGCGGGCGCCTCCTCGGCTTCAGGCTCGTCCGTCTTGGGCGGGGCGTCGGCGGTGTAGGTGAAGAGCTGCTGGCCGTCGGGGCCGGTGCTTTTGTTGATGATGAAGAAGTAGAATTCATAGTGCTGCAAACAGTTACCCAAGAATCATGAATAGAGACAAGATTGTACGCACATGCGGAATGATGATTGAGCCCCTCACGAGCATCAAGTCGTCGACGCCGACGCGTGCCCATTCTCGCCTGGCATTGGCCTTTTCTCCTACACCAAGCTCTGCGCCAACCTTGCGACTCTTGTCGAGGAACACCCAGACATAGTCGCCCTTCTTAACGCGCACTGTGCCTCCTGGGATGTTGGAACCGTCGTAAAAGACGAAGGGCACGGCAATCTCGGTGGCCTTGACAGCTTCTTGGATGGCCAGGAACTCGCGTCGCAAGGCTTCCCTCTCAGCGGCCTCCCGTCGGAGGGCCGCCTTCGACATGACCTTGGGCACGAACGCGACGGAAGAGTTGGCGACGACCTTGGACTTCGTCCCTGAGCTGTCGTCGCCGTCCTTGTCCGCGTCCTTCTTCCCCTTTTTCACCGGCAGCGCATCCTCCTCTTCCTCTTCATCGTCGCCGAACGACAGTTTGCTGCCCCCAATCTTCTTCTTTCTCTTCTTCGGCTTGCTTGCGCCGCTGCCAGAGTCGCTGGCTGGGTCGGGCGTCGCGGAGTGGGATCGGTTCGGGGTGGAGGTGCCGGAGAGGGCTGCTTCGCGCTCGCGCTCCTGCTGGTCGAGGACCTCGGCGTGTCGCTTGCGGTAGTCGGAGAGCTGGACCAGACCGACAGTATTGCTCGATAGACGCTCTGTGGTGGTCTTCTTCGGCGCTGTGAAGCGCGAGGGGGCCTGATCGGACATTGTGGATGTGTACGTGGACACGACAATGAGAGACGGCCGAGGTGAAGCTTGAGCTCGGAAGCGACGACATCGAAAGCAGCAGCAGCAAAGACAGGCAACGTGCGACTACATATTTTGGGCCTCATTGGGCACTGTGTGATGGACCCACTAGTCTTCCCGCAGTGGGGTCCAGGCGCCGTTCGCTGGCAGGTGCCGCCCCACCCATCCCGCCTTCCAGCTGTCCGTCACCTCACATTTCGCTGAAGCGAGGCGAGGCGAGGCGAGGCGGGTGCTGGTGGTGAGTTGTTCCAACGCTTCCTGAGTTCCCCCGCCACCTTATTAAATCGAATCAATCTCACAGCTCAGCTCAGCTGATATTCCCGCTTGTCCTTCTTGATGTAACCACGGTGGTCCTTGTTTTGTTTTGTTTGCATTTCAACCAGGAACACCCCTCACTTTTAGGTCCGCCGCTGTTCTCGTATTCCCTCCTCGGGCTCTCCCTCACCGCCGCGCCTTTGGTGTCACTCGGTTGCGCTGCGTCTCAACACGTCAACCATGGAAACACAAGCTCGACCCGTTGACACGTCGTCTGCACCCTACAACGGCCCCGGGGCTTTCCCAACAGGAGAAGCACCGCCTGCAGACAAGTATCTTCAGTCGCAGCCTGAGTACGCCCAGCCGACTCGTCCGGAGGATTACCCCCGCCCCTCCCGAGAAGAGGACCCTCCGCGCAAATCCGACCAGTATTCCATCCGCCAAAGCCAACCGGCGCCGCCGTACATCACATATGGCCATCCTCCGCCGATCCCAAAGGTCGCCGTCCAGCCTCCGGTAGTCGAGAAAATGGCCGGGCCGGCCGCTTACTACCCGGCTCCTCCCTCCCAAGCGGGAACCATGGCCGAGCTGCCCCGCCCCGCCGCTGCGCTCCAGCCCATCACGACCACAACCCAGGACATCCGGTCGCTCAAGACGAGCACGCAGTTCGCTATGCGGGAGTACCTCTCTCTCATGCGCAAGAGACGCCCCGACGGCTCGTCGACGATGGAGCTAGAGGATCAAATTCGGGCGCAGGGCCGCATCTTGGTTGGGGACCTGAAGACGCTGCGAAAGGAGGTTGGCGTACTGATCAAGGAAGGCGAGAACCACCGTTGGAGGAATTGGCTCATTGGAGGAGCTGTGTAAGTACCCGGAAATATGCCCACAGGTGCGCCGTGTGAGCTGACAAGAAGCAGGGCAACCTTCATCCCAGCCGTCAAGCGCGTCTTCCGCCGGCCTTCCTCGTCCGAGGGCAGGTCAAGCGTGCAGGCGACCAACAACACCGAGTACGCCTTCTCCAAGAGCAAGGCTATGCTGGCGCGCATCAAGGACAGCGTTCTCGGTCGCAACAGCTTTGCCAGCATTGCCTTCTTCGTCTTTGCCGTGCTTTACATCTTCTCGAACGAGGTCTCTCTGATGGTGGCCAAGACCGTCTCGAAGCGGTTGAAGCGCCTCGGCGCCAAGATCGAGCGCGGTGATGTTGAAGTTGTTGACAGCGATATGAAGTTGCTCGAGGGCTGGAGATGGAGAGTCCTCATGTGGGGCCAGTGAGACGATTTCATGAGCTTGATGAGTGCTTGCATGTACTAGACATGATGGATGAGCAGACGACAGCGTTGCATGGCGACAGCGTGTTTCCTTTGTGCTTGGACATGTTCCGGAGTATTTAAACCAGAGTTTTGTTTCTCTTTGTCTCGTGTTATTTATGGGCTTCGATATGTATGCGGAAAATGGAGATTGCAAAGAGCAGCAGTAGAACTCCATCCTGTGCTTGTTTGATGAAGGGGCATTTCCCTGTCTACCCCGACTCTATGGGGGACCGAGTTTCTTTAAATGCATATCCACCGTCCCGATATGTTTATATGCAAATGGAGGCCCACATTGCGTCCTCCGTATTCCCCAATCGCGACGAGAAACGATTCCATGGATTACATCAACATCAAAGATATCGGACGAGTAAAAACATCTTCGGAGACCCATCCATCACATTTGTTTTGAAAGCCATAGCTTATACGCAGGGACGGTGCTCTCTAGCTGTATCTCGAGCACCCCTCTATCCGCGACTGGTCTTGTGTGCCCACCTCGCGCTTCAACGTCTGCATAGGCAGGCCAAAGACTCCATCCCCAAACTGCGGGCGCCTTTTCACGCGCATCCTGTGACAGATGGCCGGTGAAAAAAGGGCGCACCCTGATGCGGACCAAACTCAGGCAGATGTCTCGTCAGACTCTCACAAATTTCGGCGCATTGGACAGTCTACTTTCCAAGCGCCACGACCAACAGAGCCTGGTACCCACGCAGACGCGTATTATCGCGACTTATATACCGGCACGCACGACTACGCTGCGTTGGGCAGAAAGCACAGCAAACTTGGCGCGAAGTATTGCAACTTCTACCGCGGACATGGGAGAAAAATTGCTGACGTCCTCTCAGACTCAGCGGAAACACTCTCGACTTTAATGACCCGCGTGCCGTCATCGCACTCAACAGCGCGCTGCTAAAGGAGCATTTCGGTCTAGATGTCGACTTGCCTGCTGACCGGCTATGCCCACCGGTTAGTACAATCCTTGTTCCAATGGGCAAGTAGCTGACTGCTTGAAGATCGCCCAGAGACACAACTACATCCTGTGGCTCAAGAATCTACTCGACAGCACCTCTTACGAGCAGCCAGACCATCGAAGGGTCGTGGGTCTCGACATCGGGACTGGCGCATCGTGCATCTTCCCTCTTCTCGGATACACGCAACGGACATGGTCCTTCTTCGCAACAGGTACCTGTCCTCGCTAGTAGGTGGGATTCACAGCTGACTGGCACAGATATCGACGACAAGAGCATATCATACGCAGAGCGGAACGTCAGACTCAATCATGTTCAAAATCACATCATTGTCGTCAAACGCAAGCCCGAAGAAAAGTTGGTGAATCCGGAGGGACTCGGCGTGGATCACCTGGACTTTGTAATGACCAATCCCCCCTTCTATACCTCGGAGGAGGAGGTCAAAGAGTGCGAAAAGGCGAAGGTTACAGAGCAGGAGAATCATTTTACCATCGCCCCGAACGAACAATTCACCGAAGGTGGAGAGGTCGCATTCGTGGGTCGGATCCTGGAGGAGTCTCTCGAGTTGAGGGAGCAGGTGCAGTGGTACACCAGCATGCTTGGCAAGAAGGCCAGTCTCGACGCCATCTTGGAGAAGCTCCAAGAGCATAACATCGACAACTTCGCGGTGACTGAGTTCATCCAGGGACCGAACTCAAAGACCAAGAGATGGGCTGTTGCTTGGAGCTTTGCGGCGATGAGGCCTTCAAACAAGGCTGCGAGAGGTCTGGGAGCAGCTCAATGGAGGGGTGTGCTTCCTCCAAGCACCGAGACAGAGGCTGTTAGGTTTCCATTGGACAGGGGAGTTGGGGCTCTGGCAAAAAGTCTGCAAGAGCTGGCGGGATCTTTGGAGTTAATATCATGGGAGTGGGATCGGGAGAAGCTCGTTGGCATCGGCAGAGCGAGAGAGGATGTGTGGAGCCGAGCATGGAGGAGGAAAAAAATGCGCGAAGAGAGGGAAGGAAAGAAGTTGGAGGATATGTCGACTTCTGGGAAATGCGCGTTCGGATTTGAGCTTGCGCTCGAGGTCGGAGCGGAGAGGATTGAGGTCATCTGCCGGTGGAGAGAAGGGCACTCCAAGCCCCTTTATGACAGCTTTTGCGGCTTCGTAAAGACCAGACTGTCAAAGTCGGAATAAGAAAGAACTGATGAGAGATGGACATACAGGGAAATGGCGAATCAATCTTCATCATGGGCCAGAAGTAGAGGCGGTACACTGAGCGCGGGCTATCCAGGCTCAAAGCTATGCTACTATGCGTCTGTGTAACAATTGCCGAGCCTTGCCACCCGTGGACTAGCTTGAATCAGGGGCGAACAGGCATCTTGCAGCCTGTTCCGTGAACACATAACTAGCCTGTCTCGGTGAATAAAACACACGATGTCTTTTGGTTCAACTATTGTAGTGATTTATGCGGGCTTCACTCCGTGAATCAGCTATATCGGCAGCCAACCGCAGGAAATGTGTCGTGAATCAGACACTTGTCACTGATTGTTCAGAATTATAAATGTCGGCGATGGCCACCTGACAGGAGGAGACATCTTGAGTTCCAAGAAAGCAAAAATATCCCACACCAAACCTACAAACGTCTCCAGCAACCGCAAACCTGGGCTTCCCGAAATGGCCGACAACCAACCTAGCGAACCAGAAATCCCCGTTGACGAGTGCATTCCCATGAGCCGCACCTGCCCGCACGGCGTCAACAGGAAGCACTGCGTTTATTGTTCACCGCGACTCAGACTGTAAGCAAGGCAGGCCTAATTGAAATCAAGTAAGATGAGTGCCAGTAGCAATGTGGCAGACAAACTGCGTGATGTTCTCGAGATAGTTAAGCGGACGAGGGGGGAGACATCAAAGTAGTTGGTCAAAGCTATCGGCTTGGAAGTATGCTTGGAAATATCAGCACAATCTCTTCATAACATAGCGGTACCTCAAATTGAAGTATTTGTCTATTTTGGAGGTTTCCGATCTCGCTTGAACCAAGCAAGAGAAAACAATACACGGCCTAAGCCAAATGATCTGGTCTGAAAGGTTCCATAACACAAACAAACCCATGACCCGTCAAACCAAACCCAAATGCCTCAGAGCAGTCCACATCCTTTGTGCATTGTTTCCCATCCCATTGCCCGCCAGCTGCGGCCCAATCGTCGCCCTCAACAAATGCTGATCCCGCGCATCCATCATGTCCCACAGCTCCCGCAACACGTCCATATCCGACCGCGTCTCCCTAAAGATCCTCGCATACCCCACAAACAGCAACTGCGCGGCCCCGGGCGGCATAAACGCCTCAACCCTCGGCATAAACTCCAACAGAAACTCCCCAATCGACCGCGCAAACATGTCCGAACACCCCAGCGCGCGGTCCTGGTCCAGCACGCAGCACAGCAGGAACAGGTGCCAGTACACCTCCTGCACGACCTGCACCCTGTTCCTCTCGTTCGCGAGCAGGAACCGCGGCCGCGAGAAGAGGTCGAACTCCGGCGGGCCCCCGCCACCGAAGGGCGACTGCTGCTGATACGTGCGGCACATCATCTCAATGTATCGGAACACGAAGCCCGCCGCGCGGCTGAGCCCTTCGCGGAATCGGAGCGGGTTGAAGTCGGGGGCTTCGAAGCCTGGGTTGTAGCCGCGTAGGAAGTCGGGCACGGCGAAGTCGCCGCCGAGGCCGGGTTGGTAGTTACGCGTGCGCGGGAGGTGTTCGTGCATGAGGTCGCGGTCGACTAGGATGCGGCTGCCGTCAGGGAGGATGACAGTTACGCGGTTGCGGAGGCGGCCGTCTGGCCGGAGGGGGTTGGTAGTGTTGCCATAGGGGTGGAGGTTGAAGAGGGAGGCAAAGTCGAAGGGACGCGGGGCGAAGGGTGTTTGGGCGAAGCGGGGAAAGGCGTTGAAGGTGTTGATGTTGACGCGGTTACCGCTATGGACGTTGTTGTAGGCTGGGCCTGCGGCGGGAGGGGCCCAGGGGAAGTCTGGGGGGTTGGGGTTGTAGGTCCATGGGCGGAACATGCTGAACGGTAAACAATGTTTTGTAGAGAAAATTAGAGGCTGTCGGGAATTGTGATATTGAAGAGAAAGCTCCAGCTTTGTACGGTTTTTGGTGATGGTGTTTGGTGACACCCGTATCACCACCCAAGACGGCACATGAGGCAGCATGTGTTTGCTCAATTAGACGCAAGTGACCACCCGATCTCACCGCTTGTTTCTGATTGGGTCTCCTTGATTGTGTTGTGCGGTGAAGAAACTGTTGCGACTGCCATGCAAAAGACATGGGGCGATGATGGCAGTTCCCGAGCTCTGGGCGATGGTCGACCTTGCGATGAATTAAGGTTGATTTACTGCGTCTTGGATTGTGCAAGCCTGATTTGAAGGTACGCCTTCAAGTTCCACGGCGGTGGGATTGGTATCCCTTAGGGCGAATACAACTCGCCCACGAGCGGTGTATGAGACGTCTACCGCGTATCTCTCCCAAGACGGAAACAGCTGAATCTTGTCAGCAGTAAATATTAAAATCGCAGGAAAGAGGCGTCACCTTTTGGAATCCAAGAACAAACATTTGCTTGGCAACTTGAGTAAGGCTCACAGAGCCAATAATGAACGGGATGAGTTGCCCGGTATTCCGAAGTACGTTCACTCCCTGAACATTGTTCCACATCAGCGTGAACTCCACTGACAGAATGAAGTACACTATCGTCAAAGCGGTCACTGTGTTAGAGACGATAGGTACCCAGGCGTAGCGATATCTAGGCCACCCGGTTAGCCGCAGCAACGAGGGAGCCAAGCGAAATCATACTCAGAATCTCTTTGGCCAGGACTATGCGTTGAATCCACATCAGAAAGACTAGGACGGCTGAAATAAGAGATGATGATACCCGTCAAAACACTCGGGGTCGCTGCGGTGTTGTTGAGAAGATCGAGGACAAATAATGCAGTATTCTCAATCCACATCAAAGTCGTCAAGAGGAAATATGACACAGCCCTAAACCAGAGATCGGCTGTGACAAGATTCGTACAGAAATAGCGGTAAGCCCCAACATGCAACAAGTGCTCTTGGATAATGGGTCGGAATCTGTCTCTTAGTGGTCCGCAGGTAACCTCAAACCTTGGCCAGAGCAGAACAACGCTACTCGTACGTTGAGGTGGGCCAATTAAGCCACACACGTGAGAGGCCTATATAACACACTCTCCCCTCTAGGAAGAGTATGCTATAAAAGTCTAAATATTCCTACTCCTTAAATACTATAACTACTTTAAACTATTATAACTTTATTAATTATTATTTAATTAATTTAATTTTACTATTAATTAAATTATTTTATTAAGTTCTCTAAAATATCTAAATTTAATACTAATACTTATAAAAAAAGCTAATTAGCTATATTAATATATTTTAGGTCTTTTATATATTAGAGTTATAGTTAATAAAAGCTATATACTGCAATAGGGCAAGGGAGAAAACTCATCGATCGTGCTAGGCGCTCCACTTCAGGGGGAAATACCCCTAAAAACACCCAAATACTTATATATCGATTTTCTAACTAACTATAAAAGATATAAAGATAAATACATAAATATAAGCCTAACTAAATTATACTTTATCTATAACTTCTATCCTTTTTATCCTATAAGTTATATAACTTTTTTAGAGAAAATAGGCTACTAAGAAGAAGTTTAGTAGCGTTATCCCTATAGTATTCTACTCTATCTTAGCTTTAAATAACTTAAGAAGTATAATAAGGATTGAGAAAAAAGATAAAAAATAAGACTAACTAAAACTAGAAAAGCCTAAAAACGCCTATTTTTACTTAGTTTTTTAAAAAGTAAGTCTTAGTAGATTTTTACTATAAATTAAGTAGAAGGGTTTTAGTAGTTTTTTTAGAGAACTAATTACTAAAATTATTAAGAAAAATAAGAATTTTATAAAAATAAGTATATTTCTTATTTAATTACTTAGTCCTTTTTATTAAAAGCTAACTAGACCTCTATCTACTTATATAAACTATTTCCCTTTAAGATAACACCTAATACCTAAGAAACTATTTATATGATCTATTACCTTAAAGTTAAAATACTAGAAATTTCAAAACCCTGCCCCCTTCTAATACTCTATACTTTATTATAAAAAGCTATAATATCTCCTATTCTACTATTTAATATATTATTACTAAGATTAAAATTAAAAATAGTAGTAAAAAAAGCTACTAAAAGATACCTACTTAGCTAGTAAATAGATTAACTATTTAGTTAGTTATATTAACTATTTTAGTATTAGCTATAATAAATAAGTTTTAATCTCTAACTTCTAATAAAGATAATACTCTTATTACTTTTATTTATAAATTAGAGAAATTAATACTACTACTAATAAAAGTAACTATTATTAACTATACTAACTACTTTTAAAGAAATAAGCTATAGTTAACTAGGCTTATTTATTATAATTAGTATAATATCTAAGTAAAATTATATTTTAAACTATTTATTTATATATATAAATATAAAGATTTTAATTATATAGAAGCTAAAGAATAAGTTAAATATATTAGTAACTAGTTCTTTAAATACTAAATAGTTCTAGATAACTTTAATATTTACTATAATAATATCTAAAACTTTAATAAGTTTTTATTTTAAATTAATATTATCTCTAGAGCTTTAAAAGTTATTTATACTTATTAGAAAAGAGTATTTAGTTTAGTTATTTATAATTTAAGAAATAGGGAATACTTAATAGCTATTAATATTATCTCTATAGATATATAAAATATTCTAAATATATTAATTTTATAGAATAAAGTTATATTTAAAGACTATACTTATATAAATTTAAGTAATAATATATAGTTTATAGTAATAAAGTTTAGTTTTAATAATACTAAATTATATCTCTAATAGCTTTAGTACTTTAATAAGTAGTTATATATTAAAAATTAATTATTTTAAACCTCTAGCTATTTATATATATATAGCTAGTAGTTTTAGCTTATTACTTTAACCTTTAAAAAGTATTTTAGCTACCTTACTAACCTTACTATAGTATAAATAAAAGAGAGGGTTTCTATATAATATATAAATAAATATTTAGCTAATTTTTATATTACTAAATAGGTATAATAGAATAAATAAGAATAATAATAACTAGCTTATTAATAATATATTAGAGAAATAGAAATAGCTAGAAATAATACTAATAACTTTCTAGAGGAGCTAATACTAATACTAAAACTAAAAAAGCTAAATTTTATTATATTAAAAAGTACTTATAAAAATATTTTTTAAATACTTCTAATAAATAGTTTTATTACTTATAAAAGCGTAAAATTTATTAAGTATTATAAGTTCTTTAATATTATACTTATACTTATTTTACTCTACTTAAGCTATTTTCTCTAGCTTCTTAATATTAGTATTTACTCTTATATTAAAAAAGTATAATATAAGTATAACTTATAATATATTAAAGCTAATATTATATTAATTATTTATATTAACTCCTTTAATATATAAGAGAAGATCTATAAAGAAAGGTTTAAAAACTACTATATACTTACTAGCTTTAAAAAAACTAACTTCTAGTTATAAAACTCTACTAAGCTATTTAATAATATTAAAAATAAATTAGATTAATAGAAATAGCTATTTTACTTATATATTATATTTAACTCTAATAGTATACTATACTTTACTAAATAAACTCTTAATAAAATTTAATAAAAAGCTTTAAATTACTACTTATTTCTAGATATAAAGGAATAGTTTAAAAAAGTTAAAATTACTTTTAAGATATCTATTATAACTTAATACTATTCTAAGTATATTAAAACTAAAAGTTATTAGTAGTAAAAAGAAGATTAATATTTATTAAAAACTAAATAGTAAATTAAAATTACTAATAATATATTAAACCTCTTAATAGTAGTATATTATAAGAGAGTTATTATATAAAAATATAAAAAGTATAAAACTATAAAGAAGTCTTATATATATTTAATTAATAAAATATTCTAAGATTTAATTAATAATAAAATAAAAGTAGTAAATAAATAGCTTTCTATATAGTATAAGTAGTAAAATAAAGTATAAGAGATATAAGTTCTTAATACTATTAATTATATATAAAATATAGCTATAATACTAGAGGTAAAATATAGTTTTAGCTAAACTTTATTATTTATATTAAAGATTAAGTAATAGTTTTAGAATAACCTAGTTAATAATATACTTATTAATAATATTATTAATAATAATAATCCTTTTTAAACTTAAGCTAACTTTATATTATTTAAAAACTTATAATATTAATAAAATATTAATAACTTATTAAAACCTAAAATATTTATATAATAAGACTTTCTTTATTAAAATAATAATAGTTTCTAATAAGAATAATATTAAAATACTATACTACTTTATATATAAGAATAATAATAAGATTAAGCTAATTAGAAAACTATAGCTTAATAAGAGATAGCTAAATATAGCTAAGCTTATTATCTTTTTAATAAGAATAAAAATAATAATATAATAAAAGAGATTATAGTAATAATATTACTACTTATATAAACTTCTTTATTAGTTATAATATAAATAAAATAAATTTAGAGTTTACTACTTATAGTTACTATAGTTATAAATAAAATAATACTACTTTCCTATACTAAGAAATACTAATTATAATAAAAATAATATTAAATAATAACTCTTACTTAGAATAATAGGATTAAATATTTTAATAATATTATAACTTTTTTTTATAGAGAAATTAATCTTAAAAGTAGTATTATTATTTAACGTAGATATATATTTATACTTTTAGTATATACTCTTCTAGGAAAAAGAGTGTGGTGTGTAGGTCCCCGCGCGTAGTAAAAATAGACCCTACTCTAGCGCACGAGTATCTCGGATCGCACAGACAAGAAAAACAAAAAGTGTAAAAAATATGCAGGAAATGTGCCACAATATGATGGGTAGTACGAAGATGGCAGAGACTATTGCCGTGGTCCGAAAGAAGATGACTGCACCGCCAGATAATTGCTGCCTTGAGAAAAAGAATATCGAAGCAGGACCGCAAGCAGCAGAGTTAGGGTTAACGTCGACCGTCGAAAACCAAAAGAAAACGTTGAAGCCCACGATGACGTGAACGATGGCCGTTCGCCAGAAAGCCCCAGACCAGGTGATATACCTACTCTTAAGACCCGTGATGAGCTCGATTGGAATACTGGACTCCAATAAAGCTGCAAGATCGGCTTCTCGTTGAACTAGTGCATTGAACGTTTTGGGGTAACTGAGAATATAAGATTTGATTTTCTCCATCAACGTCGGCTGTTGTACTGCCTCTGACTCTGACTCTGTGTGGCCGTCGATAATATCTTGAAGAGTCCAGGAGGTGATTACACGATCCAGTCTGTTGCGGAGGGCGGGCTTCTCGTCTGTCCGCTTTTGGAGTTCACCCGCAAAATGCAGAAGAAGTTCTTGTGATTCGTCCAATCTCAACAACCTGTTTCGAATACCGAATGTTGGCAAAACAGTCACGAAAAAGCCAAAGGCAAACTGTAGCATGATGTACAGCTCTATCTGTTGAATTGAGTTGTCGTACTGCGCGATGATGGTGGCTATTATGACTGCCAGTACGAAGATGGCGTTGACTTTGTGAACTTCTTCAGCACTCCCGGGGTCTATCAAGACTTGAAGCCAAGAAGAAGTCCACTGGCAATAAATACCAATTCGAATACCAAGGCCGTATAGATCTGGATTTCCATCGATAGGGGGACATGTGGATGACTCCGCCATGGTTCGTTCGGAATGATAGTTGATGAAGTAGAATGCGGATGCAAGGTACTGGTCAACGTAACGGCATATGTTGGTGTGTTGGTAAGAGAATGTGTCTGTAGAAGTTTGGTTTGAGATCAAACTGAGTACTGAAAGCAAAGAGGTTTTAAATTTGGGGATTGTCGCAGCTCTTGGTAGATACTAATACGGGAGGGCTCCTCACGCACCCTGCAACCACCACTAGATTTTGGCCTCAATCTGAGAATGCCTCATAGTGTGCCTCAACACCATTTCAACCACCAGCCACCACACGGAAACATTAGGCGCCAATTTGCGGCAAGCTCAGCCTCAGAGGCTTCTGTCGGGGCGTCCCGGAATGACCATCAACTGCGCGCTAGTCAATGCATATGCAGCCACCGACCTGGGCGCCTGTACTGTACTCACGACTCTGCTGAACATTTGCGACAAAGTATGTGGTTGCGGAAAGAAACAGTGCTTGGATACATTAGCTCAAAATTTGTAAATGGGCAAATATGGTAGGAATACAGGAAGATTAGGCGGTCTCCGCGTAAATACTTGCACCCTAAGCCAAATTCATAAACTTATTCATTGGAACCATCACCATCGTGTGGATGTAACTATGTATCCTGGCATCAAGTGCGTGTTTTGGTATTGAAGCTACTCAGATAGCCTGCAACTGTGTATCTACATGGTGTGGCTGGTTTCGAAAACGAATTGTACATAGAATAAAAAGTAGTCAGTGGACCTGCTGGTCATGAATGTCCATCCATGGTCACATTGATATTGCGCTGTGACATTCCATCCCTGGGAACATTTACTCCTGCTTGGTCTCCTCGCGCATGCCGCGGGTGATGCGGCTCATGGGGAGGGAAAGCTCGCGGGTGACGAGGGTGGTGCCGGGCATGGGGTAAGACTTGGCGTTCTGGTAGAGGGAGAACCTGTCACTTGATGTTAGATTTGTATCATCCACAAAAGGCTTCTGGGAGCACTCACTTGGGGGAGAGACCGGCAGTGTTGGAGTCGTAGACACCAGGGAACTTGGCAGTGGCGGAGGGGACCTTGGTTCCAGAGCCAGTGACCTTCATCTGGCCGCAGTTGAAGTAGAACTCCGTGCCGGAGGGCTTGTGCAGAGCAAGGTGCTCGGGGCGGACGAGGTAGTCGCCAGCAGCGAGGTCCTGGGAACGGTTAGTTGAACGTTCCTAGCCCATCCATTATAGGCGATTCAAAGCAGGAGAGAACGTACCTTGGGAACGGTGAAGGTGATGATGTTCTTGTTGTAGACACCCCACTCCTCAGCGGCACCAGTGAGGGGGAACTTGGTCGGGCCAGACTCGTAGACCTTGAACCAATCGCCGGAGCCGTCGTAGCTGGAGAGATCGCCGGAGGCCTTGCTCATCCAGATCTGGAGAGGGCCGGGGTGCTGGATCTTGGCGCCATAGTTCATCTGGAAACCGACTTGGGAACCAGCGGCGACGGTGGCGGTCTTGGCGGCGGCCTTGGCACCGGTGTTGCAGCGGAAGGTGTTGCTGGTCATGATGCTGTTGGACTGGGGCTGGTAGCCCTGGGTGCTGGAGCGCATGTAGTCGGCGGAAGCGACGCCGTTAACGACCATCTTCTCGAAGAAGTAGTGAGCAGAGACGGAGTCGGCCATGAGGGCGGCGACAGCGACGACGGTGGCGAGAGAGAACTGCATTTTGGTGGTTTTTGGGGGTTTGGTGTTCAGCGAAGTTGGATCGGTTGCGGGAAGAACTTGGACGACTTGGTCAAAAGAATGAATGGCTCGACTAGCGAGAAGCGAATGGCAGTGATTGATAGAAGGAAGGTAAGTTGAAGAACCGGATGAGGAGGGAAGAGGCTGAGAGCGATGGGACTGAGTTGAAGGCTTTCATATATACTTGAATGCTTCCAGTCTTCCTAGGGACGCTCTCTGTTGGTCTGATCCACCTGGTGGACTTTCCTGAAGGAGCAATTTAGATCAGCCTTTGACTGAAACTGGACAGATGCGAGTCGCCCTGAGCAGCAAAAGGTATTTCGTCCGATAACCCCCCTGCCTCCATCCGAATCCAGGTAGATCGCCCGTAGCCGCCGGGCGGATAGGACGACCCATGGACACGGAGAGTTCTCGAATGATCAAAGATCAATATATTTGTTTCCGTCTAGAGTTCTCCTGTCGTATGCTTAAAACACGATACGTGGGGGCTAATCCTTATTCATTCCACCGGTCCCAATCATGTACTACCGCGTAAGCGCGCCTTTGGCCTTGGCTATGGCCAGATCCCGTCCAAATGTCCATCCATGTATGGGTACAGTTCGGACGAGTCAAGTGGAGTTCCGATGATCTCGGGTTCCAAGACAGCGGAACACCAATCGCAGGCTCGGCCCCTGCCTAGCGGCCATATTGGATTCGGGAAGAGGCTGCAGCACAAACTTACGACGACGAGTTGATAACTCTACCTAAGATGGCAAGTGACAATATGATAAGCTGGCTGATCCTCAAGTGAGACTGTCCTCGACGTGGACGTCTGCATAGGTACGGCATGTATCCAGCCACCATCTAGGCTGAACATTATACTGTCCTACAAGATACCTTCGATGATTGCACTTCTTGGACATTGCCTGAATATCTGCGTACCCTTCAACTGAGGGTCAGAAAAAGCCTACCTTGAATTCAAAGTTGAGGAAGACTCTGGAGGCGGTGAACTCGCGTTTCGGTAGTTGTCCGTCGGCAAGGCATGCCGTATTGGTTGTTGCACGCGGGCGTGCTTCTCGATTTTGCAGTAGGGATAAAGTCGCGTGCTTGAGACTACACGTTTTACATACATGGAAATATTGTGCGAACAATGGGGCAGCTTCTCGATTCGTTATTCGACCAGCCTTGGCGCAGCCGCCGGGCCGTGAAGCGAGGCCATCGCGTTCTCGGATTCATCAAGCGGCGACCCGAAAGGCACAGACAGGCGCGCGCCCCTGGGACAGGAGGTTTCAGTGGGCACGGCAGTGCGACGTCAGCACATGACGATCTGGGCCAATGTTGGTTCCATACTTGCTGCCCTTCTGGATATCCGTCGGCCCATGGACCAGGAGTGGGGTTGAGGCTCTTTTTCAAAGCCACAACAGATTTATAGTCGTCAGATGCCATCAAACATGATTGAAAAATTAGAAATTTGCATGCTCATGAAGCAATTTTGCGGTTTCAATCAAATCATGACAAAACCATGTATGTTTCTGACGAGACGTTTTAGTAATTTGCTTCGTGTAATGAGCTTGAAGTGACAGCATAGTCCAAAGTCCCTAAATCTCAAGCCCCAGCATCAGGCGTAAGTGAACTTCCCCTATTTCCAGGGCACTTCCGGGGGATGTTTCCCGAGAAAATTGCGAGCTGTGGCGAGCTGTAGCGATGTTTGCTTGACAATCGGCTTGTCAATGTCGCCATTGGCTTGATCAATTGCATGCTGCAAGTTCATGAAATCATTTAAGAAACTTCAGGGTTTCCGCGTAGCTGGCCATCCTGCATTTTTGGATGATGTATTGTTTCCCCTGGCAATTTCCGTATCAGCGTAGTGACCGCAAACCTCGT
Organism: Colletotrichum cordylinicola; assembly: GCA_027406065.1. NCBI lineage: Eukaryota > Fungi > Ascomycota > Sordariomycetes > Glomerellales > Glomerellaceae > Colletotrichum > Colletotrichum cordylinicola. Next base: position 648,301 of record JANVYD010000011.1, on the reverse strand, counting down.
CCACCTTTTAGTACTGGAGTTACGTTTGGCGAGAGAACAAAGTTCTCTTCAGTGGCCAGTCAGAACGCTGCCAGCCGGGACAGAGGGGATTCCAAGGTCAAAAGTTGGGTACCTTCATCATACGCTGTCTGGAAGAATAGAGAACCCGTACTATTTTTCTTGTAATAGAATGACTCTCTTTCCTGGATGGTCGTAGCTATGGCCGTCGTTTCCGTGGTCGTGATGGTCGTCGTGTCTCATCACTGTGACTACCTATATCCTCTGATCGAAGTTTGACCTTCCAATCGATTGAGTACACAGGAAAATTATTCGTCGCTCCAGCACAGAATAATTAGGCGGCATTGAGCGTCACGTGGGTCGGCGCATCGCACGAAATCGGAGACTCCACCTGAGCGGACACGGGAGTGGACTTCGGTCCGGTGGATCCCCGTACGGATATCTGACACCCGGGCACCGTAAGGTTCTGTCATCGAGGTGAAAGTCTAAGTTATCGGTCTAGATTGTGCAAAGCGGAACTTGACCCTATGACAAAAATTCGTAAAAAGCGGACATTAATGACTCGACATGAACGAAGCCAATCACCCCTCACTGATTCGGCTGCATTGAAGCAACAGGACTCAGTTTCCCCTGCCGAGAAATAACCGGGCCTGATTCAACCAGCACGGCCGGGCGATGCTTGAGTCACAATCAAATAAGAAATCAGTCTTCAACTTGCACAGAATAAAGACCAAATGCGGGGTTAACCGGGTCAAGCGCATGATTGCGAGCCCATAGCAGTGTTGGTGACGCAAATTGTCCAAAGCGACGCCGTCGAGAAATCCGCGGCCGCGTAAAACGTGCTGACGATGAGCCAATGAGCGCGTGGAATTGAATGAGTCAACCGGCCAAACGTCCGCCTAAAAGTGCCACAACCACCACAAACAGGTTGCAGCTTAGTTGCCTTGGGGTTGATCTGCATGCGAGGTACGATTAGAGCTTTATCGATAACGGCCAGGGCGGTGTTGGACGACTTGGCGTGACAAGCTGAGCTTTCATCACTTGCTAACATCATCGGTAGAGCCGCTAGTGAAAGCGATGGCTTTTGGCTCGAGGTACAGCCAATGGGTACTTTTTAACATTTTGCTGCTAAGCATGGTGATTGCGGGCAAAGTACGCCGCGGCAACAGCCACCAAGCCAAGAGCTGTCGCGCGGTTTGTCCAGGGGTGATGGAGGCAAGATGCAGCGAAGGATCGCTTGGGCCTTGTCATGATAAATCCTTCATGCACCTGTCAATGGTTGAAGTATAAAGTTGGACGCATACCGCTGAATGATTCGGCTTCTAATTCTCACATCAATTCTTTTGTCTCACCCCAAACCCGACCTTGCACTGCCACTTCCAACCCATCAACAACATCGCAGCCATGGACATCGAAAAGAAGGAGTATCACGTCCGTGACCTGCCCACGCGGACTGTCACCCTCTTTCCGAGCAAAGCTCAAGTCGTCCGCGACCTCAGACAACTCGCCCTAAAGGTGAATCCTCCCACGCCCTCACTATTGAACATCCCCTAACGACAGCGCAGCCCGGCACGAACGAGGTAACCATCATCGGCCTCACCCCAACCGTCGACGACTCCACCATCAAAGTCGAAGGCACCGGCTCCGCAATCATTTCCGACATTGCAATCGAGCTCCTGCCGAACCGCGACATCTTTGAAGAGACCTATCCAGATATCGACTCGGACGTCAGCGACGACGACGAGGACGACGTCGATACAGAAACATACGAAATCCCCGACTCGTCAGCGCTCCAAGCCGCACGCGCCAAAGTGGTCAAACTGGAAGACGAAGAGAGCCAGGCCAGAGAAATCCTCGAGAGCGCCGCCAAACGCCTCGCGATCCTCGCCGCCCACTGCAAAGTCCTCGACGAGAAGAAGAATGTCGACGTCGTCCAGCTCATGACCGCCTACCGCGCCGAGCGCGAGAAGGTCTTCCAGGACCGCATGGCCGGCACGACCCGCCAGCGCGAGAACAGTACCCGACTGAAGGAGGCCCGCGAGGAAGTCAGCCGGCTGCTGCGGCTCAAGCAGAAGGAGGAGAAGCCGCTGAAGCGGCAGCAGACCCTCGCCCTCAAGAAGCAGACCCAGGAGAATGTCAAGAAGTGGCGAAAGGCGGAGGACCGCAGAAAGGAGAAGGAGCGCGTCCGCCAGGAGAGGGAGCGGTTCTGGCCGAAGGTGTGCTACGCCGTCCGCGTCACCCTCGAAGCGCACAGCTTCACGCCCATTTCGTCCCGCCGCACCTCGGTCTCCAGCGACACCGCCCAGCCCTTCAATTCCGCCGCGGAAACGGAGACAGAAGCCGACCTCACCTGCGACCTTTCCATCTCCTACATCACGGCCGCGGCGTCGTGGTCGCCCAGTTACGATCTCCAGCTGTCGACGACGAACAACACCGCCACGCTGTGCTATGACGCCAGCATCACCAACGAGACGTCCGAGACGTGGAGCAACTGCAAGGTCGTCCTGTCCACCTCGCAAACGGCCTTCTCCGGGCTTGAGCAGGAGATCCCCGAGCTCAAGCAGTGGAACATCAAGCTTGCTCCCAGGGTCGGCGGCAGCGTGGGTGGGCGTAACATCCTCAACAGCCGCGAGGAGAGGGCGCAGCGCGATGCGTGGCGGAAGACGCAGGAGACGAGCACCCAGAGCCACGTCAAGCGCGACGAGCTGTTTGGCGTTGAGGCGGTTGCGTACGCTGCCTTTGAGGCTGTCCAGGAGGAGTGTGAGGAGGAGTCTGATGAGGACATGGGCTTCGGGCTGTACGACGATCCCTTGCCAGCCCCGGTGCGTGCGGGATCCGGCAATGTGGAGATGGCAGTCGCAAACAGGTGTGCCCGAAAGAGTCGCCAATCCGTTGGCTCGATGGTTGGCTCCGCGATCAAGAGTGCCGCCCGGCGCAAGGAGTCCCATGAGCCCATCCCGCAGTACAGCGCCTCGCCGCAGGACCTGATGGATGCTGCGCTGGACTTTGAGGAGTCAACCATCGAAGAAACGGGACTCACGACAACGTATGATCTCCCCGGCACCAAGACGCTGCCCCCGCGCCCAACTGCCTCAAAGCAGCGCGTCGCGAGACTGACCTTCTCCGGCGTGGTGTTCAACCACACCGTGGTACCAAAGTACAAGCCCGTGGCGTTCCTCAAGGCCAAGCTGCGCAACAGCAGCAAGCTGTCGCTCTTGAAGGGCGACGCGGGGCTGACGCTAGATGGCACGTTCATGGGGCGAACGACGCTGCCGCGGTGCAGCGCCGGGGACAGCTTCACGCTGGGTCTGGGGGTCGACCCGGCGATCATGGTCAGCTACCCGGTCGCGAACGTCCGGCGGGCAACGACCGGGTTCTTCTCGAAGGAGAACAGCTCCGTGTACAGCCGCAGCATCACGGTCGCGAATACCCGCGCCGCGGCGGGCAAGTCTGTTTCCCTGCTTGTCCTGGATCAAGTCCCCATGTCGGAAGACGAGAGGCTGAAGGTGGATATTCTCGACCCGAAGGGTATGCTTGTTGACGGCGCGGGCGTGGCCAGCGGGTTGCCTGGCCGCAGTGAGAAGGAGGACGTGAAATGGGGCAACGCGACTTCGACGTTGAAGAAGGGTGGACAGGTCGAGTGGGAGGTTAGCTTGCATGCTGGCAAGGCTGTGAAGCTGGGCCTGGAGTATGTTGTTGCCATGCCGTCGGGAGATTCTGCCGTGGAGTGTTAGGGGTGCGAGGGCGGCCGGGAAGAGGACCTGGCCCGGCCGCTCCTACTCCGAGCGTGTAGCCTCATGTAAGGATGCTGGCGGGTGGGTTCTGAACTCCGATATGCCCGGGGCTGTGGTAATGCAGGGAGCATTTCTTCCCAAGGACAATTGAATGCTGAGCTACTACCTTATCCAATCCCGGAATTCGGTTGCTTGCGTTCTGACAATTTCTTGAACAGCATATCTTCAGACAAAGACACGCGCTTTGTGTAACACCTCCTTTGAAACCTTCCAAAGTGGAACTCAATTCTCAACTATTCGAAGAAGAAGCCATTTGATTATTTAGCAAAAGCAAAACAAGTCCGACCCTGATATCATAGAACAACCTCAACTCCCTCATTTTGAAAATCATGGCATCTCCGACCTCTCGTTTATGGCCGGCATCTCGTGGATTACCCTCGGGTCATCAGGCAGCTCTGCATGATAATAGCCTTGCGGATGATATGGTGAATTTGGCGTTCTGGGTGTGCCACTTGGGCTTGGAACCACCGTACTCATGCTCATGTCGGACACCGGTCGTTGGATACCCATGCCGTCGGAGACAGTCGAGGGCGTGTTTGGGTGCATGAGGTTGCGCTTCTCGTCCGGGGGTGCAAGCTCGGCAGCACCGCCCCCAGGGGCAACATAGGGAGTAGCTGGAGTGGCTGCGGCAGTAGCAGCGTCCTGTCGCTGCTTGGCCCGTCGGCGGCGCCACATGAAGAAGAAGCCAGCCAAAACCGCGACGACCCCCAACGTCGACCCAACTGCAATACCTGCGATGGCTCCTCCACTCAACGCTGCGGCTGCCTCTGGCTCAGCTGCTAGAGTAGACGTACTCGTTGCCGTCGATCCCATGTCGGGCGCTGTCTGGGTCCGCGTAACAGACGTGCGTCCGGCGCCGCTGCTCTGGGGACTCGGGTACGTAGGCTTCGGCTTGCCGGACGTGTTGACCGTCATGGGCACGCCGCCCGTGGAGTTGAGCGTCTCCCGGGCGTACATCGCCAGCACCCTCGAGCCAAGGTCGGTACAGAAGCCGAGTGGTGGCAGGTTTTGGATGGTATCTGGCCAGACGGTCTGGGTGATCTGTGGCTTGTTCGACTCCACAGGGCAGAAGTCGCCGCAGGTATCCGGGTGGTTGCAAGCCCAGAACTTCTCGAAGCCTTCGTTGTGGGTGTCGTTGCATCTCACGAGACCGACCCATGGCGATTTTCCTGTGCGAATGGTCAGCATGGTTGAAGCTTCGAAGAGGTTAGGAGGGCTTACCCATATCCAGGCCACCCTTCGGAGGGCAGTTGTTGTGCTCGTATGTCGGGTCATTGCAGCCATACTGGTATGTCACGCCGGTGGTGTTGTCCCAGCAGGCCTGGGAAATGCAGTTATCACCGGCGAAGCAACACCAGCTGGAGGCATAGTCGGACCCCTGAGAACTTGAGCCGTCATCGTTCTCGGTGAGGCAAGGGACGAGCGAGGGATGGGCGGGAGAGTCCTTGGCGTAGTAGCACTGGTTCCAGTCCTTGACTGGACTCTGAGCTGCGATCAGCAGCGCCGAGGCGAGCCAAACGAGGGGGAGCATCGTGAAGTTCGATCGTGGGCGCGGTGTGGTGGGTATCGTGTGGAGCAGAAAGGACCGTGTTGAGAAACACGTGGAGGCGAGAAATTTGCGGACCCTGTCGCCTTCAGGAAACGAGATTGACCATCCGTCAGGGCCGGTCACCGGTGTGGTGGTGTTTCCTGGGGATAAGAAAAAACTAGCAATTGTTGGCGATGAAGGAAGAACGAAAGTCGGGACGAGAGTTGTTGGTGGATGAGTCGAGGTCCAAGTCGAGGCGGTCGCGGCGGCCGATTCGAAGCAGAAAGGGAAGGAAAGATGGAAGCCACGGCACCTGCCCATGAGAATGGACCCAGTAGCAGATCATTTCATTTTCCCGGCAACAATTTTCCAATAAAAGTCCCCCTGCCTCTCTCCCCTCTCGCTCACTTCTCGCCCGTTCTCAGCCCGTCAGCCCATCTGTCAATCTTTGCTTTTTCGTCGTCATGTTCCACGACCAACAGCACCGCAGCACCAACAAGCTGAACTACAGCCAAGCGTGTAAGCACGAGCAAACATTTCACAGCCCCTAACGGCCAAGCCGTAGCCTGCTCCCGAAGTGACACATGGGCCAGCCAACCAACAAGCTCCAAAGACAGGATCTGCGGAGAATTGTACACGAGCTGTGTTCCCCGTCCGTGCCGGGATTTTCTGATAGGCCCGCTGCCGGGGGCCAACCCCGACGCTTACAACGCGGGTGCAGACATGAGAGACACGGAGAGTGATGCCAGATTGGACGAAAACCAACTGGAGTTGAGCAGGGGTAGCGTAATTGAGCGGCCGCCGCAAGGGCTAGCACTGCCTATCTGATCAACATAAAGTAAGCCGCCATCATGCACCCGTTGACCTCTCATGACCAAATATTGGGTTGATGGTCGGCCTCTCGGGATCTCTTATCTCGGCAGGTCGTATAATACAACCAACATTCTTTTCTTGATCGTACTCGGCCTTATTATCTGGTCCGACAGTGGTAAGCGGCCGGACCGTGTCGTTCAAATGAGAGAATGGCATCCTCAGTTCAATTGCTGAGAGATACCCGTGTCCTTACCTGGATCTTTGAAGGATTTCTCCAAAGCATCGGTTGGTTGGTTGGAAAGGCCGCATAGTTTTGACCAGAATCCTGGGTCCGGCGGGCCAGCCCCGTCGACGCGACCACATGGTCGCCCATCACTGGATGTTTCTTTTCCTGACTCGAGCTCTGCAGTGTTTATCATCCTAGCAAGAAAGAAAACGTAATTCGGGCCCTTGGGGGAAGGAGCACTCCAGCCCGCCCATTCCCAACCAACATGATGTAAGGAGTCACCATTCCCAGGAGCGATTTCCTTTTCAACTCTCCTTCCCACTTTGCCACTACTTTAGCGTCACCACGCGTCGGCGTCACAATTTTGTCAAATCTTTGTCTCTTGCCGACAGACTTAATCGGCTCGAGCATCGTTGACTTACTACGTACGGCTTTAAAGCCCAAGAGCAGTGGCTGAAGCAAACAGTTTGCTTGGCTCGCCGTCCAGTGCGCCACGTTATTAGCACCTCCCGGGCCCACCATTCAAGATGAGAATCAAGGCTAATCGTGCGAGTCTCGCTATGCCTATCCGTACCTCCCCTCGCGAGCGTCGGTCATCTCGACTGTCGTCATCGAATTGATGTAAATGTCAGATGAGAACGGGGCAGTCGCCAGTCATACGTCCTATGTTGGGGGAGTCGTCGCTGCCTGGTCGCTCTAGATCTCGGAAACCGTCCGCAGAAATGGCTCGGATGTTATTGAGGTCAAGGACCGTAGTCAAGGTAGCTGTTTACCAGGCCAAAACGGCCGTGAGCTGAGTACATATTCGACAGTGACGACGGCCTCAAACCATTGACATCGAACTTTGACCGAGTTTCAACTTCTTGATCCCTCGGCTGATATCTTGATTGATACGGGTCGCTATGCAGGCAGAGAAGCAAAAGAAGATTTATCCTTCAGCTTCTGGTCTTACGGACTGTTCTATTGGGGCTTTCCGTTATGTCCACTTCGAATATTTCCTTTCTGGCCGATTTTAAAGTCATCCTTCTGAACGCCTCCGGCCCCAGGCCTGTTCGGTTGCAAATTTACTTCTTGGTCTGTTGTCTGGGTTGATCGCTGTCGCATACCGAACGGATGTCACCTAGTCTTTGCACTGGTGCCAACACTGTCTTATCTTGGTTTGGGACGTGTCTTTTCCGTGATATGCCCTACGGATCTCAACACGCAACCTCCCGTTGAGAAGCCCCATCATGCTGAACCTCCAACCTTCTCAATCCTCCCCCATAAGGTGGATGGCAATGCTGTTGGGGCCATCAAAATCGACGATGAAGAGGAGACCTTGCAGCCCTCTCAGTCTCCTATGGCGTTGGATCAACAACGCAAGCGACACAGAAAGAAGACATGCGTGAACAGGCACATCCCTCGACCACAGGACGCTACCTCCGTTACAACACCAAAGGCTCTGTGAGCAAACAGCACCCGTCTAGGTAAGACTCCAGCTGACTCCTACACCGTTGGGAAGACAAGTGCTGTCAATCCATTCACGAATATGATTTTCCGTCTGCTGCGTAGCACACATAAAAGCCGGGCATAAATTTAGCTGTACTAATGAAAAATTCCTTGGGTTTGGGCTTCAAAAATACATCATCGGCCGTTCTATCAAGTCATCGAGGCTCTCTGTGACAGAGAGCAAATTAGGTAGATCAGTTATAAGGAACCGATAGCTTGAGTGACCCCAAACATAGAATTCCTCAAAATGCTATTTTAGAAGATAGAGGTGCTGTCGGGTGGGACGAATTCGGAAGGGGCCCCTGAGATCAGGTGGGTTGCGCCTTCCCGTTGCTGCTTCTCTTCATCGTGTCGCGCTCCATCTAACAACCACCACCTCCTACATCAGTCTCACCTCTCAATTCAACTCTGACACCTCCAAAATTTCTTCTACCGTCAACCTTCTCCCACTTCCAAACTGCCCCGACGCACGCTTTTCTCCCACTCTCGGATCCCTCCTGCCCCCAAGCTTCCAAGCTTCCAAACTTCCAAACTTCTCTCACCTCCCAACTTCTTTAACCGTTAAATTCTCCCACCAGCCCTCTCCTACCTCCAACCCTCACCTACCTCAAATTTCTCCTACTCCCAAACTTCCAAAATTCTTTCACCTGTCAGATTCTTCAGCTGCCAAACTTTTCCCACCTTCAGACTCTACCCCTCCACATTCAGACTTCTTTCCTCTCCAATCCCTTCCAACTTTATTTTGGGAAAGCCCCGGGCCCTCAAAGATGGAGGCCTTCCCTGCAGAGACGATCGTAGCGATCATGAGGCAGAGCGACGGGACCGGCGATCTTCTCGCACTTGCGTCTACATGCAGACGCTTTTACTCGATTTTCGACAAGTTCTCCACCAGCATTCTTCAGGATGTTGAGGCTCCCGACATCCCAGACTTCAAAGACGCTCTTGCAGTGGTGAGATCTCACATCTTTTTTTTCTCTCATTGCAAAGAATCAGTCTAACAAGTTTCTTTCAAAACAGGTCAGAGCAACCGCTATCGTCAAAGAATCCTACGCCAAGGGAGTGCTGCCACCCAAGCCCTTTCCCTTTGACCAGCTCGCGCACGGAAAGTCACCTGCGACCCTCATTGAGTACCAAAAAGTCGGCAACCTCATCGAATTTCTCAAGTTGATCGAGGCTGAGTTCGCTCACATCTGGCGGAAGTACCTGCCATACATCAAAGAAAACCTTTACGACCTCCGGCGCTCTTGGGAAGATACGTTCAACGACAGCATGCTCAAAGCCCTACTCATGAACGCCGTCCTGGCAGGAGAGATGGCGGAGCCTTACTGGCAGGCCGGCCAAAAGCTGAGCAACCCTTCCGGCACTGGCACCAAGATCCTGCAGTCGATTGAGGACCCCCGCAGTCGTCATCTGGGAGGTAATTGGCAGCGCGACGAGTCTGGTATGACCTGGGTCATACGGGACCACTACACGGCTATCAAGGATTGGCTCAACGACAAGGACATTGAGTATCTTGAGACATACACCGCGTATAAGTATAACGAAAACAGTTATGATGTCACAAAGAATATCAGCAAGGATCTCATCAACACAACCTTCGGCAAGCTGGCAGAGTACTTTGGGCTCCCCAACAACTACACCGACTGTCTTCTTCCTCGAGCGTTCCAGGCGACTTTGAGGGACTTGCAAGACTGTGCCTTTTTCGAGCACCCCGTCGATCAAGAGAACCTTCCGTACTTTCGAAGAACATTCAACAGCGATTCTCCGATGAAGCAGATGGTCGTCGCGATTCTCCATCTCCATCCACTGCTGCCGGAAGAATTGAGCAGTCCCCTCCCTCCCGAGGCCCAAGCACGAAGAAGAACCGTCGACTTTGTCCCATTCGGATGCTTCAACGTCCACACGTACAACTTCAACGACTTTGTGGGAGACTATTGGGACCCTGACTTCAATTGGGGAAAGGTTGGTGGCATTAGTCTGTCGGAGGCCCACAAGCCCCGTGGCGTTAACTGCGGAGGAAACTACATCGATCTTGTCGACATCATGAGTTTCCAAAAGGGAAGTCTGGAATACATATTTGACTGGAATGATGAGAAGGATAACTGCGATTATGATCGTGCTTGTCAAGCCGAGGCCGATTGGGATACCCGATGGATGAGGATCAGATGCGACGGAGAGTGGTAGGGCGTGGAACAAGGTCACCGGGAAATAGCTTAAACCCAGAATGGCATACAAGATTATAGATAGTTTCAACAAATGTTGGTTTGCATGACGTACATATCACGCTTGTATTTCAGGAATGCTCCATGTGATGTTCAATCTTCAATTCTATTTCGAATGAGACGACCAAGGTAGCGACTGACAATTCCATGTTTTCCAAACCCACCTACCCAACACCTTGCAAGTAATAACACTGGCGCCACAGAAAATTACCCATCAAATCTATCTCTACAATATTTCTTTTTACATCGGAGGCTCAACCTTCATTGCCGGTGACTTCCGTGATTCGCATCGTCTGGGCCTCCGGCAAGGTCTGGGGAATAAGTTGTTTCGCAAGCGGAGGTGGATCTTTTTGAAGTGTTCCCTCTGCGAAACCGTTAGATGGCCGTCCTCCAATTTGATAGCAGTCCTACTTACCATGTTGTCTTTGCGACTGAATATTCGCCCGCAGTCAGGGTGCGGGCACTTGATTGTCGGTTGGTGCGAGCCCATGTGGCGTTGGTAATCCTTCCTCGTTGAAAATCCGACGCCGGCTTTCGCGCAGGGCTTCTCCGTGCAGAAGAAGCACTTGTCGTGGCCTCGGTAATGCTTCCTCAAGTCGCACGCGCGGATGAATACCCGCGTTGATCGGCATCCTTGGAACCTGCATCGCCAACTCCCGTTCGCGTCCAGATATCCCATGTGGCGCAGGTCTTCCGGTTCCCAAGTTTCCTCTTCACGCTCTTCTGCTGGGCTTGAGGAACCCTCGCTGGTACTCCACATGTCCCAGCTGGGTGACTGGCCAGCTCCAATGTTGGCTGGCGTTGGAGACGTGATCACCCGTGTGTTGGAGTTGGAGGCCTGAACCAAATGGCCGGGCCCGAACTGTGGCATAGCACCGGAGGTTGTATCCAAGTAGGGCAAGGGCTGGTAGAGGCATACAGGATCTGGATGCAACGTGGATTGAAACCATTCTCCGTTGAACGGAGGCGCTGGCCCGAGGCTGAACGGGTAGGGCGCTGGTCGCGCCTCGACTTGTGGGAAGTATTCGCCTCCATTGAAGGAGTTTCGCTCAGTCTCAAATGGCGGTTCCATCTTGTCAACAGAAATTTGTGAGCATGCGAATCAACGGCAAAAACAAGCTTGAAAAGAACAAAGAGATCAGCAGAGGTTGTCCTGTTCGTGGAACGGGGGAATAGCAAAATGTGGCAGAATGCTCCGAGTTAAAGACGAAACCAACCCGTAGAAAACCACAGATTTCCAACCCGTCGATATATATCTGGGCATGATAAACTCTATTCTCGTAACCTAGGCCAATAGCGAAGCGGGAGTATAGCAGTTTGGGGTGCCGTTTCACCAGTACGTACTGTTGTTGGCCGAAATTCCACAGCTTCGAGAACTTGGCTTCACCCCGCCTGGGGCCCTTCATCGCCGAATGAACGGGCCATGTAGCGGTTCGTTGTCGGCAGCCGCTGGTGTCGGCATTCAGTTCAGCTGAGAGTCGCCTTACGAGCAGGTCGCGATCTTCCGCCGGGGCTCCCGGTCCGGAAACCCCACTGCGAGATTGCGCTGGGATCCCCGGCGCCCTGGTTTGACGTGATGCGCGTGTAACACTGCCTTTGGAATATGCCAGTGTCAGGGGCTGGGCGGAGTGCTGGCATCATGATCCCTGCTTTAATGCTCGCCGTAAACATTGTTGGGAGCTATTCGGCGAGAGCGTGAATGGCGCGTAGAACTGCTCGGTAACCAGAACCCGCCCACTCTGAAGGGTTTGCGCGAATTCTGATCGTCTTGCAAGTTGAGTTGAAAATCCCGCTGTCGTATTCAATCTATCAGGCATCCGTTTTCGAACAGTATGCTTATTTTATCAAGTGTAAGCGCTGTCCGTGCCCGCCGACGGCGATCATGCCGCGACTCAACAATCAACTGTTACAAGTCCCGCACCTGATATCCATATTAAAGAATTAATTGCACTTTAAACTCAAAGATATTCGACCGAATTTTCAGCCGGGCTAGCCCGCGGCAGTTTGGGTATGTCCGGTCTCCGTTTGCTTACAGCGTCGAGGTCGATACTGAGATTTCAACACTCTCGGTACTTCATAAACTGACGGAGACACGTAAAAACGTGGTCTCCTGCATGTTTCGATGATGCACTCCATCACTTGAGACGTGAACCATCCCTAAGAGTCCCGAAAATACACCTTCATTTCGCGGCCCGATAAACATCAGCCTTGAGGGGTTTAAGCATTCATGGATCCTTGCGGGTGTATGATTGAATATTTGAGGTTGTAGATCAAAGGTGGGGCTACTGCTACTGTTCATGATGGCAAAAATCCCCGACAAAGGCAAAGGAATTTTCCAGTTGCCTATGCTTCAGCTCGAGGGCGTCAACCAATCCCGGGTTTTTCCTAGCGAAAGTTGGGAGCGTCACGTTATTCTTCCATTCCCTGACGAAAGTCCCTCGTTTTGATTTGTCTTATCCGTCAGTACCTTGCCAGATCTCCGAATCTAGGGGCCGACTTGAGCATCTCCTATCTTCTCGGGCATACTGAAGGCGAAACAGTATGTGAACAACATAGCGGATGGAACCCCAAAAAAGACTCAATTGATGAGTTTGCCCACTGCCGCACAGTTTGGGAACGGGGCTCGCGATAAGTGTGGCACGGCGCTGCCGTGGTTGGTAACAGGTCTCGGCAGTTGTGGTCCTCATCCGATATCCGGCAACGACGGCCTCACGAATCCGGGCCCCGGGGGGCCTATGGGTCCGGGCGTCCCTCAGAAAGTAATAACGGCCTTCTCCGTCAATACTACGCGACCGGTTGGCAATGCGACTGGCTCCTGAAAGCTGTCAAACCCCTCCATTGATTGACCGGGGTCCCTGTCGAAATCGGTTAGCCAAAGTTTCGAGTCGTCTAGCGTGTGGCGAGATTCGCCAAACTCGTGATCTTAGTATATAAACCTGGGCAGTTATTTCCCATCGATTTCCGTTCAGAGAAAAATGGCGCGTACTTGTCCTGAATTAGGTATCACTCGTGTCAGTCAATAAAGCTCTGTTCACCAAGCGTGAGTGTGGCCCGGCTGGTGGACATGTTGGAGAGTCCCGGCGACTGCAGCGTACATGTACACACTTGAGCAAAGACATCCAGAAAAACGTATGTATCAGCGGAAACTAGGTCGAAAGGGAATATTCAAGTCGTCTGTCGTATGAATGTTTTCTGTTTGAAGATATCAATACCGTTGATGGAGCCGAGTTCAACCATTCCGAAAATTGCTGACAACGGGAGGTAAGGTTCGTACGAGGCTTCCACGAAAGACACTATGGTATGGCGTCTTCACAGAAAGGGGCCGCACAATCTTGACACCATGCTCATTGGTTAAGCTCAGACGCTAGATGTCAAAGTTTTAACCAATTCAGACAACTCATGCGATACAAGGCACGGCAGTTCCCAAATGATGAAGCCAACCTTTGAGGTGGGCTTACTTCTGCATATTGGGCTTCTGTCATCCACCTTGGCAGTCATGCTTGCAGTTTGTCGGCATCTCTATCATCATATTTTCAACATATGTGACGTGCGACTTGGTCGTATGTTGGGTGTACAGACGTCTATTACAAGCTCAGGCTGGGCACCCTGAACAATACGATTCCATGGAATGGAGTGCGTACATCGTCCGAACAAAACACATCTACGTTCAAGCTCATGATGCTGCAACTTTTACTAGGAGAGAGTTACATGGAGAAGTACGGGATTCCTCAGTTTAGTAAGAATATAGACGAAAGCCGAATCCTCTTTCTGTCATCGCCTCGATGCAGCCAAGTGCTCAATGCGATCATCTTTGAGAAGTGCGAAATGGAAAAGGGTGCGCAGAAATGGCAAGGAGTCGCAGAAGAATTGCACGGGGGCAATGCGTGATCTTGTCCCACCTCTTGAGGTCACTGTCTATAGACATCAAGATGCAAAACACCATGCTGAATAGGTGACAGCTGTCAGCAGAGTGTCCACAATCCTGATACAATCACCGAAGTTTTAAGGCAAGCATTGACCTAGTATCGTACCCCGAAAATAGGAATTTATCTGGTTAGGTAGGTGGTCAGGGGGCCTTCAAGGCTTTGTTGCTGAGCCAAGGAACTCTGCGAGATGACTGGAACTACCAGCTCAACACGTCTTCCAACGGCAAACATCTTCATGATATATCACTTAAGAAAACACCACTCCTCCCGCTATCTTACAACCGTAAAAGCTCTGACCAGCATGTTTGCCCGAGTCTCTCCCAGCCAGAAAACTATTCCCAGGGGTCTACGATCCGCCGAGATCAGCTGCCATGATGCGTATCTGAAAGAGCTGAAAACATGGCCGAAGAACGCCTAGACGCAATACTGCTTACAACATCTGCTCAAATGCAGCACCTTTGGGGGGCCGCTTTGATCTGTGAGGCTAGTGTCAAACGTCTCCCACATATCAGTGCGGACCATCCTGGAGCAATAGGGGATGAATTTGCCGTGCTTGGGCATACCTACATGTACTATGGGTGGTTGTACACGCAGTAGCTTGTTTTGCTTTTAGCGTTTCTTATTCAGCTTAGCAATGTTAAATCTAAAAGAGATCCCTTACACATAAAGAGGGCGCATTATTAGGGGCTATCAATAGTAGGAGCTTTTCAAGCTTTATCACATGGTATGTTTGCATTGATCTTCTTCAAGATCCAATACGCGAGATTTATAGATGTGCCTTTACCTCGCTCTCTTATCTATTCGGATCTCATAATGCACTTCCATCAGACCTGGACGGCCTTCCTCAGTGTCTCTTTGTTAGCCGGGGTTAATCCAGGACCGCTGCAGAGCCGTACACGGCCACAGGGTCCGTGTACACCTTCTGAAAGTCCTTCAAGAATGCCCAAGCGTGGTTCGCCCCCCATCTTTTAGCTTTCCAATCATTAATGTTTCGCGGGAAGAAATCCACGATGTCTCTGATACTCTCGTCATGCGCGATCACGATCAGGATGTCCTCTCCAGAGTCAATGTCTTGAACCATTTCGATCGTCTTGTTCGAAGCCTGTACGTCATATGTATATGCCGCCCCGGCCGACGTGTCTGGAATACTGAAAAACGGCATCTGCTTCGACCGTCCCCTGCTCTCAAGATATTTCGCCCAAGACTCTCCGGGGCATGGATGGATGGACTTGGGTTGGAGTGGATGCGGACTAATAGACTCTGGGAGAGGTTTGTACTGGGAAGGTCGAAACTCTCCGTTGTGATGGGCCGCATCGGCGCCCATAAAGACAAAGGTGTCTGGGGCAGTGGTAGTCCGCACGATGCCACAAACGTGTCCGATGCTATGGCCTGGGGCATCGACAAGGTAGAACGAGCCATCACCAAAGAAGTCTATGCCTTTGAATGGACCTATCGATACCGTTTGGGCAGAAAAGTCCAACTCCCTGACCTCATGGTTTCTGCCGACAATGAGCTTCAAGCAGATTTGGAAGAGATAGAAACGTACTCGTAATCTGTCTGCAACACTGGAGAGTGTGGATTCTCGGGATAACCGGGCAGGAAAGCTTTCTTGAAACCAGGTCCGACGACTATACTCGTCGTGTTTGGCAGCCGGGACATGTCGCCAATGTGATCCCAGTGGTGGTGGCTAGTCCAGGAGTTAGCAATTCTTCTTTTAGCAGTCACATGACAACATCGAATGCATTGGTGAGGACTTGCCTAAACACAACAGCTTCAATGCCGTCGCCAGTCACACCCCCTTCCAGCAAGATATCAACCACGTCACGCTCGATGTCGATCTTGATCTCATCGGATTGAATTTCGTGCAGGGCTTCCGGGGTGAGGTTCTTCCAGTCTTTCCGCAGACCTAAGTCAAAGAGAACCTTGCGGCCTTCGGCATTCTCGATCAAGAAAGCATAGGAGGGCAACCAAAATCTCTCATAGCCAGGAACGACTGGTTGAATATAGTTGTCCACAGGAATGTTGTGCAAGATTACATTGTTTATAATGGACACTTTCGCAGAAGACCCAGTGGGAATCCCTTCGGTGCTGAGTTTCGATGCCATCACGCACAATGTTTTCAATCAATTGATGGCGTCTCGTAGAGATGTTCGTTCAGAGGGAAGCCAATCAGTTGACGGGACCGCGGCGCACACGCAGAGGAAGCAACGTGTTGATATCTTGCGATGGTCAGGCAAACATTTCGATAAGAAGACCTGGACGCGCCACACCGAGCCTCTGCGACCAGTCCGAATTACCGCAGCAATCGTCTCCTGGGAACCTAACCCACAACTGCAAGTGTTTTGACTCCAGTCTGTTGTGCACTAGCTCAAAGATAAGTTATCTGGCTCTGCGGAGCGCACTAATCCAGCTCGGAATCTACGTCCGGCATCGGCCTAGTCGGCTGAATTGCCGAAAACTGTACTTCGCGCCGGACAACAAATCCGGCCTCCCAATCGGATGGTGATGGCTCGTTCAATTGTTTCATTGATAACTCTACGTCAGTGCCAAAAGTGTGCCTTCGATATACCGCACGAGATCAAGCATACTGGTCAATCCAGCGGCAAATTAGAGTGCCATTAGCTGTATTTTGTCTCGCCTCCCATCAAGATGTCGGCCAAGGTTGCGGCATTGCTTAACGTCGATGACATTCAAGACGAGGCAAATAGGAAGCTCGACAGGGTCATCTCTAGTAAGTTACTAATCGATCGACCTTCTGTTCCCCATTCCTTTGAATTCATGAGGACTAAGTATGACAAACAGATTTCTTCAATGACGGTTCCACGGCCCAGACAACATTGAAAGAAAACCGTGCAGCTTTTGCCAAATACCGGATTCGGCCAAGGGTATTGAGAAACGTTTCGAAAGCAGACACAAGCGTTCAGATTTTGGGTCGCAAGATTGCCTTCCCACTATGCGTCTCCCCTGCCGGTTTGCAGGCTATGGCTCACCCCGACGGTGAGTTAGCCACGAGTCGCGCCTGCGCCAAGAGAGGGATAAATATGGGGGTGTCGTCGTTTGCGAATTACTCAGTGGAAGAGATTACGGCTGCCGGCCGTCAAGTTGGGCCGATGGCTCATGTTATGCAGCTGTATACGATGAAAGATCGAGCGCTTCAAGAGCGGATCATAAAGCGCGCGGAAGCAGCAGGCTGCGTCGCCATCTTTCTTACGGCTGACAGCCCCGTTTTGGGTGTCCGGAATAACGAGTGGCGCGACGACTTCCGGACTCCAGCTGGCCTGGCTTGGCCGATGCTGGGAAAGACTACCGAGATGATCCAGTCGCATTCCCACGATGAGGGTTTCGCGGATTTCAATTCTGATGCACACTCGTGGGAGTACGATATACTATGGCTGAGAAGTAAGACGAAGATGCAGATCTGGATCAAGGGTGTCTTGACTGCTGAAGACGTTCTGCTGGCTCGTCAATACGGATGCGACGGTGTCATTGTCAGCAATCACGGTGGCAGACAATTAGACGGGACGCCAGCCACGCTTGATGCCCTCCCAGAATGCGTCAAAGCGGCCGATGGGAAGATCCCCGTCCATATCGATGGGGGCTTCAGGTGTGGCGCGGACATCTTCAAGGCCATCGCCCTTGGAGCTGAATGCTGCTGGATCGGTCGACCAGTAATCTGGGGTCTTGCGGTAAGTTTCCTTTATCTCAACTCGTGCTGTCGAATTGATGCTAACTTAGGTACCATCAGGTTGACGGCGAGAAAGGTGTCACCAAGACGCTCGACATTCTTTACGATGATTTCATGCGATGTATGAAATTGGCCGGATGCAAGAACGTCTCAGAGATAACGAAAGCATCCCTGGGAGTTGCCCGTTGGGACGGTCCATTGGCTAGGCTTTGAAAGTCTGGCAGAAATCAAACACTTGAGCGGACGACCTATATTATGATGCTTGATTGCAAATGCAGCCTTAACCTGCTTCATTGTGAAGATGACTATCTCTGCTGCAAATAAGCCGCTGGATTCTGACTACTTGACCAGAAGTTCACAACTGTAAGCCGCAAAGTCGTGCCCAGACCGTTGGCGCTTAGCTCATGGTGAAGTTGTCAAGCCAAACGTAGACAATGAGTAAGACTCCAGGCGGCGATCTAATCACAATTCGGTATCGTTGTTGGAGTCTGGGTATAAAAGTAGGTGGTAGTTAATTCAAGTTATTTCTAACATACTTGGTGTGAACGATAGCATATGAACATATCCATATCGCAGGCGAGTGAAGTCTTCATTGTCTCTCCTTTTCTCCTTTCTTTCCTCCTTCTTTTTGTGATGAAACCATTAACACACAAACTGTCTGTTCCAGCGGCTGAATTACCACTCTGATAATCGCGCTGTTTCCCGAGGCACAGAATGGCTTGTCCGCAAAGACAAGGCCTTGGGGTGGAACATTGCCAAGCCGCCTGTTGCGATTTCCGTACGAAGCGGCAATATCTACCCCTATCCTCATGAGTGACAGACAGGGTCGTAGAATGCTCTGAATCCATCAACTTATCTTATCTGTGCACCGAGGATCCGATTTCTGCGCGATAAAGCGGGCTCACTCAACTTATCTTGGACACTGTGGAGGAGATTGAGAATTTCGGACAATTTGTCCGGGGCCGCTTGGCTGAGATCCGAGAACGGCGAGCTACCGAGGACAGTTCACCTTCGATAGCCCCAGACCGATTCAGTCCGAACGAGCGCGGTGAACTACGAGAGTAATAATTTCCCCCCAGTTGCTCCCGGTTGTGTGGTCTGGTTTCGCTTGTAAGTCGAGATGGTGCGGAACAGCCACGGTTATCATTGGAACCCCCGGATCTTTGCCTACAAGCCTCTCGGAGATTTCTTAGAATACAGAATTGCATTTTTCCGCACTGAGAAAGCCCAGTAGATATACTTGAGGCTGGTTGTCACTAGAGAAAGAAACAAGATTGAAAAGCTCGGAGTTATCGCAACTTTAACTAAGCTCGACAACGCATCGTCTGGCGCAGAAATCCAAGCTGACAGTGCGATATGCATGAGTGCAAGCCACTTCGTCCCGTTGTCATCCACTTCGACGATGACCATGACAAGAGGAATCCGTACAATTGGTCTTCGGTGAGCAATGCGAGCAGCCTGTGAGAACAGTCTTGATCTAACTCCAATCTAGAAGAAGAAGGCATACTGTGCAGGGACAATGTGTCTAGCCATGGCAAACAGCACTTCTTCATCGAGTCTCCCGGGTGGCGTGCTGCCATACGTCGAAATCTACTTCGATATTACCGAGCCAACCCAAGCGGCACTGCTATCGACCGCATTTCTTATTGGCTACGTCTTCGGCCCTCTGGTCTTCTCGCCTATGAGCGAGCAGTACGGCAGGCGACCAATTATGATCTTGACCTTTGGCTTATTTCTTTGCTTCTCTCTTGCTTGTGCTGTTGCTCCGACATTTGCGAGTCTGGTAATCTTCAGACTGTTCGCTGGAGTCGGTGGCGCTACCTCCATCTCAGTCATTGGCGGTGTCTACTCGGATATTTTCCAGGATCGGAAGACGAGAGGGCAAATGACCGCAATGTACACAATAGTACGATTTACACACTACCTCCCATCTATGGTCCAAATACTGAACTCGAGGTAGCTCACGACGGTTGGAACTACGATGGGTCCTACCATGTACGGTTACACAGCTCTAGCTGGCTGGCGTTGGTCGTTCGGACTAGCGACAATATTGGCAGGCATCACCTTTGGGTTCATAGCCTTTCTACCTGAGACTTTGGCTAGCAAGATACTTGTCAACGAGGCTCGCCAACAGCGGTGCTCGCCACATTGTGAAGCCATGTTCGCAGAGGCAGAACTGGACCGCCGACCGCTTTCGCAAATACTGCTGACTACGGTATCTCGTCCAGTTCGGATGTTCTTCACCGAGGCGATCGTCTTCTTCTCCAGCATCTACGTCTCTCTCGTCTTCGCAATACTGTTTCTCTTTTTTCAGGCGTACATCTACATATTCAGGGACATGTATGGACTGTCTACCAGTAGTGCTACCTTGGCCTACATCCCCATGGGGGTCGGTACGCTCCTATCCTGGCCGCTATGCATCTACTACGACTCGTATCTGGCACGTGCAGAATCACGCGGAGCGCCCTGGGCTCGTATTGAAGAATACAGGCGACTGCCCCTCGCGTGTGCCGGCGGACCAATCCTGGTTATCTCGCTATTCTGGTTGGCGTGGACGTCGAATTCGAGCATCCACTGGATTGTCCCCATGTTAGCAGGCGTACCGTTTGCCGTGGCATTCATGTTGATCTTGGTCGCGTTTTTCAACTACCTGACCGACTCGTATGTCATGTACTCGGCTAGCGCCCTGGCAGCGGTCAGCTGCCTTCGAAGTCTATGGGGAGCTTTACTGCCCCTTGCAGCTTCGCCCATGTACAGCACGTTGGGCGTAAGATGGGCTACAAGTGTGATGGGATTTGCGGCGGCTTCCTTGTTACCAATTCCCTTCGTTTTCATCAAATTTGGGGGTAGGATTCGAGGCAACAGCAAGATCTGTCAATTGGTGGTTGCGTCAAGGTTCGCGGAGAAAACAGCAAGCCCACTGGAAGAGGCAGGACAAGGAGTCGTAGCTTTGGTCTGACATATTACATGAAAGGAAGCATGTGATGAACAATACGCGACGTCTTCTGGGGTGGGAAAAACCAGTGAATCTGTTTGATATGCAGTGGCATAAGACATGAACCTTCCGCTCCGACAGGAACAAATCACCCCATCCAAAGGGCTTCGCAGACTGTGGCTTTTAGGGACAAAGTGAACAAACTAGATGTACCGGACCGGAATGCTCCCAGACGAAGCTGTCTCTGATAAGGATGCAAGTTATCCTGGACGATACATTGGTACCTTTTTCGTTGATTCCTTTGCTCTGCAGACGGTGCCGTCTGTTTATTGATTGATCCGAGACTATGATAATCCTGATATTGTGGTTCCGCACCCTGTCACACAAGGTCTCAAGCATGAGACAGATTCAAGCAAAGGGAGCTATGTCTCGCTGGGTTGATCTCGATTCTCGAGGATGGCATTAAGTAAAATCGAATTAACTATCGCTAATGATCTGACAAGATATGCCTCGGCAGAATAAACACACATGGCAACTGAATAATTCCCCAAAGGATTCGAACCTACCATACGTATCTGAAATTTGGGTTTTGCTTGTCGGTCAGATCCTTGAACTCCGTGGCTTCCTGCGGCAAGCCATTTGAAATAGCAGCTGCATCCCTGCGCTTATTCTCCCACCAACAATAGGCCATGTATATGCTGATCAAGACAATCGTGGCACCGTAAGAAAACAGCATGGCGGCAATTCCCAGCGGGTACAAAGGGGATTGATCGGTAAGGAAGAAGAACGGGCCAATGATGTTCGAAACGCAATAGGCCATGAAGATGAGTGCGTTGACCGTGATCTTCTTAGTATAACCCGCCGTGTTCGCGCTGACGAGGCCGACGGAGACCACATATGGCCCAAGATAGAAATATGCCATGAAGAGTGCAGTCAGTCGGCTGCGAATTGCATGGACCGAAAGGGTATACAAAAATATCGTAGATATCATGCCTACGAGCAGGCCAAACAGCATGAAAGCCCCACGGGCCTGAATCCCGGGTTTGCGCTTGCTGACAAAGAAGACACCAAAGTTGCAGACGTAGCAAGAGGCCGTAGAGGTGACGCCAACACACATGAACAACAGACTTGCTGTACGAGCGCTGTAGCCTAGGCCGGCGATGATCAGGGGCGTGAACTAGGGGCTTCTGGTTAGGCTCTCAATGGCTCTCGCGCGGCGGATTGGTAGACTTACGTTGCCGAGACCACCGTTTGGAACGTTGATGAAGACATTCAGGGCCACCATGATCCAAGTCTTCACGTCAAGAAGCGCTTCGATAAATTGACCCCATTTCCAGGTCTGATTCTTGATGCCGGTCTGATCAACTCTCAGCCTGTTGAGTGCAATGTACTTTTCTTTCTCGTTGATAAACTTGGCTTTGACTGGGTTGTCAGGCAGGAAGATGCCGATGATCAGTGCATAGGCGATTGCAACGGATCCCTCGATCCAGAAAAGCGCCCTCCACGAGTTATACCAATGCCCATGGATGAAGCCGACCCTATAGATCACATTAGCACCAGTGATACCCTTCACAAGAAAGGTTGCCTTACACATAGCCCAGCGGGCCGGTAATAAAGGAACTCATGCCGGTGTAAAATAACCCCGTTCGTAGGGGCTGTTCCTGTCTCGTGTACCACATACCCATGACGAGAAAGTTTCCTGGTATAATGGGAGCTTCAAGAGCACCAAGAAGCACACGAAGGGCCACGAGCGACTCAAAATTCTGTGCGAAACCCGTAGCAATAAGGATAATACCCCACATGATCTGGAATACCATCATAGTCTTGGCAATTGGGAATTTCTGCAATATGCTGCCTGACGGAAAGCACCAAAGTAGGTATCCGAAATAGAATGCGCTTCCAGCCCAGGAGTACCTGTTGCCTGTCATCATCCCGGTGTCGGCCTTCAGTGTGTATCTGATTTGGTCGATCCATTAGTCTTCTGATTCGACGCTGGTTGATTTCCCATACTCACAGCGCACCCGTACTCAGCGCGGACTTGTCGACAGCACCGAGTGTGACGTTGAAGAATAGAAGAGGGACGAGTCGCCTGTCGAATCTCCATCGCAATGCTCGTTCTTCCTCCGCTGTGTAAGTTGTATGATCGACATTCTCGAGAAAGGTCGCGGCGACATCAACATCAGCCTGCTTCAGGGCGGCGCCATCAAGATCAGTCTGCTTCATGGCTCTGAACACTCGTTCTCGTTCGGTTGGGATCGACACGGCCTGTTATTGTACGTCTCGTGCCCAATGCTTTGAATTGAATTGTTATGTCACGCAGCGGGGCTGTCACCGGTCTTGTGTATTGTCGTGCTACCCTGGATGTCGGAGGAAGGATAAACACAATACAGCCTTTCAGCTGACCCAGCCAGCAGTGTCTAAAACTTCGCTAGAAATGATGGGATCGACTGTTTGCTCAATGATAGCAATACTTATCATCAGCATTCAACTTGCTCACATCATCTAGGGTGTGTCCATGATCTACTGTACTTGAAGTTGGTATCTCCCATTGACTAACCTTGTCAGTTAGAGTCCCATATCTCTGGGTGGCAGGGCTAGAAGTCAGGAGTCCGGCCGGCAATCTAGAGTCGGAATAATTTGAGCCACAAGGAAGCTCAGAGATGCCGGACGTTCGGCAACTTCGTCCGAAGATAGCACAGCTCTCCTAGGCCAGGGTGAAGATGGTCGCCACGCGTTATCAGTTCGAATTCCAGATAACGGACTATCGTCCGGCACTAGTCTGCAATTGACTCGTAACGCGTACCCGCACCTCATGTCCGCCACTCCATGCAAGTCCGATCGTGTGCACAGCGAGCCGGAAATTCAAGACCAAACGTCAAGTCCAGTAGTTCGTTAGTAAAATGTGATACGTGAAGAGCCGCAAGAAAAATCAAAGCGAATTAAGGAGGGTATCAGACAACTCTCTAGACAACAGCGAGCACAGGCTTAAAGCATCCTCGCCTTCGGTCGGGACCCGTCATTCATTCCCCTAACCTTCTCATCCCGTGCCTTATCACAGATAGTGAACTGTTGCCAACATGTTTGAGTACCCCTCGACCTTAGATCCCGCCGTGGGAGCGCATATCAAGTCCTTTTACGAAGCGGCCGATGGCGAACACACTACAAGAGATTGGGCAAACCATTTCACCCCCGATGGTATTGCGAAAAAGAGTCCGGATGAAGTCAAAGGACGAGACAGTGAGTCATCAGGAATGAGCTACGTTGATTTTGGGCCTGCACAACTGACAAAAACGTAGACTTGGAAGCGTGGATCGGATCGACGTGGAAGACGATCGAATCGCGTGAACATATTGTCTACAGGGTTTTCCCCTTTGAGGATGGACAAGATGAGGTTATGTTACATGGTTGCACAAACATGAATATGAGAGATGGCAGCAAGAAGCAATTTATCTGGTCCGGCAGGTTGAGGTTTGTCAAGACAGACAATGGCGTCCTCATCGACAGGTACACAGTCATTTCTGTGAGTGCGACTCTTCTGGTATCCTGATAATTCCCCAATACTTACAAGGCATGGAACAGGATCCAACACCACCGTCAGCCGAAATGCTATCCTAATGAATAGAACAATTGTCTTGACTCTTTGTGTTCCGCCAAGTGTTTAAGACCGTGATCCTTGATCTCCTTTGCAATAATGAAATACGGAGCGCTTGCCTAGGTCTGCCCAAGTCGATTTAGCGCATGCCCAACGGCCACTGGGCCCTCCCCACACACCTTATCATCTAACTTAGAGCCCTACCCAATCGGCCCATTGCCACCTCTCCTCTTTATTAAACAATGTGTTTCGTGCTGAACCGACTTACTGTGACCGTGCCCCGTCCTCCGCATGCTCCTGAATGTCTCAAGCTGCCCGCAACACGCATTCCACTCTGACAAATGGACGTCCGGAATACGCGGAGGCACCGGAGAAAGCCCCTCTCGTGTCAGAGATGCCGCGACCGCAAGACCAAGGTAGATCAAGTCTCGTCCACTGCCGTTGTTTTTGGCATGCTGATTGACAGTGTGACAACGCTCATCCGCGATGCGGGCAATGCGAACGTGCAGACCAAGGTTATTGCAACCCGAAGCCCAGTGCCTTTCCACCCAGCTGAGACTTGCCATTAGAATGTTTACCCCAGAATAAGCAAAGATTGGGACAGCACTTCGAGTCAGTACAACTTTAAGAGAGGTTTGGCTAAGGGCTAACTGTCGACCAGTGCACAAAACGAAGCCCTGCTGGAGCGGCTGGCCTTGCTGGAACACAAACTTGAGGTGCAGTACCGGACGACTAGCGGCGATGCCTCGCATCAAACAGATGCAGACAACGCCGTAGCCATGTCAGCAGACGAAGCAGACACCTTATCGCAGAACCCACAGCAACAATTTGAGGGCCGGTCGGGGCGAGTGGACTCGGTCGGCACGCCAGCAGCATCTTCGCAATGGGATCCTGCTGAGGCTCTTTTGTCGCTCACTGGGGACATGCCTGAGACCAACCCTCGCATCTTCGCAGTACCGTCATCAAGCGCAGCAGGTTTATCAACATCGCCACAAAGTGAGCGGCAAATTCACACACACTTCTGCGGGACTTTGTTTAACCAAGCATCCCCAATTCATGACAACCTCCCGGCTCTAGGAGCCAACTCCAGCAATGCTGGGGGCGATGATTCCTCGCTGCTCGACGCCATTAGCACAGTGGACGCATGCGCATATTTCGAGGCCTACTTGAGCTATGTCCATCCGCAGTATCCGTTTCTAGACAAAGCCGAACTCGTGAGCTTGTGCAGGCCATGGACGACGGGCTCATCAACGTCTGCTGCTCAAAATATGAGCAACATGCAACGCTACATCGTCCATCTCGTCTTCAGTATTGGCGCTACAATTTTTGACGGCAGCCAACGTCATGGACCTGCGCGGTCCGATCTCCTCTACGACTATACTCATAGGGACCTTGTACCAAAGATATTCCGGAGCAGGAATCTGATCGACCAAACCACCGTACTCCTACTAATCATCATGCGAGATCTGCATTGCCCCTCGTCGAACGCCATCATACAGCACGTTGCAGCAGCAGTCCGGATAGCAATCACAGCTGGGCTACATCGTCAAGCTCCTCAGTCAGCCGATACTACCTTCGAGAACGTGCGAGCTACGCAGATGCGAAGGCGAATTTGGTGGTGCTGCTATAGCCTTGATCGGGCAGTCGCCCTGGCCTTCGGACATCCTCTTTCGATTTCGGACGATTTCATCACTTCAGAGGTAAGCCAATACACATTCGCCTGTTCTGCCACCCTTCTGAACCTCCCAGATGTTTTCCGGTGCTACAAATCCCCGATGGAAGTCGGGGGTGCAGGTTGGAAATCAGGATGTCATGGCGCCAGCTCCAGCCGAAGATGTGTCCTGTGCCTATCACCTGACCCTAGCGAGGAAGATACAGTCCAGAATCATTACGACTTTTTCAGGCACGATGTACCAGCAATCGACACAGTTAGCGCTGGAAAGATTACGCTCCCAATTCTGCCAGGAGCTTGAGGACTGGCAGGCCGCAATACCGGTGACCCGAGACAAGCCTGGTTACGGCGGTCATAACTGGTTTCGCATGATCGCTTTATACAGCGTACTGGGACTCGTCTCCAGCTCAAAGGATGATATCAGACAAACGGTCGGCGCAAAGGCGGTGGTAGCATGCTGCAACGCCTGTATTACATTCCAGAAGATCTCCCGCAGCCGACAAATCGCACCATCCTGGCTAGCTGTAAGTGTTCATTTCAGAGATGTTGGGTCATTTCTTATTTGTTCCCAGGTCATCAGCCAATTTCAGGCGGGGGTCACCATCATATACTGTTTCTGGTCCACGCCTCCGGAGATGCGGACCATGGAGTTCGACCCCACATACGCTTCTAGGGGCGTACGAACATGCTCAAACAACCTTGTCATCCTAGCCGAAAGGTGGAGCGAGGCAGAAGCATATCGCGACATCTTCGAGGTACTCACTAAAGCAGTGCCTCTGACGAACGAAGTCCCGACTATGGCGAGTAGGCGTCTGTCGCCTGCAGACCTGGTGGAATTTGAAAGACTCGTGGCAGACATCAAGTATTTGGGGGCACATTTCAGAGTCATAGAAATGCTTGAGGAGGTTCTTCAGGCACAGCGCCCAGCCTCCGTGGACGGAAATCGTCGACACACTCACCAACCTCCGATCCAACTTAGTACACGTGGACATGAGCAGAGCCAGGTCCCCACATACTCAGATCTCGATGGGGCGCTAGAATCAGTTTCCACGATGAATGCTGAGTGTGTTGGGTTCGGTGACCTCTGGACAAATCCTCTGAATCATGTATATATGTAGTCTGTCAAGATCTAAGGATCTAAGAATACTGGTAACCCATCATGTTTGGAGCTTTACGAATGAGATCATCCCAAAAGTCTACAGTACGATCGCCTCCACGTCACTCGTCGACCCACTTCAACACACGACGCCAAATCGCTTCTCCATCTGCTGGTCGTCTTATATGCTCTTGTATCTCCTCCATGGAATAGCCAGTGAGAGCGATGTATGCGGGATAGGAGGCTGCAGCTGCGGAACCCCACTCCACAGTCATCTCAGGGTGGCCTTGAAAAGTGATGATGGTATTAGTGGTGTTGACAAAAGCCTCGTTATTGTCTGCTAGAGGCAAAAAGCCCTCAGCAGGGGTATCGATATCTCGCTTGTGGAACTGTTGTATGTTTATTTGTCCGGATTTCAGTAAAGAGTCGCCGAAGAATTCTGAGCCTCTCTCGGTGAGTGGAATCGTATGTACGCCAACCTATTTACAGTCAATGGTAACTTTCAGGAGGAATAGAAGAATTCCTTACGTCTGCAGAGCTCATCTCCTTGGCGGTTCCTCCTAGAGCAACGTTGATGATCTGGTGTCCCCAGCAGATTCCCATGATCTTCTTCTCGGGGTGACTGGCAACCGTAGACTTGAGAAAGTCCCTCATCTTTAATACCCATGGGATTTCATCCATGACGAAGACGTTGCCGCCGCTCAACACGATCAAATCGTACTTGGAGACATCCGGGTAGACCTGGGCGTTGATAGGATCGTAGAAGTCAAAGGTCGATTCCGGGGAAATCCTCTCGAGCATGTCCCTGAATGCTGCCTTCATAGGCTTCTGATTGTCTATTCCATCAATATTGATGAGAATAGCGATCTTCAGACCCATAGCGTGAGGCATGGCGAACAGAAATAGTCAGTGGCGATCTTATTCGTACGAATTAAACAGCCTTTGACCTGGTGATGCGCGACGTGGGAAGTAAATGCTTCGCGAAGTTGTGGTTCTTATTACGAGAATGGAAGCAGAAGTCCGAGGGCCAGTAAAACAGGAGCGCTACCGTTACTATGCGTCCGAAGTTCCGGTCATGGAGCCAAAACATTCCTCAGCCTGCGTGCGTCTGATAGTCCTGACTGGGGATGGCATCAAAGCTGCTGGCTAAGACTGCCATCGCCCAATGCTCGCTCGGCATAGGGATCCCGACAAAAAGATACGAAATGTCCTACCCTTTCAGACTCGGACCCGGGTAGCTGCCCCCTGTCGTATCTTCGGACAAGATGTGCGAAAGACCGACGCTTGATGTGGATCAGCGCACCCTTTTCGCACTGCATTTCCGTGAGACTGAACGTCCCAACTTATCTAATCGTTGCCCGCGCTACACCATTAGCCTAAGATATGTACGGCTGATAAAGACAGTGTGGTGAAGATATGCTCAGTAGTGGCTATGCGAGAGGCTTTAGCAGTCATATATTACTCCAGTCGGGGCTTTGTCGCCTGATCGTCTTGATTGCACGCATCCATGTGACATCGAATGTTTACCAAAATTAAGCGGACCAAACATTTGAAATCATGGAGTCCAAAGCCATTGACCCAAAAGCTGCCAACCAAATTGTTGACACTGCAGTCGATAGTGCATCTGTGACGAATGGGTTATCCATCGAAAAGCCGCTCGCCAAGCACGGTGATGCAGCTGAGTTCTTACGAATTCATCAAGATAGGTTCGCTGGCTATTCCGCGAAAGAATCGAAAGCTGTTCTTCGCAAGATAGATTGGAGGCTACTGCCTTTAATGTGGATTACCACCAATCTTTCCGCAATCGACGTGGGTCCTCTCAATACAACAAGCTTGCATCTAGAAAAGTACTGACTGGTACCCGCTCAGAAAATCGTCATCTCCAACGCCGCACTGTACGGCATGAAGACTGACTTGCATCTTGTTGGACAAGAATACAGTTGGGGTAAGTTGATTCGCAACTAGCTGTGTACAAATGAGTTGCAGCTAACATTGAATGGTCTCATGTAGTCGGATCAATCTTCTACTTTGGTTTCCTCTTGGGAGAATGGCCCTTCGGGCCCGTGATGCAGCGTCTTCCGCTGGCCAAGCTCCTATCTTCGACGATACTTGCCTGGGGTGCTCTCACTCTCTTGATGGGTGCCACGAACAACGCGGCAGGAATAATGACGTTGCGTTTTCTCATGGGCTTCTTTGAGGCACCACTTTATCCCATGATGAGCATCATGACCGTCATGTGGTACAAGAAATCGGAGCAGCCGCTTCGTGTTACCGTGTGGTTCACATCTCTGTCATCGGTAAGTTCTACAGTGATCAACGATGCGATCCAATCCTGACAAGTCGGCTAGGTCATCACTGGTATTGTTTCGTTCGGTATTGGTCACACACACACAGCCATTGCGTCATGGAGACTGCTATTCATCGTCCTTGGCGGCTTCACCCTCCTCTGGGGAATAGTTCTCTTCATCTTCCTTCCCGACTCGCCTACGTCTTGCAAGTTCCTGGACGAGCGGGAGAAGTTTATCGCCGTTGATAGAATGAAGGATAACATGACGGGGATTCACAATCCTGTGAGCATGTCCTGCATCGTTGCACAATTGAACCATTGCTAATATTGACAGGAATTGAAATGGTACCAAGTCAGAGAAGCGTTCCTCGACTGGAAGTCGTGGCTCATTGTCGCGATTTCAATCTTGATGAATATTCCCAATGGAGGTCTTGTCACATTCGCCGCGCAAATCGTCTCTGGGCTCGGTTATCCGGCGTTGCAGACCACATTACTTGGGATGCCAACGGGTGTGGTGCAGACAGGCTCAGCCTTTATGGTGTCTGGACTTGTTCGCATTACCAAGAACAAGCGAACTACCTTTGGAGCCCTGTTTTGTTTGGTACCATTGGCATGCTCTATAATCATCAGGAGTAAGTACTCAAGTGTTACTGAATAGCCTCCCCGATACTGACGAGTCTTGCCAGAACTGCCGTCTGACAATAAAAACGGTCTTCTGGTGTCCTACTATTTCTTCTATTTCTTCTGGGCAGCCTACCCCACAAGTAAGTGTCCATCTTCGTCGATTACTCCCTGGAACTGGCTAACTGGCGCACAGTCATCTCGTTGCCCATGGCAAATACCGCCGGCCATACGAAGAAGCTGACAGTGAACGCAATGGTATTCACGAGTTACTGTGTGGCTAACATCATCGCACCGCAACTCTTCATCAGCTCCGAGGCTCCTCATTACCCCACCGGGTATAACGGTATTCTGGGCTGCGAGATCGGCGCCATTGCCTGTATGGGCTTGTATGCTCTAGGCTGTTACTTAGAGAACAATAGACGGGACAAGCTAGGGCCTGCTGTTATGGATGCGAAGACTGAAGACATGTTAGATGATCGGACTGACAAGGAAAAGCCCAGCTTCCGATACGTGTACTAGATAGGGACCTCTATCAGTTCGGCGATATGCTCTCGTAGCATGACGCGATGTGAATGATGAACGAAGTGGAGGAAAACAGAGCAAGCAGATAATCATTAAACAAGGAGAAAGACTTTTCGAAGGAACACCATCACTTTAATTCGGTTTTCCCGTCAATCGTGCGCGATGAACAACCAAGGATTTGTACTAGATGAAAGGAACTATCAAGTACCCCTCGGCCTTGCCGGACAAGTCTCCTGACCAGCATACTTGGAACACAAAACTCCTCGGACAATTATCTTTGCTCGTATTTTAACCATGTACTATGAAAATAGAACAAGAGGAACTGACAGTTTATATCTTACCCCGTTCGCCCGCGCCAAGATTGAAGATTGAGTTCTTGACGAGAATTGCCTCCACCATCTTCTTCACAATCATTCATGTTTTCCATGTCGCGGGTGAACAGCAAGCTTGATCGTAAGCGGTCGGCTCCGTAACGCGATCGCTAACCAGGCCGGCGGGATGCCGTATGCCGAGTGCCGAGTGCAGCATAACCACTGCTGGAACAGGACGAGGAGGAGCGGTGTAAACCAAAATCATCGCACGGAAGGCAAGCCGCAGACGATGTATGGCTGGTCTGCCAGGAGGGCAATAAACTCCTATCCAGGCTCACACTTCGTCTGCTGTAGCCGCGATACGTTGTGACATTGTCTCTTGTCGTGGGAATCAGCCAAAATGCCTTTCTCAGACTTTCACGTACCCCAGTCCACCTCGACCGTCAATGTCCGAGTCATTGACTCGACATCCCAGATTGGCTGCAGCATCGAAGGCATGGTGTCGCATACCATCAAAGGTCACTCCTGGCTTCAGTGTCCCGCCTATGTCTTTCTGGTCGAGCACCCGCCTTCTGGCCGCAAACTCCTTTTCGATCTCGGGGTTCGCAAGGACTTCGAAAACCTAGCCCCGCCTATTCAGCAGTGGTTCAAAGAGAGCGGCACGACCTGCAGCGTCGACAAAGACGTGAGAGAAATCCTCGAGGAGGGTGGGATACAGGCAGACGAAATTGAAGGCATCATCTGGAGCCATTGGCACTGGGACCACATCGGAGACCCGAGCAGATTCCCGAAAAGCACCACCTTGATAGTAGGACCGGGTTTCAAGAAGATTCTAACCCCGGGATACCCTACCAATCCAGGCTCCCCTCTGCTGGATTCCGACTTCGCTGGCCGCGAACTTCGTGAACTAAGCTTCACCGAATCCGCCATCCGAGTCGGCTCATTTCCCGCCATCGACTATTTTGGCGACGGAAGCTTCTACATCCTAGACGCGCCAGGCCACACCGTTGGTCATGTCAACGCTCTTGCGCGGGTTACGACCAACCCAGACAGCTTCATCCTCATGGGTGCGGACACCTGCCACCACAGCGCCGAGATGAGACCGTCCAAATACCACCCGTTGCCCGACGAGATATCGCCACATCCTTTTGTTCGGGGGAGTCAGATGCCTTGTCCTGGCGCACTTTTCAAGCCGATCCTCCGGGACGAAGACGCGAGTAAGCCGTTCTATGGCGTTCATCGACCTGGCATGCTCTTCGGAGACCCAGATGCCGCCGAAGAGACCGTCGACCGGATCATTGAAGCTGATGGAAGAGGTAACACTCTCGTTGTGATCGCACATGACAACCACTTGAAAGATGTTATCAAGACGTTTCCGGAGTATGCCAACGACTTCCTCCGAAACGATTGGGCTCTACACGGTCGATGGTTATTCTTGAGTGATTTCAAGGATGCAGTTGATGTGAGTTGCGACGAGAAGTCATAAAACGGAGGTGTACACGGTGGCATTGTAGTTCTTTTTGACACCAAGATAGACATGAAGTAGAGTAGAAAGGGATTCCAATAGATACCTAGTAGAGATTTGCATAAAAACATGTTCGAATAACCATTGGACAACCAATGGCTGAGATGATGCAATGCTACAGACTACCAGAACTAGTCGCACTCTCAATTCCAACATGCAGAGGGAATGGTAGAAGATACCATATCTGGAATTGGTGATGGCTGAGATCAAAACCCTTGTCAGAGTCTATTGTCGGACCTTCTGTCCCAGATACCTTGGCCCATACTGCCGATGGTCGCTCTCAGCTCTTGTAGGTGATTCTCGCAGATTCCTCGAGGGGTAGTCTGGTGCTTCTTGCACAGGTGCGCTGCAGCCGCGGTGGCCAGCGCATGCTGTCCTCCATTCGCCATGAACTTGGCGTTGGAACCGCCAATGTGGGTGGTACTGATATGTTTTCCAGCCATCATCAAATTCGAAATATTGGTGGAAAAAAGACATCTGAACGGAATGTCATAAGGCTTCTTGTCCCGCTCGTCCCATTCCCAGGCTCTCAGTCGGAAGTCGTATTTTTCATCGCCAGGGTAATGCAAGCAGAATGCCCCGGCATTCTGAATCACCGCATCTGGGAAAGCCTTGTGATCGCGGATATCAGTCTCCGTCAGAACATAGTCTCCCTTGTACCGCTTGAATTCTCCTTGGGCAGCGACAAAAACTACCCAATCAAAGTCCAGATTTGCGTAGTTCTCTGGTTCCATGGCTTTCACGTTGTGGAAGGTTCCGTAAATGGCGCAAAGAAGGTGATCTCGAATGTGTTCACCATTAGTATAAGGATCAAGCCATTGACCATACTCCCAGAAGTGCGTAAGAGGTCCCTTCATCCGCAAGTCGACGGTTGGATCCGGTACGAAATTCGGAGGAACTACTAGAGGGCCAGGTCCGTTTTCGAGACCGGGCTCACGCAATTGACCTCGAAGATCCGAGTAGTCTTTTGCAACCTCGATGGCCCAGGGCACAGCAGTGAATGGCACAACCGCGTTAGCCATCTTGGTTCGGAAAAAGAGCGTGTGGCCATGATGCATATCGTCGGCCTCGCTGGGCGCGAGACTTTCGCCGTACATTGCCTTGGACTCTTGACCGAAGAGTGTCTCCGCACCGGTGCAAATCCCAAGGACGGCCTTTCCGGAGCAGTCAATGAAGGTCGGAGCCGACAGGCGGATTTCTCTTCCAGTTCGAGCATGGCGAGCGTCCACTGACGTTACTGCGGAGCCAACGAGATGCGCGCCGTAGACGGTGTACTCCATGAATACTGTCGCCTTGGGCTCCGCGTCAAGAAGCTGCTTTGCAAGAATGTCCCCGTCTGCATGGCGCTGCGAGAGTTCCCGAATCAGAGGGCTCGTCATACCACGTGGGGAGAGACCGATCTCAACGCTAGCATTGCCGCCAAGTTTGGGGCGATCTTGCACGAGAGCAACGCTATTTCCCAGTCGTGCGGCTGCCAATGCCGCTGTGCAGCCAGGTATCCCTCCGCCGACTACCACAACGTCAAATGAACCGGCATCGACAGGACGGTCAGGTAGTCCACGTAGCCTTCTCCGCCAGGCACGCGCTTCCTCGTTATTTTCATTTGGTGGAGGTGTATCCTCGAGGCTGAAGAAAAGGGCGTCACAACGGCCGCAGAATCCAGTAAGATCATGGAGCACAACTCGTGTATCGCCGCCTGGGAGATCTACAACACCTGCGTACTGCCAAAACCAGTCCTTGTCGTTTGTGCCGAAAACGGTGTCCAGAGCTCTTTCGTTGATGATCAGGGTAAACTGGCCTGGGTGATGGTCAGGAACCCAATCCTTAGCTCGAACCCAGACATGGTAGTGCCCCTTTTCTACAGAGAGGACGGTTGTTGCGTCCGCGACTGGCTTGCCGTTACCGTGGGCGAGGAGGTACGACGAGCCCATCTCTGCGTCGAATTGGGAGTCCAGGATCCAGCCACCATAGTTTTGGAATTCTTCCGCTTCCAGCAGGATTCCTGACTTTGGAAGCGACGTCATGATGCAGAATGGCTTGTGGTAGTGTGTATAATGTGTTGCCACGAATGGGATGTAAACAGTAGAACTATTTCTTGTCTTCCTCTTACTGGGTGTATTTTATACGGCAACGCAACCATCACCGGCCCCGTTTCATCCACAATAAAGCTGAGGATTGGTCGAGAAAGATTATTAAACATTGTTGCAGTCCGAGGTTTTCGTCTCGTCCTTCATGTGTGGACACCTCTTCTGGAGTCGACATTCTCGGCTCGTGAACCAATCGGCTGGTTTCGATGCACGGCAAGCTTCGTACGCCGTAGAATGCGGAGCTTTTGCAGCTAAGCAGGTCCTTAGCAAGTTGTTCCAAGTTGGATGTTTTACGGTTGAACGCAATCATGGTCTAGCAAGAGTGTCTGGGTCGGGGTCTCCATTTAGTAGAAACATCTAGGTTGAAGCCATCAGAGAGGTCGCAACAAAGACCTCTGAGATGAAAGACTCCACGAATGTATCTAAATCGGAGAGACTAAAGAACGGAGGCGGGATTGCTTTCAATCCGTCGGGCAAACCGACTAAACGGAGACACGGCGCCTCTCGTAGCGTCGGCTCCCACGCCGGCTCCCGCACTAACATTGGTGGGGACGATTGAAATACCAGTTTGGTTCCTACATACCCGGCACTTGAGCATCCCTACATTTCATCGTCGTCGACTCGAACTATAGCATGGATTATAGAACGGTGCGAGAGCGTGCCAACGTTGTGTGCGTTGAATGCCATTCCAGAAAGGTGCGTCTTCTCACTCAAACACATGCTTCGATGTATGCGAGGAACCGTCCTCTGATCACCGTATGGCCAGGTCAAATGCGATCTCCAAAACAGTCCAGATGACAAGTGCCGAAACTGTCGCCGCTCTGGTGTCCAGTGCATGTAGGATTTCTTCAGTCTCTCAAAGTTGCTCCACGAAGGAATACTGACTGTGCTCCTGTTGCAGTCGACGGGACGGCGTTCGAAAGAGACGGAAGATAATCGCTCGGCATAGTCAGCCACTACTACCGACATCGCCGACTTTGCCGACTTTGCCGACTATGCCGCTGCCTCCCTCCGGCCTCGGCAGTGTCAGTATGAGGAATGAGACGCAGATGATCACCCCAACACCATCTTCCGACTCCAATACCCGGACCTATCCGTCGGAAGGTTTCATTTCCCACAGCTCCGTCATGGCATACAACTCTATCACCGAACCAATGGCCATACACGAGGGCCTACCGCCACGGATTGCTCAGGCTAGAGATGTTGTTTTGAGGGCGACACAAGCCGATACGCTCCCAGCGCCGGCGCTGAGAAAAGCCTTGATGGATACCTTCAATGAAAATGTTCTTCCTTACTGCCCAGTCGTCGACTCGAAGGACCTTTCGGACGAGAACCCGTCGACCCTGCTTCAGTTGGCGGTGTGTCTTGTCGGGAGCCTTATGCGCCATGATCCAAGCAGTCTGCAACTTGGTTATTCACTTTACGAAAAGATTCAGACTTTACTGTACATCGATTTCGAAGATGACAATATGGCCCTCTTGAAAACGTTCTGCCTTCTGTCGTGCTGGGCTCCAGCCTCTCCATATCGTGTTACACTCCATGGGCCGTGGCATTGGACGGGCATGGCAGTGCGATTAGCGATACAAATGGGCGTGCACACGCAGTCAACTTACGCAGAGACTGAAAATGCCGGATGTCTTCGGCGAATCTTTTGGTACTTGAATGTGTGTGTCTCCTTCCCTTTCCTGTCAGGTAACGAACGAGTCTGGCTCCTCCTGTTTCATAAAATTCCTTTCTGTTCTGGAACGAAGACGTTAACTTTGCCCTCCACTTCCCTTTCTGTAATCCATGTTCAAACAAAGCACAGTTTGGTTTGGTGTTACTGGGCCTTTTCACTGATCTGCTGCAGAATACCGAGACGCTTATGGTTACCTGTTGGGGCCGCCCACGTTCCCTAAAGCTGGAGGACTGTGACGTGCAGCCCCTTGCGGCGTCAGACTTTGCTGTTGAAGGTGTATCTGTCTTGGTTTCTGTTCATTTCACTCGACTGATGAACATTGGTCGCATTATTGCGGAAATGAACACCAGAAAGGGTGTACCCTCAGAGCATGAAGTCGAAGGAGTCATGGTATCGCTTTGTAACTGGTATGGGGATCTGCCAAAAGAGTTGCAGCTTCACGACGAGAACGGAACCCGGAGACCGTTTAACCGTTTCACTTCGGAGTTACATATTCACTATTTGACGACGATCATACTTATTCAGATGCTCAGCAAAGACCGCCATTCCCCGTGGCGGACGTCCCCAGCATCGGCTCTGGCGGCGTCTTGCATCGCTCATCTTTACGAAGAAATTCACTGCAGAGAACAATCTGTCCATTTGTTGAGTATCAATGGCTTCTTGGCATTGGTTGCGGCAATTGTGTTGGTCTTCCAACGGCCGCACTCGCCGCAGAAGGAGGTCATTCGCAACAATGGAGTCAACGGCATTTGCTCCGTGCTGCGCCCCATGTGCGCCAAGTACGGCGGTGCGAGATCAGTGCTGAAAAGAATCCAGGTGCTTCAAACAGATGCTGAGGGTAGAGAGCCATCCACCAACTATCACCAGAACGGTGGCCCGGCGTCAGGCGCGCCGTGGGTAGCAACGGCCGTCAACAGACATATCCATGAGTTGTTTCCTTTTCCGCTCAGCTTTTGCGAGAACATGGAAATTTTGGATATGACGGAAATAAGGACGGACAATCCGACAGTCCACGTAGCAGGTGCCGCGGACTCCATGCCTTTTGAGCAAGTTTCGGACTCCGGGTTTTCATTGATGGACATCCTGGAAATGGATTTCGATGTCTTTGAAACCATGACTAGCTGCATGTAAGCGCAGAGCCATAATATTTAGATGGTTTAAAGATCCAGGGTATTTCAAATCTGGCATGGAAATGAGACTCAAGCCCCGCCTAGATGGATTCTTGAAAGCAAAGGAAAGGCTGCGTGAGGCGGTGGGAGATGATTAGCTCGTTGCTTGATCCATTCAAAATCATCCCTTGCATCCCATGGTGTACTTGGAAAATGACGATGATTGACTACAGCGTCGACCGAGTTCGTGTCACGGCGTAATCATCCATGGCTACTTGGTCGGTAGCCTGGTAATTACGGAATTTTGGCCAGTGAAGCCGTCCACTGATCTTCGCCTCGGTTATGGGATAATTGCCGAGTGCCGATAATCACCATAATCTATGCCGAAGGCTACGTCGGCGAGTTTAGTCGAAGAATACGTAATTCATGGTTCTGTACTAGTACTAGGTGAGCTGTAGACTCTCTCAGACTACACTGACGTATTGAGAAAGCTCAGGCAGGAAATCGATGGCTGCTGTAATATTTACCCGAAGTCCGAATCGACATACGTACCCGCATGCCGGATGCCATGTACCGGTTGGTTTTCAACCTGATGTCTTTCGTACCGAATATAGAGCCAACTCTCTTCGCAATTGCCAATTTGTTTACAGCTCCCCATACATATAAAGAACCCGTGCACGAAGCCAAAGGATACATGATTGTCGGAACTCAATTACCCCCTCATCCTCCTCTTGAAGAATCTGAGCGCCTTCGTTTTGCCACCACAACATCCTCAAACATGTCCAAACTCATTGTAGTCATTGGTGCAACCGGTGGTCAGGGTGGAGGGGTTGTCGACGCCTTTCTCAACGAAGCAGGCTGGAAGGTCAGAGGCACCACGAGGAACACCTCAAGCGAAAAAGCAAAGGCACTCTCCACGAAAGGCGTCGAAGTCGTTTCTGCGAATCTCAATGACGAAGAAAGCCTCGAGAAGGCTTTCCAAGGCGCGACAGCAATTTTTGCATTCACCGACTACTACGAGACGTTCTTCGAATTGGGAGATGAGAAATCTCTGGAGCTGGAGTTTGCCCAGGGCCAGAGAATCGCACGCGCAGCAGCCAAGAACCAGTCCCTCCAAAGGCTCGTGTTCAGTGCCGGACCTCACACAAGCATGATTACCAACGGAGAAGCAATCTGTCCTCATCTGGAAGGAAAGGGGCGTATTGTCACGTATGTCACGCAGGAAATGCCTGACCTTGCCGCCAAGACAACATTTGCTGTTTTCACCGTCTTTGCGAACAATGCACTGCTCTACGATATTTTCAAGCCCATCTATGTGGTAAGTCAATTTACCTCCACTGCTTGATGTCATAAAGAAATTTACTAACCAACCTGAAGCCAAGCGCCAAGAAGTATATCACCTTGTACCCAACGCCCCCCAATACGCCATACCCATGCGTCGGGGATCCTGCAATCAATGGTGGCATCTTTGTTCGAAGGCTGGTGAAGAGCCCACCGCCTGCTGGTTCCTTTGTTCGATGCAATGTGGAAACTCTGACCATGGAATCTTACCTCGCCACTTGGGGGCGAGCTACCGGCCTCGCGCCGGAGGAGGGATCGACTGCCGCCGTGCAGATTTCCCCCGAAAGCTACGTTGAGCTTTGGGGTGATATGGCGCAAGAGCAGCTATCTCAATGGAAGTTCTTCCAATGGCTCCACGATAATTATCCCCCAAAGTGGGAAGGAATCACGATCGTGGAAGGAATGGATCTATTGACTGAGGAGGACAAGAAGGAACTTATGAGCGTCGAGGAGTCGCTGAAACGGTACGACTGGAGCGCTTTCGAGAAGAAGCCAACTGCCAAAGCCGTCACTGGCCGGTTCTCTACCTAGGTGAAAACATATAACGCCCAAACTTGCTGGAGCGCCCAGCCCTTTCGGATAGTTTTCATCACTTTAGAATGTTACGCTCTATGAAATACTTTGCTTCACGCATGATGATGACACATTCGTGAGCACGAAGGCGTTCTAGTGGAAGGTACTGAATGATATTGACATGAACGTGGAAAATGGTCCAAGCATTACACGTGCCTCTGGCCATTTGAGTTACCTAACTTCTCCTCGACCTGTTGCTGAACCTCATCCCTCACAGCTAACCTATGGCCTCTAGTATTAGGAATGATAGCCTCCTCGCTGTCATTTCTAGACTCGGTCCGAGTACCCATGCCGACGTCCTCGTGGGCGTTTGACGAGAAAGTGGTTTTGCGACCTCTCTGATGGCTCGATAAGCTTGAGAGTGGGTGCGCATTGTTGGCACTGGTGCCTCCCGGCCCACGACTTCCCAGCTGGTATTGCCGTTGTGAGCCGCGTGACCCGAGGAGCGACGGGAAGTGCGTCTTCAAGAAGGTCTTCAATGCCGAGGAGCAGCCACAGAATATCGCAACGTAAAGCTCCATAGCGCACCAATTGAGCGAGTCGGCTAGATAGAAATACACTTCTGGTTCATTGGCTAGGCGGCGCACGTAGTAGAGGCGGACGCAGCCGGCTGAGAGTCTGATTAGAAATCCCGAGCAGTTCTATCGCGCAAGGGAAACCTACCAGCAACCGAGAAGATGCCGAGGGCGAACACACCTGATACTGCCCACTTCTGCCTCTGCGTACTGTTAGTCTGGCTAGTCTGCTAGATCGAGAACACAACTTTACATACCATTGGCAAGTGCAGCTTCCAAACCATTGGGAGCGGGCAAGCCCAAACACAGATATCAGTCAGAATGACGATCACTCCAGCTGCGTCCCAAAACGCCTGCTGCACTCCTTGGTCGATGCAATTGGATGCAAATCGTTCAGGGTCCTCCATCGCCTTCCAGAACACTTCGGGTGGATAGCACCCGATGATGGAGATGACAAGTCCGGCAACGGTCAGCCCAACCACAAAGAACATCAAGGTATACACGGTCCACCTCATGGTCGGTCGATCGTCGAGTCGAAGGTACAGGATCAGAAGTGCGAGCTTGATGAACATCATTGCCGAAGAATAGAGAAGACGTGTGGTCCAAATTGCCCGCGAAGGTTCAACTGTGAGCACACTGTGTCCGGCTGGCTCTGTGAATATTGAAGTGCTTACCATCAGCATCGGCTCCCAGTTCTGAGGCAGGATGTCCGCAACTGCTGTAGGTATCAGCAAATGTTTCGGCCAACTTAAGTGCGAAGTTCTCACTCAGTGTACCGACGCCGTGTTGTACCGCAATGATGGTTCCAATCGACAGTCCAATAGTTGTAATCCGTACGCGTGTCAGCTTTATGTCAATCCAGGATAAACCATCCCTCATACCGTGCCCATGATCATCATCACTGTCCTCAGAATCAGCACATCGAGTCGGATGTGTGGTCAGAAAGAACCTACCATCATCCAAACCAACGGCCTTTGCTATGGCCAGTCTTGCATACATACGGATGCCCATGACGATGGTGATGAAGGCAACGAAGGCTGCATTGAGCCCGATGGCGCGGGCCTGTACATCGTTGTACCCATTGTTCATCCCGCGTATTTGCAGAGGTTGCTCTCCAACACCCATCCTCCAAGCTTCCAGGGCGTCATCTAATTCAAGGCATTGGTCGTCAGGGCGCAACCAAAAAACAGGCGTAAGGACGATTATGAGGCAACGGCAGCGACGAGAAAGTTGTCGGCAATTTTTGAAAGAAGTACAGAAAATAGAGTCTCCCGGCTTCTTTGATATTGTTCAACCACTCGCTTCTGGTCCCTTGTGAAGCATCAGGATTTGACCCTTGCGATACAACGCATAACATGATTCAGGAGGCAGACAAGCCAACTGATCGGCTGTCATCCCACATTTCGGACCGTGCAAATCATCTTCATCTAAGCCAATTGCTGCAGTTGGTCGAGCCAGAGCTGTCAAAATGCGGCATGGGAGGGTCCGTCTTGCAGCTAGACGAGGTTGCGCCACTGACATTAATGAAGTGGACGAGCGCAAGACCTGGAAACGATCTTAAAATCGCTAGGGTCTGAATCGCTTCGCGATGAATGAGATGTGACTGGCCTCTTCAACCCTGTTGACGCCACAGAGCCAAGCCCGCCGCAAGGGTCGGGGCGCAGGGGTCCGGAGCCGATAGCTCGGTATAGGGCCGAACTGAGTACTCCCACCCGAGCCGCTCATGATATGGATCCTCCAAAGGACTAGACTTCAAAGTCCTCACGGAGACAGACGGAGTTTGTAAACATCTTTAGGGGGGCTTAAGAAGAGAGGAGGATGTTGTATATTCCGGGCTCCCACATTTTCGATGAAATTTGCCTCAACGAGATTTTGGCTGAATCGCGGATCCAAATCTGCCCTTCGACGACATGGGTTCTCTCGACAACAATGTTGCGCTTGTCTTTGGGGCAAGCGGAATCTCAGGATGGGCCGTGACAAGGAATTTGTTCAGCTACCCAGCAGCATCCACATTTTCCCGCATCATCGGGTTGTCAAACAGGCCAATGGACTTGGCTGAAAGCCAGCTTCCAGTAGAGGATCATCGGTTAGAGATCTACTCGGGGATCAACCTGCGCGAGGACCTCGAGACGGTCAGGGCGCGTATGACAGAAATCATCCCGAAGATCCATGAGGTCACCCACGTGTATTACTGCGGTAGGTGGCTCGCATGTCAATGATCTCAGCCGGACGGCCTGACAATGATTTCAGCGTACTCCAATGCGACTGCGTACTCGCAAGATGTTATGGCGATTCGGGACATCAATGTGGCCATGACCAAGAACGCTGTGCATGCGGTGGACCAGATCTGCCCGAGCCTGAAGTTTCTCACTTTGCAGACCGGTACCAACGTGGGAAATAACCTTCTTTCGAATAGTGCTGGGGATGAGCTAACCCTTTGATAGAATTACGGTGTTGCGGTCTTCAGGTTCCAAGACAAGATCGAGATCAACCCGCCCCTGAAAGAATCTCAACCCCGCATCCCTTCGCCGTACGGCGACGAGATCTTCTACTATCGGCAGGTTGACATTATCAAAGAAGCTCAGAAAGGGAAGCACTGGAAGTGGTGCGAAGTCAGACCTGATGCCATCGTCGGCTTCGTACCCGGAATGACCGGCATGACATTCCTCGAGCCTATCGCACTCTTCCTCGCTCTCTGGCGCTATGTCCATGGGCGAGGTGCCGAGGCACCATTTATCGGTACGCTCGACAACTACGTGCACACCAACACCGACTCCTCCCAGGACATCATCGCAAAGTCTGAGATCTATCTGTCAACAATCAAGCCGGACGAAGCAAACGGGGAGGCGTTCAACACAGCCGACTACACCACACCGACGTCGTGGGTTACCAGATGGCCAGCCATGGTTAGCTATTTTGGGCTGAAAGGCACGCCTCCTGACCCCAGTCAAAGTAAGTGGTGATCTGAATCCTGCCTCCCGGGATTTTGCTGACTTACAATATTCAGCTGCGACAACCTTCCCGGTCGATAAGTGGTGGGAAGAACATCAGGAAGATTACAAATGCATGTGCGCCGAGTATGGTCTGCGCCATAGAGAAATCCCAGCGATGACCTGGGTGTTCACACTTGTGGCTGGGTACACTCTATTGCACCGCAATCGCGAAATGTGTCTGGATAAGATAAGATCTCTTGGCTTCAGAGAAGAGTTACCGGTGGGCGAGGGCCATTTTATTGGCTTTGATCGAATGGTGTCTGCCCGAATCATTCCCTCAAGGAAAGCAATGGAGGCGATAGTTTAATCTTGAGCTTAGCCTTCATCTGTTTCCATGATTTTCTGTACCACAGGACATGAGCATCGAATACTTCCAGGTTAGATGGACATTCGCGTTCGGACGGACCATTGGATCTCACCAGTAAATTCTCGCTTTAAATCTACCACCAGCTCTTACCGTGCATAGATATTGTCCGTGACAACTATTCGTCGGCCTCCGCGTCTCCGCCAAGGATGCGTTGCTGGAGCCTGACTCGGGATCTGCAAATATTTGTCGGACTTAACACTATGACTACCGGATCAAACAGTTGGTGTG
Organism: Colletotrichum cordylinicola; assembly: GCA_027406065.1. NCBI lineage: Eukaryota > Fungi > Ascomycota > Sordariomycetes > Glomerellales > Glomerellaceae > Colletotrichum > Colletotrichum cordylinicola. The sequence goes on along the minus strand of JANVYD010000011.1, from coordinate 605,167 downwards.
AATTTTGAGGATTGAACTTTCACAATCCACCCTGTAAGAGGGTGCACAGCTTGTAACCTAATCGTGTTTTGTCTACTAATAAGATCGCAGTATACATGTCTAGTGGACCCGAATCGTTCTTGTCGTGATGCCTTCAAGCATCCGAGGTAGCCTCGCACTTAGAGGAAAGTACGATATAACCCACTTTCCGACCCACTTTTCCGGACTAATAATATTCCGACGTATTAGTCTCTAATCCTTAAAAAACTCTTTATATTAAACTCTATTTTAGGAGAATATAAGCTATTTATTTTATATAAATACTATATATATATTATAGTTAGTTTATAATAGTTATAAACTTAGTTTATATTATACTTTTAAACTACTATTTATAAAATAAACTATAATTTTATTTAATTTATTTCTATATCTATTATATTCTATTTTAATTTTTAGTTATATTTTTTAAGTTTTCTCTTTAATTTATAATATATTTCTAATATAATAATAACTACTAACTTTAATATTTTATATAAATTTATTTCTTATTATAACTTTTCTATTTAATATATTACTTTTTAGATAGAAATAAAAATAAAGGATATTTAGTAATATATTAATTTAAATAATATTTCTAGTACTTTTTCTAATCTAAATAAAATTAAAAGTACTTTTTTAATTAATAACTAAATTTAAAAAAAAAATAAGAAGTAATATAAATATTATAAAGCTAAGTAGGAAGTTTATAATAAAATAATTACTTTATATACTCCTATTATATTAAATATATAAAAAATAACTACTAAAAGTAAAAGAGTAGAAAATAAAAACTCTAAAAAAAAGGAATTTAAAAAAACTATTAATAATTTATTACTACTTATATTAGTTACTTCTACTTTTCTTATTAAGAGATCTATAAGAGTTCTTAAACTTTATATTTTATATTTTATTATATATATTCTATATAAAGTAAAATATACTTAGAAAGAGTAAATATATAACGTTTTTAATAAATAAGTTAAAAATATAGTTTTTAAAGAGATCTTTATTTCTACTTAAATAGAGCTTCTAGAGAAAAGAGATTATATTTTTTATACTTTAATCTATATTCTAAAATAATACTATATACTAAGTAAATTAAGTAACTTTATTACTATTTATAAGAAGTATATTTTAGTTTTAGATTAAGTAGCTTTTATTATTAACTTAAATACTTAGATTAGAGATTTCTAAAATATACTTCTTAGAGCTTTTTAGTATAAACTACTAGAAATCTAAAAAACTTTTATATTAAAAACCTTCTTTTAAGTAATCTAATATTATTTTACTCTATTTTAAATAAACTTAAAATTTATTAATATTATTAAATAAAAACGCTTAAATACTAAGATTTTAAATATAAATTAATATACTAATATATTTAAAAACCTTTTTTATAAAGATATAATAGGAACTTATTTAAAAAGCTATATAAATAGAGTTTTTATAATACTAGCTAGATAATTAGATAATATAATCTCTAGAAACTTTACTTTAAAAAAACCTTTATAAAGTAAGTTAGTAATATACTATATATATAGAAGAGACTATAAGTAAACTCTATTTACTTATAACTAACTTAAGTTTATATTTATAAATAAAAAGTTTTATTTATATTTAGATAAAGTAAAATAAATCTATTTTAGAATTAATAGATTAAACTATTCTAAACTTTATACTAAAATAGTATATAAGGAATAGCTTATTATAAAAAACCCTAGTTTACTATATTCTAATAATAGTAATACTTAGAATAAGAAAAGACTATATAAAAGTAATTTTAATAAAATAAAAAAGTTAACTAATATCTCTATTTTTAAAATAAACCTCTTTATTAATATAGTAGCTTATATAATCTTAAAAGATATTATTACTTTAATTACTACTAAAGAAATAGAAACCTTTATATTAGAATCTAAACCTAATAATATTTATATAACTTATACTTAAAAGCTAGAAATTCTCTCTTATAATATAGTATTAGATAACTATATTACTTTCTACTTTATTAATAATATCTCTCTCTTTAAAGAAAGTTTAATTATTTATAAAGTAAAGGGATAAATTAAAATAAATACTACTTTATACTTTATTATAGTATAAAATATAAGAACTTTTTATAATATCTTTAATATAGTAAATAGATTTTAAGATATTATATTATATAATATTATATTTATAGATAACTTCTATATTAATATTATCTTAGAATATTTATTTTAAAAAATAGAAATCTAATATTTAGGTTATAATAATACTTTTTATATTAGAAATTATAAGAATAGTATTAAAGTAAAGAAGTTTTTAAAAAAGGGTAATATTACTTTTATAGAATATTAACTTTATCTTTTTTACTTCTATTCTAAATATATTTTCTCTAGTAATACTTTAATATTAAACCTATTTATTTTTATAATAACTTATATAAAGTAATACTCTAAGGAATAGTAACTTATTTATATTAATATTATAGAAATATAGTATCTTTGCTCTAAGTATCTAAGACTAAGAGTATTAGAGAAACTTATTCTTAATATTTAGGGGGTAAAGATATAAAGTATTATATATTTTAACTACTAATACTATATAGTAATATATATAAAGTAAGTTATTTTATAATATACTTTAGAATAAAGAATAATATACCCTTTCTATAGAATTTTATAAAACTTATTTAACTACTTAGTAAGTTTTAATATAAATAAGTAGATATTTATTATTAAAGATAAGTATATAAGTTAACTTTTTATCTTCTTATATATAGATAAGTTTTAATATTTAGTTTTTATAGTAATCTAAATATTTAAATACTAAATATAGAGATAATATAGCTTTATTTTATATAAGATAAAATAAAATAGTAAGTATACTATAATTATAATAAATAAGCTTTTAGAGTTTTAGATCTAAGTTTTAGATATAGAAATTAAGATTAAATAGGCTTTTTTATATATAAAAAAACTAAATAGAAGTGTAGAGAAAGTAGGTTAGAAGCTAATTATAAAAGCTATTATAATACTTTAAGCTATAAGATTTCTACTTATATTTTAAGTTAAAATAGTATAAGTTACTATATTTCTTTATAATATAAGCTCTTATTAATATTATAGCTAGCTTTTACTAATCTAAGTTAAAAAAAACTAGCTAAAAAACTATATTAAGTATTATAAACTAGTTTATAAAATAAATCTCTTAAATAACTTACGCTCTTAATAGAGAGGAGTATATATATATATAGCTATAGAGTATACTTTCTTAAAAAAGAATATAAAATAAATAAGAATAGATATAACTTTAAGGTTATAATATAAGAGTATATTAGATATTTTATAAGGTATATAGTAAACTTATATAATCTCTATAAGATCTAGATATTTTTATTTTGAGAAGTTATTATTATATAAAATATAATATTTAATAAAAAGATATTTTATTTAAAGAATAATATAAAAATAGTAATCTAAGGTAAAGAAGCTTACTTAGTTACTAATAAAATCTAAGAACTAGTTTTTTTTATATTTTTTAAATTATAACTTCTAGAAGTTTAGAATAAAGCTAATATAATATTAATAACTAATAATAAAGTACTATTATTATACTTTTTATTATTAAAAGAACTATAACTAGTTAAAGATAGTTAAAAAAAGTAGATATTTACTCCTAAGTTAAATATAAACTTTACTGAAATATATAGGATTCTAAATATAATACTACTATTAACCTTTATTTAGATTAATAAAGTAATAAAAAAGATTTAAGATACTAGCTATATTATAAACCCTATTAAAAATATAATCTTAGATAAGATTTATATTTAAACTAATACTCTTCCTCTATAAGATTTAGATATAGAAGAGATTAATATATAACTATTTTTATAAAACATTTCTTCTACTTAGCTAGTATAGCTATAATTAGGTATTAGAGAAGAGAGTATTACTAAAGAGGAGTTAGAATAGGTATATAACTATATTAATTTAAACTAACTTAAAAATATAAAACTAAAATAGTTTTTTTATTTTAAATTATATTTTATATTTCTCTATATAGAATAAAACTAAGATATTTTCTTTAAGATATATATATTAGAATAGTAAAAAGTATTTAAAGAAGTAGATTAGAGATATTACTTATTCTATTATTTTATTTTTACTTCTATTTATTAAGTAAAGTAGAGATATATATCTATAGTATTAAGTAGAAAAATCTATATTAATTAGCTTATTAAGTTTTTTAAAACTTAGAAAGATATTTAATATATACTAGAACTACTTTACTTTTATTTTATTAAAATTTATAATATTAAGATTAATAAACTTAAAGAAATAGGTGTTTAAGAAGTTATAGACTAGTTAAATATTAAGAATAAGCTAATTCCTCTTAAGTAGGTATTTATATATAAACTTAATTAATATAGATATCTTAATTATTATTAAGCTAAGATATATATATAAAGTAACTTCTAAGAGAAATACCTCTTAGAATAGATATATACTATAACCTTTACTATAAAAACTTTTAGGATTATAATAGTTTTTATAATATAATTTAACTTTAAAATCTATTAATTTAATATTATTAATATATTTCTAAATACTATATATAGACTAAATAACTTCTCTATTACTTATTACTTACTAAATAGTTTTAAAAAAGATAGAAAGGTTATAAAACTTTAATACGCTTTATATAGTTTTTATAATATATTTTTACTTTAGTATAAGGAATTCTTAAGTATCTTTTTTTACTTCAGTTTTTATCTAATAAATAAAAACTTATATCTTTTTTAGTTTTATAATAAGAAAATACTTATTTTATTCTATATTAATAATATTTTAGTTTTTTATTATAAAGATTATATAAAGGATATTAAAAAAGTTATAAATAGTATTAAAATAAAGTATAAACTAAAAAACTAGAGATTAGCTAAATAATATTTAGGAATTAGAATTACTTATAATTAACTAATATAAAAGATCTACTTCTTTTATAACTAGTATATTAAATAAGTTATAAAGAAGTTTAATCTTATAGATTTTAAAGTACTAACTATACCTCTTCTTTTTATTTTATTTAAGAAGTTTAATAAAGAAGTATTTTTTTAGGAAGTTCTCTTATACTAAGAGAAGATTAGATTAATCTTTTATATTATAATTATAATATAACTAGATATAATATTTATATATACCCTATTATTAAAGTTCTTAATAAACCTATTTCTAAAATATTACTAAGCTATAAATTAAGTTATTTAATATTTATACTATATATAATACTTTATAATATATTTTAGTATCTTAGGGAGTAGAATTATATAGATATTATTAATTATAAATAATATATTTTTTATTAATAATAAAAAGATATAAAGGTTATTCTAAAGTTTTATAATATTTCTTTTTAGAAGCTTAATCTAATAGAAAGCTATATACTAAAGTATAGTAATTATATTAATAATAGAAATAAAACTTCTAAGTTTAAAATATACTATAAAGGAGATAATAGCTTTTAAATAACTTTTTACTAACTTTAAATTTAGCTTTAAAAATATTTAGAAGATCTATTATAATAATTAGTAAATAATTTAATTTATAATAAGTAAAAAAGAATATATCTTTATTTACTTTTATTATATAAATATCTAGAATATATAGCTTTACTAAGAATATATTAAATAATTATTTTAAGTTAAGTATTTTCTAATTAATAAGATATTAGCTAATAGTTTTATAAAACCTCTTACCTAAATAAAGTTTAAATATTTTAAAGTATTTCTAAACCTCTAGAATATATTATAAATAGTAATATAAATTAAAAGAGAAACGTTAAGTAGTAAATAAGACTTATAAACTAAATATTTAATTAAAAATAGTTTTAATAGCTAGAAAGTATATAGCTTTTTTAAAAGTTTAAAAATATTTATACTTTATAGAATACTTAGTAATATAATATTATACTTTCTATTTATATCTCTAGAGAGTAGCTATATAGTTATTTATTAGGATATAATATATAGGTAATATTATATTAGAAATAATATTACTAAAGAAGCTATTAATAATAGTATAAATATTAGCTACTTTTTTAATAGAGAGAGTTATTTTAGAGAATAGATTAATATATAAACTACTAGAAATTAATACTTCCTCTATAATAACTTTAATTAATAGAGCTAAAGCTAGTATAAAAAGAGAAGCTATAAACTTTATAACTATTTCTTTATTACTTCTATTTTTAATTTTAATCTTAGTTTTAATTTATTCTTTATTAAAGGTTTTAAAAGCTTCTTAGAATATAATTCTCTTAAAAATAAAAACTTAAAGTAATAAATTAATAATAATTTAAAATAAAAGGTTAACTATAAATATTTATAGTTATTTTATTAGTATTATTATATAATACCTAAAAGAATTAAAATTTTAGAATAGAAATAAAAGCTAGTATAATTTTATATAGTTTCTTTTTCTTTTTATAAAAGAAATATTTACTTCCTTATTTTAAATTAGATATATATATACTAAATAATATATTTTATTAAATATTTTATAAATAAAGTAAGTAAATCTTATTACTTAATAATAATAGCTACTTTTTTTTAAATTTTTAGTTTTTAAAGCTTCTATTTCTACTTAAAAGTTAGTAAATAATATAATAACTTAACTAGAATTATAAATTAGAGATATATTCTATTTATACTTAAAGTATAGTTTATAAATAAATAGAGAGATAAGAAGTATAGATTATAAATTATATTTTTTTTTAGTTTTTTTATTCTTTATAGATTTTTAGTTTATTTTAAACTTATTAGTTTTAGTTTCTATAAAATAACCTAAGTTAGTAATTAATCTATAAAAATAGTAAAATAAAATAAAAATTTTATAATAAAGAGAAGATTTTAAAGAACTAGAAATAGAATATAAAATAACTTACTTTTAAGTTTAAAGTTTTTAAACTCTAAAGAAGATATAAGAAAAGTATTACTATTTTTCTCTTTTTCTCTTTCTCTCTTTTTCTATTTCTTATTAGTAAAAGTAGTTTTTATTTTAGCTATTATAACTATATATTTAGTTTTAGTCTTTTTAAAAAATATCTAAATAATATAGTTAGTTTTAAAAATAGAATTATAAATAAATAATAAGTATTATAATTATTATATAACTATATATATATATATAAAAGTAAAGTTAATAATATATATATTAGTTATAATATAAATAGAAAAAGAAAATTAAAAAATAGAAGTAATATAAAAAATATTATTATTATTATTATTCTACTATCTTAATAACTATTTTAACTTTTTATTTTAAACTAATAAAAGCTTTTTATTTATACTAAATAAAGTAGTAATATTAGTTATTATTTTAGTATTTATAATTTTAATTATAATAGAAAATATATAAAAAGAAATATTTACTTTTTTTATAATTTAATAATAAAACTATAAAATAATCTTTTTTATTAGTTTTTTTTATTAATTACTTCCTTTTATATCTATTTATATAACTTAAGTTTATATATAAAATATTATAATATTAGTTATATAGGATTAGAATATATAAGTTTTTTTAAATTTAAAGAAATATATTATAATACTTTTAAATATCTAAAATAGCTTTATATTTAAAAAAAAAGTATAATATAACCTACTTTCTAACCTACTTTTCTAAACTAATAATATTCTAACGTATTAATCTCTAATCTTTAAAAAACTATTTACATTAAACTCTATTTTAGGAGAATATAAGCCGTTTATTTCACACAGATACTATACATACGTTATAGTTAGTTTACGATAGTTCTTCAATTCTATCTTTTTTTCATACTTTCGTATCATGGGACCTCTTTGACAGTCCTAGTCGGCAGTCCGAATTCGAGTTTTGAGAATTGAAATTCGGCTTAGATAACAGAAAATTCGCTCTCGTAGAGCACTTCCCCTTTTTAGGTATTGGGCGTATAGCAGTTTTGGAGGTACATATCGTGGCTGTAGGAGGCGTTATATCCAATGTACTGCTAGGCTGAGCCAACAAAAGGGCTTAAACCACTTGTTTGAGCCCGAAATTCAGTTTTGCGCAAAGGTGTAATAAAGTTCTGGATATTGGATCTCAAAGCCCTTTCTTGGCCGTCATAAGTGGCGTACATGGGCACCTTATTGGAGGTAGAAAGCTAAGAAAATGAGGGCTATACTTGAATTACACTGCGGATAGATGTACTGAGGGATCCAGTATCAGGCAGCCAATGACTTCCTTTAGCAGGTTACCGCCTGCAGACACCCCCTTTAATTACCCGCGCCGAACCAGACTACAGCCGCCATACCATTGCCGCTCTCAACCTCTTATTGAAGACGGCTTTGATGCCAGCAATGTCGACGGCCTCGCCCGCGTGCCTCACGCAGATATGGCTTCACAAGGTCTTCAGATGAACTCGTATTCGCCAGGTCCAAGCGGGAAATGTCCTGCGGTGGATTACACGACCTTGATAAGTCGTGCCTTAGATGCCTGGGGATTTTGAAATCACATCACTGTGCTTGAGTTGGCGCCTTCATCAATATTATCAACAGATTATTTGCCGTGGCTTTCATACCCTCACAGGTAGATGGGGCTCGGCTAATGAGATAGAAAGGCCAAGACAGCAGAGAGAGAATATATATAAAAAGGGCTGGGAATCCCATCTTGGCCCGTTCATCCCATTCAAGGAAAACCCTCTGACTACAGACCATTTCGAACACTTCGAACGCCTCTATTTGCAACTGCCGCATTCCTCCTCGAAAATGAAGATTCACATTGTCATCGCTGCCCTTGCCACCCTGCTGGTGACCGTGTAAGAATTGGCCAGCTTCTACGCGCGCATGTCGTCTTTGCTGACCTCCGTCACTAGGCACGGTGAACCTATTAGATACTTGATCGTGGCGTGTAGGGCAAAGGGCCTCGACGCCAAATCTCTTCTCTTTGAAGCTATAAATGAAAAGAGCAATGCAAATTTCACGAAACAGGCCTGTTTTGAGGCCGACGGATTTTTCCCGCACAAGTGGAAGGTCGGCGAGCCGTGGCCGCGCGGCCAGACCGTGTGCTGCCAGGTTCGCGAAGCCAACATAGCTAAATTCAACCAAGCTTGCAAAGGACAGACACTTCCAAAGGAGGATCACAAGAAGAACCCTAATTTCTATCCTGATATTGAAAAATGTGAGAAACCCGTGTAACCCCTCACATATTTCCCCGTCAGAGTCATACGGCAGTCAAAAAGGTGCGCCTCCAGGCGGTAAACTGCGAAGGAAAAGGTTACAATGGAAGAAGGAGACCGACAGGATTGGCTGTACATACGAGTGGACAAATCCAAGAGCAGAGAACCTTTAGCTGTGGACAACCCCGCTCTCCGTACATGGAGTGGAGTCCAATAGAGGTGGTATTACAATCAAAAGGTGCCGCTTCAAATCACGATCGCTAGTTAATATGCTGCCGAATCATGTTATTGAAGGCAATATATATTCCTCCTTCTCATGTTGAACCAAGGGCGGCCAGGTCATCCCTGACTACGGAATAAACCATCTCGTCCATGAAGACACCGTTCTTGAACACCGCCTTCCTAAGCCTGCCCTCAAGCTGAAACCCGCTCTTCTCCAGCAGGGCCTGACTTGCTTTGTTCTCAGAGAACACACCAGCCCACAGCCTCTCAACCTCGGCCTTTTCCTCACCCATTCCATCGAACATCCACTTAGCGAACGCAGGAACCAACTCGCTCATGATTTTTTGCCCCCAGAATTCCTCGCCCAGCCAGTATCCCAATTCATAACCCCGCAAATACACGTCCTTGCCGGGGATGATGCCGATGCTACCCATGGCTCGGCCCGATGTGGGGCAGATAATGACCCAGCTGCGGTACGGAGGTGTCTGATTCATTGAAATCCAACTCTCCGCGTCGGCGAGGGTGTATGGGTGCGGAAACTGGTTGCGGAGATGGACGACGACGGCCTTGGAGTTTGCTGCTTTGGCAACTGATGGCGCATCCGAAGAGTGGTAGGGCCGGAGGATGCTTTTTGAGAGGGTGAGAATGGGCGTGGGCAGGTCAGATGGGGACGCCATGTTGCATGCCAAGTCGACGTGACCGATTCTTCGCCCTGACGTGAGTTGTCGTAAGCCCAAAAGAAGTTGCCTTTGTACAATGAGGATGCAGTTGATTGATGTTTTCTCTTAAAAGAGACGAGAGAACAGTCATCCGGCGGAGGACTTCTTATGGTTTCATATGTGTCATCAAATGACTCTTCACACAAAAGTACCGCTGTAGACGATAAGGCAGTCAGCACGCAACGTTGCTTATCAGCCCCTGTGTAGAATAGCACTTCATGCGCCACAAAAATCCTAAGTTAATTAGGAATCACCCGGCATCGTTCCCTTCAATCGGCGCCGGGCTCCCATCGCGGCCCGGAGGGATCTTGACAGCTGGACCCCGAGACACGGCGGTGTCAGTGAAGACTGATGCCACACCAGCTTCCTTGGTCCTGCTCCAGCCACATGCAGCAGCCACAGCGTGTGATGCGCGTATGATTTGCCCACGTGGGCAGCTGCCCATCAATCGGAGGATGCAACAACAAGCCCAGCTCAGACATTGCCTCCCTTCCGTTTCTCAGCTAGGCAATTATCTCGACTTTACAACGCCAGGCCGCCATATTGTTGCGAATAAACATACAAAAGCTGCAAACACATCATGGCTCACCTGCAACCCCTCGTCGAACGTCCCCAGTACCCAGCCGGGGTGCCCAGCAAGTTCGCTCCCGATGGGGCGGTCCAGGCCTTCCCGGGGAACACAATCATCTGTCATCTCTCCCCATCCGATCCCCTCTACGCCTCAATGCAGGCGCTCAGCGACAAGCTCGCAGCCAGCAAGTTCGCGCCGTTGATCACCCTCCTGCCAGCGACGAGCTTCCATATGACGGTCTTCGAAGGCGTGTGTGATCAAGTTCGGAAACCTGGATACTGGCCATCTGATCTATCCCTCGATGCTCCTCTTGAAGAATGCAACACCAAGTTTAAGAAAGCTCTGAGTGTGTTTGATCTCGTTGATGAGCACGCGCCCCCGTACAAGATGACGGTGAGGGGGTTCGACCCGCTCGAAATCGGCATCGGCGTCCGGCTTGACGGGTGCACGCCGGCCGAGACGGAGCGACTTAGGTCCTTGCGGAACAAACTCGCAGACAGGCTGAACATCCGGCACCCGATACACGATGGATACGGCTTCCACCTCAGTGTTGCATACCTGCTCCGACATCTGACAGACGAGCAGAACCGAGAGCTCGAGGCTCTCCTACTCAGCCATTTTGAGGAGATGCCCAAGAACTTTGAGTTGGGTGCGCCGGAATTTTGCACATTTGAAAACATGTTTGCATTCGAGCGCGTCTTCTTCCTCGGGGGAGGGTCGAATTAAGGTGTGCAGACAAAGTTATGGGACAAGCCGGGGGTTAAGCGCTGGCGATCGTCGTCACGGACATTGAACCAGGCAGGGCATTCAGATCATCTTCAATTATTCGTTCGCTGATGCAAAAGGGTATAATACAGTCTAGAAACTTCGTAATCATCAAACTGGCAGTTGCATGCGCTATACGATCCATGCCGACTCCGTGTAGTCCTTCGACAAGATCTGGTTGGTGTTCTTGGTGTACTTCAGCCAGCAGTACGGGTCATCGTTGCCCTGGTCATCCTTGTAGAGATAAACAATACCCGCGCAGCGACCGAGCTCAGTTTGCTTGTTGACGTTGAACACGGCGCAGAGTCGGATGCACTCCTCGATGTTTGTGGTCGGCACCTTGCCAATGTCGTTGTAAATGTAGTCGCTGCCGCAATCCTTCTCGAAGGTGAGGTTCGTCCCTGGGACTTCCCATGTCGGCTTGCTCGAGCTGGTACCGCATTCACCCTTCTTGACAGCGGTGTCAGTCGGGGCGGGTTTACTGAGGTCGAGGACCGCGTTGGCTGTTCCCGAGGGTGTCGACGTGCTGGATGATCCGGCTGCTGCAGATGCCGTGGCTCTGCGACAACATTAGTTCCGGTACTAAATGGAGGGAAAATTGACGAGACGTACTTTGTCAGCTCTGAATTCTTCTGGGCTACTACAGCTCCAAGCGCACCAGCAACCGCAATCAGGGCGCAGAGAAGGAAGAGGGACACGAGCATTAAGAAGAAAGTCGGCTTGCGCAGGCCGCATATCCTCCCGTCGCGCGAGTCGCCCTTCTCTCCTGCGGGTGGCACGGCGACGGGATGGTGGTTATTCGTGTAGGTTGTTTGCGTGTACTGCGTCTGAGGCGACGTCGCATTGTGGTCATAGTACGGTGCGGGCTGGTGCTGCGACTGGGGATAATACGGCTGGGGCGCGTTGTTGAAATCCATGCCCTGATTCACTTCGAGTCCGTCCGGAATGGCACCGGACTCGGGGCCCGGAGAGCCGTTCGGGTTCTTGAGCATCTTTTCGGCTTCGGGCGACACGGAGTGGCTGCTGTAACCGCTTGTTCTGCCTGAGTAAAAGTGGTCGTGCGGGTGCAGAGATGCCATCTCAAACACAAGAGTGGGCGTTCGTCTGAGACTCGGAGGTGGGAAGGGAGATGCTTAAATTGAAGGGTGATTTACCCGGGTAGTCCGGGGCGAGTTGACAGTGACAAGGAAGACCAGGCAGAAATGTTTGAGACGCTTGTAGACTGGAGAGGGATTGACAAAGGAAAGGGACAGAAGAGACGGCGGGAGAGGAGGAGAAAGTGACTTGAAGGATTGACAAGACGTGCCATCGCGCGGATCAGGGGGTCGCGAGGGGGCTGTAAGCAGTAGATGTACTAGCTAAGCTACACAAGTCTAAGACACAATCTGGACGCCAGCCCGTTCCATCCACCGTCTGGGCCGGTAGGGCTGGCGGCAAAGAGGTAGGAGGCTGGCCGGGACATGCCTAGTGTCACGACGTAATAACGGTAGCATCTTGGAATAGCACCGGGTGCTGGCAGCAGAGAGTGCAATTGAGAAGGCAAGCAATGAGGGCAAAGCAAGGCACTGCCCCTGGAAGAGACTCAGCCGCCGAAGTGACCTCGTGGTCCAATGGACGAGCTCCGTGGGATGAGATCGGCGCCAAACATAGGTTGCTTTTGGGCGCGAAGGATTCGGACCCTTGGCCGAGCCAAGCGGTTTTTGGCGCAAAGTAAGCTTCACGAGTAACCATAATTGTGCTGCCTCAAACGCCCCCCAATTTCAGCAGTGGCTAACCGATTCTCCCGCCTGTTTGTTTTTGGCCAGTGCCGCCCATCTGCAGGCTGAAGCGTGTCACTCTTCCTCCGATACTCTCTACAAAAGTCCCAAACAATGGTTAGATTCTTGCGCCGTTCAAATTACTGGTGATCCTTCCCTTTTTCTCTTGCTTTGAAATGGTTTCTAGCTGGTTTCTTGGTCCCCACAGTAAGGCCTTGGTCCGTGACAGTGTCCGGATGAGGCAGATCAACCCTGTCGACTTCATGTGCGATGACAAGTTCGCAACATTTAGCGGCCGCCCGAGTGAGATATGTTATCGTCCCATCACTCAATTTTGAGGCTGAAAGAGCCTGGAATCTTCTTCTACAAGACTCCATGACTCCCCGATGATGGACCTGTCAATTCTCCTGTGCCGCTCCGTCCCCAATTCAAATGGATGGCTGCCACCATGTATCGACTACGTCATGGACCTTGCCAAAGTCCCTTTGTGTTAACAAGGCCATTGATTCTCGCCTGCTCACCTCCAAACAAAACAAACGGTCAGCCACCAAGGCATACTTCTGAAAGAATTTCAGGCTCGAGCATGTGGCGATGCGCGCTTTGAAACAAACCACCATGACAACAGACTCCTGCCCGTAGCTAAGCCTTTGTGGCCCTTCCTAGCGGCTGGTCCCGGCCAGTCAGCGTCGGATGTTGTCCGCAGGCCAACAGCTTGCAGCCTGGAGGCGAGGTTGGCGCTTAGCCGCCGCAATACCCCGACGTCTTGTCTTTCTCTGTTTAAGCGTCTTGATATCCCTCATTTTACGGTCACTAAGCGCGCCGCGGGCAATTCCAGCTGTCAAAGCCCGTCGTGTATCGGAAGGATCAGAGCTCCGGACCGGGGCGGGGCTAGAGTCGAAATGCGCCGCGGGGAGCCATCATCTGCCCGCAAGACCCGACAAGTATCGTTCTTACATCTTCATTTGCTTTTAGTCCCATTTCGTCGCTTTGTCATAAATCCCGCCTGTTGCCCCGAAAAGTCGTCAAAAAACTCTGTCCCCCAATGTGTCTCTTGCACTACCACCTGATGACAACACACGTTGCACTATGCCGTCTCTCCATCATTCGTATCTCAGGCAAAGCTACCTTAGCGAATGAACACCGACGATGAAAGATGAAAATCTGAAGTGAAGCTGAGGTGAGTAAGTGAAAGGCGGTACACGAACTTTAACGTGCGTGACGTCAGCATCTCCTCGCATGGCTAGTGAGACAAGCCTCAAGCCCGAGCGTGGATGACATATGAGAGAGAGGGGCGGTCTGGAGGTTTACTGTGAATTTCCTGGTAAAACAACAACACAGTTCATGATCTTCATCGAATTCACAAAAACAGAAACACTCTTTGATCTCATTCTCCACTGAGTGACAGGAAAACAGTTCCGGCGAATGTCAACATGTGTCGCTGGTTCGCGTATTTGGGAGATGAGCCGCAGCTCCTCGAGGACCTGATCCTCAGGCCTCGTCATGCTGTAGTGAAGCAAGGTGAGTTAAGCCTTCAGATTCAAGTTCAGCATACATAATAACAAGATCAGTCGATGAGCATTTCTTGCCATCCGGTCATACTTCATTTGACCCCCAAAAGTCCATGGCTGTGTCCGCTGCCAGTGACACTGGTTCTCCGAACGCATTCAGCAACATGGATGGTTTTGGAGTAGGATGGTTCTCAACCGCCGAACGAGAATTTGCGACAGGAGAACACGGGCGTGGGAAAGAGCTACTCCGGCCTATCGTGTACACCAACATCCGCCCGCCTATGAACGATCTCGTTCTCCAGAGTATTGCCCGCGGCACCAGCACGACAGCGATTATTGCCCACGTCCGAGCTGCACCGGGGCTAACGCCCGTGGTGCAGACGAACTGCCACCCGTTCACCTTCGGACGGCACCTCTTCGCACACAACGGCATTGTAGGCGCTTTCGCCTCGATCCGGACACCGCTTCTGCAATATCTCCCACTCAGGTACCAGACGGCGATTCTTGGCAAACATTTGGGGGCCCTGTACATGTTCATGCTGTGCGGAGAAGAGGGGGACTGGACGTCACTGTATGGTGTCCATCAATTGGCGGAAGCGATGAGGAAAACAGTGGTCATGGTCGAGAACATGCAGAAAGAGTTCGCGGGTAACTCGAAGGTCGAAAATACCCTGAATTTGGTCATCAATTCTGGCTCCGAGATGGTTGCTCTCAGATATGCTAGTCCAGCAGGGGTGGAGGCTCCGAGTCTATACTACTCCATGAAGGCGGGATCCACGATGAACAGAAAGTACACGGGGCATCCGGACGACGTCAAGGGTGATGGTAGTCTTGATGAAGAGGGATCTGTACACGAAGGATGATCATGGCCGCCATGCCATTGTGGCCAGCGAGCCCAGCACCCTCAACCAATATGAGTGGGACCTGTTTGAGCCATCCCAAATGGTTTTGGTTGATGAGAACATCCGTCTGAAGGTGGTAGACATGTAAAATGGCGCATAATTGCAGGCGACGACTAGCTTCGACGTAGCGCTCACTGTACGACCGTTCCATGATTATTCTCCTTCAAATCGTAAACAGTGGCTTTGGGGGTTTAGAGAGTCTGACCGACCTGGTTTCTCACGCCAAGACCAGTTCTTTCACGACAGCACCTTGTCCTGGGGCCAATACCATAACGTCGCGCAGATGTCCATATTTCTCTGCATGTAGGGCTGATGGCCAAGAATGTTGTGCCATTGACACGCAGCACCTCCACAGGATTCCATATCACGCAAGTCGGAACACTGCTCCGGAAGCTTGTCTTGTGTTTTCTACACCAGACCAGGCCTATTCCTAGCCCCAAGTCCGACAACATCCACGAATCAGACGTCCGCCGGCAGCCTGTTTAGCGAACATTTATGGAGACAGAAACCCGCTCAGCAGGTCGATCGGACGCGAAATGGAATCCAATAGCGCAAAAAGCTTTCCATCAAGACATCCAGACCAAAGAAAGTGCTCAGGCGTGCCCCAAGCTAACTGCAAACGCGGTAGTCCTCCCGACCGCGATACCAGGATTGGCAACGCGTGTCAGAGTCTGCGCGCTCACCATCCCTTATCAATCAATCTAATCAGATGATGCCATCTTCTCTGATTGGTGCTCGCTTCATGATGCTCCCACCATCCACCCTTCTGAAGTCGGGAACCCGGCATCGGAGGCATCGCCAAGCATGTCCAGGACCCGCAAGAGGGCCCCTACCCGACCCGAAGGATCGTCTTCCCTTCCCGTGTTCTCGGGTTCGCGCCAAGCACTAGACGATTTCGGTGCTTCTCGACCGCGATGTTCGGATGGCGTCCCCTCTTCATTCGTGGTGTTGAAGGAATGCGCGTGGGTCGACGGTCCTTTACGTAAAGCGCTAGGCTCAAGATGCATGGTTGGCGTCCCGAGGTGGGTTGAGAGAAGGTGGCGCAAAAGTTCTTCGTCTGCCTGCCGCTCACTTATATCTAACTTGCCTGCTCCCTGTGCGACACATGATCCGCTGTTCTCTGTTGGCCGTCCATCCGCGCAACAATGGCAGTGTTCTCGAAACTCCAAGAGGCCCTCGGCCGCAAGCCTGCCAATACTGAAGACGAGATTGTCGCGGCGCCCGAAACAGTGGACGATGCCGCTGTCAGGGAAGCCACCGACATCCCCGACGAAAAGATCGTCGAAGATCTCCCCAGCGAGAATGTGCAGCATGGTGTCAAGCTGGCTCAAGCTTTGTCTCTTACATGGGGCAAGGAGTCGCTGGTTGCCATCTTCATCTTGTAGGAGTCCTGGTGGATCCTTGTTGTCGTTTGCCAGATGATCTGACCCAAAATTTAGCATGTGGTTGCTGTACCTCACCAATGGATTTCAAAGCTCGGTTCTCTACAGCTTGACGCCGTATGCAGCTAGCGATTTCGAGTCGCACTCCCTACTCCCTGTTATCGACATCGTATCAAGCGCAATGACGGCCTCAGTGTACATCCCTCTGGCCAAGATCTTGGATCTTTGGGGTAGAGCCGATGGCTTCCTCCTTATGGTCATTTTTGCTACCCTCGGAATGATTCTTTTGGCTGGCAGTCAGAACCTGGCTACCTACTGCGCAGCTACCGTAAGAGTCAGCCGTCAAAGGTTACCACACGATGATGCTAATATGGCCTCAGGTATTCTGGCAACTTGGCTGGTCTGGCCTTACCTACAGCATCGATGTCATCACCGCCGACTCCACCAACCTGAAGAACCGAGGCCTGGCCTTCGCGTTCACCTCATCTCCTTACATCATCACTGCCTTCGCTGGGCCGAAGTCTGCCGAAGGCTTCCTCGACAATGTCAACTGGCGCTGGGGTTTTGGCTGCTTCTCCATCGTCTTGCCCGTCGTCGCTGCTCCTCTTTACGGCATTCTGAAGTGGAACATTCACAAGGCCAAGAAGAGAGGCGTCCTAGTCCGCGAACCAAGTGGTCGGTCTTTCTTGCAGAACATCTGGTGGGCGCTTGTGGAATTTGACGGTATGTATCTGTGGCTACACGCGGGCCCTACGCTAGACTAACTTTCTGCTATGTAGTCCTTGGAGTCGTTCTGTTCGCCTGCGGCCTCGTCACTTTTCTCCTCCCGTTCTCTCTTGCCAGCACTGCGCCTAACGGCTGGTCCTCCGGGTACATCATCGCAATGATCGTCACCGGCTTCGTCGTTCTTGGGATCTTCCTTCTTAACGAGCTCTACCTCGCCCCGACGCCCTTCTTGAAGTTCAAATTCTTCGCCGATCGAACAGTCATGGGTGCTTGCGTCCTCGACATCACCTACCAGGTGGCCTACTATTGCTGGAACAGCTACTTCACCTCCTTCCTCCAGGTCGTGAACGATGTCTCCGTTTCAGAGGCAGGATACATCAGCAACACCTTTGACGTCGTCTCGGGCGTCTTGCTCTTCATTGTGGGTTTCTCCATTTCAAAGACTGGCCGCTTCAGGTGGCTCCTCTTCGTGGCGGTCCCGCTGTACACCTTCGGCCAGGGTCTGATGATCTACTTCCGTCGGCCTGGCCAGAGCGTTGGATACCTCGTGATGTGCCAGATCTTCACATCTATTGGTGGAAGCGTCTTCATCCTGTGCATGCAGGTCGCCATTCTCGCTGCCGTTGACCATCAGCACGTTGCTGCTGCTCTTGCTTTGCTAAGTGTGTGTGGCAACATCGGCGGCTCCGTGGGTAACACTGTTTCGGCTGCCATCTGGACAAACACCTTTGAGAGCGCCTTGGAAAGGTACCTCCCTGCGTCTGCCTTAGATAGTGTGGCTGACATTTACGGGGATCTGGACACGCAATTGAGCTACGCCGTAGGCAGCGATGAGCGAATTGCCATTCAAAACGCCTACGGCTATGCGCAAACAAGAATGCTGGCTGCCGGCACGTCGGTCATGATCTTTGGATTTGTGGCAATGTTCATGATCAAGAACTACAACCTCAAGAAGATGACCCAGACTAAGGGTCTGGTGTTCTAAGTGCGGCCCTCCCGATACTTAAGGTAGCGAAGTAGTGAGGTTAATATTAATTCCTGCCTAAAAGCTTTGTATGGCGTCTTTTTGGTGTGAACTATCCACTCCCAGTACCAAGTTTCTAGTGACGATTGCAATTCGCAAAGATTCTGCCGCATCTCTATAATCAATCTGGCTCCTTCCCAATTATAGGGTTGCGCCAAGCAATCAATCCAGCATTTCAGTATCCATTGATCCTTTTCATCCCAAAACTTCTTCTCCGAACCCTTTGGTCTGGTGTAGGGCGTTGGTCAGCCAAAGCTCGGGGCCCCGATTCCGTCTTTCCAACTCCAACCCAACGGCACACCAAAGGCTACCGGCCAAGAACAGTGATAACAAACACCGCCGCAATATTCACCCCAATGCTGATCTTCAGCCAAACAAAACCATGAACTACCTGCGTTTCTGCATCCAGTGCGGTTCTAGATGTTTCTTATGCTCCAACGGAGCCGGAGGCTTCCTCTTCGAGCTTTCTCCGCTTGATGGTCTCTCGGCCAGCCTGGTTTTGAATGTCTCTGGTGTTGTTGAGCTGCTTATTGTTGACTTTCAGCTGGAGAAGATGTCAGTAAATCGATTTGGGATCCATTTAACTGTGACTTGCCTTGCGCTCAGCAACAGGACCAGCGGCCAGTCTGTGAGTCCATTCGCCCCTCAGAGCAGAATGTAACATGACTTTGTGGTGCTGTTGACGTCATCAGTCAGTTTCCTCTGCGTCTTCTGGATAGTGTACGGCGACGACATGCTGCTATTGTACTCACTTTCATGTTGTAACACATCTGCTCCCAGCGATCAGCAAAGGTTCCGTATGGCTCCCATTTGGGGCAGCTCTCTCCCGTCCAGCGGAGCTTGAGCTCCCACCCTTCTTGGATGTCCATCGCGGAAATCTATTCAAGTTAGCTAATGCCGCCCGCGAGATGTCTTCCGGACTTACCAAGAGCTTCTAGCTCAAGAGTTCTACCTCAACGTTCGTGAGGTTGCAACGAGCAGCTGCGCGAAGGATGTCTGCTGGGCTACTGCCGGGGTCCACATAGACTGAGTCGGCATGGGACAGCCCAGGAATCTTCTTGGGTGCGTCTTGTCCGTGCTTCCGCTTCAACGATGGGCCCGGGTTGTTGTTGTTTTGACCTACAACGTTGCCATCGGCCACGGCCTTGGTATGCTTCGCATCCAACTGCGCCTTCTTGCGGGCTGCGTCGGCTTTCTCCTGAAAGCAGCTCGTATCCACAATCGCGTCGTGCATCTTCTGAACGTACTCTCTGCGTCTGTCCTCGGTAGCGGGCCAACTCGGATCGTCTTCACGACTCGTCGACTCCTGGCGGAAGAAACGCTCATATGCCTTCCCCAAAGCCACCGCCTGATCCGCACCGTGAACGATGCCGCGGTAAGCCAGGGTCAGAGGGGCCTGAAGCTCAGTCTTGAGCAACGGGTCTTGGTGGTCAGTTAGACGGCTGGTCTTGCCAGTGCGCTTGTTTTGTTTGCGACTTTCAGGCTGCTGAGGGCCCGAAGGAGTGGCCGCCTTGATAATATTGTATTGTTCCGTGATCACCCTGACAAAGTGATCCGCAATTTCGGTCGACATCTTGCCAAACCAGATCGCGGCATCCCTACCCACGTGCTTGATGTCCAACTCTGCCTCGTTGTGGAGCAGCATGTCGTAAAACGCCGCGGGAGGGAAAGCTCGAGACCCGTCGTTAAAACGGTACGGGATCACTTTATCTGGGAGCTTGTCAGAGAGGAAGGTCCTTTCCCGTAGGTGCGATGACCACATACCAACGATCGTTCCGATCAGAGACTTCTTGACCTCCAAGGGGGTATCATCGCTGATGAGATGGTCTAGATAGTTGAGGAACGGGTCTTCCTCGCCGGTGACCGCGTCGAAGCTGCGCTCGTTGTCTGCCTCAGGTTCAACGGAGAAGGTGCCCCCAGAGCTACCGACAGACCAGCCGTCGGGGCCAGCAGAGGTCGACAGCAACGCGCCTGAAGCGGGTTCATCGGGGCTCAGAGGCAGCTGGAAGTCTGGGACTCCAAGCGCGTTGTTTTGGTCGCCCGTTGACGCGCTTGCTGCAGTCGCGCAGGCGCCCAGATGGAAGAACAATGATACCTCGTCGGCATCCCAATCCGTCTGCTCACTGTAGACGCGTCAGCTATTGGAGGGCCCGAAGTGTAATGATTGAACTCTCTTACTTGGTTTGCGCTACGTCCAGGAGGATAGAATCAATCTCGGCGACACCAAGACTCGGGAGATCCCACGGCTGTAACCAGTCGAGCTCGGCCTCGTGATCCAGACCCCTCGCAGGAGGGAGGCCGGGGTGTAGGTTGGAGGGCATCTTGCGCTGTCAATTCTCTTTGGCGTTGATGTAATACGAGTCGGTGAGGCTGATCGCAAATGCAAGTCTTCTGGTCAGAACCCGAAAAGGATTCAATGGAGAAGAGAGAGAGAGAAAGTAAGATAAGGTTCGCCAAGGGGTGCGAAGTTGGGAATAGGAGTGGGAAATTTGTGCGGTCAGCGAATTTGGTTGAAGTTGGGAAGGTGGAAGAGGTGCTCAGGAGTGTGTAAGTAGGTACTAAGGTAGTCTGTCAGTCGTTGCTGGGGAGGGGGTGGAGACAATCACGAGTCGGGATGAGGCCTTAGGCACTATGCGATATAAGCGCTGGACGTCGCGCCCTGCCCCCATACCGGGTAAACGAATACACTCACGTGGTTCATATGTGCACCCAGCTCATCGAGGCAGGTTACTGAAGTAGGTAATGTCCTCAAATCGAATAATGTTCGTAAGTCAAGATGCAAAGGCCAGCCCAACCCCTTCTGCTACGTTGCAGGACTCTGAAGATCACTACCGAGATAGCTTCCCCCACGAACAGCGTTGCGCCGCCTTGAGACCATTTCTACAAATCCTCAGAACACCATGTATAAGTAGACACTTGGCCTACCTCGAATGTATCTACGGTAGGCACAGGAGACGCCCCATCAGGGGGTCGATTGGCTTTAAGGGGCCCCTTTTCGTCGCCCGAATCGGACTCTTGGAGGGGCGTCTGTAACTGACGACCCGCACGAAGTCTATGCGCGGAAATTGATCACATCAGAAGAAACCGAGTATATAAGACGTTGATATGTGTGTGGGAGGCAAGAAGAATGACCTGATCAAGGCCATCATCGAATTGGTCACAAGTTCACGGGCCGAATGCCCAAGACGGGCTGACTTCTGTGAATCCTAACCAGAGCTTTACAGCCAAAATACAAGACGATCCATTGCCGAGAGCTGCTGGTAGCGGTAATAAGTAATCAATATTTCCCCGATAAGCAATTAACAAACGTCGAGCATGTCACCGACCAGGCGCGCCCCCTTTTCCAAGCTCGTCCATGGGGACCCAAACAGCGGCTGTCGCGACCGGGCATGTCCGACCTGTCAACTCTTACGCTTAACTCTCTGAGCCGTTGATAAAAAATCTCTTCCATCAAAAGCCGTGTTCGCTTTTCCATGTTTGTCTTGCTTGCCTAAGAGGCTTGCTCTTCGCGTCGAAGCGTCTCGCGACCAACGCGATTCTGTACATCGCGCTTTGCATTGATGGCCTTGTTGCCGAGTTTAAGCTGTTGCCAAAGCGCGGTCAGTATAGATGTTTACCATAAACAAGGCGACCAAATGGCGGAAAATGCCTTACCTTTCTTTCGCCAGTTGGGGCAGCCGTCAATCGATCTCCCCAGTTCTGGCGCAGCAAAGAGTGAACAATCACCTTGTGATGCTGAGAGTCAGATGGGTCAGCAACTACAAATTGGACAAAAGGATTAAGCCAAAAGTCTTACTCGAAGATTTTCGCAGACAGCATCCCAACGAGATGCGAATGATGGGTATCTCTCCCATTTGGGAGTGCCGCTGCTGGCCCAGGTTGGCTTCATAGTCAATCCAGCTTGGACTCTCATGGCCGAACGCTATCAAAGAGAGATCAGTTGAGGCACCAAATACTCCCGAAAGGAAGAATGCAACTTACCATTAGCTCCTAACCAATGATCTCAGCCTCAACGTCCCGCAATTCGTGGTGTACGGCAGCATGGAGAAGCTTAGCAGGACTGCTGCTCGGATCGGCGTAAGTCGTCTCCACCTTGGTCATCGCAGAGGGCTTTTTCGGAAGTTCAGCCTGCCTCTTCCTTTTACGGGACAGCTGAGATTCCAATTTGCTCATTTCGTCCTCGAAGGCTTTGTTTGTGACCTCATAAGCTTCCCAAGCTCGTGCTTTCTGCAGAGCAAGGTCTTTCTCGTGGAAGTTGGATGTATCCAAAATGGCTTCGACTGCCTGCTGAACGTACGCAGAGCTTTTGTCTTCGGTGTCTGGCCAGGTGTGATCATCGGCGGCATCAGGCGCATCTTTTCGAACGTGGCGGTAGTAGGCCTTCTCGACCTCCATGGAGTGCTCGATGCCAGTGATGAGCTGGCGGTAAATGACCGAGCAAGGCTTGTCAAGTTCGGTAGCAATGAATGAGGCTTGGTCTTCAGGAACCTCTCTGACGATTGCTGGAGCTTGACCTGTCATGGCCCTCTTCGCAGGAGGCGCGAGAAACTCTGCAGGCTCGTCGTTGTTCACGCCTGCGGGGTTGATCGTGGTCGAGCCACTCCGAGGGTGTGTATGCTTCTGGGGAGGCTCGGCGTGGCCAATGGATTCGGCAAGCGCACCTGATGTCACAATGGCGTCTCTGGAGCTGACGAGATCCTGAATGACGTTATCCACTGTAGTTGCGGTCGACTGATGGAAGTAGGTCACGCAACGGAATGCGAGCGGCCACGCAAACTCCCGGTTGGGCGCGTTGTATAGCAAGTAGGAGTAAAACTCCATCGGCGGAAAGCTTCGATCACCGTCATGGAGTCAATAGGGAAACACCTTGTCTGGCGATGCGTCAGCGTTGTCATCACAACGAGTACTGCGAAAACAGGCCTACCGCAAAGAACGTCGAGAACACGCTTCTTATCGCTTAGCGGATTGACGGGACACTTCAAGAGCTCCAGATCGTGGATAAAAGCGTTGTTCACGGTATCCTGGAACATCACGTTCGCAGGCAACGCTTCGGCTGCAGTCCCGTTGTAGTACTTTGATCGGGAGAGACGGGGAGCATCTGAGAGAGGATCTTGGTGTCTTGATGGGGAATGAAAGTTGTCCTGGTGTTGTTCGTTAAACGTGAAACCAACGTGTTCACTCAGATCAGCGCTGCCAGCGACGAGACTATCCTATTCCTCGTCGATGAAGTCGCTCCCTCTGGCGAAAGCAGCCCTAGAGTGAAGATTAGATATTTGCGCACTACGAATGATGTCTTTTCGCTCACGAAGTAGTTCTCTCGTTGCTGGATATGGCTGTCTCGTAATACACCTCCGACGCGTTTTCTCGCGCACTTGGGGGCCAAGCCGTGCTAGAGCCCGGGGCTGTCGCGGAGAGATCATCGGAAAGATCGAACATGGTGCGCCAGATTAGAGCAATACAGTCGGTGTTATCAGAGTAGGATTCCTGAAACGGACACTCTTCGGCGCGGCAATCTAGAGGAGATTGAGGATAGAGAAGCTGAGGGAACTGCAATAGGAGCCACCGATAAAGGGGAACGAAGACCTGGCGCAATAGACACTAGGCTGGAATGTGTCCGCCGGAGGCTATGTAGTGAGGATATCGTGATCCTTCAGATGTGTAAAGGAATAGTCCAAGGTTGGTGTTTGGGAACTTGTGGGAGTTGGGAAGGTGGGACTGGTTGCCGGGGTGTTGGGCAAGGAGTCGGGGAGAGTGTGGACACGGCGTGAAGCACTGTGTGAGAAGTCGCTGTGGCGTGGGCGACGCGCCGCCACCCACGGCCAAAGGTTTCGTATGACCCTGAAGCATGCTTTTGACGAAGCTTTCGAGACTGAATCTGAGTGCTCGGTGTCATATTCGTTATCACAGACTACATTTTGTTCCGCCACCATCTGTCGTACACCCCTGAGGGAGCAGGATGTCCACGAGGAGGTTGTATGGCTTGAAAGAGTCTCGTTCGTTAGCCCGAATTTGACGCTTTCGAAAATCAACTGTTTCCAACTCCTGTGTGCGGGAAAGAATTATACATAGAGAACTCGGGTGTGTAGGACCTTTTGCTTTATGCCTTTGAACGAGGAATGATGCTTCACAGCACATCTAACACACGTTTGTTCGAGCAAGGAGATACAACGACTTTGATAGATACGCCCAGCCTGGCTGTTGAGAAGGCTGTTACAAGTAATACATTCCAGTTCAAGCAAAGATATGATACGTTACTCATTTATGTGTCGGTCATGGACTCAGTGGCAACCCACTTTGGATAGTTCTCTACCTCGCGGCCCTCTTCGAGTTAGACAACCCCAACGCCTGATATACCAGGTGGGTAGTTTCATGTTCTGCGTGGCTCTATAATGGAATAATCTACGGATAGCCGACTTCAGGATGTTTTCAATCGACGTTCCTGTGGTATTTCAGGTCGTTTCCACTGGGGGTGTAGCGAAAAGGCCTTACAAATGATTGAAGTGTCCAAACCTACGGGAACACTCCTCCCAAGGCAACCCCGAAGCGAACAATGTAGAAGTCCCGCAATAGACAGTTCATATCAGTTATTCCAGTTCCGAATGTCTCGTCACGTCTTCGCATGACTCCAGCAGCCTCGGACTAAGGTCCCGCACCGGCTTTTTGACGCTTCAGCTCCGCGCGACCGAGCTCATTCTGCAAATCGCGGGTGCTGTTGATGGACTTGTTTCCCAATTTCATCTAAGAGAATTAGATACAGTAGAGTAGGAAAGAGTAATGAAGCACGTACCTTTCGCTCGCCGACGGGGCCAGCTGCAAGTCTGCTCAACCAATCTCCGCGCAAAGCAGAGTGAATGGTCACCTTGTGATGCTTTGCGGACGTCGGCGTTAGCATACGGAGACCAAATGGCATTAGAGCGAGGGAAGGAGGGAAAAGCCAACTTACTCGCATGTTGAAGCAAATTTGATTCCATCGCTCCTCAAAGGTGTCATACCTTTCCCATCCTGGGCAGCCATCTCCACTCCAGCGAAGCCTCAATTCCCATCCATCCTGGCAAGACATCGCGGTACGCTGTCATCCGTTAGCAGAAACGTTTTGCAAACGACGAGGACGTATGTTTACCAAGAGTTTCTAGCTCAGTAGCTCTACCTCAATGTTCTTGATGTCACATCGGGTTACCGTTCGGAGTAGGTGAGTTGGAGTACTTCTCGGATCCGCATATGTAGCATCGAATGTACTAAGCCCTGGGATCTTCTTCGGCATCTCCTGTCCCAGCTTTCGCTTTCGTGAGGAAGCAGCCTGATCACTGGCATCAGCTTCAGCAGCAATGCCTCGCTTGGCCTCCAATTTCGCCAACTTGTCTAAGGCGTCCTTCTTCTCCTGAAAGTCTCCCATGTCGAAAATAGCCTCGCACATCTGCACCACATAGGCCCGACGCTTTTCCTTTGTTGAGGGCCAAGAATAATCCTCGACGTGGGAAGTTGATGTTTGGCGCAAGTGCTGCAAGTATGCCTTGTCCAAAATCGCAGCGTCCTCGAGATCGTCGATTAGTGCGTGGTAACCAATTGTCAAGGGCTTCTCGAGTTCGCTTTTGAGCAGCTGGTTCTGATGGTCAGTGAGACGGGGGGTCTTGGCAGTCTTCCGCGTCTTCTTCTGCAGCCTCGCTGTCTGCTCCTGTTGGCCGGTAGAAACGGCCGAGTGCAGGGATCGGTAGTAGTCAGTGATCGTTGCGGAGTAGTAGTCAGCCTCTTCAGCTGTCAGGTGGCCAAACCAGGCGGCACACTCTGCGCCGAACTTCTTGACTTCGCGGCTGGCCTCGTTGTAAAGGAGGGTTTCATAAAACGCCACGCAGGGGAAAGAACGCGCACCGTCGCCATATCGATATGGGAGGATTTTATCTGTTACACGTCAGATGGCAGGCACTTCACGCTACGATCTCGCGTCGAACATACCCACAATGACGGAGAACATGGCCTTCTTCGTATCGACAGAGGTCTGATTGCTCTGGAGCTGCTCCAAGCGACGAGAAAAAGCATCGAACTCTGCATAACTGGCGTTCTGGTCATCCAGACCCACGGGGTCGCCGTAGAAGTCGACAAGGGGGCTGTTGAGTGACTCTCGGGTAGAAAGCTCTGGCCCTACTTCGATTTGACGAGCTGGTCCCGCATGAGTGAACGGGAAAGAGGATTGGGGGCATAACTGGTCCCTCGCAGGTATGACTGGGACGTCATAAGCTCCCGCACCGTCCATCAGGCGGCGGTTGTCCAAGTCGAATAGCCCATGGAGGTAATTGTCGGCGGGAAAGCCTTCGCCACTGTAGCCTCGTCAGTCGGTTTCGCGTATGCGACTGTGGACGACAACACGTATAAAACTCACAGGTTGGAGACATCGACGCCATGTAGGGTTGCATTTGTCTGATCAGCCTCGTCCGGGCTCGATGAGAACTGAACGGCCAGCGAGGATGTATTCAAGGCTTCGTGGCTGATCTGCCGCGACATCTTGTTCTCGCGGTGTCGCTGGGGCGTGGAGACAGTTATCATGAAGACTTCGGTGTAATCCCTGAAGCTGCTAGGTGTAAAGGTTGACCAAAAGTTTGATTCAAGTCCCCGATGTGGAAGGAAGTTGGGAAGTTGGGAAGGGCGAAGAATGGTTGCCGAGGTTTCCCTGGTCGCGGACGACGTGTGGGTGTAAACACAGTCTCAGGCACTGTGAGAAGCGACAATCGCTGGGTGGCGTAACCACCGCCCAGCCACATCTAATCCTTCCCAATGGTCGTGAAGTATGCTTGCTGAATACATCTCGGTTTCAAGATATCAACCTCGCCGTCTGTACGATCGTTAGGATCAGAATGTGTCTCGTCTTGTCAAGCCAGATCAACTTTAGTGTCATCGAGCCCTCGGCCAGCGAGCACGGGCTCAGTCCAGGGTCTTAGGGAAGTCGCAGTGACATGCCAGATGCATAAGTTCAGGCTCCACTGAGGTCTTTCGGTGATTTTTTGGTGATGGAAAGTCAATAAGAAGTATGTTTGCGAAGTAACCTGCGGCAGAACGATGCCAAAACGCGGTATCCAGATCCATCATCGATTAAGCCGTCCATCAACGGCGGATGTTCCGCGCGAACAAAGTCTTGTAAATAAATCAAAGCCTTTGTTCAACCCTTTTGGAACCTTGCAGCTCGGACGGACTATCCTCGATTTAGAAGAAACAAATTTTGCCGGCTCGTGTAATCTGGCATCTCGACTGGGACGAATCGAAAGTGCCTCGAATGAAGTCGATTGGCCCTCAATATCTTGTCTGGTCGAGTTTTTTTTATTTCATTGTAGGACCTTTCATAGTGGGCTTTATAATACGTTGAAACTCCTGTCCAACATGCCTTTTGTCAATTATAATCGCCTTCAAGCGGCGATTGTCTGCCTTCCACTGCCTTAATCAGGTAGTTAACAGACATAGCAGTTGAGACCAAAGCTGGTAATTAAGTATTGCAAACTTTGAGTCCACCCCAGGGGACACATACGGTCCGTACTTAGGTATCACCAATGCACAAGACCGAGTGAGGTGTTTCTAGGGACAAAGCTTATCAGCGTACGATGTTAGACAGGCGAGAAGTGCGGCGGGAGTACTGCCAACACAGTCGCATTGCAACCACATTTAAAGGGTTCAAATAGCCGGACGGACCGGGGCTTGGCGTCGGTGCCATCTCTACCATCGCATACTTTCTGTTTCTCTTATTGGTTCAACACGTTCTGGTCTTAGTCACCTCTCAGAGGCCTCGCTGCGAACAAAATGTGGCGACGCGACGTGTAGTTAAGTTGGGTAAAAATAACATGAAACCCAAGAGATTTGTATTCCGATACAAACCAAGGTGCATCGCAACCTGGGGTGCCCTCAAAGCATCTTTCCACCAACCAAGCGCCTTTTTTAGTAAACGCGATCAATCTCCCATGGTTTTGTTTTGTTAACTTAATTTCTGTCTGCGACATTCCCATCCTTCGGGGTTCATTTGTTGATGCTTTGCCACTCACGCCCCAAGCGGCTCTCTTCGTCGCGCTTGGCATTGAGGCGGCGGTTGTCGTCTTTAGTCTGTTTGAATTATCAGAATCCTTCCAATCGAGAACGGGGAAAGATTGAAAAAGGCTCATGAACCTACCTTCCTCTCAGCTTTTGGAGCCGCTGTCAAACGGGCTATGTTGTCGGGACGGAGTGCTGAGTGGATTATCAGCTTGTTCGTCTGTGAATGAATGTTGTTAGTCCCATTGACGGTATGGATCCAAGGAATACTGACCTTGAGATCATGGCAGACCTCATCCCATCTCTCCGCAAAGGTGCCAAAGTTCTCCCAGGCAAATGAAGTCTCACCGCCCCATGGCAGCTTCATAGTAAAGCCTCTCTGGTTCTCTTTGGCAGCATACTACCGTGGCGTTAGTAATCGTATCTATGGATCATGTGATCAACTTACAAGAAGCTTCTAGCCCAAGTACGCGACCTCAAAGTCCTTGAGCTCGTGTCGAAGAACTGCCTTCAGCTGCTCTCTGGGTGGCTTCTCTGGGTTTGCCAAGACGGCCTCGACAGGGTTCAGCTTGGGAATCTTCTTTCCCATGGAGTCCGTCTTGAGAGCCGTAGCATCCGCCAGCTTCCGCTTCTTTCGAGGCTCTGTATCTCCGCCTCCGCTGGCATCCTTCTGCTGAGAAGTGAGGGCTTCGATGCGTGCCTTCTTTTGCAGCGCGGCGGTCTTCTCCACATACTCCGTCGTATCGTAGATGGCCATCACTGCCTGCTTAACGTACATCAACTCCTCTTGGGTGGTGATCGGCCAGGTGCCATCTGTTTTCTCGACGTCATTCAGCTTTGCCTTCCGGATATGGGTATTGTAGGCCTTCGATAGCACTTCGAAATCTTCTGCGTTTTTGATGATCTCTCGGTACGTCATGGTAGGAGCCTTGGCCAATTCGGTCGCCAGAACGGGGTGCTGATGATCCATAGCCAGAGAAGACTTGGTGCTTCTGGCCCGCTTCGGCCCGGCTACTTTCTGAGGTTGCTTCCCAGGGAGATTGATCTTACCATTCATGTCTTGGCGAGCGCGTAGAATTTGGTCCACGCAGTAATCCGCTTGCTCGATTGTCAGATTGTGAAACCACGCGGCGCAACGCGTAGCGAGGGGAGCAACTCTGGATCGATCTGCGTCATTCTGGCACAGGAGGTCGTAAAACAAGACCGGGGGGAAGAGACGCGGGTCTTCCTGAGCACGATAGGGCAGGACCTTGTCTGCGGTGAAGCGATCAGCGGGAGTTCTGTATGGTTTTCGCGAGATGGGACTGAATAACTACCACAGATGACGCCAAAGATGTGTTCTTTGGTCTGCTGAGCTGTATCCTCCCGGAACAAGCTGTGATATTCGGTATCAAAGATCGCCACCGCTTCAATGGTAACATCATCCACATCTGTCGACGGCAGCATAGAGCTCCCAGGCATTCCTGGGGTCTGCCACTGCTTGGGGATGGGATTCGGAAAGTGATCGCAGGTCGAGAGATCCAGCTGATCCTCGCTCTGCATATTTCTGCTGGTCCAGTTGCTTCGAAGCGGAACGGGTATTGTCAATAAAGGCTCCTGATAAACGTGGCGCACCCTGACACATACTCGTTAATTACGCCCCTATTTGCCATCTGCGAAAGAGTGTGTGTGTGTGTGTGTATTTATTTAACGTCTGTGGTGCCTTGGAGCTGAGTAAAAGACGCTCCGGTGTTTAATTATTATAAGTATATATATATAGTTAAGTTAAGTAGAAGAATAAATAAAAAGAGAAATTCTAAGAAAACTAAATCCTAAATTATTATCCGTGTACTATATAGTGTATTTTAATAATAGATCTATAAGATATTAATATATTAATTATTTTCAGGCTATAGTATATTAAACGCTCCTAAAGCGACGGTCTTAGTACCTTATATATTATATAGAGTAGGTAGGGGACGCCCTCCTATACTATATATAATATACGGGGAAGAAATGTTTAGTATTAACGCAATTATACCCTATTTACTCTAGCCTACCGGGGCGCTGGGTATGTTTGTAAGATTAACACTTTCAGCCTTAAGTAAATCTGCGAAAGCGTGGCATCGTGAGTTCAAAAGTCGAACTCATCGGCTGTCAGCTCCTCCGGCGGTATCTCGCAAGGTAATGGCGCTGAATCTGGCGACAGCGCCGACGACGCGTAGACGGACATTATCGTTGGTATTGATGGCAAGAGCAAGCAGACGGTAAGGAAGTTGAAGGTAAAGGGAGGGCTCTTCTAGATGAAATAGGAATGGGTTTTTGCGCAGATAAGATTGCGTTAAGTCGTCTTGCAGAGCAACTGGTGTGACTAAAGGAGAAAAGTTGGAAGGAGGTTGACAAAAAGGAGGTGGGTGGGAGGCGAGGTTGTCGAGGAGACCACGTGTGGCTGGTAGGGTATGGGCAAGATGGGTGAGGCATCAATACCTGTGGCCTGAGCCCGACAATACGAGGGCGTCTTCAGGCATACTCTTCAGTAGTCGGTTCGTACCTTACTCTCGACTTTATGGATCATTTCAACATTTCCTCTTAGCTTGATGTTCGATTGCGCCACTCCAATGGCAAGTCCTTGAGATCACTCTCGTGAGGGATGGGTGCTGGGCCTAGTCAGAGGGCAGACCACGCGTCATCATACTTGGGCTTTCGTGCGCTAGGAGTGAGACAGTCGCTTTTCGAGGATTGATTGCGCTTGAAGAATCCATGGCTGTAGAGAGAATAGTCCACGAACACTGCTTTTGAGTGGTTAGGGTCTAGTAGATCAAAGAGGCTTCCATGTTCATTCTCAATTATTTTCGAGCCCGTGCTACCCTTTCATGTAGAAGCATAAACGTCAAGTCGCAAAGCTATGCTGTGTCACTCCCAAAAATGATATCTCCCTCGCTCAGTGTGCAGGGAAAGGGGCCGTGGCATCCTTGATACGGTGCTCAAGGCAAACGGCGGTAGAAATACATCGACCAGCACCTTCTTTTACTCCAACATGCGCACAATCCAAGACATCCTTTTGCCATAATATCTC
Source organism: Colletotrichum cordylinicola (assembly GCA_027406065.1). Taxonomy (NCBI): domain Eukaryota; kingdom Fungi; phylum Ascomycota; class Sordariomycetes; order Glomerellales; family Glomerellaceae; genus Colletotrichum; species Colletotrichum cordylinicola. The sequence continues at coordinate 573,330 of JANVYD010000011.1, read as the reverse complement.
TTGTCTATTCAGCTTCCGTGATCGTTGCGTCTTGCTGGGCCTGGCTGAGGACATGTCGTCCGACCCAACTTTCTCTGTCGCGCTTCGCATTTAACACTCGGTTTCCTTGCTTCGTCTGTCAAAGTAAGTGAGCTGTTAGTTTACCAACTGAAAAGACATTCGATCCAATGTGGATCTTCTCAAACGTACCTTCAGCTCTGCCGCCGGAGTAGAGGTACTGCGCGCATGCCAGGCGGCTTGAAGGGTAGAATTGACAAGCTGCTTGCTTGTCTGTTCGGCACAGTCAGTCAAATCTTCGCAATATGAAGTCAACAGCTCAGAGGCCTTCGAAGGACTTACCCGGAAGTTCAGGCAGATCTGGTTCCATCGCTGAGCAAAGGTTGTGTATCTCTCCAAAGTCCTGGCCGCAGCTTGGGCTTTTCATGGTGTATCCCTTCTGGTTTTCTTTCGCCGAAAGCTGATGTGCTGGAGATTAGCAATTGTACGCACACCTGGGCAACCGTTCCTGCTTACAAGATGCTCCTAGCAAATCATCTCAACGTCGATATCCTTGAGCTCGTGACGAATCACGGCCTGCAATTGGGCCCGAGGTGAACTGTTCGGGTCCGCAAGGATAGTATCAGTAGGGTTCAGCTTCGTCTGCTTCATCTTGCTGGGAGCCTCAATGCCGATCTTGCGCTTTGTGTTGGGTGCTTTGCTGGTTGCGTCGTTGATGCGGTTCTTCTTTTCAAGCGCTGCGGTCTTCTCGATGAAGCTCGATGTGTCAAAGATCGCCTCCACCGCTTGCTTGATGTACTTGCAGTTGCTGGCTTCCGTGGAGGGCCACGTTGGATCACTCTGCTCCACGTCATTCGCCTCCTCGTGCCTGACATGTCTGATGTACTCCTCCTTGAGTCGAGCGAATTCGTCTTTGCTTCCAATGATCTTTCGATATGTCATTGAGGGCACCTTAGCGAGCTCAGCCGCTATCATGGGATCCTGACCCTGGTGAGCTGCCATTCCAGGCATCTTTCTCTTGCGAGATGACTTGGTCTTCCGAAGCGGCTCAGATGCCTCAGTGGGTGGCTGGGACGACGTAGGGTGTCTCTTGAGAAGATCCTCGACCTCAGCAATCCTGACGTCGGCTTGCTGGACTGTCTGACTCAGAAACCATTTGGCGCATCGAATTGCGATTGGAATAATCTCATCTCGATCCGCCTCGTTCTGCAGTAGCAGTTCGTAGAAGGACACAGGCGGGAACAAACGCCACCCATCCCGAGCACGGTACGGAATGACCTTCTCTGTGCGCAATAATCAGTCATACGTCGCCAAGGTGCCTGGAATTCTACTTACCGGATATGACTCGAAGCAATTGATCTTTGGATGCACCTGAGATCTCGTTGGCCAAGAGGGCTTCGTACTCTGTAGCGAAGACTCCGACGTCGTCGTCGATAGGCGGCATTGGCAGCTGTTCAGGCTGGCCCATCCATTGAGGCATCCCTGTTGTGTAGGGAAGCTGTACGAGATTAGCAGTACTGTAGATACGATGACCACTCTGACTTTGTTGGGCGTCGTAGTAGTATTGAGTCGGTAGATATGAACTCTGCGACTCCTCTCCGTGATAGGGCAGCTGGGAGCCGTGTAATTGCGACTGTGTTAGGCCGACCAAAGACACGTTTGGCGACGAGGAGGGAGTCCGAGCACCTTTCTCGTTTTCCATGTTGAGTCCGAGTCGCGACGGACGTGGAAGTCGCGAAGAAAAAGGGGCTAAGTGGTGCAAGTGTGGCACGATAAAGGGGAATTCGACCTCTCAGTCTGCGGATAAGATCAGGAGGTTTTAGAAAAGGTGGGAGTAATCGATACCAGAATCGTCGACGAAATCAAAAGTTGGAGGGAAGAAGTCCTGTGTTGGATGTAGCTGGATCGATGGTGAGGTTGCTCAGGGGGCGAAGCGGGACTAGGAAGGGTGGGTCGGGAAGACGCGTGAGGCATCAACTCCTCTGGCCTCAGCCCGACGGGCGCGATAACGCCCCCAGGCAGACTTCTCAAACCTTGATTCACACGTTTCTTGCGGTACAATTCATACTTGCTGTTACATTACTCGTGTCTGTTGAATCTGTCGCTTCGGTGACGACCAGAGATTGATGGTCCATATCTACACGTCCAAATGGAATGGATTATCAGACTCGTCTTGTGGGCTTATAAAATATGTTCAACTTCCAGTAAATTGTTTCAATATGCAGATTCCTGAGGTTAGTACCAAGCTCAGCAGCAAAGATTGCCGCGCCGTCGTTCGCGCGCGCGTTTTGTTGGGGAGCATTCGAAGGGCTGTTGCTGCAGGAGGACCGGCGTCTGCTGGTGCATATAATTCTACGCTATGAACGAATCTGCAGGGATCATTAATGTTGGAGAGATGTTCCTGTCCTATTCGGCCACTTCCTAGTATGACTGGTCTGGTTGGATCTGGTCTTGTTCAAACGAAGTATGGGGGTCCATGCGGAGGTCAGCGCTGTCGGCCGAAATACAGTTCGCAGGGCCATTGCCAGCGAAGAGGCTGAATATACCTCTCATCTTCGTGTGTTTTCTTCCGTCCCTGACTAACTTTGGTGCTCGATAATAGGACCGTTAAGATGATACTCCTGGCCGGTCGGGTAGGCATCTCGCTCTGACATGTATCCGAGGGGTTGAGAATTGCTCTCCGCGCATTGCGCAACGTCTTGCGGTCCAGGCCAGACGATCTGACTCGTCCCTAACATTAGCGTGTTTTCCATTGCTACGACCGTCAGTGTCTATCTGGCGATGACGCGCGGATCAAAGTCGAATAGCGGGTAGTAGAGAAGATCGAAAGCGAAAGAATTGAGTATTCTATGTTGAGAGGAATGCGTTCGGGGCTTTGGCCAAAGAGAAAGATCAAGATACTTGGGCAGGGCAGTCAGTTGGGAAAGTTGTTGCTTCGGGTTAAAAAAAAAAACGGTTGGTCGCGAAGAAGGAGGACTGTGGTTGAACAACGCTTGAAGAGTTCGAAAAGGGGGCCTGAGGGGCCCGGTGAGGCACCAACCTGCATCGCCTCACTTCCACGCAACTGGACGTCAGGTGCCAGAAGGCCCTGCGACCATCCAAGAGTACAGCTTTTTAGACGCAATGCAGGTCAGAATTTCACCGATTTAAAGTCTTTCGGCCTCTTGGCGACCACAAATGTATGCGCCCATCTCTGTTGACTAAATGCATTTCAAAGAGGCGTCTAATTATTAATTTACACAATTCTTCATACTTCGAATGTGCATCAGGCAGTGTCTTTATTTGACGACGACTCAAAGTGATTAATAAATCTTCGTCGGATTAAATATAGGTAGGTTTCCCAAATCCATATGGACGACTCGCTTCCAAGGCCCGAACCTGCCGTTCGCCTTCTTCTGCTCATCCCGACCATTCCCGACTATTTTAAGAAGACCGGCAATTGCTCAACTTGTCAAATCTTGCCTAGTCTTGTGTTGCAATCAGAAAGCGTAGGAAAAAGATCTAAACTGCGGCTAGGATCGTGGGTTACGCGATACCGAAGCCGTAACGCGGCGGCACCCACGCCCTTGGAAGCTCGCGGGCAACGGAGATCAATGGCCTCAAAGATGGCGACTGCATAACATGTGGCTTTTGTTGGTATTTTGGCATAAATATCGATATTGAGCTGCCGTTCAACCCGTCAAAATGATCATCCGCGGGATGTTCCGAGTCATTTCCAGTCGTTAATACTGCTCGGGTGTTTTTATCGGCTCTGAACTTGAAACCAACTGAGCTGTTCTGGGCCCTAGCCGAATCGCTTTGTAGAGACTTCGAAAAACAAGAGACAGTCGAACTTGCGGTCCTCGACGCCTTTGTTCCAAGCCGGGAGGCACTTGGTTTCCGGCCCGGGTTGAATTCGGCGGTATCTTGTCTCTCTCCGTCTGATTGTGACTTGATAGCACCGAGAGTGTCTTAAGACCGCACAACTCTTAATGCGGGGGTCGAGCGCCGCCTCCGCCTCCACAGTGCCCACGTACGAGGGGAGGTTCCGTGTCTCGATCCACGGGTCATAGGTGCCCTGCGTCTGCAGAATCTTCCAGTAGACCTTTTCGGATTGCCCGAGGCGCTACAAGCGGCCAATAACCTAGCATTGCAGGCCGAAGTTGGGGCAGTTCTCCAAAATCACGCCGTGTTGGCACGCGTTGTGATAATTACCCCAAAAGCTGCTAGCAGGGACGACGTGACCATAGGTAACCTTGACGTCCGACTCCCGATCGTTGAACTCAGCGATCATTTTATCCCTCTCGGTTTGTTTGTGGCTAGATCGCATAAACAGGGTCTTCATCCCGCATAACTCGAGGAGAGCAGTTAATACCCTGTATATACAGCCTCTGGCCACTTACTGTGATTTTTACTTGGAACCTGTACTGCAACAACCTCTAACTTACCCCGTCAGCAAACAACCTACAGGTCACGTGATTTCAGCTTTAGTCCCTTCCCCCCTAACGCGCGCGCTTATATACGCTAACTAATAAATAATCTTATTATTTTTAACGTTACTTCGATAATAACTTTATAACTTTAACTTAGTTTAATTACTATAAAAGCAAACTCTTTTTAACTTTTTAACCTATTTTTTAACCCTTATATATACCTTTTATTATTAGACTTAGCTATTTTCTCTGCTACTTATGCTTTCTATAGTTACTAATAACACCTCTAATATTATTAAGCCTAGTTAACTTATTAGCTAGCCTACCCTACTAAAGATATTATTAAAGTAAGTATAATAGCTAGGATTAGTAGTAAATATAGCTACCTATTATAACCTGTTCATAAGGATAACAGCTAAACAACCTACTTAGGCGTCAAACAGCTGTAACAGGATATTTATACTATAGGATCATAGGAATAATAGAAACTCGTTTAGAAACAGAAGAACTATAATATAAGTCATATAATAATAAAATAATAATTATATTAGATTAGTATAATCTAATATAACTTAGAAACTAAATAATTATTCTAAATTAGAATAATCTAGTTTAATTTAAAATATAAAAGAATATATTTAGAATTAGACTTATATATAGTATAACTTAAGCTTAGCTTAAAGTTAGACTTCTATAACTCTTTAGTAATTAACTTTATATTTATCCCTAAAATACTTTTAGCTTATTTTTACTATAAATACTTATTAAGTCTAAGATTAATTACTTTAGCTTCTAACTACTAATTTATAACATAGCTTATAACTTATAACTTAGACTTATAATATAAATATACTATTTACTAGTATTAATCTTTAACTTCTATTAGTAGACCTTACTATTAGATAGCTAACTATAACACTTTAATTACTTCTATTTAGTAAGTTAACTATTAAAGTTACTAATAGTATAGATAATATATTAACTAATAATAATACCTAGTATATACCTATAACTCTAAGCACTCCTATAGCTAAGCTTACTATTATTATACTAACCTAACTAGTTATTATACCTTTTATAAACTAATAACTATTTAATATACTTAACTAACTTTAAGAAGAGAATATTTATATCACAAAGCGTAGCACTCGCCGCTAAGTAGCACCACCCCAGCAAGAGGCCAGGGAAACCCCAGCTGTTTCAGAGAGAGGGGCCTACTTTTAGCTACCATTTAGCTGCTAAAAAGCAAGCTAAAATTCAATCCTTATTCAATATTACCCCTAACTGCGTTATTATCTTAATCCTAACTGCTATCCTATAATAATTCTAAATCTTCTTCTTCAGTTACTATTAAGATAATAATATAATACGTTAACAATCAGATACCTATTAGTGAGAAATTAGCTATAAATAATACTACCCCTCTAAGACTATTAAATAATAAGCTAGAAGTTCTAAATTAAGCCTCTAAAAAGTCTAATCTATTAAATCCTAATAATAAAACTATAAATATAAATTCAGCTTTATACTATTAAATTAGCAAATTAGAAATATAAATAGAAATTAAACGCTATATTACTATAAAAGTAGCTAAAGTAGTAGAGAAATATTAATCTTCTTATAGTAACTCCTCAGATAACAGCTTTAAGCTGAAAATTAAGAATATTACTAAGCTTAATAATAAGTATATATTTTATTACTAAGATAATTAGATTACTAATTTATATTAAATATATTTAGATACTTCTAAGAAGTTTAAAAAAAACTAGAAATAGATTATCTATACTTTAAAATATATAGATATAAATTACTATACTTAATAAGATTAGTTTATTACTAATTTCCTATTAGAATATACTAGAAACAGTAAGAATTATCCTAAGTTTTTAGAATAAACTAAATACCTTTTAAAAGATATAGTTTTCTATAAGCTAAAGATTATATAAGATATTATTAACACTAAATAGAAGGAGAATTAAAACCCTATTAATTTTAATAATTATCTTTAATTATTAAAATATAAGTTCATACTTTAACTAGAAAAAGAGCAAATATATTTATATTATACTAAACTTCTTAAAAAACTCCAGAGTAATATAAAAAAAACCTCTACTACTCTACTAATTACTTATACTAAAATAGTTACTTTAGCTAACTAAATATAATAAGCTATAGAGAAAAAGAGAAAATATAAAAGTAAATCTTAAAATTATTATAAATCCTCTATAAAACGCTATTATTCAGATAGCTAATTATATAATTAGAATAAATCCTTAACCTCTTTAACTTAGCCTAAAACTAGAAATAAAATTAGTAAAAATAGTCAGCCCTTTAAATATTATACTTATAGAAGCTTAAACTATTTATCTCTAAAATATCCTAAAAAAGAGAAGAAATCAGAGGAGAAAAATAAGAGATCTTCTTCAGTTTAATCTATAAAAAACCCTTCTACTTCTAGGTTAAAAAAAGTTAAAACCCCAAAATAAATCCCTATACTTCTCTTTAGCCACTATTAAAAACTACCTATTATTTCTATATCCTAATCTAAATAAAAAGGTATTAAAAGTTATTATAAACATTTACAGATTTAGATACTACTACTAAATATAATCTTATTTTATTTAAATTTATAAAATCTTATAAGTTAAATTAAATAAAAGTTTCTACTCCCCTATTAAAAGCAGTAAATCACCTTTAAATCCCTACTTATAAAGTATATTAAGTTCCTCTTACTATTACTAATTCTCAAAAAGCTACTTACACTTTTATATAACCCTATATAGTAATTAATAGAAACCTCTATTTAGAAAGTAATCTTATTCTTCTTTTAATAACTATAATAAGTAATCTAAATATCTACCTAAAAAGTACTAAACACTATTAATAATTTTAAACTCTCTTATAAAAAACCTAAAAAGTTCTATAGAGGTTTTAATTTACTAAGAAAGCTTAATCTACTATATATATATATATAGTAATCACCTTACTAAAGCCTATTCCTCTTCTAAATAAAGAAGATAAAAAGAAAAAGAAACCCTCTCTTAAAGTTTTTATTCCCCCTAAGTTATTATCTACTACTAATATCTTAAAGTCATTAAAAGCAACTATTCTTTCTTCTTAAAGAGCATATAATTATAAAATCAATATTATAGAAAGAAAAAAGCCTCCTTAAGAGCTAATTTACCCCCTTTCCCCTAAAGAATTAAAGACGCTAAAAATATATATTAATAAGAATCTATAAAGTAGCTACATCTATCTATCACAGAGCCCTACTAGCTCTCTAGTAATTTTCATCCCTAAAAAAAATAGAAATTTATAGTTATATATTAATTATTAAAATCTTAATAAGGTTATAATAAAGAATTATTACCCTTTACTTCTAATTTCAGAGATCTTTAATTATATTACTAATACTTAATAGTTCTCTAAAATCAATATAAAAGAAGTATATTATTAAATTTATATCACTAAAGAGTATAAATAGAAGATAGCTTTTTATACCTAATATAAGTTATATAAATATTTAGTTATACTTTTTAGCCTAACTAATACTTTAGTAACTTTTCAGAATTATATTAACTCTATATTTAAAGGAATTACTAACGTTTTCTATATTATATATTTAGATAATATCCTTATCTTTTCTAAGGATTAAGAAACACACACCTAATATATTCTCTAAGTATTAAATCAAATATAGAAAGCTTAGCTTTATACTAACCTTTCTAAATATTTATTTTACTAAAAAAATATAAATTTCCTAGGATTTATCTTATCTCTTAAAGAAGTCTCTATAGCTCCTAGCTAGATAGAAGCTATTACTTTATAGCTAATTCCTAAAACTTATTATAATATTTAAGTCTTCTTAGAATTCTACAACTTTTACTACTAGTTTATCCTAAAATACTCTCATATTACTAAACTATTAACAAAACTATTAAAAGGTAGTAAAGAAGGTTAAAAACCTAATCCTATAAAATTTAGCTAAATAGAACTAATTATATTTTAATCCCTCTATCTTACTTTCTAATATACTCTAGTTCTATAGCATTTTAATAATAAAAAGCTTATTAGAATTAAGATAGATATATTATAATTTACTGCTTCTAGTATTTTATCCTAAAAATATAAAGATAGCTATTAGTATTCTATAGTATTTTAATCCTAAAAGTTTAAAAGAGCTAAGCTAAATTAGCATATACTAGACCAAAAGATATAAACTATTATTAAGTTTTTTAAAACCTAGTAATACTATATAAAAAGATCAAAATATCCTATAGAAGTTCTAACTAATCACTAAAACTTAAGCTCTTTTATATCTCAAACCCATATTACAGAGAGATAAGCTTAATAATACATTTATTTAGCACCTTATAACTTTATTATTTAATATTAATAAAATAAAAATAACCTTACTAATAAGCTATCTAAACGCCCAGATTATTATAATAAAAAGGTCCTAAATCTAAACCTTTTATTAAATATAACTAAAAAAGTTAAACTATTATAAAAATTCTAACTAGACTAAACTAAAGTTAAAGGTATATAATAAGTTTAAGCAGTAACCTAAATAAAAGCCTAATATATTACTAAGGATAAATAAGTCTATAACTTTAAAATAACTTTAAGTTTAGAAAAATTAATTTATAACTTATAAGCTACTAATTCCTAATACTAAAAGTAACACCTCTAATTATCTAGAGAAAATCCACCTTAACACTAAAGTTTTAATACTAACCTACTAAAATATAAAAGTTAAGTATTTATCCTAAATAAAATATTAATTTATATAGAAATCCTATCCCTTTACTATAATAATCTACTAGCAGAATATTTTAATAGAGATAAAACAATTAAGCTTATCTAAAGAAAGTTTTAGTAGATAAATCTCAACTAAAACGTTAAGGAATATATTAATAGCTATAAAGTATATAATATAACTAAAACCAAACAGTATCAGCCTTATAGCTAATTATAACTATTACTATTACCCTAAAAACCTTTTAAGGAGATCTTAATAGATATAATTACTAAACTCCTATAACTATAAAATAGCTAAAAATTATATAACTCTATCTTAGTAATTATAAACTAATTCACTAAGTTTTACTTATTCTTTACTATTAGCATAATAATAACTATAACAAAACTAGCTAAACTCTTCTTTAAAAAAGTAGAATTACTCTATAAATCTCTAAAAAGTATTATCAGTAATAGAAAACCTCTATTTACAAACTAAATTTAAATAGATTTTTACTATTATAGTAAAATAAAATAAAAGCTTTCTATAGCTTTTTATCTATAAACAGATAGTTAAACTAAAGCAATAAATAAAACTTTAGAATAATATTTATATTATTTTATAAATAAATCTCAATCTAATTAGATTAAGTTGCTCCTAACTGCAATATTTGCTTATAATAATACAAAGAACTTAACTACTAGAGAAGCATTTATAAAAATATTCTTTAGTTATTATCTAAAGTTTTAATAAGATCTTAAGAATAAAATCCTAAAGGGAGAGATATAAAAAGTAAGAAACTATTTATAAAAACTAAATAAACTCTAAAATAAAATATAAAAGTTATAATAAAAGTTAGTTAAATCTTATTAGAAAGAATATAATAGATACTATAAACCCTAGGAGTTTAATTAAGAATAGTTAATTCTACTCTTTTTAAAAAACTTATACTTTAAAATAGGAGAAAAAAAGTTATCTCTATACTTTATTAAGCCTTTTTAAATCCTAAATTAAGTTAAGAAATAGGTATATTACTTAGCTTTTTCTAATAAATATTTATAACTATATAACATTTTTCTAATTAGCTTTCTAGAACCCTAAAAAAGTAATAAGAGAAATAATTCCCTATTTATTCTAAACCTTAAAGATAATAATATCTAATAGGAAATAGATTAAGTAGTAAGCTATTATAATACAGAAAATAGATATTTCTACTTAATTAAATAGACTAAATAGCTATCTAAATATAATTCCTAAATTAGTAAAGATAATATAAGTAATACTTAAAAAGCGCTATAATAATATAAAAAAATATAAAAGAAGCTAAAATTATAAAATAAAAACTAAGAAGAGAAAATAATTACTACTAAACTAGAGTTAAAGTTAGTTAAAAGAATAATAAAAAAGTTATAAACTTACTACCTTCCTTCTACCCTAGAGGACTAAAAGCATAGATAACTCTTTTAAATAGATTAAAGTTATAAAAAAGGACTAAAAAATAAGCTAAACCTATTTAAAAAGTAAGAACTAAAAACTAAGAATCTCTAACTACTTACTAAGTAGGAGTGAAAACAGAAAGCAGAAGAGGACTACCTAAAAAGGCTTTATAGCTATTAAGGATTTACTTTAAAAACTCTATAATATATAAGTTAGCTATTATATTAGGTATATATTTATAAAAAGCATAATAAAAACCTATATATATAACCTAGCACTTAAAAATATTCTAAGTAATATAGCTAGTATTACTAATAATTAAGTAGAAGTTTATATAGCACTTCTTAAAATTTATTAGCCTTAATCCCTAAAAGGGTTTTAGCTAATTTATAAGGAATTACTAGGACTTATTATATCTCTTATAAGCGTATAGGAATAAGGACCTTAGATAGATATAAAATAATAATAAGTAGAGTAGTAGTAATTATTAAAAAATAAGGTATATTCTCTCTAGAAGTATTATATATTAGTTAGTAAATAAGTTCTAAAATATCTATAAAAAGAGGCTATACTTTAGGAATCTTTTTAGATACTAAAAATAAGAACTCTTAATAATAAGCAATATTAAGCGTGGAAAATATATCTTAGAGTTTTTTAATTAGGTTATATAATATAACTTTAATATCTCTAAATTCCTCTAAATAAATAAATTTATAAAGTCTTTTAGTAATATAAACTATATCTTAGTAATCCCCTAGGATAGTAGGAGTATATTTTAAGTTAACTTATTAGCTAATTCCCTAGAAAATATAAAGAATAAATAGGCTTACTAAGGTATAAAGAGCACTATATAAGTAGTATTGTATGTATTATATATTGCTATCTAGGGTATAGCAATACTAGATAATTAGAGGCTTATTATTTAGAGTTATACCCTCTTTCTAAGCCTTTATAGTAGTATAGATATAATATAAGTAGGGCTAAACACTAAAATAAGTATTATACTTAAGCTTATTAGGGATCTACTTAGGTTTCTCAGGCTTAGAGCTACTATTCTCAGAAGGATTTCTAGCTAAATTATTAGAATAGTAGGAGCTAATAGACTAATTATTATTAATATTATCTTAAGGAGTAGTATTATTATTTTAAAGAGTAGAGCTATTACTATTTTTAGAAGAATTATTAGAAGAACTACCCCTATTTAAATTATTATTAGCTAGAGTAAAGTTACTAATAGGGATATCTTATAGTTTAAAAGTAGAAGTATTACTATCCTTAAAAGCTTTCTACTAAAAATAAATTAGAAAAGCTATAAAACCCTTAAGAAAAGTATTATACTATATACTTATTAAACTTTTACTTAGTAGTAGTTTTATTATCTTCTTAATTACTAATTAGATTATTATCCTAAGTAGCTTATTTCCTAGTTAATAACTTACTAAAAACCGAAGAATAATTAATTTATATTAAACTTCTAAAGAAGTTTCTAAAAGTCCTTTAGATCCTTATTATATTAGGGATTAAGAGAGTTATTAGTAAAGTTAAAGCTATAGTTTAGTAAATAGTTATTAATAATAGGGGGAATTTTAGGATGTAGAGAAGGAATATAGTTATAATTATCTATATCTATAGGACTTATAGGTTCCTTAGGGGTAACTATTTTGTATTAGTATTATTAGTAAGGGAAAAAGGACTAAATTATTATATATACTTTATTTAGAGCTTATTTAATTAGGTTAATAAGGGTTTTAATACTAAATTAGTTGTAGTTTGCTATACTTTCGATTGAGGGAAGAGGTTAATTAATAAGTATATAGGTGTGACGTAAAACTTAATCTATCTCTGCTGTAGGAACTAGACTATAAGGGCTAATGCGATAATGTAAACATAGCAAAGGGCTTGTATTTAGTAAATAGGCATTAATTTGCTCTATAAAGCGTTAGTATTAGTAAGTAATTAGGGTAAGTATTATTAGATTATTAGAAATAACTAGGGTTTAATAGATAGTATTAGTGTTAATAGTAAATTATAAATCTATTATAAATAAAAAGCAGAAGAATAGCTATAAATTTTTTAAAAAGAAAAAATCTACTAAGTATAGTAAATAAAACGTATAAATTAAAGTTAGTATAGCTTTAATTTTTCTAATTAGATAGTTAGTAAGTAAAGTAGATAGGGTAACTACTTACTTTGCAAAAGGATATTAAACCTATTAGGATTAGTTATATTTTATTTTAAAACTGAGGATAGTTTTCTAGAAAGGGAATAGTTATTATAAGGTATAATATTTACTACTAAGTAGCGCTGCCCTAGTAAGAAGCTAGGGAAACCCTAGCTATTTTAAGGAGAGGGGCCTACTTTTAGCTACTATTTAGCTACTAAAAAGCAGGCTAAGATTCAGTCCTTATTCAATATTACCCCTAACTGCGTTATTATCTTAATTCTAACTGCTATCCTGTGATAATTTAACTTTATACCTAGCTAAACGCTAGCTAAGTATTTATAACCCCCTAAGCTAAATACTTAGAGCTAGAACTATTTAATAGCACTACTAAACTCTTCTAAGGATTTCTTATTAGAACTTATACTTACTTATGCTATTATAGTAACTTATTCCCTATTAAAGTAGATAAGGTCTACTATATAGCTTTATTTTTTAAGAAGGATACCCTTACTTAGTTTAAGCTTACTATATATAACTACTTTAAAAACACCTATAATAATTAGAAAGAAGATACCTAAACTATCTTTAAAAAATATAATAAATTTAAGAAGTAACTTAAGAATACTTTTAGGAACTTTAATAAAAAATATATTACTAAGTATAAATTTATAAGCCTTACTTAGAAAAGCTTTACTAGTAAATATACTTCTAAGTTCTATTAAATTATATTTAAACTAGAATAGGGTAATAAAGCTTTTATTACTAAGTTCTACTAGGGATTTTAGAAAGATATAAAGGATAAACTTATATAAAATAATTAGCTAGAAAAACTTTATATCTTTATTAATATAGCTATTAAAATTAATAACTAACTTTATAAATAATACTTTAAATAAAAAGGATAATAACTCTAGACCTCTAGAAAAATAAATATTTCTAAGATGTATATATAGAAACCCTAGTATTAGGGATAATAAGGATGTAGTACTATATTTAGCTACTATAGTAGACCTATAAACCTTAGTATAGCTACTAAGAGTAATAATAAGAAACCCTAAAACTCTAAATATTATAACTATAAGAAGATAGAATATATTACTAAGAACTATAAATAACTTAAGAAACTTAACTAGAAGCTAATACTAAAGTAAAATAAGCAGGTTAGTATAGCTACTAAAACACCCTATATATCTTTATTATAGCTAGTATACTATAATAATAAGTACCCTATATATAATAGTAATAAAGAAGCCTCAAAACACTACTTCTAGGCTAAGACCCTTGCTATAGCTTCTTAAGCTAATAGTAAACTAGCTAGAAAAGTAACTAAATAACTTAATAAGATATTCTAAATATAATAGCTTAAACCTACTTATATACTAAACCTGCAAACTACTAATATATAGAGATAGACCCCCTATAACTATCTTATAAAAAAATAAGAATTAGAAGCTAATAATAAATAAAGGCTTATATACTTATAAAGAGTTAAAGCTATATACCTAGTATAGATCTAATAAGAACTTTATAACCCCCTATAGTAATAATAACTTAGTACTATAATATTATATATAAAATAATATAAACATATATATAGAAACCCTACTAGAATTAAATAAATTAATTAAGAAATCAAAGAATAGATTAAAAAAGAATCTAATAAGAAACCTAAACACTAATATAATCCCCTAGAAGAATAGCAACTATTTAATATAACTAGTAATTAGAATTTTAATAAACTAAAATCTAGTTTTAACTTATATAAGATCTCCTATAATTCTAACTTTTATACTAATATTACTAACTAGAACGTATAATATTATAATAAACTAATCCTAGAAGTAGATAATATTAGCTTTAAAGAAGAATTAGATAATAAAAGAGAAACTTAATAGCTTATCTATTATTAAGAAATTAATATAAGCTATAATAATTAATAATACTACTTTTATAGTATATTAGTAAACTAGAAAGATAGAAATTATACTCTAAAGCTCTATATAGAAAACTATCTTATACTTAAGTATAACTATTATAACTACTAAAATCTCTTCTAGCTATAATACTTCTTTAATAAATATAAAGAACACCTTAGTAATAAATATAAATACTAATTCTACCCTAGAAAATATAATAAGAACCCTATTTAAAATATCTATACTATATCTATTATAATTAGATAGACTTTAACTACTTTTAATAATAATATAGTAACTTTTAGCCTAAATATATAATACCTTATAAAGTACTAATATAATAATATTATAAAGTAAAAAGAATACTAAATAGATAAATACTTTATATATATAACTTAGAAAGCTAAAGCTTATAAACTTCTATAAAAAGGATTAAGCTCTCTAAAACTCTAATTCTAATAGAACTACTTTATAAAAGTATAATAAGAAGGAAAATATATTACCTACTTAGAATAACTAGAGTAGTTAAAAAACTAGATATACTTATTAATAAAAAACTAAAATAAGTAATAATAATAAGATCTATATATTTAGTATTACTAAACTAAAAAATATACCTATAACTTATAGTTATAATTAATAATAAAACTATTATTATTATAGTTAATAGTAGAATAGAGATAAATTTTATATTACTATAAGTAATAAATTAACTATAATTACTATAATAAAAGAAAATATATATATATTAACTTAGTAATATAAAAGGAGAATAAGTTTAGTATAAAAGAGGTATTATTAAAAATAAGACTACACCCCTTAAAATAAACTACTTAGATTAGAATAAATAATTCTAATTTAATATTACTAATTTTAGAAATTATAATATTATATTAAGAATATTATAGCTTAAAAAGAATAACTTATAAATAGATTAGAGAATAGGTTAACTCTACTAGGATAATAATAATATAACTTCTAAGTAGCTTTATAGAACCTAAGCTTTATATAGATCTATTTACTAAAAAGTAGTAAAATAATATATCTACTACTTTAAAGTAAAAGAAACTATATTATAACTACTAAAATAAATAGATCTTAAATAAAAAGATAACCCCCTTCTATCTATTCTAGAAAAATATAGAGTTTATAAAAAACTCTTTATAACTAAACTAGAAACTAAATTACTTAAATATATAAATTTTAACTATAAAATCTCTATTAAAGAGGAAAAAGAGCTTAAATTTAATAAAATTTATAAACTTAACTTAATAGAGATAGAAGCTCTTAATAAATACTTTAATAAAAACCTTAAAAAGAGCTATATCTGAGAATTAATATTATTAGTAAGAAGCTTAATTTTATTTATACCTAAGAAAAATAAAAAACTTTAACTTTATATTAACTACTAAATACTTAATAAAATAATAATTAAAAACTAATACTTACTACTACTAATTAATAAACTATAGTAACTTCTCTATAAAATTAACTATTTTATAGTATTAAACCTTAAAAATACTTATAACCTTATCTAAATAAAATAAAGAAAAGAATAGAAAACTATTTTTAGAATATATAGAGGATATTTTAAATACTTTATTATACTCTTTAGTCTTACTAATACTTTAACTACTTTCTAGAATATAATTAACTAAATTCTCTAAAAATTTATAAATATCTTTATAGTTATCTACTTTAATAATATTCTTATCTTCTTACTAATAGTAAAGTAATATAAGGAATATATTTATCTCATATTATAAATACTCTAAGATACTAAACTTCTAATAAAACTAGAAAAAAATACTTTCTATATATAGAAAGTAGAATATCTTAGATTTACTATTACTTCTAGATATATTAGTATATCAAAAAAGAAAGTATAAGCTATTAAAGAATAGTTTATACTAATAAATCTTAAAGAAATATAAAGCTTCTTTAGACTAGTTAACTTCTACTAAAAATTTATTAAGTACTATAGTAAAATTAATATACTTCTTATAAATCTTAGTTATAAGAACTAACTATTTAAATAAAAAGAAGCTTAGAAAATAGCTTTTTAGAAAATTAAAAACTATATCTCTAGTAAGCTAGTTTTAATAATCTCTAACTTATAAGAATAATTTAAACTTAAAACAGATATCTTAGACTTTACTTTTAAAGTATAACTATCCTAGTAAGATTTAAAAAGATATTTATACTCTTATACTTTCTTCTTATATAAACTTTATAGACTTAAACTTAACTATTAGATCTATAATAAAAAACTTATAGTAATTATTAAAGCTTTTAAGAAATAGAGATTAAAACTTTTAAGAACTATTTACTAAGTATTTATATATATAGACTATAAGAACTTAGTATATTTTACTACTTTAAAAAAACGTAATAAATAACAAATTAGATAATTAGAATTCCTCTTAGAATTTAACTTCTAAATTATCTATTAAAAAGGATTAGAAAATAGTAAAGCTAATATTTTAAGCTAATAACTAGACTATAATATCTTAGTACTAAAAGAAACCTAGGTGATTTTTAAATATAATAATAATAGAAACTTAATACCTATAGCTAAACTCTTTATAATAGCTAGATAATTTAATACTAGCTTACTTAGTAAACTAAATAATAAAGCAATTATAAAGTTTTATAGTTTACTAATATATAGTTACTAAAGAATTATAAAAACCTAAAAATAACTATAATAATAATATAGAGAAAAAGTTACTAGAAAATATATTATAATAGTAATTAAGGATTATAAGGTCTACTTAAAAAATAAACCTATTTACTATTAACTTTATAGATTATTATAACCTTTATTTATACTATAAACTACTTAATACTCTATATTATTTAACTTTATTATTAAACTACTAAAGTTTTAAAAACCTTTTATAAAAGTTTATTTTAATAATATTCTTATTATTATTAATAAACTTATAAAGTATATCTATTTTATTTTATATAAAAAAGTAAAGAATACTAAAGAATTCACTTATATAATACTTAAATATATTATTACTAACTATAGTATACCTAAGGAAATTATATTAAATAGAGATAAAATCTTTACTTTTAAGTTTTAGAAGTTATTTACTATATAACTTAGTATTAACTAGAAAATATCTATTATATTTTACTTATAGACTAATAGATAGATAGAATAAATTAACTAAATCTTTAAAACTTACCTCTATATATATATTAACTATAACTAAGATAATTAAGTAGTACTACTACTAATAGCTTAATTTATTTATAATAGTATAGTTAGAAAAAGTATTAAGAAATTCCCTTTCTATTTTAACTATAAATTTAAACTAACTATATATAGAAAACTATAATTAGGTATATTTATAGTAATTAAAGCTATTACTATAGCTAACTAAATTAAAGAAATCTAAGATAATATATAAAAAAAACTTAAATTTATATAATAATAAATAACGCATTTTAGTAATAAATAAAGGATTAAAGGATTAACTTTAAAAGAGGGAGATAATATCTACTTTATATAGTGAAATATTAAAATAAAATAACTAAATAATAAACTAGATTTTAAAAAACTTAGACTTTTTAAAATCCTCTAAAACATTTCACTAGTTAATTATAAACTTAACTTACTAAATATAATAAAATACTTCTTAACTTTCTATATATTACTTCTTAAACTAATACTATAAGGAGTATAAATAAATAACCTTATTATTATAGAAGATAATAAACTAGAATATAAAATTAAACAGATTATTAACTACTTTAAAAAACTAGAAGGATACTAATACCTTATTAAATAGAAAGGATATAAATATAAAGATAATATATAGAAACCAGTAAGAAATATTATAAACGTATAAGATAAACTTGCATAGTATTAGTAAATATAATAGAACTACAAAATCACACTTATGCTAGTTATAATAACATTAATAAACACTAGTAGTTATAAATAGATTAAATACTTATATAGATATATATAACTACTAATAGAAATAAATAAACTATAATAAGAAAAACTATTTATTTATCTAGGAACGCTAGAAAATAGCTAAAGTACCTCTGAAAACTTAACTATAGTAGGAATACCTAAATCTATAACACTTATACCTAAAGAAGATTAATCTAGCTTATTTAGAACTTTTTATAATAATAAATCCTTAAATACCTAAAACTCCTAAGCTTCTAAGGCTTACTTTTCTGCTTTCTATTTATTAATAGACTGTATCCTGTAATAGATTAAGTTTAAATTATACTCCCTTAGAAACTTTTTCTATTTATAAAGGTGAGATAAGTAACTAAGAGCTATTACTAATTATATTTAAAAAACCTTTAATACCTCTTTAGCTTCTTATTCTTCTTACTCTACTTTTTTTTACTCTCTAAAATAATAATTTACTATAACTAATTAGTATCTACCCTAAGACTATATAAAGAAAACTACTTATAAGTATTTACTATATTACTACTATTATAATCTATTAAACTATACTTAATATATTTATTATAGTACTTAGAGTTAGTAAAGTCTATCTTATATATATAGTTATATTAGAAGTAAGGGGAATAAAGTATTATATTATAACTATAATAGTTAACTAAAATATTAAAGGCTTACTAATTATAATGAATTTAAATATAATAAGTTTTATAAGAATTAGATTTTTAAATACAACCTAATATAATATCAGTATTATAGGTAAATTAAGAAGTATAATTAATAGATCTCTAACTTAGAACTAATAACCTACTTATATTAAGCTTTAAGAATAAGATCTTTAGAGAAAAGACCTAATATTATAACCTGTTTATAAAAATAATAGCTAAACAACCTACTTAAGCGTTAGGTAGCTATAACAGGATATTTATACTATAGGATTATAGAAATAATAGAGATTTATTTAGAAATAGAAAAACTATAATATAAGTTATATAATAATAAGATAATAATTATATTAGATTAGTATAATCTAATATAATTTAGAAGCTAAATAATTATTCTAGATCAGAATAATCTAATTTAACCTAAAATATAAAAAAATATATTTAGAATTAGACTTATATATAGTATAACCTAAGCTTAACTTAAGATTAGACGTCTATAGCTTTTTAGTAATTAACTTTATATTTATCTTTAAGATATTTTTAACTTACTTTTACTATAAATACTTATTAAGTTTAAAATTAATTACTTTAGCCTCTAACTATTAATCTATAATATAGCTTATAACCTATAACCTAGATTTACGATACGAATATACTATTTACTAGCGTTAATCTCTAACTTCTATTAGTAGACCCTACTGTTGGATAGCTAACTGTAACACTACCTCCTCTAGTAAGATTTACTAAAGTAGATAGGTATAAGCTATAGCTATAATATTAGCTTTTAGAACTATAAAGTAGGATATAATTATAGTTATTTTATTCTTAGAGCTTTATATATTAAAAAGTATTATCTTACTAATTATAGTAAGCTTAGCTTTATAGTTAGTATTAATATTCTTATCTTAAGGTATACTTTAGGTAAAGCTTTATAGTATAAGCTTTTATAGATTAAATAAGATAGAATATATTATAAAGGAATCTAAGTAGTTTGCTTATAAGAATCTAAATAGTAGAAGGGGGCAGGGTTTTAAAATTTCTAGCATTTTAACTTCAAGGCAATAGATCATATAAATAGTTTCTTAAGCATTAAGCGTTATTTTAAAGGGAAATAGCTTATATAAATAAATAAAGGTCTAGTTAGCCTTTAATAAAAAAGACTAAATAATTAAATAAGAAATACACTTATTTTTATAAAATTCTTATTTTTCTTAATAACTTTAGTAATTAGTTCTCTAAGGGAGCTACTAAAACCCTTCTACCTAACTTATAGTAAAAATCTACTAAGACTTACTTTTTAAAAAACTAAGTAAAAATAAGTATTTTTAAGCTCTTCTAGCCTTAGTTAATCTTACTTTTTATCTTTTTTTTTAATTTTTATTATATTTCTTAGGTTATTTAAAGCTAAAATAAAGTAGAATACTATAAGGATAATACTACTAAATTTCTTTTTAGTAGTCTATTTTCTCTAAAAAAGTTATATAACTTATAAAATAAAAAAAATAGAAGTTATAAATAAAGTATAATTTAGTTAAACTTATATTTATATATTTATCTTTATATCTTTTATAGTTAGCTAGAAAATTAATATATAAGTATTTAGATATTTTTAAAAGTATTTCCTCTTAAAATAAAGTATTTAGTATAATTAATAAGTTTTCTCTCTTATTTTATTATAAAACTAATAATTAGTATAAGGGGGTAAATAAAACTATTAAAGAAAAATCCCTTTTATAGTTATTTTATATTATTCTACTAAATTAGGGTAAAAAAAAGCTTAAAAGAAGAGGTAATTTAAGTAATATTATATTAGAAGAAATTTAGCTAATATATTTTTAATTTCTATTTTCTCTTAATAAAGAGGGATTACTTAGAAACTTAAAATCTAAAATTAACTAAGTTTATAAGAATCTAAAAGACTTTAAGAAAAAAAGTACCTAGTTTAGTAGAAGAGAGTAAATAAGATCCTAATAAGTTTAAATAATCTCTCTTATTAACCTACTATCTACCTATTTAAAAATTATTATATATTATATTTTTACTAGTTTCTATAATAATAATCTAAGGTTAACTAAGATAAGTTAATTATCCCTCTTACTCTTCTAAAGCTAAAGATATAAAAGTAACTAAATTTATCTTACCTACTTTATAAACCTTAAAAAAAGTAAAACTAATTAATTTATTTTAAGAAACTTCTCTTTAGCTAAACTTATTAAAAGGTTTCTAATAATATATTAATTAGTAAGGGAAAAACTAAAAAAGCTTAAAAACTTAAGATTTAAATTATATCTATATATAAAAATATTAAAAACTAAGTTTTTTAAATTAGAAGCTGCTATAAGTATAAAAGTATAAAAAACTAAAAAAGAAAAATATTATAACTATATTAGCTTTTTAAAAGAGAAATAAGGGGAATATTTTATAAGTCTAATTAAAAACGTTTCTCTCTTCTAAAAATAATTCTATATTAACTCTATAGAAAGGAAAATATATATATCTTTTTTATTACTTTCCCTCTTTACTTACTTATATAATAAATAAGTAGCTAATATAAAATATATTTCTTAAGGTTTATAGTTAATACTAAAGTTTAATTAAGTTTTTTATTAAATCTTAAATTTAATTTATAAAAAAGAAGTATTATAAAGTAAAGTTATAGAGGATACTACTAATAATAGCTAGTCTTTCTATAAAGAGAGAGGAAAAAGAAGTTTAAAATATAAAGTAACTATACTATTAGGATAGTAGAAAAGAGGAAGGATAATAAATATAGATATATTTATTAAATAAGAGAGATAAATAAAAGTAGAAATAATAATAAAGTTCTCTCTTTTCTTTTTTATTTCTATTCTCACTTTTTATTACTTTTCTAAGCTTATATTATAAAAATTCTTTTTTTATTCTTTTTATTAATAAATTATCTACTTTATTTAAGTTTTATTCTATCTTTTTATAAAGTATTTCTTTAGAAAAACTTTTTTTTATTATTTCTTCTATTAACTTAGTAATATCTCCTTTAGAATAGTATTATTAAAATCTAAAGTTTTAAAGATTTTAATTTAAACTTAAAATAAAGGTTTTAGATATAAATTAATAAATAGTAAGCTTAACCTAAGCTTTAGTAATATATTAGTAAGTCTTTTTATAGATTTTTTATTTTATTAACTCTAATAAAAAAACCTCTCTTAATTTTTAATTTTAACTAAAGTTTAAAAGTAATTACTAAAACTAAAATCTTTAAAGTTATAGCTTTTAAAGGTAGTATTATAAGTATAAATAAGATATTTAGAGAAGATTTTTCTAAAATAAGAGTAATATAAGGCTATTTAAAGCTTACTAAATTATATTAGAAGATATTAAAACTTTATAAGTATAAGTTTTAAGGATTTAAGATACTAAGGCTTAGTATAGCTAGAGCGCTATTTTTTTTTAGAAATAATATTTTAGACTTTATTAAAAGCTATAAAGCTATTATAGAAGTAATAAGTATTACTAATACTTCTAAAATATTAAGTATTATATTTTATATAGATACTTCTTTTTAAACTAATAATTAAGCTTAACTTTTTAGTAAGACTTAGTAATAAATAAAAGATTATTTAATTTAATACTATAAAGCTATAGATAAAAACTATTAAAACCTCTTAGATAATTAGATTAACTAGATTATTTTCTTAATACTAATAATTAATAATTTTAACTATAAAGCTACTATAAAGTTTCTTTAATAGATTAATAATATTTAAACTAAAACTATAAAATATAACTTTAATATAATAAGTAGCTCCTAAATAATCTATATAACTATATTAAGATTTAATTAGTTAGCTTTAAATAGAACTACTTTATTAATAAAGTTAAATATTTATAAGTTATTTAAAAAAAGAGATTTTAATAAGTTTAAAGTAAACCTAATAAATTAGCTTAGTTTTAAAACTACTAAGAAGTAAATTTTTTATATTATAGCTTCTACTTATACTTTATTTCCTCTACCCCTAAAAGTCTTATAAAAAGATACTTCTCCCTCTCTATAAGTAAAAGAGAGTAAATTTAAGCCTAATTAAGGTATAAAAAGTATTTAGAGTTAATTTTTAAATTAATAGCTTTCTAATTTAGTAAAAATAATAGATAACTAAAAAATATCTTCTAGAAAAGTTACTTAAGCTTTATTAGCTATAAAAAATAACTAACTATTTTTAGTTTATTCTATAAAAATTAATAAAGAAAACTTAACGTTATTCTTTTATAAACTATATAGCTAGTATTAGTATATAAACTATATAGATTATAACTTTAAAAAAAGCTACTATTTATAAAAAATAGCTAATAAGTAAAGTAGCTTAATTTAGTATTTCTAAAAGTAATACTCTTATAGCTCTTAGAATAATAAATTCTTTATCTCTTAGATAATTATTATTTTATTAAGATAAGAAAATAAGCTTAACTAAGAAGCTATTATTATATACCTAAAGAATTAAAACAGCTATAAAGCTATAAAAGCTTAAACTACTAAAATCCTTAAATAAAATATTAGTAAACTTTAGTTTATACTTATAAAAGTTCTTTAAAATTAAAATAATTTTAACTTAATTAAGGTATTCTATAAGTTTATAGAAGAAGAAAGCATAATATCTAATAAAGAAGTAAGTAGTTAGACTTTTATATTTTAAGTTTTAGTAGTTAATAAAAATAAATAGGAAAAATATCTATATAATTTAGTATAACTTAATAGTATAATAAAAAAGATATACTTAATTTTATAGCTTTTAAGCTTATAATTACTTAATTAAAAATATATAGAGTTAATTCTTTTTTTTAGAAGAAGTTAAAACCTTTAAATTTAGAAAAAATTAAAAAGAAAGCTTTAAAATCTTTTTCTAAGAAGGTCTACTTCACTATTTAGAATATTAAGGATATTCTTACTATTTTAAGAAAGCTTTAGGCTATAAAAACTTACTTTAAGAAGCTTCTAATCTTATTAAAAAAAGCTAGAGAAAATAAAAAAGTTTCTTATAATTTAAAAAAGTAAAAAGAAGATTTAGATATTAAAATAAAGAAAGAGTTATTTCTTAATTAAACTTCTATTCCTTTTAATACTTTAGAACTAAAAAGAATAGATAATCTAAAAATAGAAGTAATAACTAATAATATAATTAAAGTTTCTCTTTTAAAACCTATTTTAAAAATATCTTACTTAAAAGATAACTTCTAGCTAGCTATATTCCTTAATAGTTAAAATAGAAAAACTATTAAAGATAAGAAACTAATTAATAAATTTATTTTATATAAGCTTTATAACTTAGTTAGTCTTTTAGTTAAAAAAGTATATAAGATCTAGCTTAAGTATAGAGAAGAGTTTATTAGAAGAATATATATTTTTATAGATAATCTTAAAAGTATTATTTATATATCTATCTCTATTAATTTTACTAACTTTACTAAAACCTCTAAAGAAAAGGTTTAATAAATAGACTAAATAACTAAGTATAATAATATAGTTTAAATATAAAACTATTTAAAGATCTTTATAATTAAAGCTATTATTCTTATAACTATAAACTAGATAGTGCTTATAATTATTATATTATAGCTTATCTTAAAAGTTACTATTAGTAGGGAGTATTTTAATAACTACTCTTTAATATACGGTGTTATTAATACTAATATTAAATCTAGTTTTATTAGTTATAAATATATTTTAAATTATAATATCTCTATTTTTATAATTATTCTAATTATAAGAATAATAGCTAAGAGTAACCTAAAGCTATATTTTATTAAAGCTTATTATATACCTATTTAGATTAATAACTATAAGATTATAATAACTATAATAGTTATTAACCTTAAAATAGTTAATTATAACTTACTTTTTAAGCTTCTTTTTACTATTTCTATTAAGCTTACTTTTAGGTATTCTAAATACTTTATTACTATTATAATAAAAGCTAAAAAATATAAAAATAAGAAGCTTAAAAGAATTAGTATTCTAGTTAGTTTTATATAATTAGATTCCTTATACTAAATTTAGCACTATTTTTTAGAATAGGAAAACTATATATAAAATATTTATAATATTTCTAAGTTTATTTATAACTATAGTAAAACTAACTAAGATATAAATAATATATATAATAAAGTTTAAACTTATTATACTAATATTATAATAGATTATAAAAAAGAGCACTTTCTTACTTAAGAAAAGAAGAAAAACCTTCTTAAATAGGAAATAGAAACTTTTTAGAGTAGCTAATATTATACTTTAATCTCACTCTTAGTAGTATTTAATATTCTTAATATAATTATAAAAATAGTAGTTACTTTAGTAATAGAAACTATTAAAGCCTACTTTCTTAGGAAAACTAAAAGTTAATAATATCTTAATAATATTCTAAAAAACTAAAAGCTTTTTAACTTCTACTATAAAAATTCTAAAGCTAACTAAAGCTTTATAAAGATCTATATATTATATAAGTAGAAGGATAAAAAAATATATCTAGTTAATAATTTACTCTTAAATAGCTTAATCCTAAATAGTTAGAAAACCTAAAAAAAGATTTTAATCTAAGAGGTTAAAAACTATTTTCAGCTATTTAACTCCCCCTTTACTAGCTATATATACCTATAATTTATAAAATTTAACTAAGATATTTAGCTTATACTAAAGAGGTTTTTAAAGCTTAAAATTACTTAGCTATACCTTTTACTAAGAAAGATTAAGATATTAAAATATATCTTTATAAATAGAGAAAGAGCGTTTATATAAGATTTTACTAAATATAGCTATATTAATTCTTAAGTAGTTCTACTATAGAAGATTAAAACTATCTAATATATTATTTAATAAGAAAAAAGAATTTCTATTTTAAAAACCTTATAAAATAAAGTTATTAATATACTTAGATTATAAGTTATATAAGAAGTATTTAAAAAATCTTATAAGTTATATAGAAATATTTAGTTTCTTATTACTAAAAAAGATAATAATATAAAGCTAATTAACTTATATATAAAACTTAATAAGATTAGTATTAAAAATATTTTTATTCTTTCTAAAGCTAATAAATTCTCTAAAAACTTTACTAACTATAAGATTATAAATTTTTTAGATTTATTTTCTAGATATAACTAAATTTCTCTTAATAAAGAAAACTAAAACCTAACTATATTTATTACTCTTCTTAAGTTATTTAGGATATATATCTTATTATAAGGTATAATAAATTTAGTTACTTAGTTTATAAAAGTTATTATAAAAATCTTTTATAACTTTATTCTAAATATTTATTAGCTTTTTCTTAATAATACCTCTATTAGAAAGCTAAAAATAGTATATAATAATAACTATTTTATTAAGCTCCTAGAGATATATTTATATATCTTTAAGTACTTTATAAACCTTAATATAATATTTTAGAATCTTAAACTTATTAATATTATTATTTCTTCTAAGAAATCTTAGATTTACTAACTTATTATTAACCTTCTTAAATATATAGTAAGTAATAAGAGATATAAGCCTAACTAAAATAAAGTTATTAAGATTTTTAAATAGAAAAGATATAATAATATTATAGCTATTAAAAGCTTATTTAGAATTATTAGGTTTTATTATATATAGATTAAAAATTATAATACTATTTTAAGCTTACTAATAAAGCTTCTCTAAAAAGATATACTTTTTAAATAAGGCTTTAAGTAGTAATTAGCTATAGAAACTCTTAAGTTTTACTTAGTTAGCTTTCTATTACTCTAGCTTATTAATTATAATAAAGAAGTAAGTAAGATCTATTTTTTTACTAATATAAGCTTTAAAGGATAAGGTACTATTTTTAAGTAATACTATTAAAGTAAAAAATATATTATTAGGTATAAGAGTAGAATTTAAATAGGTATAGTTTTTAATTATAATATAAGTAAGTTAAAGCTTTAGTTAATTCTACTTATTTTTAAA
This sequence comes from Colletotrichum cordylinicola, assembly GCA_027406065.1. Lineage (NCBI taxonomy): Eukaryota > Fungi > Ascomycota > Sordariomycetes > Glomerellales > Glomerellaceae > Colletotrichum > Colletotrichum cordylinicola. Next base: position 546,101 of record JANVYD010000011.1, on the reverse strand, counting down.
AAACTTTAAAACTATTTTTATAGAGTATAATTTATTTTAGAAATAGATATAAAAGTTCTTATAGACTAAATTAGTAATACTACTTTAAATTTATTAAGTACTATCCTTATATAATAGATTATTTAAATTAAGATATTTAATTTTAATATTTAATATATACCTAGTATAAAGAATAATACTATAGATAGTCTTTTATAGAAACTAGCTAGGGAATTTAATATCTATAAAGTAGAATAAAAAGAAGATTTAAATAAGATAATTAATAACTCTATTTATACTATAAAGCTAAATAAAGATTTATACTTAAGAAGAAGAGATTTATTAAGCTTTAAATAAGCTTAATTTTAAAGATTTTAGTAGATTACTAAATATCTAGCTTTTTTAAACTAACTAAGAATAGTAGCTTAGTATAATTTTAATAAGTTTAAGTAGTATATAATAAGATATATTTTTTAAAATAGCTTCTTTTTTTAGAAAAGTATAAAGATAAATTCTATATTAAAAAGAGTAGTAGATAATAAAAATAAATAAAAGAAACTTATCTAATATATATATACTAAAGAAGATTATTATAGAAGAGATACTATATATATAAAGCTTAAAGAGTAATATACCTAAGAAAATATATACTAAATAATAAATAATTAGATAAAAAGCTACCTCTTATATACCTAAGCCTAACTATATTAATTTAAAAATCTCTATACTTTTACTATACCTCTAGATATCTCTTTTTAATATATTTATATAGATATTTAGAAAATTAATAATTACTTTTTAGCTAAAGCTTATAATATATTAACTAGCTATATTAAAGCTTATTAGCTACTAAAAAATATTAACTCTAAGATAATAGCTAAGTTTATCTAAGAAGATATTATCTGCTAATATAGAATTTATAAGCTTCTTACTATTAATAAAAGCCTTAAAAATAAGGGGTTTATTAAAAAGCTTAATTAAATTTATAAGGAATAATACTTTATTATTTTAATATATAACTTAAAGGTAAATAGATTTATTAAAAAGAGTTATTAACCTCTTATCTACACCTTAATAACCTAATTAAACTTTAATACTAAGAACTAAACTTTAGTCCTTTATATAGCTCTTTTTACTAATTAAATATTAGTTAGGTTTTTTACTAGCTACTCTCCTTTTTATTTTATTTATAGATATAATCTAATTACTCTAATTAAAATAAAAAATATTACTTAGTAAATACTAAATTAGTTAAAAGCTATAAATATAAAGACTAAGCTTTTTTTATATATATAAATATTTAAATAATTTAATTCTGATTACTATATTATACTTAAATATATTATAAAGTAATGCTAATAAGTAGCTAAAGATTATAATTAAAGAAATAAATATAAGATATAATACTAAAAGCTATAAGTTAGAGATATTATTCTTATATATAATATAAAGCTATTTATTAATAAAGGTTCCTCTAGTAAGCTTAATACTTACTAGCTTAGCCCCTTTTATATTTAAAGAATTTCCCCTTATACTTCTTTTTATCTTTTAGAAATACTTATTAAGTTATTTATTAAGAGAACTATTACTAATAACTACTTAAAGAAATTTATAATAAATAAGAATAGCTATTTAAATAATATCTCTAAAATAGAAGTCTAATTAAACTTTAATAAAGATATAGTTAAAGTTTTTCTTATTATAAATTAACTAAACTCTAATATACCTAGCTTAGTAGGAATTTCTAACCCTAATAAACTCTCTATACTAAAAGAAGTAGAAATAAATAATATTAAAGCTATAAAAATATAAATTAAATAACTTTAAAAATAAAATAAAACTTTATAAATTAAAATTAATAAGTAGTAGAAAAAAAATAAGTTAGTAATAAGTATTTCTATAAAAAATAAAAAATTTAATAATTAATATAAAGATATAAAGGAATTAAAGAATAGCTAAATCTATATATTTATAGGTTTTTATCTATTTTAAGTAAATAACTTTATATTTAATATATTTATTATTAGTTATTCTTATATTATTTTAGTAGTAATATACTATTTATATTATTTTTTTTACTTATAATATACTTATTATAAAAAAAAGAGAAATATAAAAATAATAAAAACTAATTATATATAAAGATTAAAAACTACTAAAAAACTAAAAGAAACTAATATTAATCTCTAAAAAATTTAAATTAAAAATAAACTAAATATTTCTTTAAATAACCTTACTATTAAGATTACTATTATAACTATATATATTTTTTATCTTACTTTTTATATTTTACTAACTCCTTTTTTAAATAACTTACTTATTTAAAAATAACTAAAATTAAAATAGAATAAAATATAGCTAAAGTATTTCTAAGGATATTATATTTATATTAAGCTATTAAGTTATAAAGATAATTAAGAAGAGGATTATACTTTTGGATATAAAACTTACTTTTAGAGAACTTTTTATTATTATTAAGAAATAAAATAATTTTATTACTATCTACCTAAAATATACTATTAGAAATATCTTTTTTTTTATTACTTTTCTTAATATAGTTTACTTATTTAGTTTCTTCTTAGTTATAATTAAACTTATATAAATAAGATAATTCTTTTTTATAATAGATATAGTTTAAATAAGACTTATTTTATTTAGTTTAATAAGAAATATACTCTTAGAATAGAGGAGTAATAGTAATAACTTTTCTTTTAGAGGACTTCTTAAATAATATCTTTCTCTATTATTTAAAGTAGCTATTATAAAACTAGAGGTTATAAATATTATATATATAGATTAATAAAGTTTTAATAGCTTTAAACCTATTAAATTTTTAGTATATCTAACTAAAAGGATTAATATAGCTATTAGTAATATATACTTCTTAAGTAAAAAATAATTAATTAGAAAATATTTTTTTATTTTTAGTTAGGTTTATATATATTAAGGTAAACTTTATAAGTAAATATTAGAACTATATAATAACTCCTTCTTTATATTTATCTAGCTTTAGTTTATTTATAAAGTTAACTTTATATTAAACTATATTAATAAGACCTAAAATAGGTATTTACTTAAAAAAAAGAGAAGCTTACTTATAAGTTAATAAGAAACTTAGTTAGAGCTAAGAAGGAATATATTATAACTAAAGTAGTTATAATAGCTTAGTATTAATAATACTTCTTATTCTTATCTTTATAGAAAGTAGAAGTTAAAATAGGTAAGAAAGGGAAAAGTTTAAATAAATTATTTAGAGTAGTCTTATAGAAGTTACTAAGGTTAATTTTAATATTTATATTATAATAATTAGAAGAGTAAAGTTATTATTATAAAGGGTTAGTTAGGCTAGGATTTATAAAGATAGATATATTATATAGAAGAAAGAAAAGATATAGCTAAGTAAAAGAGAAGTACTTTTTTATATCTAAAAGGAGGAGTAGTTAATAATAATAAATAGTAGTTATAATAATTAAAAGGTATATTTACTATATTAATTTATTAATAAAATAAAAACTAATAACTAAAAGAACTTTTTATTACTAATTTAAAGTTAACTAAACTAAAAAGGATATATTTATTTAAGTATAAATAGTAAGAGTAATAGGGAATATATTATCTAAAAAGTGCTACTACTTATAAAAAAGAGGCTTATTACTCTAAGTATTTTATAATTAGTCCTTAAAAGTTTATTTTATTTTAAGTAGTTTACTACTATAAATATTAGCTTTTTCTTCCTAAATATATTATTATAAGCTTAATTATATCCTTTTTAACTTAAAAAATCACTTTAGTAAATAAGACTAACTATTATAATTAATAACTAAAATATCTTTCTTCTTTTTACTTCTTACTAACCTAATCTCACTTAAAAACTTTATTAATATTTATAATTAAACTAATAACTATAAACTAACTTTACTTTTAGTAAACTACTTTATAAGCTTAACTAGTTCTTTTTATATTTAAAAAGTATAAAACTAAAAGGTATATTAACTACTAGTACTAAAAATCCTCTTTACTACTATTTATAAAAAGAAGTATTTTAACTTAAATAACTTATAATAAACTACTTTATATATAATAACTTTCTTTCTATAATAACTACTTTTATATTTCACTTTAATATCTTAACTAAGCTTAACTATTATTTCACTTATTTATTTTTTCTTTTTTAACCCTTAAAATATCTCTACTAATTATATTAGTAATCCTTCTACTATAATAACTTATTACTAAGTTACTTTATATCTTAACCTTAGTTCTAATATCTTCTCTATCTACTATAAAATATTTCCTATTTACCTAATTATATATAAGTTTAACTAAGTATTACTATATTTAATAAAGCTTTTTTCTTATCTTTAGTAATAACTTTATTATATCTTATTAATTTTCTCTAATCCCTCCTTTTCCTTAATTCCCTCTTTAGTATAACTTCTAGAATAACTTATAAAATATTAAAAAGATTAAAGTTATATATAAAGATCTTTAGACTTATATTTTATATCTATATAAAAAGTAGTTAGTTAAGCTTTAAATAACTAAATAGATTTAAAAACTTATAGAAAAACCTATAGAGAGCTAAAAATATCCTACTCTAGATACTAATTTAAACTAAGAGAGAAAACTTAATAAGTAGTTAGAAAAGTCTTATTATCTCCTTTTTATTATTAATAATAGCTACTTTTCTAGTATTTAGTTTAGTATAATAGAACTAGTTAAAATACTAATTACCTCTTATAGCTTAGGAGATACCTCTAAGCTAGGAACTCTTACAAAGTTTATTACGCTTCAGTAGATATAGAGAACTTATAACGTAATAAATATAAACCTAATTAAGTAATAAAATAAGGGTTTCTATTACTTTAATAAAACTTAATACTAAAGCTATTAAAATTAAGCTATATAAGAATAAATACTTTTAGACTTTTATAACTTATTAAAATACTTTTAAAGAGGTAAAAAGCTAGTAATAGATTATATTAAGTTAGTATATAAACTTATAATAAGAAATATTAAAAATAATAGATATATTAAGATCTTTATTATATAAACCTCTTAGTTTAGTAATAACTTAGTTTTCTTTTATAAGAAAGATAATAATTTCTTTATAAGCTAAGACTTTATTATTTTTATTAAATATTCTGAAGAAAGTAGTTAAGCTATAGCTATAGTTATTAACTAAAAAAACAGTTTCTACTTCTATTTAGATAGTACCTAAGATAAATATATATAAGCTTCTAAAGGAGGATACTTTAAAAGGATTTTTTAAAATATAGTAAAGATAATTAGAAACTAATATAAAGTTTATAAAGTACTAATAGAAACTTAAAATCTTATTAATTATACTTTATTTATTATCTCTTAACTTTAACTTAAAAGAGAACTTAGAAAAGTCTATAATTTATAGAAGTATAGCCTCTATATTATTAACTTTATCTGCTATATTTTTTAAGAGGGAATTTATAATATTAAGAAACCTTAGTTAAAATAGGCCTTAAATAATAAGATTATTAATCTAAACTACTATAAACTGCTTTATAACTATTAGGTTAAGTTTATAATTAATAAATTTAGCTTTTATAATAATATAGTTAAAGGACTTTAAGCTAAGCTTAATATATCTCTAAAGGAATTCTTAGAAACTAAAGATATTATAGTAAGGAATTTAAGGTTTTATAGAACTTAAATAGTATAAAGGTAATAAAAAGAAAGACTACTTCTAGTATAGCTTAGCTAGTTTTTAGTTATAAAAGGATTAATATTAATTATAGAAGAAGATATAAAATTAAACCTAAATATTTATAACTTTAATATCTATTTATAACTAAGAGATCTAATATATTTAACCTTTACTAATATTATTATATAGGAAGATTACCCTTTTAAATACTAAAAATAAGAAGTAGATTAGCTAGTATATATAGAAAATATATAATAAAAGCTTTACTATACTAAGCTTAAGTAATATATTTAGAGACTTAATTTTTTTCTAAAATAGAGGCTTAATAAGTATATTTTAGAAGAATTTCTTATCTACTAAAATAACTCTATAGAAAATATTATATAAGTAATATAAGTTTAAAACTTTTATTTACCTCTAATTATACCTAAAAGATAGCTTAAACTTAGTATATAACACACTAAAGAGGTATAGAAAAAAGATATAAATAATACTTAGGTTAAATAGAAAACTACTAAGAGGTTTATAAGAAGTGAACTCTCTAATAGTAGAGCTTTTAAAGTATAGAAGAATATTATATATATAAAATAGAGCTAATTAAGTCTTTTTCTTTTTACTTAAAGAAAAACTTAAAGAGATATATAAAAGGGAGTAAGGTTTTAAAATTTCTAGTATTTTAATTTTAAAGTAATAAATTATATAAATAGTTTCTTAAGTATTAAGTATTATTTTAAAGGGAAATAGCTTATATAAATAAATAGAAGTTTAGTTAGTTTTTAATAAAAAAAACTAAGTAATTAAATAAGAAATATATTTATTTTTATAAAATTTTTATTTTTCTTAATAATTTCAGTAATTAGTTCTCTAAGAAAGCTACTAAAACCTTTCTACTTAACTTATAGTAAAAATCTATTAAGATTTACTTTTTAAAAAACTAAATAAAAATAGGTATTTTTAAGCTTTTCTAATTTTAGTTAGTTTTACTTTTTATTCTTTTTTTTAATCTTTATTATACTTCTTAGGTTATTTAAAGTTAAAATAGAGTAGAATACTATAGGGATAATATTACTAAACTTCTTTTTAGTAGCTTATTTTCTCTAAAGAAGTTATATAACTTATAGGATAAAAAGAATAGAAGTTATAAATAAAGTATAATTTAGTTAAGCTTATATTTATATATTTATCTTTATATCTTTTATAGTTAGCTAGAAAATTAATATATAAGTATTTAGGTATCTTTAGAGGTGTTTCCCCCTAAAGTAGAGCGCCTAGTATAATTAATAAGTTTTCTCCCTTATTCTGTTATAGTATATATAGAAAATATATAATAAAAGCTTTATTATACTAAGCTTAAGTAATATATTTAAAAACTTAATCTTCTTCTAAAGTAGAAGTTTAATAAGTATACCTTAAAAGAATTTCTTATCTACTAAAATAACTCTATAGAAGATATTATATAGGTAATATAAGTTTAAAACCTTTATCTACCCCTAACTATACTTAAAAGATAGCTTAAACTTAGTATATAATATACTAAAGAGGTATAAGAAAAAGATATAAATAATACCTAAGTTAAAAGAAAACTACTAAAAAGCTTATAAAAAGTAAACCTTTTAATAATAAAGTTTTTAGAGTATAAAAGAATATTATATATATAAAGTAGAGCTAATTAAGTCTTCCTCTTTTTACTTAAAAATAAATTTAGGGAAATATATAAAAAGAAGTAAAGTTTTAAAATTTCTAATATTTTAATTTTAAAGTAATAAATTATATAAATAGTTTCTTAAGTATTAAGTGTTATCTTAAAAGGAAATAGCTTATATAAGTAGATAGAGGTCTAGTTAGCTTTTAATAAAAAAAACTAAGTAATTAAATAAGAAATATACTTATTTTTATAAAACTCTTATTTTTCTTAATAACTTTAGTAATTAATTCTTTAAAGAAGCTATTAAAACCTTTCTATCTAACTTATAATAAAAATCTACTAAAACTTACTTTTTAAAAAACTAAGTAAAAATAGGCGTTTTTAAACTCTTTTAGTCTTAGTTAGTCTTATTTTTTATTTTTTTTCTTAATCTTTATTATACTTCTTAGGTTATTTAAAACTAAGATAGGGTAGAATACTATAGGGATAACGCTACTAAACTTCTTCTTAGTAGCTTATTTTCTCTAAAAAAGTTATATAACTTATAGGATAAAAAAGATAGAAGTTATAAATAAAGTATAATTTAGTTAGGCTTATATTTATATATTTATCTTTATATCTTTTATAGTTAGCTAGAAAATTAATATATAAGTGTTTAGGTATCTTTAGAGGTGTTTCCCCCTAAAGTAGAGCACCTAGTATAATTAATAAGTTTTCTCCCTTGCCCCGTTATAGTAGTTTGCTTATAAGATGAGGAATAGGCTTATAGCTTAGCACTAATAGCAGCCTTAAGTATGCAGCTAAGATAAGCTTTTTTATAGCTAAATACTTTATAAAGCTATCTCTAGTATATATCTTACTTATAAGTTATACAGGTAAGGCTGTTAACCTTACTAGTAATAAAGCTATTATTAATAAGGCTAACAGCTATAACAGGTAGCTATAGTTAGGTTTAGCACAGGCAGTTATTCTAAGCCTTTAGGTATATATACTACAATCTTCTTACTAGACAAAGCACTAGCTGAAGTGCTCTTATTAGATTTATCTATTGTGGACCCTCTTATAGGGTGGGCTATGAAACTTCCTTAATATACCCTGTATATACTCCATCAGATCTTCATGAAACTGCAGTTAAGAACTAGGCTAATGTTATCCTTCTATACACTGGCCTTTGCCAACTTGGTGCCAGAGGCGAACGCCGGGAGATGATCTTCGATGTATAATAGGTTTCGAATGCAAGAGTCGCCTGGAGAAATATACTTTGAAGCAGGTTTAGATATGCTCCCTTAGGCCGCCCATCTGCAAGTTTTGCATGTCGAAGAGGAAGTCGCCTCTTTAGTTTTCAATTTCGTCTTCGGCGATCCTAGCGCCGCACCTGCCGTACTGACGTATTTGAAGGCGTGTACTGGTGCGCTAAGGACGACGCGTAGAACACTGAGAACCAAGTTCGCTCACTGCGGTATTGGTCAGAAAATCGAACACCCAATCTTGGAACAAGGGATAAACTGACTCTTTTAATCTTTCCATTCACGTGACTTCGGGCTCAGCGATTGTTCTTTTGGCTCCACGGTTCCTTCACCTCCGGACTGCGTTCGCTCCAGCAGCTGATCGCCCATCTATGTTGGGTAGACCACCCACAGCAGGCTTTCAAACAAGTGCCTCCCTCCGCCCAATGAAAGCAAAGGGCATGCCAGAGAAATATCATGATACCCCTGTCTGGAAGATCGTTCTGACTGATATCCGAGATAATGATCCAAGGCGAGGAAACCATCATGGAATAATCTTTCTTCCGCAAGGTCTATATCAGCAATCGCTCATAACGATCCTCTGAGGTCTCTAAGCTTGTCCCACGCAAGGCTTCATTGGGAGATACACCCTTCTGGGTCGTTCTCCAGCGCCCTGCGATGTTGTTGGTGGCATCGTACATAGTCCGGCAGACGTCGGGCCCGGGGCAGCAGGTTCGCTGTATTCGACGAAGATACCGTCAACGTCTCAAGTTGGCGTGGTGTGAATGGATGGGTAAGGGGTCGCATAATTGATATTGTCTTGATATGTTCCGTGTCAGCGATGCTTTAAGACGTTTCTCAGCAGCAGTCCCCATTCTCTTAGACTCACCGTGAGTGTCCTGTGTTGCAACGATTTCCAGGGGCCTGTCAGAATCGATAACTTAGGTTGATCTTGCACCCTGGGAGGGGTAGAAGAACATGTCGAAGACGTCGATGGCAGCATAGACGGTAATATCGACCATCTTGCGTAAATACTTGGATGTATGTCGTTTTCCAAATGGGCCAACATGGAGGGCGAGAGAAGAAGAAGGGATGAGGCTCTCCAAAGGAGGGCGCCAGTGACAGAGGGAAACTCGATTATCGACGAACTCGGCGGGTGTCACTTGGAACCAGGCCGCGTAAGAAGCTCCCAGAGGCACAGTAGTCTTGCGTCCATCCTCATTGTACAGAAGAACACGATGAAACATCTGAGCAAGAAGCTTACGGGATCTATCCCGGAAGTGGTGCTTGATTGCGCGCCATCCAACAAAGATGCTCGTGAGCTTGGGAGCCTCCGCGATGTCCACTAGATTGCCCGGGGATGGGAAGGTCTGCGCCTTATGCTGCGACTTGGGTGTCTTAGCACTGGCTTCGTTGGCAGGACCTCTCTTCCGGTCTGGGTACGGCGCCGCGCGGGGTCTATGCGAATGGCCAGCTCCTCGTCTTCCCTTGGCGGTAGAAGGGGGACTTTGGTCGGAGTCATCAGCGCTGCCATCGCTCTTGGCCCCATCGTCTTGGTAGTCTGCGTCAATGTCGGACTCGGCGTAGGTCTCGCGGTACTTTGCACCAAAAGTCTGCGAGCGAGTGAGGGATTAAATTCCTCCTTGCCAATCTCGTCAGCAAGCGTGTTCTCAATTACGAGAGAGGTCAAGTCCTACCACAAATGGTGTCCATCATACTGAATCCCTCGGCCCGCCCGAGTCTTTGCGTCCCAATAGCGATCGACGTCGTTCTCGAAGTCGTGGACGCGCTGTGTGGCTGATAGAGGATTCTGAGTTCCTGGCAAGACGAGTATGGGAGCCTGATCATTTTGGGCCCCGAGATGGCGGTGGGATTCATGACTAGTTGTGGCCTTGGTCAGTCTCCTGTTTCACTATTTGCCAATCGATTGAACGCTCACATATTTGTTACAATCGTACCGCTGTCAATCTCAATTAGAAAGAACCCCTGTTCCAACGTTTCGGCGGGGTGACGATGGGCAAGCTCGTTTACTTGTATCCGTCGTGATTTGCGAAAAGCAGGCACGCTTGTTCGAGGTGTAAGTCGCTGGCGATTCTGCTACAGAGCAAGCGATACCTCATTGCCAAGAGAAGTGGTGGTGAATTATGTGCGGTGGAATACGTTGATGAAAAGGACAACGGGAGATCGAGGGGGGAGAATCAGGATGGAGAAGACGAGCGATGAGTACGTGGAAGGTGAGGCGACTTTGGAGGCGGGACCCACTTGGGGTGAGGTCGCTCGCCCAATTAAGTCTCCCTTCCCGTCCACGTCAGGCAACCCTCTCGTCCTCATCCTAGCCCCTGCTCCCTCGCGAACGGCCCAGATACGAAGGGTCGGGTCCTTGGCCACGAAACAGTTTTTTTTTCAGCTGAGCAGTTTGAGAGACGAGATCAACTGCTCGAGAGGACCATCATCTCCACGCCTGGGTTCTTGCATTCGGAGCATTCGAATGCCTCGTTGGCCTCATGGGCCTCGCCGCTCCCAAGGTTAGACAAGACTTCTCAATTGGCGCCACAAGAAACTGCTCATTCATGTCCGAAGGCAGGGCATTGTGTTGGTCATTACCCATGGTCTGACCGGGCTCATTGGCACGCTGAACAAGCAGCACCACGAGTGCCCTAGAGGGTTAAATGTAACTTACTGTTGGTGGTACCCTCCACCAACGGCCCATACCATTGGAGAACCACTTTGAAGCTATTCTAGAGGACATGGCCAATCATAGTACTCAAGACACTCGAGTCGACCGCTCCCTTGTATTAGGCTCACCAGATGCTGAATCAAGGAAGACTTAGTAGGTCGCCGCGGCCAGACCAGCTACGGGGGCTTGGTGTCAGTGATCACCCACAGTCCGTCCGGGCGGATGATCGCATACCACATGGCCGGTCGCTTCAATATGCCCTGGGCCCGAATTAAGGCACCATCAAGATCATCCTGATGGCCGTCGTTCCTTTCTCGTAATGCTTAAAACGTGTGCTTGTTGCGATTGACCAAACGATGGGTCTGTTAACGAAGATTGAGGGTATTCCCACACCTTCATGATAGGCCCGGGGCTCGTAACCTATGGAGGCGCGTCGAGAGTTGCGAGTATGGTAATGTATAGATAGATATAGGCAAAGGCGCAAGAGCGGAGAACGCTGTTGGCTCGCTCGAGTTCCTGCTTTGCGTTTCTCCCTTGTCGCCTTCACCCTCCGCCGCTGCTTGTTGCAGCGCGAGAGCTGATGTCTTCGGATAGGCTAGGCATGAGGGACAGGGAAAATGATGTTTTCAATGGCTCAGCGCTGGCGGCCCTCGTCCCTCTGTCATTGGTGAACAACCCGTGAAGTCGAGTTGGCTACTCTTTGAACAATCAGAAAACTATTGTCTTTAAAACGACACTCAAAGAATGTTGCCGGTGCTCGCTGTCGATCATGCTCAGGTATCTTCTCACGCACAGACTTATTTATCTTCGGTAGCGAAAATCAATGGCCGGGGGGGTGGGGGGGGACCAAACGAATTGCGAACTCATCAATACTAGGTAAAACACTTTGTACACTAATGTTAATGGCCTCTGGTCTGGTGCTATCTTGACTGTGAAGGGCAGGCACGGGTTACTGGCTATCGCACAGCTTTAGTGAAACCTGGGTCAATTGATCTAGAGTTGAAGAAGGGAAAATTCAGAAGTGGGGGCGCGGGCGCGGGAGAGGTCTATGTTTGCTCTAGCGGCCGAGTAGGTAGTTGACATGCCAGTCGATGCCAGTCGAGATCAGCAACTTCAGAGCAATCCTCGGCACCTGCGCTACCGCCCTTGTCATAGTAGACGATGTTGTCACCCTCGCCATCCGCAGGTTCGGGCTCCATGCTGTACAGGTTTGAGGATTTTGCCAACCACAGCTTTGAACCGTGGACCATCGACGAAGAATACCCATCCAGACGTAGAGACGACGTCACGACGATGCCAATTGCCCCATTTCTCATAAAGTATGGGCCCGAGCCGCCCTATACACTCCTACGATATAGTGACCAAGTAAAGAGACTCCTTAATCGGACTTTCGGGTGGCAGCGTTTGCGAGCTCTCGACCCAATTTCACATGCTTGTTCTTCTTAGCATTCGAAGCGCTGTTGCTTAGTTTGAGCTGTTCCAAGGTAAGGTATGTCAGCAACGCATGATGAAGAGAACGGGCGATCCAACCTTTAGCTCTGCCTCGGGTGCTGTAGCCAATCGCGCGGCAAAGACGCCTTGTGTGAGAGAGAGAATTGTTCCCTTATGCTCCTGGATTTTGTCAGCACTATTAATAGGTCGTCTTGGCTGCTGATGCCTTCGACATACTCGTACGCATCGGGATATCGTGTCCCACCGATCCTGAAAGCTGTCGAACTTCTCATAGCGTCCAGACGTTTTACCTGCCCAGGGGCGGCTCATTAGGAAGCCTCTCTGTGCTTCCTTCGCAAAGCCCTTGGAACCGAAGTCAGCAAATTCCTAAAATCATGGTTACGTTTTCCGGTGCCAACATACCAGCAAAGTCCAAGCGAGAAGCTCCAACTCCAAATCTGACATTTGATAGTGCAAGACCGCTGAGAGCAACTTCTCTTTGGTGCTTGTAGGGTCACTCAGAACCGCCTCGGCCTTTGAAAGGTGCGAGTTCTGGCTTTTCTTCTCGATCGCCCGCTGCTTCTCGTAAAAGTCGGATGTATCAACCAACGCAGCAAAGATTTGCCCGACGTACTCCCTGTCCTGCTGAGCAGTTGTCGGGAACGTGGCATCGAGCTCAGGGATCTCGTTCACGCGAGCGTGTTTTTCGTACGCCGCTGACAGAAGATTGACATGGGCGGCGTCCCGCACGATACCACGAAAGACCAGCGTAGCAGACTTCACAAGTTCCGATTTGATGAACTGATGCTGACTCTCGGCTTCGTTTTCACTTGGCTCTTCATGGCGTTGGACCTCTGGAGGGCTGCTTGTGGCATCCATCCATCGTTCCTCCATCCATTGCCCTGTGTCTTGATAAGTAGGACATGAGCTCCTGGTCAATTGATGAAGTAGCTGCCGCTGTAGCATCCGATCGGATGTCCTCTGCGAGAGTCAGAAGCTGATCGCAGAAATCGATCGATTGAGTTCTAAGCCAAGAGACGCATCTCTGGAGGAAAGGACGGATTTGGTCGCGTTGAGGATGGTTCCAAACCAAAATCTCGAAGAATCCAAGGTTGGGGAACTCTCGAGTGTCATGAAGTCTGTAGGGCGTAATGACGTCTGCGAAATGTCAGCCTTGGACGGGCAAGTGAGCAAGAAAATGATGATCGCGTGCCAGGCGCGCGTCAGGAGTAGGGGCGGCATTGAAAATGATGTTCAATGATCGCACGTTGTATGGGAACAGTCAAGTGGATAACGTACCAAGAATGACATCTGCTAAGGCGACTTTGTTCTGAGGAGGCACGCTCTCGTCCTGCAAGTATGCCAGATCCTCCTAGAATTGCTGGTCATACGATGCTGGCGCATTCCGCTCCAGGAACCAGGCCTCGTGGCCACTATTATCAGTCAGTACAATTGATGAGGAATCTGGAAGACACATGACGGTGTACCTGTTGTGAGCCATGATGGTTGGTTCTTCTATCCCTTGCGCTGCTGTTAGGGGGTGGATCGTGAGGAAAGTACGAAAAGAGTCGGTATTCTTTGGAGGGCAACGAGATGAATTTCCCAGCTGCTAATCTCGAGCCACGTGGTCCTCAGGCGCCCGACTCGTCGCTGGTCCTGCTTGACACCAGCGTTGCCAGGCAACAAGCCCCAAGGATCTTCGCCACAGTCATAGTCACAGCCACATCCTAAAGCGAGGTCGCATCACAAAGGGCGACGGACACAGCGATTGATGTCATTCGGGCTTTTATGATGATTCTTCTAAAAAGAAAAAAAAGGGACACAAGCCAAGGGGTCTGCCGAGCTTCCCCTAAATATGAGTGTCGAGGAATTACGAATCTTGAACTGGTACAATGTGGACGCATTCGTTCCTGTTAGCAAAGCATACTCGCACTGCGAATATACTCTAGACCCTTCCGGAGCTGGGCGTGTATTCAATCTGTCATGGAGCCTGCAAAGAAGTAACTATTGAGTTCTACGCGAGGAGTTCCAGTTGCGTGGCAGTTTTTATGGGTAGAGCAGCGTTTTCTTCTACTGAGGCCCGTCCAAGGGTGTTAACGCCGTGACTTGATACTCCGACAAGAACTGAAAAGACAGTGAAGTAGAATGGAGAGGCATATGTCAACCTCTCTTATTGATGCGAAAAGCACAATCAGGGGCTGTAATCAGATTCAAAGGCTCGAAACCAGGTACAAGAAGCACACCCCGTTGCCTTTCTACCAAACCTCCTTCCTCAGACAGGTTGGGAGAGCACTATGATACGATACCAACCAAGGCTCTTTTTCGCTTGGTACGTAAGCTCATTGCGCGATGGGTATCCAATCTGCCTGCCTTCATGGATGACCAACATGGGAAATGAATCCTGGGTCTCCTAATCGCTATTTAACCTTTTGTGTGGCTGAATCTTTGGAGCTTTGATTGCAGACCTCATAATCCCTCCGTCCATGAACTCGGGCATCGAATATGACGCAGCCTTCGGTACTGGGGTGTATTCTTGAGGGCCTTCGGAGATTTCCGATGAGGTCGAATTGGTAAAAATGCAAGTGACAATCATTATTATTTTTCTCTAAAGTAAAATCAAGCCTTCTTTGGGGTATCAAGAGTCGAAATCATAAAGACCAAACGCAGAGAAACAAAGCAGCTGAGTGGTACAAGTAGCTCCTTGCGTCAAAAGCTGCAAAAGCGCCAAAACACGAGCATCAATCTCACACCTTCTGGCGTTTCGCAAGGGCCCTCCGACCTCTGTCTCCAATCTTGTCGCCTTCGTGAACCAAGTTCCCATCTCTTGTTCGTATCTCAAAGTTCTCAGAGGTTGTCCACTCGTTTGTAGTGGTTTTCTCGCGAATCGTCTCGCGGCCAATCTGATTCTGAATATCACGACGTCCATTCAGCAGGTCGTTGCTCAACTTAGCCTGAAAAGAATTGTCAGCCTTCACTATGCAAACTATAACTTTGAAAATTGATTCACATACCCCACGCTCCTTGGCAGGGGCGCTTGCAAATTTGGCGAACCAGTCGGCGCGCATCAGCGAGTGAAGAAGGATCTTGCAATCCTTTAAAACAATCAGTAAACATCATCTCTAGTAGGTTTATCATAGCACATACCGTGAGCTCGCGTGCCATAGCTGCCCATCGGTCTTCGAACGCGTTGTAATGGTCCCAGGTGGTAGTGGTGCGGTGACCAGACCATAACGGCTTCTTTGTGTGTCCACGCTGGGCATCTATAGCTGCGTTCTTTTTGCAGAGTTGGTCAACATCTATGCCTTTTGCTTTGATTGGTAACAGGGAGGGACATACCATGAGTCTCCAACAAAGGATCTCGATTTCGATATCTGAAATTTTGTGGTGAACTACAGCGCTCAGGCGGTCTGCACCGCTGTTCGCGTCGTTCAGCAAGTCCCAGTCTGCCTTGCTGAGGCCCTTTGGACGCTCTTCAGGTCTCTTGCGCTTCCTGGGTTGCTCTCCTTCACTGCTCTGGCCCTCCCGAACTGGAAGCTGGGAATTGGTGACTGCTAGCTTGACTGTGATCTTCTGCAGCCGCTCGTTTGCCTTCCGAAGCTCGAAGAAGTCGTCTGTGCTTGTGATAGCTTCATACATCTGCTGCACATACTGGACGCGTTTCTCCGAGTTCGACGGCCAGGATGGATCTTCCTCAGGGGCGATTCCTGGCGAACGCTTTACGTGGCAGTTGTATGCCTCGTCGACCGCCGCGAAGTGGTCAAGGTCCCGGATGATGCCTCGATAGACAAACATGGGAGGCCTTTTCAGCTCTGCGGCCAGGAAAGAGTCGTCTTCATCCACCGGAGTCGCTCTTGGGGCCCGGCTGCTCTGTTTCGGTGCCTCCTGCGGCGTCGCTGGTACACTGGCGTCGGCAGTGGTGCCCGGAGGAGACGGGTACTGGAAAAGGTCCGGTCCAGCCGATGCCATGGTCTTGAGAAGGTCGTCGATTTCAAGATTGGCCTGCATTTGGCACAAGGTCTCAATAGCTTCATCGGTCATCGCAGGGCTCGAGACAGCGAGATCATAGATCCAGCCATGGAATCGTGTGACGAAGCCCCAGATTTGCATGAAGTCGGCTCGGTTGTTGAAGAGTGTTGTATAGAAGTTGAGGTCTGGAAACAATCGTGGCTCCTGGTGATACCTGTAAGGGATAATCTGATCTGCATATGGGTCAGCAGGATCAGTATTTCAGGGGAGAGGTCATTCGTACTGATTGCGATGTCCAGCATCCATCTCTTTTGGTCGGCCGGCGCCATGGGGTCCTGGAGGATATCCAGGTCTACCTGGAATGTGTTCTCCATTTCGGTAATGACGCGGCGAAGGAACCGCGGTTGAGAGACGGTGAGATCTGCAGGGAGAGATATGATTGGAGAGGTATGAAGAGAAAGTTGAGCGGTTGAGGTCGAGGTGGAGGTGTAAGAAGCAAAGAGTTTGCGTGGAGGATGAGTGGTGAGGAAGGAATTTTAGGTCGAGGCTGAATGTGGAAGAGAGAGGTGGGTGAGGTGAGTGGGATTTTGGGTTAGGTTGGATTTGAGATCAGCCTTGTGGGAGGAAGGTGGAAGATTTATGCGAAAGGGGAAGCTCCCCGGCGAGCCTGAGGTCGCTGTAGTGATTGAGGCCAAGGTGAGCTGAGTGAATCCCCAGCCGCCATCGCCAACCTCAGACGACTTCCCAAAAGGGGAATATGCAAGCTCGACGCGTCGCAAAACTTTCAGACGCGTCTGCAAGACCTCCGAAAGGTGAGAACTCGACGGCTGCCCATGCCGTCCTCGTCGTTCATCTGATAGAAAAGGGGCATCACGGGGTCGCAGGTGAGAAGCCCCTTAGTAAGTAACATACCGAAGGTGAAGGCGGCGCTCTCCAAGCAAGCTCTGCAAACCACAAGATATGCCATGAATCAGAAATAATTCTGGTTCTGAGCGCATAGGACGCCATCCGATGGATGAGATATGTCGGCATAGGTGATCTTCTCTCCATTTCGTTCGGCGAATCTCGCCTTCGATCGAGCAAGTCATTTTTGAGCTCCAACTGCAAATCTCGCGGTCTAGATGTCTATGGGCACGGCAGAATCACTGCCGACAAGATGGATTGGATACATCCAATACGCGCTTCGGGTGACCCGACAAGGTCCTTATGTCGCGCCTTGTGTAGGCGGCTCCCGCTGTAAACCCCGAGAATCCTATCCGCCTGCACGAATCAGTCTCTTTGTTAAAAAATAACGATCTTTCCGTGATCAGGAGAAGTATCGAGGGATTCAAGAGCCGCTGCTCACAAAAGATGGCCCAAGGGCAAGTCATTGGGATGAACCCGGCTACTGCGAAGTATTCGTTTCTCTCAACCCGAAGATTCTACGGACTGTAACAAAATCTGGCCCTAGAGTCCGATTTATTGATTGTCGGGAAGATCGGGCAGGATGGAACACATCGTGAAGGAATCTGGGTGGTTTTCTTGAATCTGGGTGGTTTGCTTGATGAGGAATGGGCTCGAGGCTTAGCGCGAGCAGCGTCTTAAATACATAGCTAAGATAAGCTTTTCCGTGGCTGAGGACCTTATGAAGCCATCTCCAGTACGTGTCTCGCTCATAGCGTGAGTTACGCAGGCAAAGCTATCAACCTTGTTAGTAACGAAGCTATCGTTAATAAGGCTGATAGCTATAATAAGCAGCTATAGTTAGAGTTAACGTAAGTAGTTATTCCAAACCCCTAGGTACGTATACTACGAAGCTACTAGACTAGGTACTAACTGAGGTGCTTTTACTGCTTTTTACTTTACTGTGAAAACCCCTACTAGGTGGGCTCGAAACTTCCTCAACATTGATTGTCGGGAAGTCGGTCGCGAGAAGTACAGCATTAATCAGAAACATCTAACTCTTCATCGCCATGTAAGCAGTGGCCCAAGTACAAACGAGAAAACTGCCCCAGGATCACAAATTACCAGAATTGATTGGCACAGAGCCACTGGTAGGTTCTGTTACTATCCCCCGGAACAGCCCGCCTGCTTCCCGCTATGTCTCCAATCTCCGAAGTTTGGGGTTGAATGGCTTGGTCTGTTTGGCGTATCTGCGTACTGCGATCCAGTAGTTGGCCTTCTTGACTGTCTTAATGTCCTCGTTGACGAACAATTCTTTCGCAGTGGTCACCTGTTCCATCATGGGGAACGCGTTCTGGGTGCCGGGCGCTCGCAGGTGACTCTTGTCCGGGTGGAGCCGAGTGGCCAAGTGAAAGGTCTTCTTAATGTCATTTTTGGCCATGACTTGACCCTTTGTTGTACGGATGTCGAAGCCATCCTTACTTTGCCTAGGGATATTTAACGCCTCAGAGGACGTGCGAGTGATTGAAACGAGAAATCATCCTCAACCGCGGGCTTGTGGTATCAGACAATTCCTTCTATATTCGCTTTTGTGGTCAGAGTTTGCGACGGGAATAGCTGTGTGCATTGAGAGGATAGTGTTTGTAGGTGATGATATTGAAGTGAGTTGGACCTGGTCGACGGTGAAAATATGGAAATAGGGCTGTTCAAAAAGAAATCCCCGGGAGAGAAATAGAAAAGGCTCGGGTATGAGCTCGAGCTCATACAGACCTTTGATCGATGGCGCTGGCGTGCTGGTCCATGAAGGTCCTCTGAGACCACACCATCTATCTCCCACATGACTTTTCGCGTACCTTGGGCTGTTACAGTTACTGGGCGCTCAGAGTGTCGTGGGCAATATATCCCATTGGCCAAGAGAAAGCGTTTAAACGTGTCAGAAGTCGCGTGGGATGGGTAGCTGAAGAACAGGCCTGCAACTCATCCGTCATCTGAAGGTGAAACAACGTTCTCCAAGACAAAGGCAGCATTAAACACGCTCTTTCGGGGACTTCGCTGAACTGGAGATTATTCTCTCTGCTAAAGAATTGAAACTTCTGGGGATCAGTATCGCGACGGCGATATGCAGCACAGATGCCGTTGACATCCAATTCCATTTTGAACCATCTCTGCTCATAGCGGAGACAGGTCTTCATGGAATCTTCTGACAGCTTCTGGTAGCGACAGCCCGCGTCCTCGTTGTCTGGTAGCGTCCACGGTGAAGGTGGTTGCTCGACATTGGGTAGTCGTTGGATTCGCAAGTCCTTCCGATGACTTTGTTCGAGGATAAGATTGAGGCATTTGCCATCACAGCCCTGGCCCCAATCAACTATGCTCTCCAAAGTATCGAAACCGAACCAACCAAATGTTCTGCTTAGGGCGGTGACCGAGAGATATTGAGAATTCTGTAGCTCTCTGAGCACGCCTGGTCCTTTTGCCGGTAGAAATATGTGAGATACTATAACATGTCGCCTGGCAAGCTGCCAGGTAAGCTCCAGAGGTCTTTATACCTCGGGCAACATAGTTACTTTGACGGCGCCAAAAAGACGCCATCTTGATAAAGCCAACGTCCTTTAGTTCGACGCACTCCTGATTCAGCGATCTAAGCCAGCTGTTGGTAATTCGTTGGGAGAAACTTTCACGGTGTTCCCGGCGGGCGCGAAGAGACTGATGAGATAGCCTCTGAATCCGGCGGCCACTTTGCCCTTCTTGGTCCTAAACTGAGAGATACGTCTGATTTCAGGCAAAGGAATGATCCGCCTCAAGGCATCTCTCTATCATCCACAGCGTGGCTAACAGCGTCAAATTCCCATAGCATTTGCAGCATTGCGAAATCTTCGTATTCGTTACTCTGTACCGCGTGCTATGTATGCCATGTCAAACTTGAACAGCGGCTCGTCTTTAACGCCATCGTAGCGTAGACCGGCGGTGCTAGAGCTACGGTCTACGTGGCATTGGCTCTCAAAGACGATAGCCCTTTCGTAAACTGTACGTTTCGGCGCAGGCCTTGCATCATTTCTGCGTTCGCTGCTCCCTTCCCTGCTTTCATTTCCTTGTATTGGTTGATGATCGCATATAGAGCGTTCAGGCTGAAATTCATAGCCGGTTGGCCGGCGCCACACTTTCTTTCGCAATCGAGCGCGAGATGAACACAGAAGGAGGCGTGTCTTCAGTTACTCCAAGCTTCCGCCGTCAAAGTCGAAGTGGATCAGGACCCCGGGCCCGGGGCAAAAGGATGGACTCGTGGAAATACTCCGGAAATAGGTGCAAATGAGAGCTTTGTAGGTTTTATTTGGTGAGAAAACTCGCGCGAGCCAAAACGGCAGGGTGCTTATAGTTACGCAGAACCCAGATTCAGTTCGCTCCAAAGGGCGGCATCTCTAACGCCGAGGAGATTAACGATTCGGGCGAGGCCAGCGTCTTTTGTCTTTTATCGTTGAAGGAACTGTTGTTCGCCTGTGTAAGGGAATACCATGGCACAGCCGACAAAGCCGTATTAGCATGGACTACATGCATCTTAAGCTTCGTCCATATGGTGGGCATATATGCAGGAGAAGTCGACAAGAAAGGGGGCAGCTCTGCTCCGAAGATGATGAACGTCCTCAAGAGTGAAGGTGTTATGCCGTTTGTACTCCGAAGGGAGTATAATTTGCCGTTCTTAATCTCTACCCCACGTGAGTCGAGTCACAGTAGCAGGACGTTTGATCGACAGCTTGTCGTCGCATCTCAAAGAGATTGTGTGTCGGGTTCGCCAGCCTTCCCAGTGGTTCCGTCCGTGGAGAGAAAGGCGAAGTCGCTCGGAGGCTAGCAGACAATGAAACGACAATCATCATCGGAAATTCCGCTTCTGACCTGAGCTTCCCAGTCTTCCGGTAACCGAGAGCCTTGGCGATGTACTTCAATCCCGTGGGCGAAGCAACGTTCTAGGCTCAATCGCATGAGTTGCATGGTCATCTTTGAGAGCCGTCCCCGGCGCGTAAGCCACGGCCAGCCCGCCCAGCCCTCACCGGCCCAGTTAGCGCCCGGCGCCCAGATCCGTACCCTACGGGTGCCCTCGTCGTGTCTTGCGAGTCTCCCCCGGAACTGGAGGCCCTTGAGCCTCCAGTCTCCACGCCTTCGTAGGGTCGGGCCGTCCACAATACGGCCGTGGCCGTCGTCATCGCTATAGCCCCCAAGCTTCCACCTGCGTAGTACGGCTAGTAGACCAGGGATCCGCTGCAGAGGTTCTCGCCGTCGGGCATGCAAGGCCGCCCTTCTCCCACTTCAGGTGGCCGTCGTCGTTGGAGTATTCCGCCTCGGGGAGCCAGTTTGCGGTTTCGTTCATGGCGAGGTCCTCAAGAGCCCGCATCACGGCGGTAGGCACGTAGCCCATCAAGATAGCTCCTGCGTGGAAGGACAGACCGACACGGATGACTTCTTAGTCTCCAAGCGTCAGCCATGAGCTTGTCAACTTCTTAAGATGAGGCACTTCAAATGATAATGTGCGGACCCGTCTTTCGCTAGGTTGTCGAATATTTCTCCGCTCGTTTTCGCTCATGCAACCTTAACACCCCTTCTTCATCATTTTAGAATGAATTACAGGGGATCAATCGCATCAATTCAAGAGCGTTAACAAAATTATCTCAGGGAAGTGCTCAACGCTCCACTGTTATTGGTGAAAGGCCTCTGTATGTGCGCGCGCAGGACTTTCAGACCGGTCGATGTGGCCATCTTTGGACATTGCCGAGTCTTACTGCGTTCAGGGCCCCGGGCTGATTTCAAGGGTCGCAGACATTTTAGATCGTAGGTCAAGAGCCTCCTTCGCCGCTGACACGAGAGCTGGCGAAAGGGGGGGTTGGGAACCCGGTGAAGTCCGCGTTCAATGTCTCCAACACAGGACTCCCCAGACCTTGTATCGTAGATCGAAACGTGGTCAAAGAAGTTGATAGTTTATTCGCGTTGTTGGTCAGACCATAACATAACCAGAGTTCCATGATAATCAGCTGTTGTTTCTGATGAAGATCCAGGACTTGTAAGCCTGCGTATGTCACAAAGACAACCACAAGTATGCCGATGATGAATAGGAGCGCAACTATGACTTCGACCTCAAACTTCGCAGTTGTAGTTGCTGGTATCATCTCTCATGCTCGCTCCTATCTTGGCACCCGTCTAATCCACAAAGGGAGGCGATTTCCGGAACCCCTCGCGATTTTCTTTCCCATGGAAATTGTCTTATGGAAACCAATGGAGTGAATGTATACACACGCTGATCATGAATAGCGCGGAATCCAGTCATTGTGCGATGGCATTCTGTGCTCCAGAACAGAAGACAACATGCAAAAGTCGCGATGGATTTCCGCCGACATAGATGTTGTCGTGTGAACGCTTTCTGTGGTTGGCTTGTAGCTGTCTCTAGCCGGGCCGGATTCAAAGTCGACTATGCCTGTACTCATGGTACGAGGAATACCAGGCATGAGGTGAAGATTCTGTCGACTTGCTCTGGAAGGTTGCTGTAGATGCGTGGTATGTTTGCGTGATGCGAACAATCAAGCTTCATGTCGCAACGCAGCGGAAGCCACGAGACGAGCCCTACGCCGACATCTGCTTGACCCACTTCACGAGACGCGTAGAACACCAGGCGAGCCATCTCGAAGATGGTTCAGCAATAGCTCTTGTTAGCGTGACGTTCTTCTTCGGGAATTCTTCCGAAGGTTGCGTCAAGGCAGGAAAAGACAGAGTCGGCGTCACTCTCGTATGGCTCCTGGTAATCCTCCCATGATGGCGCTTTGATGTGGCGAGGCCAACCTCCTCCCATAGACTCCGCAAGCAAGAGCTTATTCATATTCAGCCCCTTACGCTTGCGTGTAAGTGTGGGATCGGAAGTGTGGAATCGGCAACAACCATGCGGCGTGGGCTACTGTCACACAGTCGTTCTTGCCAACTAGGCCCATCGAGGAGGTCATGCTCTCACGTTGGCTCATATACAGCCACACTATGGTTGGCCCCCAACGGGCCCGGATATGATGTCTACAATCTCAATATTCCCGGCACAAGGGCTATCAGACGTGATAAAAATACCCTAACCACCTCACCCGGCAGATTGCCGTAGATGCGCAGTTTATGCGTGGCGCGAGCGGCTGATCTTGACGTCGCATCGTAGAGTGAAGCTGGGTCTGTGGGACGTGTGCATTGCGGTAATCCGCTTAATCCCACTTCACCGCATAGAATGCCAGGCAAGCCATCTTGAAGATGGATCTGCAAAAGCTCTCGCGAGCCTGATGTTTTGGTTTGAAGTGCTTTGTACTGCTTTTCCGGAAGGAGAAAGTGGTCCTGTAGGATTTTGACGGATGGGAGGCGGAGGGGTTCATAAGCCAGGTCTTCGTAAAACAAAATGAAGACGAGATAGAAGGCGGACGACTGTAACAGATCCTGGAACCTCCTAGTTATTTAAAACAAAGCCCCGGCAGCAGGGGGTGATCTATCACGTCCCCAGGTGAGGCCGTTGGCTTGTCCACCGCATACCACTACCATCCAAGCACGTCTCCTCACGGCCGGGGTTGGTAATGGGTTTTCAATGTGGTGTTCCGCGTCTTCGCTTGGAAGCTGCATGCTTGCAAGAACCATTTTGAAGAATATGTTGGTGTAGCCGCCCTCCGCCGTTTCATCCACACGTTTCCTATAAGCCCCAGAACAGCGGACGATGGGCTTGTAGTTGAGAGCCGTCGAGGCAATTCCGCCATCCCCCAAACCCAAACAGACGAATTCGTCCTGGTCTTTGCCATTTAGGGGAGGGATGTAAGGTACTCTCTCGCTCCAGCGAGGTCGACCTGGTGTGCCGAGTGTCGCACGGCCTCCAGCCCATCAAGGCTTCTCGACGAATGTCGCAGGGACATCTTGCATAACAATTTCCTTCCATTCTACATGGCTGGGAATATATCTGCCTGCCTCTAATATAGCGTGTTCGCGTTAAGGGCCCGTGGTGCAGCAATAGCATATAGTAATCGAGGCCGCCGCGGGAAGTGGCAGCAACGTCGATGAACTGTCATAATCTTGGGTCGGGCTCTTTGGTCGAAAATCTAACAGCCTGAGGCCATGACTACCCTCCAGCTGTAGCTATGAGCTTTTCCGCAAGTATCCCACCGTGTTGGTGTTTCGTTGCTGAGACTGACTGTGGCGCATGTACTCAGCCTTCTCTCGCTCGCAAGCGTCGACGTCTTTTAACAGACGATAGCATCGGAGATATTCTCGAGAAGAGACAAATGCATGCTGTCTTTCTAACACTCTCAGCATCATCAAGATGCCGCTGGAAAGATTCGTTTCGATGTCGGACGTCTTGGCATCCCTCAAGCAATCTGATGACATGACGAGCGTCTCGTGACCGCGGGCCCGTGGTATCTCTTGATCGTGAGGCGAAACAAAGAAAGTGGCGTGGCATTTCCTCGAGTCTCCTTAAAGACAATGGCTAATTCATTTCCGGTTCCGTTCGGGTTGGACGGTCCATGATGATAGGTTGCTTATGGTAGGCACCGCCCTGCGTCGAGGCAGAAAAATCGATGGACTGTACTCAGTCCGGGTTGAGAATTATCATGCCAAAGTATCAGAAGCAGGCGGTACTAGTAATCGCTAGACGGTGGGCTTTGGCGTCCACTTTGTTCTTCCAGTCCCCGTTAACAACAGCCGGTCTTCTTCCTGTACTCAATGTCTGTGTGTCCCCGCGTGTAGGCTGCATGTTGCCGGGAACAAAACCAAAGGTGTGAAGAGGCTGTACCATGAAGCCCACAATCCAGCCCCCGGTGTGCAGCATTGTCGCAGTTGGGAACGGAGGCTTCCTCGCAAAGTCGGCACGCGAGGCCTCGCAGCTTTTTTCAGCGTTCGAACCCGGAGTGGCTATCTGTAACCAAACCGAAAGGCCATGGCGAGGGAGGTTGCTTTGTAGAGTACAGTAGTGTCGACTCTATTGATGTCGACTTTTGCTCCGATTAGGAACATGATCGCCGTCTCTCGATCGTCTGATCCTTGAGTAGGGCGCCAATGTGTGCGGCGCAAGCATCTGCCTCAA
This sequence comes from Colletotrichum cordylinicola, assembly GCA_027406065.1. NCBI lineage: Eukaryota > Fungi > Ascomycota > Sordariomycetes > Glomerellales > Glomerellaceae > Colletotrichum > Colletotrichum cordylinicola. The sequence goes on along the minus strand of JANVYD010000011.1, from coordinate 520,538 downwards.
GGACGATGAAGTCCGACGTTGAACGGGCGCCCACCAGAACTGTGACGAGGCCCATGGTAGATCAAGGCACAAAAACTAGGGACCTCGCTCCCCAGAGTCGGTCATCAGACGGGAGCTGCGTCTAAGGGGAGTAGCCGGCTGAAGAGTCGGGTGCGGAGGGATAGGAGTACGAGTCTGAATGCCCTGGACTGCCTTCGTACATCGAACACAAGTAGTATACTATTGATTGTTAGTGAATGGTCTCGGGGATGGACGTGATGACTTACACCCTGGTTTCTGGATTGTCTACAGGCGAGGCAGTCGACTGTAAGTCTTGTTGACCCCTTCTTCATGCTCTGGAAGTCAGAGACGGGCTTGGTATGGCCACAGTTAGGTATCTCTTGCGGAACGCCAATAAAATGGCTCAAGGCCTCCAACCGAACATCCAAAGGACATAACGGAAGCAAGATAACGGGGTCGGGGCAGCGATGCGGCGGACCCTCTTGGGCAAAGTAAGGGCACACAGCCTAGGCATCATCTATGAGTACCTGCAGGCTGCGACGCGGGGGAGGGCCCGGGGATCTGGTGAAGAGGCTCATGCCTCAGCCCCGGTAGTAGAAGATACGATGATGAAGTTGGCTGGTTTGAAGGAGACGACAGAGAAAGTGGGCGACCTTTTAACCCCTTCGTCGGCATGGCCTACGGTGGGCATAGCATCACAAGACGGAAGGAGGGCAAAGATTGCAGAAATGGGAAACACGGCAAACGCAAATGACCAGATCTTTGTGAGGAAAACGTGTGTGGACTGTCGTCATGCAAGCTTCCGCGAGAAACAAATCGCAAACGTTGGGGCAGAACACGGGAAGCAGCAATAAGCATCTTGCCCCACCAAACGGCCCAATCCGCCCGGCATGTCACTGAGATGTAGCAAAACAGCTTGCCAGTGGTAGAAATGCCAGATCAATTGTCAGGGTATCTCTATGCCTGCTTGAGCCAATTCCGTGGCCAATCCAGAAACCCTAAAGCAAACCATTTTGCGACCTCACCATTATCCCGAAAACGCCAGCCGGGCTGGACAACCGCCAGCACACATGAATAGCAAGCTTTTTGATGTTTTACCATTGGCGACGTCCACCACGGCCCCTGCCACCGAAACCGCCGCGGTTGCCACCCATGCCCGACTGGTCGTAGCCGCCGTACTGGCCCTGGTTTCCTCCAAATCCGCCCTGGCCAAAGTTCTGTTGCTGACCCGCTTGGCCGCCGGCGTTGGCGCCTTGGGAGAACATGGCAGACATGGTGGCGGGGTCCATCTGGCTGGGGTCCATGCCCTGGCCCATCATCTGTTGCATCATGGCCTGCATCTCGGGTGGCATGCCGTCCATGCCGCCGCCAGGCATACCTCCCATACCAGCTGCCTGGGCCTGCTGCGCGCCGGCTCCTCCACCGGGCATGTTCATGCCGCCCATCATCATCATGCCAAAGTCCTCCATCATCTTCTTGTTGCCGGCGGCAATGGCGTCGGCGTTGTACTCCCCGCGAACGGCCTCCTGCTTGGCGGCGTAGAGGGCCCAGGTGAACTCGTCGAAGCCGTAGTTGAAGTAGTCACTAATATCAGTACCGGGCTTGCGCCAGGGCTTCTCGTTTTCGGGGAGGTCTGCAAAGGTTAGCTAGGTGTGGTGCGAAGCGTATGGCGGGTCGTGCTTACCCTCATCAATGTTGACAGCGGTAATGGGCTTGCCCGCAGGAGGGTAGGGAGGGTTCGCGTTGACGTCTACTGTGGACTTGGAAGCGGCAGCGGCAGCCTTGTCGGCACTGGGGACGCCCAGAGGGAGGTCGGAGGCAGCTGGCGACTCCTCCTTGGCGGGTGCAGCCTTGACAGGCATATCGTTGGAGGCAGACCTTTGTGGGATGTTTCTGATGTCGCTGTATCGTGATTGTCTGTAGTTTTGTAAGCTTCAAAGAAGTCTTTGACTTTGTGCCGACAAGTGGTGGTTGAGACGTACGTTGGGGGTGCAGCCTTTGTGCCGTCTTTGCGCTCGGTGATGATGTCGATATCCTGAGGAAAGCGCCAGAACAGTCAGTCACTGGCTTATACACGGGCGGCCTACTAATACGCAGAGCGACCTGAGGTGCAGGCAGAAGCTTACAGAGTCTTCATCATCATCTTCGTCCATGGCACCACCCTCATCCTCTTCCTCACCCTCCTCCAACTCGTCATTTTTGGACTCTACTTTTGGCGACGGCGCCTTCGGTGCAGCAGCATTTTCGGTCGTGGGCGCGGGCGCAGGAACAGTCGGCTCCTCGGGCGCGTAAAAATCATCATCCTCGTCGATATCCATTTTCGCGACTTTGATGGACGGCTCTACGTTTGGAACTGGTGGTGGAAGCGGTGGTGGCGGTGGTGGTGTTTTCGGTCGAGGCTTCACGACGACGCCTTTCGCAGCAGGAGCAACAGCAGCGGCAGCAGCTTCCCAGGACATCCAGATGGAAGGCACGGGCCATCAACAGCAGCAGCAGCAGCAACAGCAAGTGCAGTCAGCATTGCCCAATCAGCGCCCCGGCCTGGCAGCTTCGGTGTGGAACCCCGGAGGCGGCATCTCAGACCGCCGAATAGCCAATCCCAGGCGGTCGCAATCCACGCTGGCAAAGGCAGCAGCAGCTCAGAAAGCCGCAAGTGGCCCGTGCCCTCCAGTCCCTGCCGCCAATTCTTCTTTCGCGTTGACCGCGCAGCAACAGCAGCAGCAGCAACAGCAGCCAGCAGGAACAAACAATCCAGGAGCTCAAGTCCACGGCCATCAGCCTCAACCTACCCCGGCTTTCACCTCGAACACGGCCTCGGCCTCGCCTTTCATCTCGATCGCAAACGATAATACCACTGGCTCTACTGCACCAGAGACCTCGACCGCCAACATGTCGCTGTTCGGTGCGAAAACTGGCGGTGGCTTGAGCATCAACACTGGTGCTGCCAATGCTGCGTACGTTTTGTCCTCTTTTGGGTCGCTGCATTGCCAAACCCAAGCCTTGCCCTTGCATTGTGCCTCTCGATGTCTTGCTAACACTGTTTCCATGCAGCGCCGGCCCCTCGTCGACTCCCGCAGCTGGTGGAGGACTCTTTGGAAACGCAGCGGCCACGACACAACCTGCTACGAGCGGCGGTCTCTTTGGCGGAACCCAGACTGGAGCTGCAGGCGGAGGATTGTTCGGCAACAAGCCATCGACACCTGCGACCGGCGGCCTGTTTGGAGCATCCACTGCAGCTTCCCAACCTCAGCAACAAGCCGGAGGTCTCTTTGGCGGAGCGACAACAGCGACACCCCAGGCCCAGCCCCAGCAAGCGGGAGGACTTTTCGGTCAAGCGGCGAATACCACAGCCCAGACAGGCACTACGGGTGGAGGACTGTTTGGAAACCAGACACCGGCGCAGCAGACGGGCCAGCAGCAGCCTCAACAGGGCGGAGGACTGTTCGGGGCGGCCCAGCAGAAGCCAGCGGGAGGTGGTCTCTTTGGCCAGTCCCTGGCAACGACTCAGCAGCAACCATCAGGACTGTTCGGTGGCGCAAACACAAACACACAGTCGCAGCAGACACCGCAACAAGGCGGCGGCGGCCTCTTCGGCTCGAGTCTTGCCCCCAGCCAAGCCAAGCCTGGCGGTCTTTTGTAAGTGGTCTTGTCATGCTGTTCACAGTTCATGCTAACATTCGATAGTGGTGGCGGCGCTTCAACCCAGCAACAGAACAACACAGCTCCCGGCCTGACTATGGGTCAGTCGACGACGCAGCAAACCGTTCCCGGCGTAAGGGTTGACCTTTCCAACGTCAAGGGCACGACCCGCTTCAACGACCTCGAGCAGTCCCTGCAGACCGAGATGGAGAACTGCGACACGATGATTCAGCGCTTCATGAACCACGCGTCCGAGATCAGGGGCTTCATGGCGGCCCACGGCGGCGACCTTGCTCAGCTCACCAACGACGTCACCTGGCTGCAGCGCAAGTACGAGGGCGTCAAGACGACCCTGGACGAGGACATTGTCACCCTGGCACACCTGAAAGATCTTGTCAAGTCGGATGCCGACATCGCAAAGATGGCATTTGCTGGCGCCGATCAGCTTAAGCTCCCTGCACACTACCACCAGACGTGGCTTACTCGCGGCGGAACCGGCAGTAACGCGCCGAACGGCAACCAGGACCGCAACCTGGAGGACGTGCTCACCCTATTCTCGAACGAGGCCGACAGGTTAAAGGAGCTGCACCAGTTCCAGGTGCAGAAGATCAAGGAGATGGAGCAACACATGCCAGGTGTCGAGCACGGTCTCTATGAGCGGGTGCGCGCCCTGCGCGACCAGACGCAGGTTCCCGCGTTCAACATGGTCCTCGACCTTTTGGAGACGATTAAGATGATGGGTGACAAGATTTACGAGGCGGCAGGCGGCATTGTGGATGTACGCGAGAAGCTGACACAGCTTCAGCGCCAGTACCCCACCAAGTGAGGAGGTATCTTCCAGAATGTTGGACTAGAGTAATGATGAGGCTTGAGTCCGGGGATAGGACGCTTAGCATAAGGGTTGTGGGAAGCATATGGCGTTCAGGATGGCTAAAAAGTATACACCGGCAGCGTGGCAGAATCACACACGAGCGAGATTCGTGCACAAAATCCGGCTCCGAGCTACCGCTGACGTTGGCTCCTGTGGCATTCAAGTTGCCGCGGCATTCGTCCGGCCAGAATGGCGTCAAGATTAGACCTTTCACAGCTCCAGCGCCAGAAGAGCGCTTCGTGATGGGCGTGGAGAGTCACGTTGTAAAGTACATAGAGAGCACGGCGGCACACGTCGTTGATACCCAATGTCAGATACCCCTGACTCACCAATCTGGCCAGTCTCCGTGTGTGAAATGCAATGCTCTTGTGTCTGTTGTATGTGATATGATGGGTATCTGGGAGCTATTCCGCTCAGCAAAGCCGTTCATCCGCCCAACGCCTGATATGCTAATCCTCATTCCTCGTGAGGTAGGCAAAGTCTCTGCAGATCCTTCCGCCTTCGCTACCCCCTCCGTTCCTTCGAAAAATGACGCCGTCTCTCTCACTCGCCAAGATCAATACGACCCTTCGCGGCCGCCGTGGTCATCATCCCCACCATCATCGTCCCCGAATTCCCCGTCGTCAAAGTAGTTCTCCGCATCGTAGTCACCCGCATCCTCGTCGTCGTACTCCACATCCTGCTCCTCCTCCTCGCCGCCCTCCTCCCACTCCTCCTCGCCCTCGCCGCCCTCGGCGTCCGGCATCCTCTCCAGCGCCTCGAGCGTCTTCTTCGCCCCGTCAGGCCCCGCCGCGGGCTCCTCGACCTGGAACACGTCCTCGGCCGTCGGCAGCGCCGTGATGCGCGACAGCCTCAACCGCTTCGCCTCGCCGCCGCGGCGCTTCTCGCCTGGCGCGACGTCGTCGCCGTCGAGCGTCGCGTGCAGCTCCGCGGGGAAGAACTCCTTGCAGAACGGCCGCGAGCCGAACTCGGGCAGCGCGCGCTCCGGGCGGGAGAACTTCTGGGAGTAGGTCGGCACGCCCGTGAAGGGGTCCGTCGTCGCGCGCGTGCGCACGCCGTACTTTGCGTTCACCTGGTCCTGCCCGTAGAGCTTGCGCGTGTTGGAGGGGTCCATGCCCCAGGTGCGCTTGCGGGTGTAGAGCGGTCCGTCTTGGACCTGGCGGCGGAAGAGGAGGAAGGCGTTGACGTTGGCTTGTTCGAGGGCGGAGAGGGGCTTCGCTGTCGGGATGGCGTATTGCTGTGTCGGGAATGTTAGATTGGCTGGGAACTACAGGAGAGGGAGGGGGAGACGTACGGGGAAAAGCTCCGAGGGGCGGGTGTCGGGTGCGTGTTCGCCATTGTCCCAGGACAGTTGGGGGCCCGTCTTGCCGCCGCGGCCGCCTCGTCCTCCGCCTCGTCCTCCGCGCGACATGGTTCTCGATTGTGTCTTATGAGTGCTTTCTTGAGGGTTCTGCGTGGGCGGTTGTTAGCGATTGTATGGTGTAGAGGTTGGCTGTTTCGATTGCGGCAGGGTGGTTGGCACTTTGGCCTCGCTTCGATCGCGTGCCGCGGTTGAGATTGCAGTCTGCGAGGTTGACGTACGTTGTTTGCCTGTCAGATCGCGGAAGAAGTGTCGGGACTAGGTCGAAATATAAAAGGATATGCCGTGGGTCCTTTGGCGTAGTGCAGTGAGGTTGTTTTATGAGTCGAACGAAGAAGAGTCAAAGTCGGAGATGCAGTCATGGTTGGCGCCGACCTTGGAGTTGGACGTCTTGATTTTTTAGCGGGGTCAATTGGGGTAATGATGGTCCCTGATTGGCCGAGGAGGCTAGTGTAGCTCCCCCATGTCACTCGGCCTTCGAAATGTTCTCCGTAGACAGCAGTCGTGTGTAGCTATTAGGGTAGAATCGTGCTTGCGTCTTCAATGTGAACCAGAGACTCATAGTTCTACGTTATTTGTGAGATCGTAGAAACGTTGCTATGAAGACTAGACAGCTGCTCAATGAGCCTCCAGCACACTTCGTTAATGCACTTCGTTACCTAGTATCATGAGATTTAACTCAGGCAGTAGTGATACTGACCGAGAGAGACAACGGAGAGCCCATGTAAGTGTCGACATAGACTCAGGTTTGCCCGACGTGGTTACTGCCGCTGCATTCTGATTCTCATTTGAACGATGTCACCCGCACAGATTTGAGAGTCGGCATGCTTGTGTCTCTTAGTTACTATATCTTACTTGTAGCAGCCTCTCATCCCAGAAATAATATGGCATATTCTGAGGTGGCTAAAGACAAGCAAAAAGGAGGATCTTTGTGTAAAAAGCCATGATGCCACCGTCACTTACAGCTGAGCCAGTAGGCACGTAGCGGGGTCGTCACCTTTCCCGTTGAACGCCGCTGCCCCGCTAGTGCCACCCCTGTAAGGCAGGCGAGCGCTACGCACCCAGCACACGCAGCTTGCGGCTGCCTTATCTTATCTTAGCGTCCGGGGACCCTTAAACCGAGTAGGAAAGCTTCCAGCTCCCCCCGCCATCCATCCGCAAACCTCCAACAGCTCCTCCAACTTGCAGACATCACCAACTTTTCTTCCGCCCTTCACCTCGACCTAGCTGCACCACCGTCACAACCACAAGTACCCATGCCAGACCCCGTCGTTCCCAAGATGACAGCCGACACAATCCCCATAACCGGGCTCGACGAGCTCACAGCCCACCTCGACGACCTCGTTGCCTCCCCCGAAACACCCCTCCAACCAAAGATCCTCGACGACATTGAGCTCCAACTCACAGGTCAGTCCCCCCATACCGCCATCTCCCTCCTCCTCCTCATCTGAAATGCTAACAACGCCACAGAATCAAACATCCCGCCCCTCCTCCCAACCCTCCTCCCAAAGCTCACAACAATCCTCAAAACAACCCCCCACGACCCCTCCCCCATCGTCTCCCTCACAATAAAACTCCTCTCCCCCGTCCCCTTCACCCAAACCCTCCAGCTCGCCGACGAATCCTCCCTCGTCTCCGCCCTGCGCTCCCCCGCCCCCTCCGCCAACCTCCTCGCCCTCGCCATCCTCGAAAAGGCAGCCGCCACCCCCTCCGACGCCGCCATCCTCTCCCTCATGCCCAAAGTCATCCTCGAGCTCCTCCGCCGCTGGCTGTCCTCCCCGCAGGTCGAGGTCGGTGAGAAGGCCTCCCGCGTCATCGGCGACCTCCTCGAAACAGACTGCGAACTGCCCCCGCCCGCCCTCCCGAACCTAACGGGCACCGACCTCGTCCGCAGGCGCGCGCCGGGCCAGGGCCGCATGTGGCGCCGCCTCTTCCACGACCGCGAGCTATTCGGCCTCGTCCTCTCCCTCGCCCGCGGCCAGGACCCCGCCGAGGAGGACGGCGTGACGCTGTCCGAGCACCAGCTGTCCCTCGCCCAGGGCCGCATCCTGCGCGTCCTCCCGCGGCTCGCGAGCCTGAACATCGTCGAGGTCGGCACGTCGCAGTTCCCCGAGCTCACGGGGTCCAGCGACGTGGGGCTGCTGCAGCTCGCGGCGTTGAGGATGGTTGATATGGAGGATACGCTGATGCACCTGAGCCTGATTGACTTCTTCGAGACCCTAGTGAGTGTCATGAGGGTGGCGGAGCAGTCGCACCGGACGATGGGGATCCTGCGGGACCTGGTAAGGGAGGCGAGCAAGGACGATCAAATGCTGAAGGAGGCGTTGAGGAGTTTGCCGGACCGGACGATCCCGGAGGAGTCGGAGCAGCTGAGGACGTTTATCCGGGACATCATGTCTGCACGCGGCTGAGGAGGATCGTGAGCGTTCAAAAATGGCAAAGGCGTTTGGAAGCATGGCACTGGTCTGGGACAAAGCATGGATGGATGTCTTTAATATGGACACGAACTGCGAAAGGCCTCGGCAATCCGAGCCGGGTACAATAATTTTACATGAAATGATTCCCCCTCAATCTATCCATTACGCCTCTTCCTGTGCTACACCCGGTTTTTGTATGCTGGACCTCCAACTCAACGCCTCATCCTAGCTGACGCGTCTCCCTCAGGCCCGTCCACGTCCGTCGCGTGGCTCAAGATGCTGTCCCTGCGGTCAACGTCCACCTTGGTCATTCCCTCAATACCCAAACCGACCTCGCCGACGCGGCGGAGCACCAGGAGCAGCGCTGTCCGCAGGTCCGACGTCAGGTCCTTGCCGAGGAGCTCCACGACCATCGGGTAGAACTCCTTGATGTTCTTCGAAAACGAGGTCACGGGGAAGGCGGCGTACCCCTCGAGAACGTCGACAACGACGGGGCGCCAGGCGACGATGTTGCGGTGCTGGCTGTCCTCCTCAAGAGCAACAAAGTCCTTGATGATGCTCTTGCACAGGGGAATCAGGGCCTGCTCGATGGCATCGCGCGCCGAAGCCCGCTCGTCGCTGTCGTCTGCGTACATGCGGAAGAGGATGGCGACGTAAGTAGCGGCGGCACCGCTCTCCTGCTTGAGCAGATTCGGGGCCTGCTTCATGAAACCCTCGCGCCAGAGGCGCATTCGCAACTCCTTGTCGGCATTGAACTTCCTGGCGAACAGGTACGACTTCTTAAGCAGTCCCATGAGCTTTAGGAGTTCCGCCGTGGGGATCTGGGAGTAGACGGTGTCGTTGCTGAAGAGCTCGTTGACCGTCTCGATCATGAGCAGCTGGAGAACGCAGCGGGAGATGATGCGGTTAAAGTAGCGCCGGCGGGCGGCTGTAACGACCACGGGCTGTTGCTGAAGGTTCGATGAGGGCTTGAACTCCTCCAGCGGCGCTTGGGCTTGGGGTGGAGCCGCTGCTGTCGGGGTCTTCAGGTCGTCTTCTTCCACCGTGCCGGCGTGGGCTGCCACTGAGTTCGTGTCAGCGTCATCGCCGTTCTTCTCAGATCCGTTGATCTTCAAAGACTCCTCGTCAACCGGGGTTGTATCAGCAGTAGGGCTCAGAGGACCGGCAAACTCGAGGCCGCTAGGGGGCAGATCGATTGAAGCTGTTGAGTTGATGGTAGTGGCGGAAAAGAGCTGGTGAGCTGTCGTACTAGCGAACAGTTCGCAGAAGGCACCAACGATCTTGGTCCAGTGCTCGTGTGAAAATTTCGCGACGTTCTTCAGGATGAGCTGCTGCAAGCAGTTGCTGCCAATTCTGGAAATGGTGTCGTTCTCTTGGCAAATACAAAGAGCTAGCAACTCCAAGAACCGGTCCAGCATGTACTCCAAGGCTTCGAAGTAGTGTGTAAACAACGTAATCATGTTTCGGAGGGCTTGGATCATGGTAGTGGAAAGCCAGACAGACAGCTCCTCATGGTTCAGCGCGTTGTTGAGGTCAGGCCTGGACCGCAGCACCATGAAGATCGGGTACAGCTGCTGGCGCCAGAGAATGTCCCAGAAATCGGGAGGGAACTCGCCTCCATATCTCAGCAAGGCGTCGAAAAAGTATTCGAGGGCGTTGGATCGGACTTCGAGATCCTCGCCAGTCATCAACACATCATGGAAGGCAAATAGGACTGGGAACCAATAGCCTTCTTCCACTGACGTGCGGTTCTGGGATCTTTGCAGTGTGTCTGCTGCTGAAGTATGGATGTCGCCGGTTGCTGACTGTCCTTTTTGAGACAAAGGACATTCTGGTGTTTTAAGCATGCGAGGGATGATGGACTTGAGCGACTCCAGCGCTTGGAGACTCTTCTTTTGAAACTTCATGTTCTTTGAGAACTCAGTGAGACACACGATCAAGTCGGTGAAGGCACCCTGCGAGATGACCACGCCAAACTTGGTCCTGTAAACCTGCGTGACATTCTCATAGGCAAGGCTCACAATGCTTTCGTTGGTCTCACGAGCAGCCACAGTGAAGACACCAAACATTGTTCTCCAACCAGAGCGGATGTTATCGCCCCTAGCTTGAATCATTTGGATCAAGCACCTGAGCACCATGTCCTTGACAGCAATGTTTGTGGAGTTGGCCAGAACATGTTCGAATGGTTTCAAAAAGTCCTTTTGGAATTTGAAACCAGCCAGCTCCTCGAGTTCCATGAAACGCATGGACAGTTGACGGAGAGAGTCCAGAGCGAAGAATACGATGGTGATGTTGTTGTGGCAGCCAACACGGTTGAAGTGGTCACCCATAACATCCCAGATATTGCTCCACTCGAAACGCACACGCGTCATGTTGTAGTAGGCGATCTCAACAATCTTCTGCAGGCTGTAGGTACGTGGGGAGTCGTTCGACCCAGACACCTTGATTTCATCCCAGCTGACTTCCGTCAAAGCTCGAGCGAAGTGGACGATAGCCTCTCCATTGAGGTTGCCCGTGTTTGTGAATATCCTATCAACCGCTTTAATGACCTCATCGGATCGACTCTCCAATGCAATCTCGCTAGAGAAGCCTTGGGGCCCAGCTCCCGGCCGCGGCTGGCTTCTTCGGCGTTTGGATTGTGTCGACGATCGAGAGTCGCTGGTATTCTCTCTCTGCGGCGGCATAAAGCGTGCCTTGGACACATCAGGGACAACACTCTCATCCACGCCACCAGTGATGAGCTGCAATCGGTCCAGCTGACTAATGCACATGAGAACATCCTTCCAAGACGACCGGAGCACGTTGCCCTCCGTCTGGCCTAGTTCCAGAATGACCTTAAGTGCCTCCACATTCTTGGCCAGCATCTCCTGCGGGTTGTTGAGGTTCGTAGTGTTCTTCAATGCGGACACGAACGCTTCGCGGGGGGTCGACAGGTCAAAAACGCAAGCAATTTTGGTTGCCAACTTCATGCCCTCCAGGCACAGTTTGTTGATCTCAAGGTTCTGGGTCTTCTGCATCTGGCTTGACAATGCAGAAAAGTATGACATCCACGTGACATCAAACATGGGTCCGATGTGTTGGAAGGAGGTAGCGGGAATGAACTTGATACCTGACCGCTGCGCGTTCCTGCGTTGGTTCTTGTACAGTGTCTTGAACAGCTGCTCTGATCGAAGCGCAATCTCCTCAGATTGTTGCAAGTAGGCCTCCCTCTGAAGGTCGCGGCCCATGTTGGAAAGCGCCTGGCCGAGACCAGCAGCGATACCGGTAGATGGTGGCGGAGCGGTTCCAGCAGCCGCAGCAGCTTCACGCTCGCTTTTCAGCACGATTTCATTGCTGGCGATTTCGTCGTAGATTGCTAGGAGGTACTCGTCGGGCAAGTCTGCGTTGTCGTTGATGCCGCGGTTGTTCTTGATAAACTCCTCTTTGCTCATGCGCTTAGCGATCTTGCTGCTGTGCAAGTCGGTATTGAGCATGATCACAGAATACGCCAAAACGTAGGCGGTATCGGCATTGGCGAAGGCGTTGGGATTACCCATCACGTAACGTTCGGCAAACTTCAGCATGAAACGATCAATCTTCTGCGCCTCTCCTGGCAAACGGAATGACTGGAGAAAGGTGCGAAGTGCGTCGACGAATCGTTTCTTGGTAAAGTCCATCGAGTCGACGAAGGCGTGCATGATCTCAATGTTCTTCGGATCACCCTCACCCAAGAACTCACCGATCTGAGCCTTGTCAAGGCGATCCTCGGTGAGCAGGAATTTAGCAATATCCGCCGGGTTGTCACTCGGGATAAAGCCGTCTTGAACCAGGAGCTTCACTCCTCTCTTGGGCTTGAAGTTGAATTGCTTGATCGCGTTGTTCATGGCCGTCTTCCGCGCCTTCGCCTTCTCCAGGAATGCAGGATCATCTTCCAAGACAGGTGTTGACGGCAGGGGTGTTTCGAATCGCGACGGGTTATCGCTCATGCTAGGGTCAATTGACGGCCGCAAGTCTTCGGAGTTTCTCGTATCACCATCAGGTCTGACCCCATTCGCGTCAGGTCGAACCGCAGCAGACCAATCCACCATTGACCTCAGTGAGTCCACGAGGGCATCCAACGCGACCCGCTTCATCACGTACTCCTTGGGAATCTCGGGCTCGGTTTCGGCATGTGGTGCAATTTGCGCGACAGAGAGTGGCGGTGGCAGGATAGGCCGCAGCTGCCATTCACCTGCGTTCGCGCTCTTTGAGCTCTTCTCCTCATACTGTTGCTCCTGGGCCGGTGTCACCGGCACGGCAGCCGTTGAGAACTTGGACAAGTCCTCAATAATGGTCTGGAAGATGTTGTCCACACTCCTCTCGCAATCGTAGTTCAGGTACGTCTCAACCAGGGCCCGTGAGTCTGCGCAGAATCTGTTCAAAACGTTGACCACATGCACCTTCTGGGTAATGGGAGCTGTTCTCCTGGCCAGCAATGCCAAGTAAATCTCGTTGAGAAAGACTGCGATTTCCAGCTGTGCGGTATATTAGCATGGCATTTCCAAGAGGCAACTGCTGCACCACGAACCTTGAAAGACTCCCGCATGTACTTGAGCATGAGCCAGAAGATCTCGCAGCACACGTCGAAAACCCTGTCGACAGAACTGGCTCCGTTTCGCGTTATACTGAGACACAAATAGAACTTGATCGCTTGAAGAAAGGTCGTGGGCTCGTTGCTCTTGGAGTTGGTAATGGTACAGATTGGAGAAGTGAAGACGGCAATGTTGTTATTGAGGAGGGTGTGAATAAGGTGGAGGGAAATGAGCTTCGAGCGCATGGGTTGGCCGCGAGGGTCGTACAACTGATCAGGCGGCAAGACCTTGGTTGAAAGATTGCAGAATGATCGGAAGACCAGGTACGCGTCCTTGATGTACACCTCGTCCTCCGCATCCAGGTCATCGGCGTTGTCCTCGACGGTCGATTCAGGAGAGGACTGCTCGGACACGGATCGGGCTGCTTTCCTTCCGGGTTTGATCTCGGTGACCATGGTGGGACCGTCGCCCAAATGCGAGTCGTCGAAGCTCTTGCGGTGCTCGAGGTCCTTCAAGGTCAGCTTCCCATTGCCATTCTCTGCGTTGCCAGCGGGCCCTTGTTCAGCACCGTCTGGGGTCGGGGAGTCCTCTCTCTCTTCGTCGGGCTCGCCAGCAACGCCAGCGCCATTGACGGATTCGGTTTGGTCAAAGGTGACGTTGCTCGAGCTGTGCTTCAGCTTGTCCAGGTTGAGGCGGGCCTCCTTCATGTGTAAGCGGGTCTTAACGCGCTCAAAGACGGTGCCGACCATCTGAGTGAGGGTGCCCTGGGCCATCTGCTGGTTCGCAGTGCTCCGTGAGAGGAGAAAGACATTGTATACTTGACGAACGGCCTTCAGGAGACCGGCGCCGTGGACGACAATCTTGTCATTGAGGACTGCGGCCAATAGCGACTTGACGATCTGCAGCTGGACCTCGACGGCGGTGGTCTCGCCTTGGAAGCAATCGCAGATGGTATCGATGGCGCGCTCAATGAGGGGGGCTCGGTCGGCTGGAGCATCTTGCTGGGCGTCGGGTGCGCTCGGGACGGTGAAGTAGGAATATGATATGAGCTTGCCGATGCAGTCGAGTGCGCTGGTGGCGAGCTGGACGTTGCCTGTCCTTGTTGCCAGCTGCAACGGGGCGAAGACAATCTCTGGGTCCGGGAAATTCGGCTCGCTCTCCTTGATGGCGGCGAGGGTCTTTTGGAGGGATTCGGTAAGTTGCTTGTTCCTCTGGGCCTCCTTGGAAGCCGCGATGGCCTCCAGGGAGGAGGTGAGGAATTTGAGGGAGCTCATGGGGGAGCAATGGAAGGACAAAGTGCCATTCGCGTTTCGAGACGGACGAGCTCGTGATCAGGAGAAGTCGAAGGTTGATCTACTCCAGCAGATGCATTCGAAGGTAAGCTTGAGCTGGGCCGGTCATCGAGGGGCGCAGGCGCATATGCAGGGCGGGCAGGGGGTAGGTATTAAGGTAATTCGTGGAGAGCCCGGCGATGCGAGATACGTGTCGTTCGGAGGCGACGGCGTCCTTGAGGAGTGAAGGACGGGAAGGTCGTCGCGGCGGCACAAGAGGAGCGAGCTTCCGTCGTCGTCGTCGTCGTTGTCGTCGGGCGGAGGGTGGTAGATGACGGGCGTTGTGAAATGAAGAGCCTCTCCGTGTAGAAGGGGTCCTCGAAATCGAAATCCCAATCGAAATGGCCAGCACGGGGCAGTGACGGTCCAAATTTCTTTGAATGGAGGGACCCCTGGCTCTTGCTGGCGTACTGCTTACTAGGTGCTGCTGCGAGAGGACACCAACCAGGTAAGGTACGTAGCTTGGTTCTGGGGATACACTGTAGGTAGGATAGATTTCCTGATGCACGGAGAGGAAGCTGCACTGTGCTGAATAGGCAACAGAAGCTTGGAATACGGGCCCCGTCAAACACTGTATCGATCATCAATTGCTACTGTAGATGGTCTCCATCTTTAATGTAGCTGCTGCAAGCTGGAGCCAGTCGAGCCGGTGCAGCATGTGGTTTACGTGGCGGACTGGGCCAGGAAGGATGCAGTGCTTGCTGCGTCATTATGTCAGCTCTCCCGCTTGACATGCCTGGTGGTCCATGCTTTGATGAAGTGATGAGGTAAGCGCCGGCTGCCGGGCATGGGCCACCTCATTAGGTAAGGCAACCAACAGACAACAGACCACAGTGGCAGCAACTGGCAGACAAGTGTTCCGACATCGCGTCTGCTGGTAGTGGTCGCGGTTGCGCTTACAAGCGGCCAGCCAAGGCGACGGGGCCAATTGATGGAGACCTTGACGAGCCCCCACGCCGTGGACAATTCAGGCTTCTCATTGGCGTGCAGGCCTTCGGCGTTAGGCGCTCGTCCCTTGTTTTCCCGCTCTTATTCCCACCCAAGTCCGAGAACTTCCTCAGCGCATCCACTGTCATCGGAGGTCACTCCTCGCTGTCACTCGGTCATTAACAACACCGCCTGGGTACAACCAACCAACGGCGACTGCGACTGCGGACCCGGTTGGCTGGACTCACTCGCTGGTCGTCGTTCGATGCACCGGCCACCGGCCACAGGCCACAATTATCGGCGAAACCTGTCCACTGCCACCCGCTGAACCGCTGGGCTCTTTTAGCGACCAACGGTCCAGTCTCGTCCCTGGAATGTCGGCGCACTGACCACCCGACTCACTAAAAACTGTCAGTCTGCCAGTGAACCGTCAGTGAAGGTGCTCGCTCGGTGCACCTGCACCCTTAAAAAATCTGTCGCACCTAACGGCCCTCCCTGCGGCGTATTTTGTAGGGACGCGCTAAGACCCAATCGGGCCTAGCGTCTCAAGCTCCATCCAGCGACGGAGCTCAACGCAAAAAACTCCAGCCCCAAGGAAAGATTCCCGTCCGACAATCTCGAGCATCAAACCTCGTCGTCCCAAAAATAATCCCGCGTCCCGTCGCCTCTTCTTCCTTTTTTCCCTTCCCTCCCCCCCTCGAGTCCCCGTCGAGTCTGCTTCAACCCCGTCCAGCAATTGAACGACAAAGTCAATTGTCCGACGTCTGACGGTTTCCTCCACGAGTCTTTTTGGAGTCGAATACCCCTCGATATATCTCAACCCGCCTCCGTCTCCCTGCTTTCGCGCCCGCGGAAGCTCTTTCATCCAAAATGATCTCCACGGTCCTCAGAAGGCGCGTGCTGCCCAACACCCTCGTCCGCAGCACCCAGATCCTGAGATGTTACGCCTCATACCCCCCGCACCAGGTCATCAAGATGCCCGCCCTGTCGCCCACCATGACGGCGGGAAATATCGGAGCCTGGCAGAAGAAGCCCGGTGACAGCATCGCCCCCGGTGATGTCCTCGTCGAGATCGAGACCGACAAGGCCCAGATGGACTTTGAGTTCCAGGAGGAGGGTGTCATTGCCAAGATCCTCAAGGACGCTGGCGAGAAGGATGTCGCCGTCGGTAACGTAGGTCCAACCCCAACGGTGCTCCATGTTTGCTGTCCTCCGTCGCCCTCGTCGCCGCCACTGTCGCTGCCACCGTCTCCAAATGTCCGCACACCAAGCTGATCGCATTGTCTTGACGCACAGCCCATTGCCATTCTCGTCGATGAGGGCACCGACGTTGCCGCTTTCGAGGGCTTCACTGCCGCCGACGCCGGTGGTGATGCCCCTAAGCCCGCGCCCAAGGAGGAGGCCAAGGAGGAATCCAAGTCCGCTCCCACCCCTGCCCCCGAACCCGAGTCCGCCCCCGAGGACAACAGCCCCTCCGGCAAGCTCGAGTCCGCTCTCGACCGCTTCCCCAACGCTTCCTTCGGCGCCATCACCCTTGCCAAGGAGAAGGGTATCAACATCAAGGACGTCAAGGGCTCCGGCAAGGGCGGCAAGATCACGGAGGAGGACGTCAAGAAGGCCGCTTCCTCTCCCGTCGCGGCCGCTGGCCCCGTCGCCTCCTACGAGGACATCCCCATCTCCGGCATGCGCAAGGTTATCGCCTCCCGCCTCCAGGAGTCTACCCAGAACAACCCTCACTTCTACGTCTCCAGCAGCATCTCCGTCAGCAAGCTCCTCAAGCTCCGCCAGGCCCTGAACAGCACCGCCGACGGCAAGTACAAGCTGTCCGTCAACGACTTCCTCATCAAGGCTATCGGTGTCGCTTCCAAGAAGGTTCCCCAGGCCAACTCCAGCTGGCGCGGCGATGTCATCCGCCAGCACAACACCGTCGACGTCTCCGTCGCCGTCTCCACCCCCACTGGCCTCATCACCCCCATCGTCACCGCCGTCGAGGGCCGTGGCCTGGAGGGCATCTCCACCGAGGTCAAGAAGCTCGCCAAGCTCGCCCGCGACGGCAAGCTCAAGCCTGAGCAGTACCAGGGCGGCTCCATCTCCATCTCCAACATGGGCATGAACGACGCCGTCGACAACTTCACCGCCGTCATCAACCCTCCCCAGGCCACCATTCTCGCCATCGGCACCACCAAGAAGGTCGCCGTCCCCGCCATCACCGAGGATGGCACCGGCGTTGAGTGGGACGACCAGATCACCATCACCGGCAGCTTCGACCACAAGGTCGTCGACGGTGCCGTCGGCGCCGAGTTCCTCAAGGAGCTCAAGAAGGTCCTCGAGAACCCCCTCGAGCTCCTTCTGTAAATGGATGACGACGAACTGAGTTGCGTGATCGCGGCGGAGGCTTGATGAGTTTTGAGGCGTATCCGGCGTGGGAATTATAGACGTTCAGGCCGAGGATAGGATACGACCTGTGGTTTGCGAAAGGGAGGAAGAAGCGGAGGGTGCAGTAAAAGACGGTCGAGAATACCCCTGCATACTTGTTAGGGACCTCGGCAACGGAACGACGACCTACCACAACCTACTTCCCGTGTACAATGATCTCCTGACTAATGCTGCATCTCGGGTGCGGAAGAGGTTTCTGTCTTGTACATTTGGTCTCCTTTTCCTATTTACCTAGAAATCAAGCAGTTACCTTTGAGCTAAAACCCATCGGAATGTTCCGCCTTTGTGTCTGTGGTGCCAGATTCGTGACGAAACAGGCGTCGGGGGGAATGTGGCCTAACCGCAACCGGCCAGAGATCGGATGAACTTGTCATGATGGTGACAGATTTAGCACGTGGGATGCCCAGTCGTGGGAGCAGAACGACACTAAGAAGAAAGATGGGCTATTTGGATGAGCATTGCAATTGGCAATTGACTTGATCTTTTCATATGTCGGCCGTTCAGTATACATGCACGTGTATAGACGCCAGTGAAGCCCTTTTTAATCTAGTAAACTGGAAGTCATCATTGCTTTGCACCTTATTCCAAGATTTTCAATATTAAATATTAAGTGTAAATACATGTGACCCAACAAGCTTTTCTATTCTATGAGAGGAGAGCACCTACTTAGATACTACATCTAACTCTGAGACACCACTTCTAAAGCGTTTCTGTCTATGTATAAGTCCAACCCAAAGTCCTCCACTTTAGACCTTTCCAAGCACCCCCTGGGGAGTAAACGCCTTGGCAAGCAACACCAACAGAGCGCCAGTCATACACATGACGCCGCTGAAAATCGACACCTGCTCAAACCCCCCGTACCGATCCAACAGAGCCCCGTTCACCGGCGGGCCCATCAGCGCCGCGAAAGACGCCAGCCCCGTGCCCATACCGATATACGTGCCCATATCCCTCACATCCTTCGGGCAAAGCGTCATCGCCACGGCGCCGCCCGATATGATCGCCCCCGAGCAAAATCCAAAAACCACAGCAAAGCCAATGATCCCGCTCTGCGTCGTCGCCGCGGGCCAGCAGAAGATCATCACCCCCGTCGACGCGCCCGCGAAGAGCAGCGCGTTGAGCTGGCCGACCTTGTCGCCCATGATGCCGGGGATGACGCGCCCGAAGACGGAGGCGCCGTTGATCATAGCGATGAGGTACGACGCGAGCGTCTCCGTCATGCCGTGCAGGATGCCGTAGGTCGGCAGGTAGAAGAGCGGCACGAACATGCCGATGAAGAGGAAGAACATGGACGCGACTAGGGTGACGTACAGCTTGTCCTTGAAGGCCGACGGGAGGAGGAAGCTGGTGCGGCGCGGGGGCAGGCGCGCTTTCACGGTGAAGGAGGCGAAGAGCAGCGCGGGGACCATGATGAAGCCCGTGATGCGGACGGACCAGCCGAAGCCGATGGAGGAGTCGTTGAGCAGCTTGGAGAGGACGATGGGGTAGATGATGGCGCCGATGGAGGAGCCGGTCATGGCGAGGCCCATGGCGACGCCGCGGCGCTTGCGGAAGTATTGTGGTGTGGAGGCCATGGCGGAGAACATGAGGATACCGGACGCCGTGCCGTGGAGGATGCCCTGGGCGAGCATGAATTGCCAGTACTCCGTGCAGAGGGACGTCATCATGATGGCGAAGAGGTAGACCACCGCCGTGGGACGGATGACCTAGCAATCGTCAGTCTTCGTTCTCGCATTTGTGAGGATGAACTTACCCAGGCACCATATCGGTCAAACAGCGGACCTCCGAGTATCGCCGCGAACAAACCCAAGAACACCTGCGTAGATCCGATCCAGGAGACGGCATCGGCGGTCTTGTCGGAGAACTGGTGCAGGGTGTAGTAGGCTTGAAAGACGCCAAACGTGTTGGAGTAGCCGGAGGTGCAGAACAAGATGCAGGCATTCCCTATCGCCACGAGCCATGCCTGCAGACCTCCTTCGGGGAAGTCGATGTCATCTTGGGATCTGGCTGGGATAGCTTCGGTGGCTACGGGTGCCTTTTCAGGGTCTCCCTTGGGTAGTGAGATTGAAGTTTGACTTGAGGTGCTCATTGTATATGCCTTTGTCGAGTTCCTGGGTATTTATTTCGTGTTGCTCGATTTGTTGTGATGCTCTGCAGACAAAACATTTTTTTCATCGTGACTCGTGAGGAAAGCCTCAGTTATATACAAGTGAAATTTCTATTCATTCAGCCTTATAGACCTCGATATGCTATTCTGGAAATCCCATTGACACAAAGAAAATGCGAATATCTCTACAAAACCCACTAGTCTCAGGCATGCGAATCCTTCTCGGTCAACCGTGTAAGTCGGCAAATTGCCCTCGGCATTTCCAGGGACCGGCCATTCAACCAATCGGAGGTCTCAAAAGCTCGGTGTATGGCGGGCGCAACAAGCCATAGACGCATAAATCCCGACGACATCTCGGGGATAAGCACTAGCATCACCCATCTACAACACCCCAAAGCCCGACTTTTCCTCGTCAACGACGCGTCGTTATCTGATCATCTGATAAAACTATGCTTCTAGCATTCTCCATTCTCCATTAACAGCGGCCCACACGCCCAGGCAACAGCAATCCTTCTAATCCCGCCTTCACCCTTCGGGGCTCAAAGACAAAAGGCCGAGCAACCCACGTCGCCGGCCCCCCTTCTCTGTTGTCCCCCATCTGACCAACACCACCGAGCTTTTTTGCTGTTCACATTCGGAGAGATCTTTACGACTTGGCAATCCGGGATAATGGAACCCCCTACCCTCCCCATCTCGGCCTCGGCGCAGAAGAAACGTCGCAGACCCGCCTTGGCCTGCGAAGCCTGCCGCCGCCGCAAAGTGCGCTGCGACAGAAACCTGCCCTGCGGCACCTGTGTACGCTCCAAGAACGCTTTATGCACATACACGACCCAGGCCACGACCAACACAAACACATCGTCCCTGGGGAGGAAACATCGGGACGAAAGCCCGAAGCACGGGTTCCCCCAATCCGGCGCCGCGGCCCTGGCCCTCCCAGAGCCCATCCTGTACCAACCCCTGCCCACCCCGCGCCACTCGGCCCCGTCGTCGACTCGGGCCGCGGACTCGGACGACCCGTCGCCGATCCATATACCCGGGCTGACCGCCAGCGCCGGGGAGCACTCTGGCCCCGCAGACTTCGGGCTGTGGCAGCCTGTGATCCAGCCGCGGCCTGCTGCTGCCCCGGCGGCGACGACGGCTGTTGCGTTCCCCGGGGCCGGGAGCGTGAGGGACACGGCGTCGACGCCCGGGAGCAATAGTAACCATGGCTCGTCGTCGACTGTGAATTCGCTCGTGGACAGGGTGAAGCAGCTTGAGCAGCAGTTGTCTGATTTGATGGTGAGGGGCGATGACCGGGATGAGACGACGGCGGTGGAGAGTACGGTTATGAGGGAGGGGCTGAGGTACAGCCGGGGGTGTGTTAGCAAGACGAGGTTCTTTGGACAGAGCCATTGGATGAATGCGGCTGATATGGTACGTTTTTCGTGTTTTCGCTCATTTACGTCTTCACTGGCCCCGTTTTCTACCCCGGCATTTCGATTCACTATTTCTCCCTCTTTGCTCTCTTGAGACGCCAATGTTCATTCTCATCTCTCGTGTGCTGTTCTTATTATTATATCTTGTTGGCCAATTTTTGTTTGTTGTTCTCTTCTTGTACCGTCATGTCTGTCATTTGTCTCATACCACTCGTTGTCTTCGTATGTCTGTCATGAGCTGTCCTGATGAGCCAACAGATCTTCAACAACGTTGCAAGTCCTTTCTGTTCATCGCAAACCTCAACCTTAAACTAACACACTTCTAGCTTTGCCGACTAGTCACATTCGCCAAGAAGTTTGAAAACGAAAAGACAACCTACCTCTACCAAGGCCTGGAAAAATGCAAAAACCTAGGCCGCATAATCAAAGCCCGGCGCACACCGACCTTTGCCACAATATCCATCGGCAAAAACATGCCCAGCCGCGAGATTGCAGACGCCCTCATCGACGCCTACCTCCGCACCTTCGAATCCGTCCAGCGCATCATCCACATCCCGACCTTCAAGGCGGAGTACGAGCGCTACTGGCAGGATCCTTCTGACGTGAACGAGCCCTTCATCGTGCTCATGCAGTTGTGCATGGCCATCGGTGCAACCTTCCACGACGAGCGCTTCACCCTGAGGAATCTTGCCATCCAGTGGTTCTGGGAGGGCATGTTCTGGCTCATGATGCCATGCGAAAAGTCCCGCATGACCATGACGGGGCTGCAGATCCGCTGCCTGATGCATTACCTCCGCCACACGGCCAACATCGGCTGCGACCTCTCATGGATCGGGGCCGGGTCGCTCGTCCGCACGGCGATTTACATGGGCCTACACCGCGACCCCAAAGGGCTCGTCAAGATGACGCCCTACCGCGGAGAGATGCGCCGGCGGCTGTGGGCGTCGATCCTCGAGATCGCGCTGCAGAGCGCCATCGACGCGGGCGGGCCGCCTCTGATCTCGGCGCGCGACTACGACACCGAGCCGCCCGCGAATCTGGACGACGCGCAGCTCGTCGAGGACATGGACTCGGCGTTCCCGGTGCCCAAGGACGCCAAGACCTTCACGCAGATGACGGTGCCGCTCGCGCTGCACGCGACGCTGCCCGCGCGGTTGGCGGTCACGGCGAGGGTGAACGACTTCAGGTCGGACACCGTGTATGAGGAAACGCTGAGGTACAGTGGGGAGCTGAGTACTTCTCTTCAGAGGATGATGCAGCAGCTCAAGAGCCACCCCGAAATATCGCAATTCGCGATACGGTACGCGCAGTTCATGACGTACCGCCTCTTCTTCGCGCTGCACCAGCCGATCATACCCCACGCGCTGCGGAACCCGATATACTACTTCTCCCGCAAGGTGGCCGTCGACACGGCCCTCCGCCTCTGCGAGAACGCGCTGCTGACTCCCGGAAAAGACGGCGCCGGGGCAATGAGACCCGCCGACGCCTCGGAGCGGGACTTCCTCTGGCTGACGGTCAACGGGGCGGGGACGTACCGCTCGGTCCCGTTCCAGGCCGTCATGACTGTGGGGCTGGAGCTGATCCACCAGAAGGAGGACGAGATCAAGAACGGGCCGTCAATGTCCTTTGCCGGGCCCGAGTTCCGCGGGATCCTGGACGCGGTGGCCGGGTGGTCTCGAGCGCGGATCAAGTCCGGTGAGACCAACATCAAGGGCCACGCGCTGAGCGTGCTGCTCGTGGCGCATCTACAGGTGCTCGAGGCCGGGGTCGATGACGAGCGGGTCGAGAAGCACTTTGAGAGGGCATGCGAGGAGAGAGTCACGGAGTGCTATGACTTGTTAAAGGAGTTGGTCGGGGATGATGTCCCTGAAGAAGGGGTGGGGATCGGGGCGCCTGACATACACGACTTGGATATGGACTTTGAGGTCGGGACTGACATGTTGGGAGAGTGGGATTGGGATGGCATGGTAAGTTAAATCTCACGCTACTGGGCATGGGCTTGGCTGACAATGGCAGGATAATGGTGGCTTCATCTCAACCTTGAACTTTGGGAACATCGACATGATGTTTCCCTAAGCTGGCTTGACTAGCTCGTATTTCCAGGGGACATCGAGGCGGACGCTTTGAGATGAACCGCTCCATGCGTTCCACGGAGAGAACAGTGTTCCCGAAGGCGGGGATCAAGGGGCAGAGGTGGCAAAGGTCTAGAACAGGAGCTCGGGGTGGTTCTTTGTTTGGAAACCTCGGGGAAAAGGGATTGGGACCTCATGTAATGGTGTATGCGATACCCAGCTCTGAATCTGATGTTTTTCGTATACGGGCTTGTTTCAGCGCGTCTGCCCAATATGTGCCCTATCCGCACCAATGCCTCGTTTGCCGGACGTTGGCCGGTTGGGCGGATATCGGCGGATTTGACCAGCTGATGGTGTCTCCAGAAATTGGCAAATTGCTCTAAAAATGAAAGTTAGTAATAGACTACAAGATAAGCCATGGGTATCCCGTTGCCGGTTTTCTTTCCTTGGGGTCATTGCATTTTAAGGGAGAAGGGTTCAGGCATGACTAGAAGAGATACCACATAGTAGTACGCGCATGGGTCATGACACTGCATCTTCTGCAAATGAGAGAGTCCACAGGTCATCTGACCAGCACGCGCCAAAGGCCCAATACCCCGTGGGGGAGTTGCGGTGGGGATGTTGCTGCGTGGTATTTCCAGCCGCTCTGTCATCTGCCTTATCTTTCATCCGGGATGGCCATGCCAAGGTATGCACATGGCTGTAATATGGCTGGTAATGAGTCGGATAAGAACCGTCGGATAATATCATCGGGTGAATTACTGATGTATCAGGGCGATGGACGATATCAGAGCACGTCCATAAGTACGATTCAGTTTGTAGTAATTGTTCATTTAACATAATTACTCGCTGGTGTGGTTGAGCTATTCTATATACAACATGAAGCAGGGCTATGCCTTCGGGCCGCCCGATTAGAGTGGGGAAACACGGGGATGTGACAACACCGGGGATCCCGACGTTGTTTCGCCGGATAGCGCCGTTGGCGCCGTTGGCGGCGCTTCAAGGTGCTCTACTTGATGCACCCAGTATGTCAAGGCACGTGAAGTGCTCGGAACTTATCCGCTCTCACGTTGCTTGGCGACATTGTTGGAGGAGCGTGCATTGTTATGGCACTGCGGGAGCTTACTATGTATCCATCACAACGGGGTTGATGATACCGTAGATTGGCTTTTCCGAATGTTCCTGCCGACAGTCCCGTTTGCTCCAAATATTCAAAGGCCTCAGTCTTGGCGAATGTCCAGCTGGTTCCAAAGTCCACAATAGCGTCCACAATAGCAAGGTGAATCGTGACGTGAGGTCGAGACCATGTGCTCAGTCATGAGGCAATAGCGGGGAACAATTCATCAAGCCAAAACGCAAGTCCACTGTCGATCGGATAATCACTCCAAGAATCGATCGGACCATCACTGCAAGACGAATGTGTGGGAAAAAAAAAAGGTTGTATTGAGACCGTAAGATATCATTATGATGAAGTATTGAGGGTATCTGAAATGGCTCAGACGCATAGTGGTATCCAAAATGTGAAAGATTCGCAGAGAAAGCACAGCAAACCGAACCGCTCGCTCTCATCTCCCTTAGTCAGGGCACTGCGACTTCAGGTCGCCATCCGAACCAGGACATTGTCCAGAGGCGATGGCCGCTTTACATGAATCCTCAAACTCGTTGCCGCCAAATCCAGTAACAAATTGCATGCGGCCTCCATCTTTCGGTGCTATCGTTGCGCAAATCTAGAGAGTGAGAGTTAGCAGCCGCGTCGAGTCAGTGGGTTTCCGGCGGTGAGCGACTTACTGTCCACATCATTTTGACTTGCACGGATTCCGGGTTGTCTTCAAAGATCTTTTCGTTTGCTTTGTAGTGTTCGCATGCCTTTTGTGTGAGGCAGTTGTTGGGAACATTGTTGATTTTGCAGTAGCAGTTGCGGTGCTGGTTGGCAAACACTCTGTGCGGTATGTTAGGACTGTCGATTCGTGTTTTAGGTGACAGGAGGGGTTTCAAACATACCCTGAGATCATGAGCAATGCCAGTGTGATGAACTTCCATAGTGAGTTGGCAAACATTGTGTTGGTGTTTTGTCTGAAGGTTGCGCTGATCATGGATGGGCGAAACCTAGATGGGACGACGACGGGATGCGTTTGCTATATACCTCGATGACTTGGGGAGTAGCCCACGGGGCGAGAGGACGTGCGTGTGACCTCAATTCGCGCTGATAAGCGTGGCGGAGTTTAATTACTACGGCACTGTCCACAGATAGCCTGACTGCGAGTATTGTTTATCGTATTATAGTGTCAAGGATATCCTGTCGAGTGGCAAAGGCCCCTGTGTCGAGTTGAAAAGGGTGGTGCCTTGTTACTGCGGGGCAGGACGTATTTGGCATTGCGGCACGTGTGGTTATGGCAATAAGGTAGAGTTAAAAAAGGTTCTTGGAAGTCGGGGGGACCTGACTCAATTGCGCGATCGGATGCGCGGACCAAGGGTTTCGACTCAGCATGGAGGGGGGAGCGGGTAGACGAACACGCAAGCCTCACTTTAGGATGACAGAAGCCTATCTGATATCTGATATTCGTATCCTCAAATGTTTAGAGCGAACTTTCTTCCACGGCTTGTACGGCATCTGGTGATGAAGGGGTAATTGCAGTGTGGTTGGGTGGTTCTTGGGTGTCAAAAAAAGAACTGCATTCCAAGCTTGATGCGCGCCAAGCGCAATGCTGATTCACGGATTAATTGGATTTTCAAAGCCTCAGTCGCCACCAAGAGACCGAAGCCCGAGTTCAACAGCCCAAAGAAATACGATTCTGAAGTCCACGGAGATGTGACTCCCGAGTCCACCAAGATTTGATTTCCAAGTCCACAAGGACCGTCTAATATGTACATGTAACAACTCTGGGGGTATGCGGCAACTCCCACGCTTATGTTCGTAAACGACGACTAAACAAGCTACGGTTGACCTCCAGTCAAGTTGGTCATTCACGAGTATCGAGACGTATTCATCTCAATTGACTTAAGCAGAATTCTGCTGATTGCAAGCTTCCATCCTCTGAGCGTTAAACTCATGACCCTCCCACATGTACGCTCCCCAACCCTCCCAACCAGAGATAACTTTTTCGTTCGGCAGAAGGTCGCAGCTGCCTGGTTGAATGCCGATGCGGAACTTAAATGGCTGAGGGTCACTACCGAAGGTGACGTTGACAAGTCCGTTGGTGTTGCCGCTGCCGTCTTTGTAGGTTACGCTAGTGCATTTGGTTCCGGGTTGCAAGTTGCCCTCAATACCGCATCGGACAACTCCTGCGGCCTCGTCCCATTTGAGCCACAGCCAATTTGTGTCGGCCCAGTGATCTCCCCAGCAGCAGTCAGCTGCCGCATAGGCGATCAAAGAGGAAGTGATGAAAATTTGAATGAGTGAAATGATATGCATCGTGAGGTGGCGCTGAATATGTTTGGCCGTAAAGACTGTGGTGGTGGTGGTAGTGGTGGTGGTGTGTTTTGAGATGTTGCAGATCAGCAATTCTCTGTAAGTGATCGTGGATGGTGTCGCAACAATTGTTGAGGGGAGGGGACCGGCAGATAAGGGCTGGAAGAATCGCCGACTGACACTCCAAGTGAGAGGCAACCTTATTCCATCTTTGACAAACATCCATAGATAACCCAGGTGACAGCCCTATATGAATTCTATATTAGTTGCCCAAGGGAATCGTAGTCATGACCTGGCCATAGTTAATTTAACAGATACATGCCATTATCATCTGATTTCGACTTACTAGCATTGGAGCGCGCCCTGCATGAAATTGTGTGCCTGCAAACAGGGTTAAATGCTGTAATAGAGTTTCTCCAGACATGGTTGCGTGGGGATCGCCGTTCATGAATCGAGCGCACGCCAGGCACAGCCTCGACTTCAGACGGAATTAGGAACCACCCGCGGAGCAGCGTGTCAGAGCCGGCCATAGCAAGCCAACTATAGACCCTCTGTCCCATCCAGCACTTCTGTCAAATACCCAGCATCGCGGATCTTTCCAATCCTTCTTATCTTTGCTCCACGCGAACGTCACGACTCACGCCTATTCAGTCTTTACGGAGTGTCGACATCATGATTTTCTTCAACATCGTTGCGCTGCTTGCGCTAGGCGCAATTGCTTCACCCACACCATTCACACAGGAGATCGAGGTGCTGGAGCCTCGGCAGGATACGGGCGCGCAGAATGTGACCGTTGATCAGTGCTCTTTCTTTTCTGCCGACGGTATTTTGCCTGAATGCTGGCAGGTTCTCGAAATGAACAATCATCTCAACGTATGCCAAACAGCGACTTTTTTTCACGCGTTTGACTTCGGGCTAATAACTTTGCAGTATTGGTGGTCCAACCATTCGGCGAAGTGCGAAGCTCAGAACAAGGGCTTCGCGCAATGCTACCTAGATAACGCCGTACGGACAGCCCTATCTATGACCCTGCCAACGTTATATGTTATCTCGATCTGACTTGAGTCGCAGGGCTTGATTACATGGCAATGCGACTTTGTAGCCCTCAACGCATGCACCCCGCCTCCCAGCGGCAAGGATGCAGGCTACGCCTCTTACCATGACTTCTACGTGAGTACTTCACAATGCTATGGCTTTTTTCACCAATGCTAACATCAGCTATCTAGGTTATCTGGAACATTTATGGTTAGTCATATTGCTATTGACGAAACATGTTTCCGGGCCAAGCCAAGCCCACTGACACGGCGCACCAGCTATCAACCTCTTCTTCACCAACTACCACCAGTCTCTCCTGCAAGGACAGGCTGCTGCTATGTGAGTTTCCTCGCAAAGCCTCAGATATCTTATGCTCTCAGTAACTTACCTGTTGAATTAGCGGATCGGTTGCCGAAATTGTGAAGACTGTTGCGCCGCCGACAACCAAAAATCCTAAGACGCCACTTTTTTCTCCGATTTATGCTGTCAGTATGGGTCAATTCGCCGTAAGTGCAAAATAGACTCGCCAACCTCATTTAAGCAGTCACTAATCTTCATTGGCATGGTAGGCCTTAGCTCCTCTTCTTGGCAGTTCTGTGGCCGCCAGCATGCTGTTTGGCTCCCTCCTCGGTGTTCTAGGTGGCGGAATTGGTTTATTCAACATTTTGTTCCCAACAAAGCAGCAGTACGACGTCCCTTGGGAAGGTCTCTCTGATGCCCTTGGGGTTCATGTCAATGACTACCAGAAGCAAGTCGGAGAGGCCTTGACGAAAATCCAAACGGACTTCACCACGTTTTACGCTCTCGTCAACAACGGTGGTTTCAGCCAGGTAAGGCTTGATAACGATACTGTGGTATGATACCGCGTACTGACGGTTTACTCTCAGAGACTCAACACCAACGTCCCTGAGAACACCGACTTCATGTACCACAGCCTGAAGAAGTGGGTCTTTAACCAGGCGCTGCAACAAGCAGGCTACTTTGCTGTTAAGAAGTACGTTACAAAATGTTACCTGGGTCGGCTCCCGTCAAACTAACCTTGCTGCAGCCCTGCCGTCGACCCTACACAGATCCCCATCGGCCCATACGACTGTTCCAAATTGGATGATAAGGGCACTTGCGGTCCTCTCTGGCACGACGGGAAAGACACATACGGTCTGGCCAAGGCAAACGGTACATTGCAGTCTCCCAATGTGCAAATGAGTGAGGTATAACTGACTTTGTGTGAAGACATCGGCATGGACCGCATGAAAGAGATTCTTGATACCGCATTTTCCAAGAACTGGACGACCCCAGCTGAGCTCTATATCGACGCCCAGTCTTGTCGTGGAAAGAATGGCTCCGAGGCATTTGATATACAGGACTTGACGCTGAGCTGTGTGGTGAGTAGCCAACACCCTTTCCGGTTCGTTGTAAGTCAGTGGGCTAATTGCTCTCAGTCCAATATTCCCGTCTGCGAGTTCAACTTTGATTACAACCCCTACGAGACCCTTTGGGCCCGTGTAAACCCGCCAATGTTCACCAACTGCCCTAACATGAGAGGCTATGGAGTTCCTCCTTACTGGAGCGATGATGTCGGAATCCCACTGACATATGTTGGCCCCTTCTTGGTAAGTAAATGCCAGTAGCGTTGCACACTGATATTGAACATTGCTGACATAATAATTACCAGATGGCCAAGGTGGTCTACAACGAGAAGAGTGGTTGATTTGGATCCTCGCATTTTCACAGGCGTTCGGGCATCATTTATGGTAGAAGGCCAGCTGTCTTGTTGGCAGTTTTGGATCATTGGATCATGCTAGTGCCACTGCATAGGGCCACAAGTGGACAACAATTGGTTGAACAGGGCCAGGGCCTTAGATACCAGCAACCTATTAATTCCGATACCCTTCTTGAAAATTCTAGAGTCACCAAACAACTGGTTGAATCCATTTCTTTGAAGTGTAGCCAATTTGGACCCCATAAAAAGCTCCTAGATTTCAACATTCTTTAGACGGACATAGCATTGCATAGGTTCCCTTGCAAATCTCTGTATGCCCTCATACCCGTTCAAATCAGCAGGCAGCGATAAGAGTTGAAAGTGCCATACTATGAGCGCAAACTCAATCTTTAGCGTCTGCAAGCCCAGTCTTTTGCCAAAGCACCCGCGTGGACCCAATCCAAACGCTAGTGTTGGACCAGCCATAGGATCAAACAACCCATCGCGCTCGTCTTTTGCGTTTCTATCGTTCTTAAGCCACCTCTCGGGCCTGAAAGCAGCGACATCATCGTCGGCCCATGCACCAGTCAGAGTCTTGTGTTCGTCGCGGCGTGCACCAGGACTGCGGGACTTGTCGTCGACAGGCATGATGGGCTCAAGATATCCGGGACCATTGGCCATAAGGAAGACGTTGGTACCCTTTGGGATATGACGGCCCAACACTGTAGTGTCCTGCAAAGCCTCACGAACGACAAAAGCAATTGGCCCCGAATGGCGCAAGACTTCCTCAACCACGGCATCGAGGTACGGCACCTGAGCCTTGATGAGCTCCTGGTATGTAGGGGCCCTTTTGTTTTTGATGGCTTCGGGGAGCGCGGCACGCAGAGCATTCCGCAGGCGATCTTGACTTGCTGGGTTATCGGCCAAATACTTCACCCCCCATGCCATGGCAGTAGCTGATGTATCATGGCCGGCCATCATGAAACCGAAGAATTCATCGAAGATAGAACGTTTGTAGTAGTCCGGCTTGCGATCCTCTTTGGCAGCAACTTCTCTCTCCCGTAGGAGCACTGAGTGAAGTGCGCTCCAAGGCTCCGTTTTGCCGCCCTCAATGAGTTGCACCGACTCGGCGATCCTATCACGAATGTAGCCATCCTTGACAGCTGTAGCCTTTTTCATGTACGGAAACTTGCGAAGAACCCAGGATGTGAGAACTGGTGCCGGTGAGAGTTGCGTGTCGGTAATGGAGTTCGTCAAGGTGAGAACGGCAGCGAAAAGTTCGGGTATAGTGCCTTCTGCAAACACAACCTCTTCATCCGTGCCGCCGAGAATTTTCGGAGTTGATTGTTCCAATGCATTCAATTGTCGAACAGTGATACTCTGCGACTCCGGAAGTCCGAATGAGGACGCAAATATAGAATCCAGTGCCGCATGGGTTATGTCATGGTGAGCTGAGAAGGGCCGTCCCTTAGCCTGCTCACACTTGACTTGCCACACCTTGATCAAAGTGCTGATTGATTTATAGACCTCCGGGGCGCTGACTTGAGTGATGAATGTAGGCGCCATCAAATGATTGATCAAGTTGCGGGGTCTCTTGAATTTCGGATCTGCAGACCGGAACTGGATATGCTGTTCCGGCAGAATCCCTCCGATGAGTTCGCCGAAGAAGCTACTTCGGTCAAATTCCTTTCGGCGGAGAAGGATGTCTTGACTTTCGAAGGGGTCGGTAAGAACTACCCAGGGAAGTGACCCAGGCTTGATGAATGCCTGAATGATTGGGCTTTTGTGACGTGTGGTGAGTGACGTGAGCCAGCAGAAAATGCGTTTGGTACGCAATACATATCCCATCATCTCGGGAATGTCCCCTAAAACATGGCTTGCTGCTTTCTCATTGAACGGGATTCCAGGGAGAGGTTTGGGGAGGAGGAGGCGACGGATGACGATGAATCCGATAAGGATTGCAACACTCGTGAACGTCCATCCGTTGAGGAACCAAGAACCCCAGTGCATCTGGATTTCATCCATGTTAATTTCAGAATTGAAGGGGAGAAAGCAGAGAAAGAGTGAGGGACCATGGAGAGTTCGAACTCCATCTCTGCAGCCCACCAAAATGGGGACTTTTGTAGGTCAACAGGCAGGTTCATTCAAGGATTTTGAAGTAATCAGTTACCAATGATTCGTGGACAACACCCGGGCAGCTTACATGCATGTAAGACGATACCCCTGTCTGATGAACCATCGTAATTCCCTGGTCTACGAAATATCTGCAGCTCTCCGCTGCAGTCCTGACCCGTCTTCCTTGAGTACACGTAATTGCCAAATCTGAATCTGCATGCGACGCTACCAGACTTCCTGCTGATTCGCCATATCACTATGGCGTGCACAAAATATTAAGCTCATGTTGTTTCTTCAAATTCAGATCCATTCGATTCTCATAGTATACATAAAGTAAGGAAAACAAATCAATTAAGACGCGGAACTTTCTTTCGATCTATGATGCGCCCGCTTTCTCGTTCGTGATCATGCCATGCCCGTCACCCAAGATCCAATTGCCTCATTTACCCATGTGTCCAGACCCTAAAGAAGCACAGATTTGCAATGCCCCTAGCCAATGCTAAGTCATGAAATGCAGTTGATTCCAGTACAATTCGTAGGCAATGCGCTTACAAGCCAGAATCAGTCTTCTGGAAGGGAGCGTTTGACGAATAGCTACCCCATGCGTCGCAAGTCTGGTCGATGTCGCTAACCTTCATGGTACTGGTGATGTCGTTTGAGCGCTCGAGGAACTGAACACTCAGACCCTGGCTGACATGCCACGCAATGTGGCAGTGGAAGAGCCAGGCTCCCGGGTTGTCTGTCTTGAAGGCAACGACGAGCCAGCCACGACCGGGCAACTGTGTAACGTCGCGACGGGTCGGGTTCTTGAAGTTGAGCTTGGAGGTATCTGTCTGCGCGTTGAAGTTGACGCCATCGCCGCGGCCACTGGAGGCAGGCTCAGAGTGACCCAAGATGTAAAAGTCATGGCCGTGAAGATGCATAGGGTGAGGGGCAGGGAAAAGATTTTCAATGACCCAGTAGGTCCACTGTGAAGTGTTAGTCAAACGACACGTTGCTTGTGTAAGGGATTTCTCACCTTGTTGTCGTCAGGAACCTTGAAGAGGTTGTAATCCGTGGGGTAGTCGGTCTTATTTTGTGCAATATACTGCAACGTGGGAGTGCCCCAGTTGATGTCCATGTTCTGGCCGTTAACCTTCCAGTAAACCTGCTGGCTACTAGTGGTTCTGCTGGTGTCAACAGTAACGTCAAGGGTGTTGTCATCAGTCTTCTGGAAGCCGTTTTGGTCGACGTCAACACTGTACATGGGCTCAAAGTCCGTCTTGTCCTGGCACTGAGCGTCCGTGATAGCCTTGCCGGCATCTCGGGGTAACGCCTTGGTGCTGGCACCTTCATACTGGAAGATGGAAGCGGGCTTGTTCATGTTTGAAGTGCCGCAAAGCCTGTTGGACGGGAAGGAAACGTTGAACCAGTAAGCTCCGGGATCCTGATCAGCCTTGATGATGACCTCATAGCGCTGGCCGACACTCAAGTACAGAGAGTCTGTCTCAAAAGGCTTCACAGGTACAAGGTCGTTGTTGACGACCGTCATCTTGTGGCCCGCAAGCTGGACGGAGAAAGTGTTGTCGACTGACATGTTGATGAGGCTGATCTTGTGAGTCTTGCCCGGCTTGAGTGTGACTCGAGAGTAGTTGCCGCCACCGTTCTTGTTGATGTTCGTTCCATTGAAGAGGATGTTGTCGCTAGCAGGGACAGCCGCAGGCGCGGTGAAGCTAGATCGAATCTCATCGGCTCCCTTGTAGTACCAATCTGTGAGGGAATAAACACCCAAATCCTCATCATAGTTCGCAGACGTAGGGCCGTTGATCTTGATGGCACCGACGATACCGTTGGCGTACTGGTCAGAAAAATGAGAGTGGTACCATGAAGATCCGTACTGCTCTGCCTTCCATTTGTATGTCTTGCTTGAGCCGGGAGGAAGAGGGCATTCCGTAATGCCGTTCACACCGTCATTGACGTTGTTGTTGAACATGCGGAGGCCGTGCCAATGGATTGAAGTACTGGATGGCGTTAGTTTGGTCAGATCGACATGACTGTCTGATTGCGGCATACCCATTTGTCCTCAGGTTGTTAACTACCCGGACTTCGACATGGTCTCCCCAGTCTGCCTCGACGGTCGGTCCAGGGAAGCCACCTTCGTAGACCTTTAGCAACGGATATTCATCGCGTTCAACAGCTCGGGAGACTCACCATTGATAAGCATCGCGGAGTTCTTGCTAATTCCATCTCCACCCGTAAAAGATGTATGCTCGGTGAGCACGAATTCGTACTGGAGAGTCTGATTAGCATGCAAAAGCTGTCTCGTTAGATATTTGATCGGCTTACTTGGCGAGTCACTCCGGTGTCTGGAGTCTTGTCCTCATAAGCGGTGTTGATGTCAAACCCATCCATCCAGCAGCCTCTGCTGTCGGGAGCATTGCAAGACTTGTTGACCGGTTCCGGTGTGTTAGAGGCAGCAGGAACGCTAGGTGCCGGAGCATTCGGGGCGCCCGATGGTACAGAGGGCGAAGATTGTCTCTTTGAGACACCATTGCCGGAAGATGACTGGGGCGCTGCCGCGGCTAGGCCGTACAGAAGGAACACGACGCCCTTCGAGAGTGTGGACCTCATGTTGAGTGACGTATCAGACAACAGTCGTTTTACGATGTTTACTCGACGTCTGGTCGTGAACCTGTGTCTTGGAGGTGTCAGTCAACTTCACTTACGTTCTCGTGAAGTAGGTGGAGATGTGAAGTCTGCTTACCCTGAGCTGTTCAAACGTCTGATCCAATCACAGACCGATCAATCTTCGATGAACGAAAGAAGAAAAAAGAGGGAGGCAAGCCACGGAGAGATCTTCCAGAATCCTCAACTTCAACGGTCGATCCAACCTGTAGATAAGGTCAGAAGCTGGTCCTTGGCGGTGGCCAATACGCGATTAACCTCGAAAGCACGGTCTTGTCGTTCGGGAATGACCCGCGGTCTAGCCTTCTTTTGTCGTCCTTTGCGAAGAACCGGTGGATTTTGCGCCGCTCAGAGGAGCCCTGTTTACACCCCACGTACCAGCAGGAGATCTTTATACCAAGAGCCCGGATATCTTGTTTCAACATTCGGATCGGCAGTGATATCAGATGGTGTTCCAGCCAGTCTGATGGCGAGGATTGAGCGGTGCAGTTGCGGTTGGTGCCTTGTCAAGTCGGTCCCGAGCCATGATCGCCGCCTTGGTAAACGGTTCGACGTGCCAGTGTCAGATGTCTTTCTGCCTGGCTGTGTGTAGCGCGCAAGTCTGACTGAGCGGCAAGTATGCGCCTGTCCTTGTCGGGTAGTGTCATGGACCCGACAAATTGAGCATGCAAGGCAGGACAGGTTCAGACCAGCCTGCAGGTCGCGAGGCAATCTGGGCATGAAGCTGTATGCGACAAGAAAAGAGGGACGCCACCATGCAACCCTCGGGCGGCTTTCGGGTTCGTATGGGTTCCGCGGTGATGATGGCTATATCGGCACACAGTGGCTCATCTCACAGAAGGAGCAGCAGGTGCATGATGAATCATGGATACGTACGGTATTGTGCCCCTTCATGAACGCCGTTAAGCGCGTTCTCTTAAGCGCCCGAGGAGATCTTGTTGATTCTCTCTCCGTGATGCATGGGTATGCTGGTATTTCAATCCTTCTTGCCCCAGAATCTCTAATCCGCCAAATCCTGAGGACCTAATTTCATTGTGGCAATAGCCTACATCTGTCAAAGGATCCCATACCTCGACTCCAAACAACGGCGTCGACTCGCTCAGGACAGCGACCGTGTTCGGCCGTGTCTTGGCTCTGTGTAAGCAAAGCGTATCTTGCGTTTGGCAGCTGAAGGTCTGAGCAGTGTGGCTTATACGTGTCAAAAGTTGAAGTAGGACCATCGCCTCCTTCAAAAACAAAATACGCTCGGCCCGGGCAAGCGGCAACTCGCACTTATTCTCCGCCGCTAGGTCCTCTGGCCCGTCTTACCCCCACGGACTCTTCACTTAGGCACTGTGCCTATTGCTTGTCTTTTTCCATGTCGGCGCATGTGGCGGTTGGCGATTTCAAGTCCAAAACAACCGTGCGGCTGTATGAGAGGATGCAGGCTGAGGGAGGAAGACGAGAGTTTGGAGGATTTCACATTCTGCCCGAGGATCGAATCAAAACGTTGTTCTTGGATGCACGAATGAAGCAAGCGAGTCTTTCATGTTTCTTGCCACCCTTCCAAACAGTCAGCTCAGAAACGTGCGGGTGTCAAGTTTGACGTGGCCCATAACACTGGTAACGAAGGCGTTGCAAGACTTGCCCGAAAATTCCCGCCACTGATTGCCGATGGCGGAAGTGAGTGATCTCTTCCCCGAATCTGCCAAGATACGCGCGGCTACAGCGACAGAGACCGTTCAGCGGGGGCGAAGGCGGAAAGATTCGCCTGAAGTCGCAGAGGTTGAGGCGAGAACAGCTCGACTCAGCCCACTCACAGTCTGCAAATGAAAGAGGTCGGCGAGCGGCTCTCTCTGACCCCGACGCCGGCGGATCGGGTCCTTTGAAAAAGGAATCATGATAGGGCTGCTCAATGCGATGTTTTCTTGGCAATATCAGATGAGCTAGGGCGGGAGAGTCCTGTGATCCTTCAGCGGTTTCTGAGAATAGATTTCTTCAGCCGCATTCTAAGGAACACCCACATCTCAAATAGGCAATCGTTAAAACAGCTGGTGTGGGATGCTTGAAGGGGCTGTGGAAACAAACAAAACTTATAATGTCCAGAGTCGAACAGCCGCGGTAAAGATTAACAGGGCTCAATTCCTACCACCAAAACATACTGTACTCATTCACTTGACAGAATGATACTAATGACACCACGCATGCTTCATGTACTCAGTAAGCAAATGTACGGGACGCTAAAGTTGAGCAAGTGCTACGTCACAGACGCCCTCTCTGCGTGCAAACCTCAACTGGTGATTCTGAGCCCAGTCACGCTCTCTACATCTTCAAAAGAAATTAGGTACTCGGGAAAGCATGATCTGCGCCATCAACAAAAACGAGTCAGTCAGTTTTGCGCGCTCCCTTCGATAGCTCCAAAGTGAAAGTTGTTGGGCCGCATCATATCTGTTTAAGCAGATTGAAACGGGGTCATTAAGTCGCATTACGATGGTCAGATTTTGCTCGATCCATAGCGCAGGTCGTGCAAAGGGCCAATCCCATTGACAAAAGTTTTGCAAAACGTGGTTCTGGCGTCTGGAGAAGAAGTTTGTGGGCTTATCCTTGTGTGTTCGACACGTTGGGCCTGGGCCATGTGCTCATCATCAGATGAGGAACTGGACCAGGTAGAAGTCCGAACTTCGAACAAGGTGCAGACAAACATCAACATCCATCTATGCCGGAAAGAAATCCAAGGAAATCCAAGGAACGAGAAACCTTCGTCAAAATAGAACATCCAGTTGCTTGGCATTCAATTTATCAATTCAATAAATCAACAAATCCCCAGAAGCTCGACTTACGACGCAGTCTTTTACAGAACATGCCGGCCGATTATTCCGCTCTGCCGAACTCTACAGACGCTGCCGAATCCAAAGAGAATGAAGCCGAACCAGAACCTCCGAACGCGCAGAGAGCCTCTCACAGAAGGCTCTCCTTCTATACTCAGTTACTACTCCTCAACATCTTGGTCGCTGCTCTGGGTGTTCTCTCTACCGCGGTTTATGTGAGAGATCAGAAGTTCAGTCCTCGTCCCCCACACCCCCTGGAATGTAGCTGCGGCTCTTCCCTCTCCGAAGCGAAGAAGCTGGACTGCAAATATGACAGCTTGTCGGTCTCCTGGCTACCGCCACACTGTCGTGACGACGAGCTCACCGCCGAGTTCGAGCGCGCTGGCCCTGGACCAAACGGGTCTTGGCCGTACTACAAAGACAATGCCGCCAACGTATCTACCAATCTTGGCGAAATCTCTCTTTTGGTCGACTTGCCTCGCGACCAGGCATACTTCTACACCACAAACGGCTGGCATGTCGCACATTGTGCTTTCTACTGGAGGAAACAATATAGACTGAGAGACAAAGGCTTCATGACCGAGAAGCGTTATGATAAGGAAAGTCACATCGAGCATTGCTATGATGTATTCAAATCTGAAGATCCGAAGCAGGCAGTGAAGGTTGCGGCGCCGGTGTGGCTTGGTGGGGACGGGTCTGACGACCATGATGTTTGAAATTTTGAGAAGCGCAAAGCAATTAGAAGAGACCGAATATCTCGGGTTGTGTAATGATTAAATACAGCTATCTTAGTCAAATGAGCTGTTATTATGACGACTGGCCTGGGTTCGCGGCCGGTAGCTCGGTGGACGCGTTGGCAACTGCTTCACTTTGCAATTGCTCACGCTCGTCGGCGGTCAGATCCCCCTTCGCTTTGTCAATCCTTATTCCCACCAAAATGATGAGTATGGCAGCTCCTGCACAGGTAGCTCCCATAATGAATGCAATTTTGTACCCTTCCTTGAGGTTGTTTGGTGATGCCTGCGCTGCGGCCAAATCAGCCCACCCAAGGAAGAAGCTGATACCCAGGAACAGAAGGCCGTTGACGCAAGCACCGGCGATACCCTGTTGATCGCTGCGTACGCTAGTAGTGATGAAAATATTGCTGACATTGTACATGATATCAATGCCGATCGTCGCGCAAATCATCGCGGGAAACACCCACGCCCAGTAGTTAGGGTTTTCAGGTATCAAGACGAAAAGAAGACTTGATATCAGCATCCCTGTGACGGAGAGAAGCAGCAGGATGGTTCCTGAAAGCTTGTGCAACACCGCCCCGCCAACGATGGCGATAATGACACCCCCAATCGCAAGGGGCGCGAACCAGGCGGCGGCCAACAGCGGGGGAATGTGGAGGATGGTCTCGATGCTGATTGAAGCGGTTAGTTTGTGAGTCTCGATGATGGAGGAGTAAATACCTACTAGAAACTGGCGTACAGAAGATATATTCCGAACGACCCAAAAGCAGCAAAGAGACAGCAGAACAACGCGATTGTGTATTTGGGGGCAAACAGCTTGGGCGGAAGAAGCGGCGCTGTTGAAACCCAACCTTGTACGAAGACAAAGGCCCCGAGAAATATGATACCGGCAATGAAAGTCACCAGGATCTGCGGTGACGCCCAGCCCTTGGGTACATGAGGGCTGTCGGTGATGGCGTAAACCAGCAGCATCAACCCCGGAATCGACGTGGCGCATCCCCACCAATCCATGGGCATGCGCGCCTGGTGAATCTGTCTGGGAACGCAGAAAAAGGTGAGGATACACACAAAGGTCAAGAGTATGCAGCCGATCCAGAAAAACCAGCTCCAGCTCAAGAATTGGCCCGACACGCCGGCGATAAAAATCCCCGAGAAGAAGCCAAATGGTGCGCAGCCACCGTAAAGGCTAAAGACAATGTTCTTCCGGCGGCCAGGTCGGTATACGCTGCCCAACAGCGAGATGCCTGAAGGCAGGAACGCAGCCGCGCCGAGGCCTTGAAGCGCACGGCACACAACCAGCATAATGTAATTGCGGCTGAAGCCTCCGATGAGAGACCAAGCAGCCATCCATGCATTACCGGCAAGGAACATGAGAAACCCCCCGTACATGTCCGTGAGACGTCCAAAGGGTAGCAGAAACCCTCCTGCAACCAAGGAAAAGACACTCGACGGCCAAGTCTTGTCATTCGCAGAGAAGTGAAGGTCGGATATGAGATTTGGTAGAAGAACGTTGAAACCGCTAATGAGAAACTCCTGTAGATGAATGATCAGTTGGCCGCAGAGGAGTGTGTGCAATCTGGATTGGGAGTTTGACGAACTGCCATAATATTGGACAAGAGCACTGACGCGCAGAATCCAACTTCCTGCAA
The DNA here is from genome assembly GCA_027406065.1 of Colletotrichum cordylinicola. Classification (NCBI taxonomy): domain Eukaryota; kingdom Fungi; phylum Ascomycota; class Sordariomycetes; order Glomerellales; family Glomerellaceae; genus Colletotrichum; species Colletotrichum cordylinicola. Next base: position 481,298 of record JANVYD010000011.1, on the reverse strand, counting down.
GGTGCTACTGAAGACGTCAGGCCGCTGACGCCCTAGTCTCTCTTGTTCTTTTTCATCAACAGTTGTTTGATTGTCCGGGGATGAGTTGCGCCCCTGCTCGGCTTCAACTATTGAATTACCCATATTGACTCAGGATGACCAGAGGACGGTAAGGAAATGAGAAGAAAATTGCTGTGTACCCTCTTTATTACCCTTGAAGAGGCGCGCAGACAGGAGTATAAGAAAGTTTGGAAACGACATGTTCACGATTCTAGGCCAAAGTTTCCAGGCAGATTGAGGTTGAGGAGAAACACGAAACTGATTCAAGCTCACGAGAATCCCCCAGGGAGGTGTCATCAGTAATGAAGATGTTCGCAATCAAGCATTTTGATTTCATAATACTTACCAGGGTGAAGCTTCTGGACAGGATGCACTAAACCGAAATAGGCGAAACGTCTGCGAGCTTGAAACGAGACGAATGGACTGTTGGTCCAGGCTGATCTGATCTTCAACAGCGCGATCCCAATTCGGGCAAAAGTTTGGAGGGTCCGCGACGGTGCCGATGGCAACCCGGAGACCGCGGAACACGGGGGATCCCACCGGGAGACCCCGTGAAATATGTCGGGAGCATGGAGCACATCGTGTCAGGGAAAACATGTCAGCTAATTGGCTTTAAGGTAGCGGCTATGTCAACCGTATTTCTTATTATAACCTCCCCAGCACGTCCTCTGCTGGTTCTCCAGTTCTCCAGACTAGATGCTACGGCGATCAAAACACCATGTCAACGCCGGTCCGGCACTTGGGTGATATTCCAGTTGTCTCATGTCCTTGCCAGAGCCATGGAAAGGCGCGACTGTCCACATCAGTGCGATGAACTCTGGCAATGCCATCGCCTCATAACATCATTGCAACCTTCGACTGGGAAAGATGTTTTTCTCTTCTCTCCAGCGTGCTGGCACGCCTCTCTGTTCTTCATTCGACGTATGCCTTTCGTTATTTTTGTCATTACTGAATCTTGTTTGTCTTCCTTTTCTCTACTGTCTTATTTTTTTGAATTACTGCCTGCGTAATTTCGGCGAGCTGGAATCGTCCCTTACGCAAGAAAAGATCGCTTTCATTAATCCATCCGGACTTTCAAAGCAAAAGGCGTCAAAATGAACGCCTCAGCCAACCTAAGAGCGTCTAGGATTCGAACCTCAATTCTGGTACCAGTGCAGGCTCCTCCAAGACTTAACGACAATGCCCTTCCTTCAAGAACAACCGGCATCGAGGTCGGCACAGGCGAACGGCGGCGCATTGTGCAGACCCTCGACTACCTCGAATACCGCGTCCGATGCGACATGGATAGGGAGGCATCTCTCCCATCCCCGATCAAAGAGTACACCATCGAAGACGCTATCGAGGTCGAAACATCGAGGCGGTCACAGGTTGGGCGCATGTTCACTATCTTTCCATATAAAGATATGAACTGGATAGTCACCATGCTCTTCGTCGTCGGCAGTATCTCCTTCGTCATTAACGCAGGGTTTGGCTTGTTCCCGCTCCTCAACCCAAGTCTTGGCTTCGAAACGCTGGCGACCGTCGCGATCCCGGCTACGATCATGCTTGGTGCCGCCATGTTCATGACTGGAGGCATCCTTGGCGTCTTTGCCGCCTTCAACGCCGACCGTGGAACGCTAGAGAAGAGCGACACTGTCGGAATAATACCACCTTCACCGCCCAGCAGAGGTACGGTAGAATCCAGCTAATTAGAGGGTAGAGATCTCTCTAATACTTAATACTATATTATTACTCTTACTACTATATTATTAACTTTAATATATTATATATTTTTACTTATTTATTAATACTATTTATTTTAGTTAACTAAATATATTACTATTATTTATATTAATACTAATTAGTAGTTAACTTCTATAGATTATTATAATATTATAAATTAATAAAAAACTAAAAAAAAAATAGTTTTTTAAAACTACTTTATTATTATAAAACTATAATAACTAATTTTTTTAAAAAAGTAATATTAAAGAAAAAAAGATAATAAACTTTTATATTTTATTAAGTAAGATAACTTATAAAAACTAATTATATTTATTTTAAATCTCTAGTTAAGAATATATTAACTATAGCTTTACTATAAAAATATCTATTATATATTAAAAACTTTAAATATTTAAACTATTTAGTTTATAATTAAAAAACTAATTATTATAAAATTAACTAAAAAAGCTATAATTATATTACTTCTAACTATTCTATTTATATCTCTTATTTTTTATAAAGTATTTAGTAAATAACTAGTTATTTTTATATTATTAACTACTTTACTTAGTTTTATAATAATTTAAGTTATTTTATAAATTATTTCTAAATATAAAACCTTTTCTTTAAATAGTATTAATATCTTAAATATATAAAATATTTTATTTAATAGAAACTTATTAAGAATTATAAATTACTTTTTCTATATATTATTATAAAAAAACCTTAGTAAAAGTAAGTATAAAGGAGATTAGCTATATAAAAGTAAGTATAACTCTATAGTTAAAAATATTTCTTAATATCTTTTAAAATATATTTAATTAGTATATAATAAAAAAAATACTAAATAATACTTAAAATAAAGTTATAATACTATATTAATATATAATAAAACTATTAAAAACTATTATAGCTATTACTATTACTAAAATAAGATATACTACTATATAATTATTACTAGTAATACTAATTAGTTATAATTAATAACTAATAGAATATTTATTTTAAAAAATAGAAAAAGTAGTAGCTAAAACCTCTTTTATAGCTAAATAATTATATTAAGAAAGTATTCTAAAAAAGTATTATAATAGAAAGAACTATTACTAAGATTATTACTTAAAAGTACTAAAGAATACTTATTTTTGCTTTTTTAATACTTATTATTATTATTACTATAGTATTACTAAGGAATAAAGTAAAAATAGTTTTATAGTAGTAAAAATAATATTCTATAGCTATCTCTATAACTTCTATAGTATCTCTATCTACTTAAATATTTTACTAAAGTTAATAAAAATCCTCTTATATTAAAGGTTTATAGAAGATTAATATAATTACTATATAATTAAATAGTAGCTAAAATATAATTACTAAGGAGCTAAATAATAATAAAAAAGATAGTAATTTATATTTATTATAACTCTATATAATATAATTAAAGGTATAAAGCTAATATTAAAAGTAGAGAACTATAAAAAAATATTATTACTTTATATTATTAAGAACTCTCTTTACTAGTAATTATAGTAATCTACTAAAGATCTAATTAAAAAGAATAATATCTTATTTATAGAATAAGCTAGCTAGAAAATAAAGCTAAAAGTATATTAAATAACTTTATAACTATAGAATTTTAACTTTTTAGTATTTATTATTATTATTTTATAGGTATTAGTATTATATATACTAAAAGAGATTATAAATATAACTTTATTACTATTCTATTATAGCTTTTTAGACTTTTTCTATAAAAACCTTAAAAAGAACTAGTAACTCTATTAGCTTAGTACTAAAGGTACTATTAAGATTTTCTTATTATAAGAAAAAGAAAAATTATTATTATAAAAAAATAAAAAGAAATATTAGTAAAACTACTTTTTTATAACTATTTAAGAGTATTTAACCCTTTTTAGCACCTACTATATATAATTAAAATCTTAAAGTATATTAAATAGGATTTTAACTACTTTAATATCTACTACTATTAATAATATATTATTCCCTATAAATATAGCTAAGAATAAAAGTTTACTAAGTAGTAACCTTTCTACTTAATAATACCTTTATATAAAAAGAGTATAATATAAGCTAAAGTTATATCTAGAGTAATAAGAAAATTATATTTTAGAAGAATTAGTAGAAATAGAAAGCTATTCTATTATACTAAAAGAAAACTAAAAAGAGGAATTTCTTTTTTATTTTATACTTTACTAGATATTACTTTAAAAAGAAAGAGAGTAATAACTACTACCTAATATATAATATTATACTACTTATCTATTTATTACTACCTCTAAATATATATTAACCTTAAATAATAAGCTAATAAATAAGTAACTATAATTTATAACCTAATAAGACTATTAGAAATACCTTAAATATTATAACTAGTATTTTAATAATTAGTATTAAAACTAAAGCTAAAATTAATTAGTAAAAAGAGATAAATTTTAAAATACTAAATTTTAACTTATTAAAAACTTATTAATAAAACTCTAACTATTTTATATATAAATTTATAATCTTAATTTTAGCTAGATTTATAACTTTAGTTTTAGTAATACTTATAACCTTAAAAGTAATTAGATTTAAACCTTATTAAATAGTAACTCTAATTAAATAGTATAAAATATTTAGTAATAAGTTAGCTAATAGATATATATACTTTAGTAGCTTTAGTTTCTAAGAAATATTATATAACTAAGTATAGTTAGTTTAAATACTAAGTTAATAAGATTAAAGTTAATATAATATTAAGTTAGAATATAATAATAATAGAAATAATAGATAATATTATATCTACTTAAGTAGTAACTAAATCTATAAAAATAAGAAATTAAATATAAATAAGCTTAAAAAGTAAGCTTTAAACTACTTTTTTATTAGAAATAGCTAATCTATTAATAATATTAATTCTAATATTTAAAACTAAAATAACTAAACTTTTTATAGTCTTAATAACTATAACTTTATAAAGTAAAGTATTTAAAAATAAATTAATAACTATTATTCTAGAAGAAGTAAATAAATAAATAGGTTACTATATTAATAAGTACTTTAACTAAGATCTCTTTAGTAGAAACTTTTAATTAGAATTTATATTAAATTTTAGTAACTAGATAGAATAAGCTTTTATAATAATAAGAAAGTACTTATATATAAAACTTTATAACTTCCTATATAGAAGAGGTATTTTTATCTATATAAGAAGATATTCTATCCTTAAAGAACTTATAAAGATAGCTTATAGTAAATCCTTTTTATTTTAGTTAATAACTCTTTTTTAAAAAGAAATAAATAACTATACTAAACTAAGAAAGAAAATTAAGAAATATAAATAGCTTATAAAAGACTTAACTAAAAAGAGTACTAAAGTTAAAAGCTATTTTAAAAGTTTCTAAAATAATAATTATATACTATTTCTATAAAATAAATAATAATATAAAGTAATAAATTACTAAATACTTCTAGCTTATAAAAAATAATACTAAATATTAATAATAAGTAATAAATAATTCTAAGAGACTAAAGAGATAAGATATACTTATATAAGAACTATTCTACTATTTAAACTTTAAATATAAATATTTATATCTTATAGTTTATTTTAATTATAGCTTATATAAGCTTTTACTTCTAGATATTTAATAAACCTTATTAAAACCCTCTTAAAAATAATATAGTAGAAAGAAATATAAAATACTTAATAATAAGATTACTATTTTCTATAAAACTTATACCTTAGTAGAAATTAATAAAAGCTATATTAGTAATACTTTTTACTTTATATTAAAGAACGTAGTAAGTATATTCTATTATACTAAACTAAATAATAAATTATTAAGCTTTAATAAAAAAGTTAACTACTTTAAATACTATTTTAAAGTATTAGAGACTATTTAAACTTATATTATAGAATAGTAAAATATTATACTGGAAGGGGGTAGGGTTTTGAAATTTCTGGTATTTTGACTTTAAGGTAATGGATTATATGAATGGTTTCTTAGGTGTTAGGTGTTATCTTGAAGGGAAATGGCTTATATAAGTAGATAGAGGTCTAGTTAGCTTTTAATAAAAAGGACTAAGTAATTAAGTAAGAAATATATTTATTTTTGTAAAATTCTTGTTTTTCTTAATAACTTTAGTAATTAGTTCTTTAAGGGGGCTACTAAAACCTTTCTACCTAACCTATAGTAAAAATCTACTAAGACTTACTTTTTAAAAAACTGAGTGAAAATAGGCGTTTTTAAGCTTTTCTAGCTTTAGTTAGTCTTATTTTTTATCCTTTTTTTTAATCTTTATTATACCTCTTAGGTTATTTAAAGCTAAGATAGAGTAGAATATTATAGGGATAATACTACTAAACTTTTTTTTAGTAGCTTATTTTCTCTAAAAAAGTTATATAACTTATAGGATAAAAAGGATAGAAGTTATAGATAAAGTATAATTTAGTTAGGCTTATATTTATATATTTAATTTTATATCTTTTATAATTAGGTAGAAAATTAATATATAAGTATTTAGGTGTTTTTAGGGGTATTTCCTCTTAAAGTAAAGTGCTTAATATAATTAATAAGTTTTCTCTCTTATTTTATTATAAAATTAGTGATTAGTATAGGGGGGTAAGTAAGACTATTAAAGAAGAATCCCCTTTATAGTTATTTTATACTACTCTACTGAATTAGAGTAGGAAAAAGCTTAGAAGAAGAGGTAATTTAAGTAATATTATATTAGAAGAAATTTAGTTAATATATTTTTAATTTCTATTTTCTTAAGGTGAAGAGGGATTATTTAAAAATTTAGAATTTAAGATTAACTAAGCTTATAGGAGTTTAAAAGATTTTAAGAAAAAGAGTACTTAGTTTAGTAGAAGAGAGTAGGTAGGGTTTTAATAAGTTTAGATAATCTCCTTTATTAACTTATTATCTACTTATTTAAAAATTATTATATATTATATTTTTATTAGCTTTTGTGATAATAATCTAAAGTTAACTAAGATAAGTTAATTATCTTTCTTACTCTTTTAAAAGCTAAAGATATAAGGGTAACTGAATTTATTTTATCTACTTTATAAACCTTAAAAAGGGTGAAACTAATTAATCTATCCTAAGAAACTTCTTTTTAGCTAAACTTATTAGAAGGTTTTTAATAATATATTAATTAGTGAGAGGGAAGCTAAAAAAGCTTAAAAACTTAAGATTTAAGTTATACTTATATATAGAAATATTAAGAATTAAGTTCTTTAAATTAGAAACTACTATAAGTATAAAAGTATAAAAAGCTAAAAAAGAAAAATATTATAATTATATTAGCTTTTAAAAGGAGGAATAAAGGAAATATTTTGTAAGCTTAATTAAGAATATTTCTCTCTTCTAAGAATAATTCTATATTAACTTTATAGAAAAGAAGATATATATATCTCCTCTATTACTTCTCCTCTTTATCTATTTATATAGTAAATAAGTAGCTAGTATAAAGTATATCTTTTAAAGTTTATAATTAATACTAGAGTTTAATTAAGTTTTTTATTAAATCTTAAGCTTAACTTATAAAAGAGAAGTATTATAGAGTAAAGTTATAGAGGATACTACTAATAATAACTAGTCTCTTTATAAGAGGAGAAGAAAAAGAAGTTTAAGATATAAAGTAATTATACTATTAGAATAGTAGAAAAGAGGAAAGATAATAAATATAAATATATCTACTAGATGAGAGAGAAGGATAAAAGTAGAAATAATAGTAGAGTTCTCTCTTTCCTTCTTTATCTCTATTCTCACTTTTTATTATCTTTCTAGGTTTATACTATAAAAATTCTTTTTTTATTCCTTTTATTAATAAATTATCTGCTTTACTTAAGTCTTATTCTATCTTTTTATAAAGTATTTCTTTAGAAAAGCTTTTTTTTATTACTTTTTCTATTAATTTAGTAATATCTCCTTTAGAATAGTATTACTAAAATCTGAAGTTCTAAAGATTTTAATTTAAGCTTAAGATAAAAGTCTTAAATATGAATTAATAAATAATAAACTTAACTTAAGCTTTAGTAATATATTAGTAAGTCCTTTTATAGATCCTTTATTTTATTAATTCTAATACGAAAGGCTTTTCTTAATTTCTAATTCTAACTAAAGCTTAGAAGTAATTATTAAAGCTAAAATCTTTAAAGCTATAGCTTCTAAGGGTAGCACTATAAGTATAAATAAGATATTTAGAGAGGATTTCTCTAAAATAAGGGTAATATAAAGCTATTTAAAGCTTACTGAATTATATTAGAGGATATTAAGACCTTATAAGTATAAGTTCTAAAGATTTAAGATATTAAGGTTTAGTATAGCTAGAGTGTTATTCTTTTTTAGAAATAATATTCTAAATTTTATTAAAAGTTATAAAGCTATTATAGAAGTAGTAAGTATTACTAATACTTCTAAAATACTAAATATTATATTCTATATAGATACCTCTTTTTAAGCTAATAACTAAGCTTAACTTTTTAGTAAGACTTAGTAATAAATAAAAAACTACTTAATCTGATACTATAAAGCTATAGATAAAGACTGTTAAAACCTCTTAAATAACTAAATTAGCTAGATTATTTCTTTAATACTAAGAATTAATAATTTTAACTATAAAGCTGCTATAAGGTTTTTTTAATAGATTAATAATATTTAAACTAAAGCTATAAAATATAACTTTAATATAATAAGTAGCTTTTAGATAATCTATATAACTATATTAAGATTTAATTAGTTAGCTTTAGATAGAACTACTTTATTAATAAAGTTAAGTATCTATAAGTTATTTAAGAAAAGAGATTTTAATAAGTTTAAGGTGAACTTAATAAATTAGCTTAGCTCTAAGGCTACTTAGAAGTAAACTCTTTATATTATAGCCTCTACTTATACTCTATTTTCTCTACCCCTAAAAATCCTATAAAGGGATACTTCTCCCCTTTTATAAGTAAAAAGGAGTAAATTTAAGCTTAATTAAGGTATAAAAAGTATTTAGAGTTAACTTTTAAATTAATAACTTTCTAACTTAGTAAAAATAATAGATAACTAGAAAATATCTTCTAGAAGAGTTATTTAAGCTTTATTAGCTATAGAAGATAACTAACTATTTTTAGTTTATTCTGTGAAAGTTAATAAAGAAAACCCTAAATTATTCCTTTATAAACTATATAGCTAGTGTTAGTATATAAATTATATAGATTATAATTTTAAAGAAAACTACTATTTATAAAAGATAGCTAATAAGTAAAGTAGTTTAATCTAATATTTCTAAAGGTAGTATTCTTATAGCTTTTAGAATAATAAATTCTTTATCTTTTAGATAATTATTACTTTATTAAGATAAGAAAGTAAGCTTAACTAAAAAGCTATTATTATATACTTAAAGAATTAAGATAGCTATAAAACTATAAAGGCTTAAACTATTAAAATCCTTAAATAGAATATTAGTAGACCTTAGTTTACACTTATAGGAGTTCCCTAAGATTAAGATAACTTTAACTTAATTAAGGTATTTTATAAGTTTATAGAAGAAGAAAGCGTAATATTTAATAAGGAAGTAAGTAGTTAGGCTTCTATATTTTAAGTTTTAGTAGTTAATAAAGATAAATAAGAAAAACACCTATATAACTTAGTATAACCTAATAATATAATAAAAGAAGATATATTTAATTTTATAACTTCTAGGCTTATAATTACTTAATTAAAGATATATAAAGTTAATCTTTTCCCTTAGAAGAAGCTAAAGCTTTTAGATTTAGAAAAGATTAAAAAGAAAGCTCTAAAATCTCCTTCTAAAAAGGTTTACTTTACTATTTAAAATATTAAAGATACTCTTATTATTTTAAGAAAGCTTTAAGCTATAAAAACTTATTTTAAAAAGCTTTTAATCTTATTAAAAAGAGCTAGAGAAAATAAAAAAGTTTTTTATAACTTAGAAAGATAAAAAGGAGATTTAGATATTAAGATAGGGAAAGAGTTACTTCTTAATTAAGTTTCTGCTCCTTCTAATACTTTAGAACTAGAAAGAATAGATAATCTAAAAGGAAAAGTAATAACTAATAATATAATTAAAGTTTCTCCTTTAAAACCTATTCTGAAAATATCTTATCTAAAAGATAACTTCTAGCTAGCTATATTTCTTAATAGCTAAAATAGAAAAACTATTAAAAATAAGGAACTAATTAATAAACTTATCTTATATAAGCTTTATAGTTTAGTTAGTTTTTTAGTTAAAAAAGTATATAAGATTTAGCTTAAGTATAGAGAAGAGTTTATTAGAAGAATATATACTTTTATAGATAATCTTAAAAGTGTTATTTATATACCTATCCCTACTAATTTTACTAATTTTATTAAAACTTCTAAAGAAAGAGCTTAATAAATAGACTGAGTAATTAAGTATAATAATATAGTTTAAATATAAAATTATCTAAAGATTTTTATAGTTAAAGCTATTATTTCTATAACTATAAACTAAATAGCACTTATAATTATTATACTATAGCTTATCTTAAAGGTTACTATTAATAGAGAGCGCTCTAATAATTACTCTTTAGTATAGAGTGTTATTAACACTAGTATTAAGTTTAGTCTTATTAGTTATAAATATATTTTAGATTATAATATCTCTATTTCTATAACTACTCTAACTATAAGAATAATAGCTAAAAGTAACCTAAAGCTATGCTTTATTAGAGCCTATTATATACCTATTTAGATTAATAACTATAAGATTATAATAACTATAATAGTTATTAACCCTGAAATAATTAATTATAACCTGCTTTTTAGGCTTCTTTTTGCTGTTTCTGCTAAGCTTACCTTTAGGTATTCTAAACGCTTTATTACTGCTATAATAAAAGCTAAGGAATATAAGAGCAAGAAACTTAAAAGAATTAGCATTCTAATTAGTTTTATATAGTTAGATTCCTTATACTAAATTTAATGCTATTTTCTAGAATAAGAAGACTATATATAAGACGTTTATAACACTTTTAAGTCTATTTATAACTATAGTAAAACTAACTAAAATATAAATAATATATATAATAAAGTTTAAACTTATTATACTAATATTATAATAAACTATAAAAAAGAGCGCTTTTTTGCTTAAGAAAGGAAGAAAAACCTTCTTAAATAGGAAATAGAGATTCCTTAAAGTAGTTAGTACTATACTTTAATCTCACTCTTAGTAGTATTTAATATTCTTAGCATAATTATAAAAGCAGCAGTTGCTCTAGTAATAGAAACTATTAAAACTTACTTTTTTAAAAAGACTAAAAGCTAATAATATCTTAATAGCATTCTAAAAAACTAAAAGCTTTTTAACTTCTACTATAAAGATTTTAAAACTAACTAAGGCTTTATAAAAGTTTATATATTATATAAGTAGAAGAATAAGAAAGTATATTTAGTTAATAATTTACTTTTAGATAGCTTAATCCTAGATAGTTAGAAAGATTAAAAAAAGATCTTAACTTAAGAGGTTAAAAACTATTTTTAGCTATCTAACTCCCCCTTTACTAGCTATATATACCTATAATTTATAAAGTTTAACTAAGGTATTTAGCTTATACTAAAGAGGTTTTTAAAGCTTAAAGTTGTTTAGCTATACCTTTTACTAAGAGAGATTAAGATATTAGAATATATCTTTATAAATAGAGAGAAAGTATTTATATAGGATTTTACTAAATATAGCTATATTAATCTATAAGTAGTTTTATTATAGAAAATTAGAACTATTTAATATATTATTTAGTAAGAGAAGGAGATTCCTATTCTAAAAGCCTTATAAAGTAAGGTTATTAATATATTTAGATTATAAGTTATATAGGGAGTATTTAAAGAATCTTATAAGTTATATAGAAATACTTAGTTCCTTATTACTAAAAAAAATAGTAATATAAAGCTAATTAACTTATATATAAAGCTTAATAAGATTAATATTAGGAATATTTTTATTCCCCCTAGAGCTAATAAATTCTCTAAAGACTTTACTAACTATGAGATTATAAGTTTTTTAGATTTATTTTCTAAATATAACTAAATTTCTTTTAATAAAGAAAGCTAAGACCTAATTATATTTACTACTCCTCTTAAGTTATTTAAAATATATATCTTACTATAAAGTATAATAAATTTAGTTACTTAGTTTATAAGGGTTATTATAAAAATCCTTTATAACCTTATTTTAAATATTTATTAGCTTTTTTTTAATAATATCCCTATTAGAGAGCTGAAAATAATATATAATAATAACTACTTTATTAAATTTCTAGAGATATATTTATATATCTTTAAATACCTTATAAACCTTAATATAATACTCTAAAATCTTAAACTTATTAGTATTACTATTTCCCCTAAGAAATCTTAGATTTACTAACTTACTATTAACTTTTTTAGATATATAGTAGGTAGTAGGAGATATAAACCTAACTAAAATAAGGTTATTAAGATCTTTAAATAGGAAAGATATAATAATATTATAGCTATTAAAAGCTTACTTAGAATTATTAGGTTTTACTATACATAGATTAAAGATTATAATACTATTTTAAGCTTATTAGTAAGGCTTCTCTAAAAAGATATACTTTTTAAATAGAGCTTTAAGTAGTAATTAGCTATAGAAACCCTTAAACTTTACTTAGTTAGCCCTCTATTACTCTAGCCTATTAATTATAATAAAGAAATAGATAAGATCTATCTTTCTACTAATATAAGCTTTAAGAAATAAAATACTATCCTTAAGTAATACTATTAGAGTAAAAAATATATTACTAAGTATAAAAGTAGAATTTAAATAGGTATAGCTCTTAACTATAATATAAATAAGCTTAAGCTTTAGTTAGTTTTACTTATTCTTAAAAGATTTTAAAATTATCTCTATAAAGTATAATTTACTTTAGAAATAGATATAAAAATCTTTATAAACTAGATTAATAGCACTATTTTAGATTTACTAAGTATTATTTTTATATAATAGATTACTTAGATTAAAATATTTAACTTTAATATTTAATATATATTTAGTATAAAGAATAATACTATAGATAGTTTTTTATAAAAACTAGCTAGGGAATCTAATATTTATAAGGTAGAATAAGAGAAAGATTTAGATAAGATAATTAATAACTCTATCTATACTATAAAGCTAAATAAGAATCTATACCTAAGGGGAAGAGACTTATTAAGCCCTAAATAGGCTTAGTTTTAAAGATCTCAGCAGATTGCTAAATATCTAGCCTCTTTAAGCTAACTAAAGATAGTAGCTTAATATAACTTTAATAAGTTTAAGCAGTATATAGTAAGATATATCCTTTAAGATAGCTTCCTTTTTCAAAAAGGTATAAAGATAAATCCTATACTAAGAAGAGTAGTAAATAATAAAAATAAGCAAAAAAAACTTATCTAATATATATATACTAAAGGAGGCTACTACAGAAGAAATACTATATATATAAAGCTTAAAGAATAATATACTTAGGAAAATATATATTAAATAATAAGTAACTAGATAAAAAGCTGCCTCTTATATACTTAAGCCTAATTATATTAATTTAAAGACCTCTATATCTTTACTATACCCCTAAGTGTTCCTTTTTAATATATCTATATAGATATCTAGAAGATTAGTAACTACTCCTTAGCTGAAGCTTATAACATATTAACTAGCTATATTAAAGCTTATTAACTACTAAAAAATATTAACTCTAGGATAATAGCTAAGTTTATCTAAGAAGATATTATCTACTAATATAAGATCTATAGGCTTCTTACTATTAATAGAAGCTCTAAAAATAAGAGGTTTATTAAAAAGCTTAATTAAATCTATAGGGGATAATATCTTATTATTTTAGTATATAACTTAAAAGCAAATAGACTTATTAAAAAGGGTTATTAACCTCTTATCTACGCTTTAATAACCTAGTTAGATTTTAGTACTAAGAACTAAACCTTAATCCTTTATATAGCCCTTTTTACTAATTAAATATTAGTTAGGTTTTCTACTAGCTACTCTCCTTTTTACTTCATTTATAAATATAATCTAGTCACTCTAATTAAGATAAAAAGCATTACTTAGTAAGTACTAGACTAGTTAAAAGCTATAAATATAGAGATTAAGCTTCTTTTATATATATAAATATTTAAATAACTTAATTCTAATTATTACGTTGCACTTAAGTATATTATGAAGTAATACTAATAAGTAGCTAAGGATTATAATTAAAAAAATAAATATAAGATATAATACTAAGAGCTATAAGTTAGAGATATTATTCTTATATATAATATAAAGCTATTTATTAATAAAAGTTCCTCTAGTAAGCTTAATATTTATTAACTTAGCTTTTTTTATATTTAAAAAATTTCCCTTTATATTTCTTTTTATCTCCTAGAAATACTTATTAAGTTACTTATTAAGAGAACTATTATTAGTAATTACTTAAAGAAATTTATAGTAAATAAGGATAGCTATTTAGATAATATTTCTGAAATAGAAGTCTAACTAAACCTTAATAAAGATATAGCTAAGGTTTTCTCTATTATAAATTAACTAGATCTTAATATACTTAGCTTAGTAGAAATTTCTAACTCTAATAAACTCTCTATACTAGAAAAAGTAGAGATAGATAATATTAAAACTATAAAAGTATAAATTAAGCAACTTAAAGAATAAAATAAAACCTTATAAACTAAAATTAATAAGTAGTAGAAAAAGAATAAGTTAGTAGTAAGTATCTTTATAAAGAATAAAAAATTTAATAACTAATATAAAGATATAGAGGAACTAAAAGATAGCTAAGTTTATATATTTATAAGTTTTTATCTATTTTAAATAAATAACTTTATATTTAATATATTTATTATTAGTTATTTTTATATTATTTTAGTAGTAATATACTGTTTATATTACTTTTTTTGCTTATAATATGCTTTTTATAAAAGAAGGGGGGATATAAAAATAATAAAAACTAATTATATATAAAGATTAAAAACTACTAAAAAACTAAAAGAAACTAATACTAATCCCTAAAAAATTTAAATTAAAGATAGACTAAACACCCCTTTAAATAACTCTACTATTAAAACTACTATTATAACTATATATACTTCTTATCCTACCTCTTATATTCTACTAACTCCTTTTTTAAGTAACTTACTTATCTAAAAATAACTAAAGTTAAAATAGGATAAAATATAACTAGAGTATCTCTAAGGATATTATATTTATATTAAGTTATTAAATTATAAAGATAATTAAGAAGAAAATTATATTTTTAAATATAAAGCTTATTTTTAAAGAACCTCTTATTATTATTAAGAAATAAAATAACTCTACTACTATCTACCTAAAGTGCGCTATTAAGGATACCCTTCTTCTTATTACCTTTCTTAATATAGCCTACTTATTTAGTCTCCTCCTAGTTATAATTAAGCTTATATAAGTAAAATAATCTTTTTTTATAGTAAATACAATTTAAATAAAACTTATTCTATTTAGTTTAATAAGAAATATACTTTTAAAATAAAAAAGTAGTAATAATAGCTTTTTTTTTAGAGGACTTTTTAAATAATATCTTTCTCTATTATTTAAAGTAGCTATTATAAAGCTAGAGGTTATAAGTATTATATATATAGATTAATAAAGTTTTAATAGCTTTAAATCTATTAAACTTCTAGTATATCTAACTAAAAGGACTAATATAGCTATTAGTAATATATACCTCTTAAGTAAAGAATAACTAATTAGGAAATACTTCTTTATTTTTAGTTAGATCTATATATATTAAGGTGAACTTTATAAATAAATACTAAAACTATATAGTAACTTTTTCTTTATATTTATCTAGCTTTAATCTATCTATAAAGTTAACTTTATATTAAATTATATTAATAAGACTTAAAATAAGTATCTACTTAAGAGAAAGAGAAGCTTACTTATAAGTTAGTAAGAGATTTAGTTAGAGCTAAGAAAGAATATATTATAACTACAGTAGTTATAATAGCTTAGTATTAATAATATTTCTTATTTTTATCTTTATAGAAAGTAAAGGTTAGAATAGGTAAAAAAGAGAAGGGTTTAAATAAGTTATTTAGAGTAGTTTTATAGAAGTTATTAAAGTTAATCTTAATATCTATATTATAATAATTAGAAGAGTAAAGTTATTATTATAAAGAGTTAGTTAAGCTAGGATTTATAAAGATAGATATATTATATAGAAGAAAAAAAAGATATAGCTAAATAGAAGAGAAGCACCTTTTTATATCTAAAAGGAGAGGTAGTTAATAATAACAAATAGTAGTTATAATAATTAAAAGGTATATTTACTATATTAATTTATTAATAAGATAAAAACTAATAACTAAAAAAACTTTTTACTACTAACCTAAAGTTAACTAAACTAAAAAAGATATATTTATTTAAATATAAACAGTAAGAGTAATAGAGAATATATTATCTAAAAAGCGCTACTACCTATAAAAAGGAGGCTTACTACTTTAAATATCTTATAATTAGTCCTTAAAAGTTTACCTCACTTTAAGTAGTCTACTACTATAAATATTAGCTTTCTCCTCCTAAATATATTATTATAAGCCTAACTATATTCTCTTTAACTTAAAAAATCACTTTAGTAAATAAGACTAACTATTATAATTAATAACTAAAATATCTTTCTTCTTTTTACTCCTTACTAATCTAACTTTACTTAAAAATCCTATTAATATTTATAATTAAACCAATAACTATAAACTAATTTCACTTTTAGTAAACTACTTTATAAGCCTAACTAGCTTTTTTTATATCTAAAAAGTATAAAATTAAAAGGTATATTAACTACTAATACTAAAAGCCTCCCTTACTACTATTTATAAAAGGAAGTATCTCAACTTAAATAACTTATAATAAACTACTTTATATATAATAACTTTCCTTCTATAATAACTGCTTTTATATTTCACTTTAATACTTTAACTAAGCTTAACTACTACTTTATTTACTTAATTTTTTTTTTTTAACTCTTAAAATATCTCTATTAATTATATTAGTAATCCTTCTACTATAATAACTTATTACTAAGTTACTTTATATCTTAACTCTAGCTTTAATATTTTCTCTACCTACTATAAAATATTTTCTACTTATCTAATTATATATAAGCTTAACTAAGTATTACTATGTTTAATAAAGCTTTTTTTTTATCCTTAGTAATAACTTTATTATATCCTACTAATCTTCTCTAGTTCCTCCTTCTTCTTAATCCCCTCTTTAATATAACTTTTAGAATAATTTATAGAATATTAAAAAGATTAAAGCTATGTATAAAGATCTTTAGACCTATATTTTATATCTATATAAAAAGTAGTTAGTTAAGCTTTAAATAACTAAATAGATTTAAGAACTTATAGAAGAACTTATAGAAAGCTAAAAATATTCTACTTTAGATACTAATTTAAACTAAGAGAGAGAACTTAATAAGTAGTTAGAAAAATCTTATTATTTCCTTCTTATTATTAATAATAGCTACCTTTTTAGTATTTAGTTTAGTATAATAGAACTAATTAAAGTACTAATTAACTTTTATAGTCTAAGAGATACCTCTAAACTAGAAACTCCTAAAAAGCTTATTACACTTTAGTAGATATAGAGAACTTATAATATAATAAATATAAAGCTAATTAAGTAATAGAATAAGGGTTTCTATTACTCTGATAAAACTTAATACTAGAACTATTAGAATTAGGCTATATAAGAATAGGTACTTCTAGATCTTTATAACTTATTAAGATATTTTTAGAGAGGTAAAAAGCTAGTAGTAGATTATATTAAGTTAGTATATAAACTTATAATAAGAGATATTAAAAGTAATAGATATATTAAGATCTTTATTATATAAACCTCTTAGTTTAGTAATAACTTAGTTTTCTCTTATAGGAAAGATAATAATTTCTTTATAAGCTGAGACTTTATTATTTTTATTAGATACTTTGAGGAAGGTAGTTAGATTATAGCTATAGTTATTAACTAAAAAAATAGTTTCTACTTCTATTTAGATAATATTTAGAATAAGTATACTTATAGAGGATATTCTAAAGGGATTTTTTAAGATATAGTGAAGATAATTAAAAACTAATATAAAATCTATAAGGTATTAGTAGAGACTTAAGATCTTATTAATTACACTTTATTTATTATCTTTTAATTTTAATTTAAAGGAGAACCTAAAGAAACTTATAACTTATAGAAGTGTAGCCTCTATACTATTAACTTTATCTACTGCGTTCTTTAAGAGGGAATTTCTAATATTAAGAAGTTTTAGTTAAAATAAGCTTTAGATAATAAGATTACTAATTTAAACTATTATAAACTGCTTTATAACTACTAGGTTAGGCTTATAATTAATAAATTTAGCTCTTATAATAGTATAGTTAAGAGACTTTAAACTAAGCTTAATATATCCCTAAAGAAATTCTTAGAAGCTGAAGATGCTATAGTAAGGAACTTAAAATTTTATAGAACTTAAGTAGTATAAAGGTAATAAAAAGAAGGACTACTTCTAGTACAGCTTAGTTAGTTTTTAGTTATAGAAAGATTAGTATTAATTATAGAAAAAGACGTGAGATTAGGCTTAAATACTTATAACCCTAATATCTATTTATAATTAAGAGATCTAGTATATTTAACCTTTACTAATATTATTATATAAGAAGATTACTCCTTTAAATACTAAAAATAGGAGATAGATTAACTAATATATATAAAAAATATTTAATAAGGGCTTTGCTATACTAAGCTTAAGTAATATATTTAGAGATTTAATTTTCCTCTAAAGTAGAAGCTTAATAAGTATACTTTAAGAGAATTTCTTATCTATTAAAATAACTTTATAGAAGATATTATATAGGTAATATAAGTTTAGAACCTTTATCTACTTCTAATTATACTTAAAAGATAGCTTAAACTTAGTATATAATATACTAAAGAGGTATAAGAAAAAGATATAGATAATACCTAAGTTAAATAGGAAATTACTAAAAAGTTTATAAGAAGTAAAGCTTTTAATAGTAGAGCTCTTAGAGTATAGAAGAATATTATATATATAAAGTAAAGCTAATTAAGTCTTCCTCTTTTTATTTAAAGAAAAATTTAGGGAATATATAAAAGGGAGTAGAGTTTTAAAATTTCTAGTATTTTAATTTTAAAGTAATAAATTATATAAATAGTTTCTTAGGTATTAGGTGTTATTTTAAAGGGAAATAGTTTATATAAGTAGATAGAGGTTTAGTTAGCTTTTAATAAAAAAGACTAAGTAATTAAGTAAGAAATATATTTATTTTTATAAAATTCTTATTTTTCTTAATAACTTTAGTGATTAGTTCTATAAGGGGGCTATTAAAACCTTTTTACTTAACTTATAGTAAAAATCTACTAAAACTTACTTTTTAAAAAACTGAGTAAAAATAAGCGTTTTTAGGCTTTTCTAGCTTTAGTTAGTTTTACTTTTTATCTTTTTTCTTAATCCTTATTATACCTCTTAGGTTATTTAAAGCTAAAATAGGGTGGAATATTATAGGGATAACACTATTAAACTTCTTCTTAATAGCTTATTTTCTCTAAAAAAGTTATATAACTTATAGGATAAAAAGGATAGAAGTTATAGATAAAGCATAATTTAGTCAGGCTTATATTTATGTATTTATTTTTATATCTTTTGTAGTTAGCTAGAAAATTGATGTATAAGTGTTTAGGTGTCTTTAGGGGTGTTTCCCCCTGAAGTGGAGCGCCCAGCATAATTAATAAGTTTTCTCCCTTGCCCTATTGCAATACTAATAAAGATTATTTAAGAAAATAATAATAAAGATATTCTTAAATATTTTAATAAACTAATAATAAAGCTTAATAAAGTTTAACCTATTTTATTATTTAAGTTTTAATTAGATATTATTATAACTTTTAATTTAATTAATACTTACTAAAGTATTAAGAAATATAAAGTAGTATTTATAGTTCTAGTAAATTTATATAAAGAATTAAGAAGCTTTTTATAATTTATTATTACTATTAAGTTTAAATCTAAAAGAAAGTTATAATATCTTATTAAAATATATTTAATAGAATATAAATATTATAGTAATAGTAAAGAAAAATAATATCTAAGTATAATAAAAATAAAAAAAAGCTTTTAAAATAATAGATATAGAGATTTTAAAAAAAGAACTTAAAAAAGATATAAAGGCTTCTTTAATAAGAAATATTAAATATACTTAAAACTTAAATACTAATCTCTTAACTATTTAGCTAAAAATTATATAAAAGTATTTAATATATTTAAGAATAAAACTTAGCTAAGTAGATATAGTAGCTATAGCTAATTTCTTATTAATTTTAAAAAATATAATAATAGACTTAAAAGGATAATAGTAGTAGATAATACTAAAAGTAACTACTATTTCTAAAAATTACTTAAAAGTAATAATAATAATAATATTAACTATAAAAATAATAATAATTTATTAAAAAAGCTAAATATACTAACTATAAACTTTATTATAGTAATATTTAAAAAGATTAAATTTAATAAGTAAAAAATATATTAATAACTAATTAATTAAGTAATATATTATATTAAAAGAGAATAAGACTTTAAAATAATAAAGATCTATATAAAAACCCCTTAAATATTCTTATTTAGCTTAATTTATATAGCTAATAAGTTTTATAGTATTATACTAGATATTAATACTATAAAGTATTTAATAAGTAGTAAGAAGTAATTTAAAACTCTCTAGAAGTAATACTTTATTAAACTTAATAAATTAAAAACTAATAAAGTAGAAATATATTTTAGAGTAGAAAAAAAGATTAAATCTATTAATATAATAATTATTATAATTTTTCTAAATAATATAATATTTTATATTATACTTATAAATATATTATTTTTATTTTACTTATAAAATATATATTATAGAGTGCTTAACCTATATAAGCAGGTATTGCAGTTCACCCTATATAGTATATCATAATACTTTAAACCTAACAGCAGCACTTTAACTTATACCTAATCTTAATAAAGCAAATAAACAAAATCTTATATTATAACTAGTTATTAACGCTTAGCTTAACTTATCCCTAGCTTTAGCTATATAGAAGAGAGCAAGCAGGCAGGTAGCAAAACATACTTATAAGAGTATTATCCATAACGCTATTATCAGCTACCTAGTAATAGCTTAAACCTACACTTAAGGATGTAAACTTAATAGTATAACTCTTCGCTACTATAGCTAGAAGGGTTATTATAGCTAAAAAGGTTATTATAGCTATAAGTATAAAAACTTAACTACTACTTTAAATAAGGCTTTAAGGCCTTAAACCTATTCCTTATATCCTCCTTCATAATATATTTCCCCCTTATTATACCTACGTATAAGCTAAGTAAAGCTAAGCTAGATAACTTAATCTAGGAGACTAAAGTTAATAAAATTAAAGGTAATAAATATAGTAATTTTATCTACACTAATAAGAAAACTCTTCTTAAATTCACCTAGAAATACCTATTTGAAATTATAAACGATATAGAGTTATATAGCTTTAAGATTAATATAGCTCTAGTTAAAGCTACTAATAATAATCCTAATACCTATAATTACTTTATATACTTCCTTAAGATAGCTAAAGTAGCCTGAGGGGTTAGTAAGTCGGGAAGGGCGAATATATATATCGAGAGTATAGCTAATAGCGGCAGGGCTCTTTATTAAGACTGCATAGTAGGGTGGAAGATATTATCTAAACAGCGCGACAGCACAGAGGCCTCAGGGCCCCCACGCCTGGCGGAGCAACGCAGACTTCTAAACAGCAGAGGAGACTTCAAATATAGCATAAAGAGCAGGTGCAGCTCAGAGGAGCAAGAAGTCTAAGTCTGAAAGTCACGTAACCCGAAGGTCGTCAGCAGTGGGCAGGAGGACTAGCCTACATTTTACAGCTAATACCAGTTAAATCTCATAATAATAGGCCAGCAGCCCTTACTTACTTATAAAATATAACTAAAATAAATATAATATATAATAACCTATAAAATTATATTACTAAAAGTAATATTAATATATTTATTATTTATTAATAGAGGTATTTATAGATAATATTTAACTAAGAAAAGATATTAATAAATAGTTAGTTTATAAAACTAGAAATATAGTACCTATATAAATATTTTAGATATCTAACTATAAAGTACTAATAAAACTTTTTTAATAAGTTAAAATATAATATTAACTAAGAAATTATTAAAAAGATTATAACTTACTATAGATATTATTAAAAAAAATAGCTTAAGCTTATTTATATTTAAACTAAATCTTAAAGATAATATTAACTTTAATTATATTATTATTATTAATATTATATAGATAGATAGGTTACTAGTTTTATATATTATTAATAAAGCTATATCTTTTAATATAATATAGTTTTTATTAACCTAAAAATTAGAAGATATATAGAATATATTATAAAACTACTAAATTAATATATATATTAAACTCTTAAATATTATTATAATAGATATTAATATAAACTATATCTTAAATAAGTTTAACTAGAATATAAATATAATAAGGATTATAGTTAAAGCTATACCTATAGAGGTATATAATAGTATAAGTAAAATTAAAAAATATTATATACTCCTCTAAAAAGTATATAATATTATCTAAAAAAACTTCTTATTAATAGACTATATAAATATTTTTTAAATAGTAGTAAAAGCTATTAATAATACTATTAGTTTTAATAGTTTTATACTAACTTTCTTTATTTTTAATATATATCTAAAGATAATAAAAGAATTACTATTTATATTAATAATTATAAAACAATATAAATAATTTATAAAATAATAAAAAAAATATATAAAATTAAAACTAAAAAATAAATTATAGCTAGACTTATAATATATAATAGTTTAAATATAATAAAAATAATAAATCTTCTCCTAAGCTTAAAAATATTAATTTACTATAAGAAAAGAAGCTAATAAAGCTTATATTAACTTATTTCTTTAAAATAAGAGGAATATATTATTAAAATAGGTATTAAAATATTAACCTTTTATTTAATATATATTAAACTATTCTATAAAGATTTAAATAGCCTCTAGCTGTTCACAGTGATTTTTACCTGCTTAGAGCAACAGACCTCCTAACTCCACACCTCTTAACAATACACACAGCCTTCAGTTATATAACTATAATTTCTAACTACCTCTTTTAACTACAACTACACTTACATATACCCCATTAGATAACCTTATAATCTTTAACTTCACTTTAATAACAATATAATTTATAATTACTTAATTACTAACTACTAAACTATTAACTTATCCTCTTATATATCACCTACACTACTATTAAACACTATCTCTATCACTGCTTTACTATCTGCTATTAGCAGCTATACTATTATTAGTAACGCTCTCTATTTAATATAAGCTATACTCACTAATATTTAAGCCCTACTAAGCTACCTTAGCCTTAGTATTATAGAAGGTCTACGTAAAGAAAAGCTACTCCTTAGGATAGCTAAAAACCTATACAGCCTCTACTTTAATACTTTTATTAGTAATTATCACTTTAATTATATTATAAATAGGATCTGTTTTTAAAATATTCTTAAAAGCTCTATTTAGCGCTACTCTAATAATATACTACTAATTAGAGAAAAAGTATATACTAAATAAGAAGGTTTTATCTAGTATATAGATATTATACTTCTTAGTAATAGCTATAGTATTACCCTTAAAAAAAGGCATACTTAGCATAAAGTTAGTATTCTTATATTCCTCGCGTAGTATAGATATTATAAAGGATTTATTATAAGTTAAAGAGGAAGAGAGATAGGTATAAAGCCTTATTTACAGAGCTTTTATACTTCTAGCTATAAGAACCTCTTAGAACAACCTCTTTAATTAAGAAGTTATCTCTTATATAGTAGCGTTTCTAGGCTACAAGAGCCTCAGTAACCTGTTCAGCCCCAATATAATTAGCCCCGCTATATATATCGCTATACTATTTAGCCCTGTACTGCATAGCTAGCACTATTACTATTTAGCTAATCTATTTAGCTAAAGTATACATATATCTTTATATAAGGCTTTATTTACTAGTAGGAATATATAAGGTTTCTATATTATTTTTCTTAATTAGTAGAGGGTATAGGTTAAAATACCTATATAGTGTTTCCAGAATTATACCTGCAAATAGGGTGAATTTTGCTATAGTCTTTTTATAGGGGGGCTACGTTGTAATTACAAACTTAATAAAGATTTAAATACTTTTTAAAATAAGCTTAATAAAGAAAATATTATATTTAGTAATAAAAATAAAAAGAATATAGAGAAACTAGTAGAAGATTATATTATTATTAATTTAAACCTTTTATAAGAAGAACTTCTTATAAAATACTTAAGAGGATATCTATTCTATAAATAAGCTTTAATAATCTTCTACTAAGATATAATATTACTAAAAATAGAATTAAACTTCTAAGAAATATTTTTAAAATTATATCTAATAATAAAAATAATAACTTTATAGTAAACTAGTTTACTATAGTTAAAGAAAATATAATTTTAATATAAGTAATTTAGTTATATAAAAATAATATTATTATAACTTAAAATAAACTATTTAAAGAAATATTAATAATAAAGATTAATAGTTTTATTAATAAAAATATCTTCTACTTTATAAAGTATAAATTAAGTATTTATAGTAATATATAACTATTTAATATATATATTATCTAAGAAATAAAGAAAAAAAAATAGATAACTATATAAGAAAGTATAATTTATAATATAAGGGTATAATAACTCTAATAAGAGATTTATTTTAATATAAAATTTAATAATATAATACTTAAGTTAATAACTTCTTTTTATTTTTATATTTATATTTCTATAGTTTAGATTTATTACTCAAGTAAGAGATATTATTTAAATTTATATCTAATTAGTAAATACTCTTAATAAATCTATTTTTACTTATCTACTTATTTAGCTTTATAATAAATATCCTAAAAGAACTATTATAGAGATTATTAAACTACTATATAGCTTTATTAAATTTAAAATATACTAATAGGAAATATATAATAAATACTATTTTAATAAATTTATAATATAAACTTCTATATATAATTTTTACTTACTAATTATTTTAGTAGAGAACTTTTTTTTTAAGCTTATTAGTATATAAATAGATAATACCTTTAATATCTCTAATATAATTTTTAACTAAAAAGAAAAAGAAAAGCTTTAGTAAATAAGATTTACTATAAAACTAAAAGAATATTTAATAGAAAAACACTTTATTATATTTAATAGAGATATTATAGCTTTAAAAAAATAGTAATATCTAGTTATACTAAAAAAGTAAGTTTAGAAACTTTATTTTATTAATATAAATACTAAGAAATAAAGCGTTAAGAAGTAATATATTAAATAATATACTTAAAGTGTTTATATAGCTTTAATATACTAACTAGAAACTTACTTTAATTTATTAGTAATAGTTTAATACTAAGATTCTATAACTAATAATATAAAGATACTAAATAAGTAGATTAAATAATAAATAGTAAATATAAATAGAGAACTTTAATATATCCTCCTTAATCTATTAAAAACTAAGTTATTTATATTTATTAATAGTTTTTTTACTAATAATAAAGATTTATCCTCTTAACTAGGATTTATTATTATCTTTATAAATAAAATATAAAATAATGATATTTTTAAAATAATTAGAAATATAGTTTACTATAATTTAACTAAAAATAAGTAGATTATAAGAAGTATACTAATATTAAAAATCTATACTATATCTTAAAATAATAATATAGTATATATTATAACTATAACCCTAAAAATTATTACTAGTAAACTTAATTAACTAACAATTATAATTATTATTTATATTAACTCCTATTTATTATATAAATACTTTATTAAGCTTAATATAATAAATAAGAAACATTTAATAGTTAATATTATAGTAATTTAATAATTATATAAATAATATAAGCTAATAAAAATATATTAAATTAATAATAATAATGACTAACGCTTTTACTAAAAAAACCCTAAATAAAATATTAGAGAACTTTATTAATATTAATAAAGTATATATATAAATAGAGGGATAAGTTAATTAAAAGTAATATATAAGAAGGAGATAATACTAATAATAAAAAGCTAGTATTAAAAACCTAGCTATTATATAAAAATACTAACTAATAATATATAAAATAGAAAGGAAATATAATAAGTTATATACTTTATATAAAAAATATAGTAATTATATTATTATAATATATATAGTATTTCTAAGTATTTTATATAATATATAATATATAATAAAAAGAAAAAACTATTAATATTAAAATAATACTATTTTTACTACTTAGTAGAAATATAATAAAATCTAGCTAATTAGAAAGTAGAGATTTCTCTAGTACTTAATACTATATTATTACTCTTACTATTATATTATTAACTTTAATATACTATATATTTTCACCTATTTATTAATACTACCTATCTTAGTTAACTAAGTATATCACTGTTACTTATACTAACAGACACTAAGTCTGTCGATAGCGATGCCCCTGCTATTTACCAGCCCGCCCTCGTCGGATCCGAAGCTTGGGTATGGATCCCGTCCGCGGCCGATTTCGCCGCCCTTCTCCGCACAGTTCCGTTCCAGGCCGGGTTGGTCATGTTGTCCGGCGGAATCATTCTATCAACGGCTGCTGTTGCTGGGTTCCCGGGCGTCCTCGATCCGATGACCAACTTTGTCCTTTTCCAGGCCCTCGTCTTCATGCCTCAAGTCATTGGCGGGTCTCTTTTCTTCCTCGCCAATATAGCGCTACTCATACAGACTCAGGAACGCTGGTTCAAACCCAGGTTTTGGGCATCTGACTGGCAGGGTGCTGCCTGGAACACAATGGCATCGGCCGGCTTCATCGTCACAGGTGTCATGCTACTGACCAACGAGATGTTCGGCAGTGCCGTGGTGTCGTTCATTGCAAGTACTGCCTTCCTGGTTGGCAGTGTTATTCAGTGGTATGCCCTGATGGAATTTCATTCCACACCTTGGGCCGCTTGAGTAAGAAGCGGGTGGGAGGGATAGTCAGGTTAAAGCTTAGGAATAGTCTGAGGCATTCGCCACTGCGCTCCTCTGGAGGCACGGGTCAAAATAGATCATGCAACTATTGTGGGCGCAGAACTTTGATTCGGATTCCGTGACAGAATAGCAATCCATGGTGATACCATGAGGGCAGTATTCCCGTTGAGGGCGTGTGTAATTGGCGACGCGATGATCTGAGGTACGCAATGACAGTTTCTGCTGAACAGGAAAGAAAAAAAGGGCACAACAACAAAAATGCAAAAGAAATATAGCACAACCTGGTTTCGATCCAGGGACCTCTGGGTTATGAGCCCAGCGCTCTACCCCTGAGCTATTGTGCTTGTTGTATGGGGTTGTTGTTGAAATTTTCGCGGCAAATTTGCATGATAGGGCTTAGACCTTGTGGATCGTGTGTTTGTGTGTGATTCACAAGTGACCGGTGTGGGTCATTTGGCCTCAACATTCAACCCCGATCCGCACGCGGCACAAATGCCTCCTCATATTTTCAAGAAATGAGTCATGAAAAGTCTAGGAGGTCTAATCAGATGAATAACATTGACTCTAAGAATCCCCAGACAGTGTTCAGCATATTTCGGACAGTCCACGATCACGGCTTTCCGATGTGGGCCCATTCAACCCGGATAGATCTGACCGTGGGTCACTTCCGCTCAAGACCATCACTCTGTAACAGGCGTAGCATTTGGAAGTTCGAGTCTATTTACAAACAAATGGACTTGGCCTCGAAGCCCATCCATCCTCAAGAGTCGTGACAAAGGCTCAAGTCAGTTTTGCCCTCCCAGACCCTTTGCTGGTCTTCTTCTCGTTGAAAATCTCACTTGCAACAGATAGCGCATCTCTGCCAGCGGGAACTCCACAGTAAACCATGGCATGTCTACAGGCCTCAGTGATCTGCTCCTCTGACAGTCCGTTGTTGAGGGCGGCCTTGATGTGAATGCGCAATTCCGGGCCTCGGTTGAGAGCGATGAGCATGCCGATATTCATCAGAGACCGTTGCTGAAAGGTGAGACCTGGCCGAGCGTATGATGAAAAGCAAGTTTCGGCGATGTATTCAGACCCGACCTTGCTTGGCAAATCATCTCGCTTTTCTGGGAGTCAGCGACAACTTCCACTCGGCGTTCTTCGAAGACTTACCGAAGCTTCCCTAAGCTCGTTGAATAAGTCCTCCCCAAAGAATCCGTTCATCATCTTCAGCCCCAACAGTTGTTTTTCGGTCAGGTTTTCCATTTTAAGTGAGGTTTGACAATGCCCAATTTATTTCGTAGAGCTATAGGTCGTCCAAAAGCCGCATGCGATCCAAAGGAGAACGATGGAGAGGAACACGCCGTCCTGTAAAACAGCACCTTTATTACGTCGGGATACCGCAACGGATGGCACACTAGTTAGAGGAACATAACGCCGTAAATGTTCGGCAGGGAGTGCGGCAATGTGCACAGTGCCGAGCGTGGTGCTAGTACCGAGAACCGACGTCCCCTCGGGCAAAGTAAGAGAGATCAGGATTCAGAACTGCCTCGGGTTGAAATGCGTGAACTTGACGTATTGCACTACCCAAACTCCCCAGCGAGACAGCTCGCAGAAGGTGTCACGACTCCAAATACAAGTGCGATCCTCCAATTCAAAACCCCACGCTGCTATCATTGGGCATCTCTAGAAGGCTATAGTCCAAAGCCAGCATATCAGTCAGATTCAACCCATTTTCGGACAGGAAATCAGGGAAATATTCTATCTGCGACAACCAGTCTCTTCCAGAACCTTGTGTTGGGTTCATCTCCGCCTCTGGGATGTTCATGCGAGGACAGAAGCTTGGTGGAAAAGCAAAAAGGTCATTCAGCCGCTCACTAATACTGCGCGTCGCCCACATCGCGTGCTCTCCCGGGACACCAGAGCGATGATCATGGCCAGATTGGCCTCCGCGACTATCCGTGTCCTTCTGCAGCTGTCTGATCTTCCGCAGCACTAGATCTGAGCCGCCATACCGGGATCGCATTTCGCCTAGAACGTCGCAAATAATCTTTAATTCCTCATCTCGAGTCACTTCGTCTTCTTGTGACTGGCGAGGGAAACAAATCAAGGGAACTGCCGCTACCATGAGAAAGTAGCCATGAATGGCAATGAGGTGGGCTGTCTCCTCCCTGTAGTGAATCTCTTCATAAAGGCGGGATATACACGATGCGGCGGTGAGTGAGGAAGCAGCGATCGACGTCCTCGTCCCTTTCCCATCAAGAAGCTGTAAGAGGATAATGGTGACGAAATATATGATATGCAGATCGATCGCAGGGCGATAGAAAGGCCTTCTGATGCCAGAGGCGTCATAGAGATGTAAACTTTCAGGAAGGGTTTGGAACCAGTCACATAGTCGCTGGACGAGAGTCGCAGCTTCTTCTTGAGTGGTATTCGCCCGCCCATTGCTAGCTTCTGCAATAATGCTCATCGTCTCCGTCAGTCTCACAACCTCCAGGAAGGCATACGAATGCAAGTCCGCAGTGGGAAAGTCTCCGATCTCTAGGGGCGGTATGTCATATTCCTGAGGACGAAGAGATAATGGCCGGCCCCAGCAAGAGGCAGCCAATCGGTCCGAAGTCTTGAAAACTCAGTCAGCATACAGTGATTTTGGTTAGTGGTAGTGGTATACAGACTACGAGCTGCCAGAAAATCCGGCGCAGACAACCTGGGTTGGTATGCCGGTCATGGGTGGAACGGTGATGGAGGCCCATCTGCAGGGCCATTCGCAATGCAACGCCCAACCAGTGCCATGGGCCATCTAGAGTTACCAAGTCCGTAGACATGACGCTGTAGCATGTCATGAGACAGAGCGACTTCAGCAACGCCAGGGTATCGGCTTCGTAATTCAGGTGAATCAAGGTTTTGACCTTCTCATACTGCGTACGGCAAAGCTCCATGTTCTCAGGTCCACGGCGCATCAAGCAGCCGACCATGCAGACGGCCTGCAGTAGTAGGGTAGACGGGGCTGGGCCTAGCACGTCTTCTCTATCAATGACCGGGTAGAGCGGGTAGATATGGTCAAAGTAAGCGTCTATCAATGCTCTGAGCAAAGCAGGTCGAGGCAGTACGTCGGCTTGGGTCAGCCTGAGTATTGCCGACTTGGTGTCTAGATTCTGCGAGGTACGAGGGTCGATTTCTGGCTCGACATGTGTAGCATCGTACGACATGACTGTTGACGGAGAGATAAACGCCATCGGCGGCTGGGCTGCGTCTGCCGACGGATCGCTGCGACTACTGCGTCTCGGTACATTTGGTGACGGCAACCTACCGAGAGGTCCGTCCGAAACGTCATCCGCGGCCGAAGGAGCTGCGGGCCCGATGCGGTGCTGTCGGTCGGTCCTCGGCACACGAGGAGGTTGCGCAAGCCGTTGCCCTTTGCGCCGTTTACGAACGCCATCTCGGCGGCTAAGATACGGAGCATATCAGTAAGAAGCTATAGCATCAGGCAGAGGTAAGACTACCTACATGCAGTCGTGGTTGAGCCGACGGCAATTGGTGCAGACCTTATCCGTCCTGTCCTCCAGGTCGCATTTGACCTAGATGCGCGTCAATTGATGGAGAAGCATGGGGCTATCTCCTAGGATGTCAGACCTTTCGGGCATGGCAATCCACGCAGACCACGTTTGCGCGGTCTCTCAGGGGCCGAGACTGAACCATTGTACGTGCCGAAGGAAGATCTGGAGAAGTCTTGATTGGGTCCCTGGAAACATCGTAACCTAACAAATAAAGCAAACGAAGACAACTCTCAGGCTGCGGGGAACCGAGGCTTAGCTGCTGGGGGAGCACTGGAAACCTCGGAAACCTCGCCTGAGAGGGACAAGCCCTAGCACACTACAAACACCATGCAGGCCTCTAACCCCTGGAAATGCTCATCGTTCACTCTAGCCCCCGTGAAAATGGCGGTCGGTACTCGGCATTCGGCACTGGAGTTAACCTCAACATAACGAACTCGGCCGACTTTGGTGAACTCCGGCGGTTCCGAAGAGACTCGACAATGCTGATCAGTCAGTAATTCATCATTGTGTCAATTGCTGATTGTTGAACAGCCTGACATCCATGTGTTGCCTCCGGCTGTCGGTAAAGTGCATACCTGTGTTTCGGGGACGAGTATAGGGACAAACACGGAGCAGTAATTCACAATGGATCGATCGCACGGGAATTCCCTTGAACCGTCGCATGTTACTGGAGTAATTTATGTACTTATAGTCTTCGGTCAAAGGCGTGAAATGGGTCAACACCAAAGCCCAAGTATCCATCGCCACCATGTCTGACAGAGTACGACAGCTTGCGGGCCACTTTTCAGACACTCCAGATGGCGCCAATGCAGCCCCCTACCAGGTCTCAGAGCAGCCACTGGGGACCACAAGACATGTCCGAATTGCCACCATCGGGGCCGGCATGAGTGGACTCAACATGATTCGGACTTTGCGTCTCCACTTGACCGACTTTGAACATGTCGTCTATGAAAAGAACCCCGAGATAGGAGGTACTTGGTTCGAAAACCGGTATCCAGGCTGCAAGTGTGACGTTCCGTCGCACAACTACCAATTCTCCTGGCGTCCAAACCCAGAATGGAGCGGCTTCTTCTCGACAGCGACAGAGATCCAAGCCTATCTATGCCGAGTTTGCGAAGAAGAGGGCATGCGAGAGGTGATAAAACTGAGACACCAGGTCAACAGAGCTGAATGGGATGAAAAAGCCTGTGTTTGGAAGCTGAAGATTCTCGATTTGGAGGACGACTCCGAGTTTGACGACACTTGTCACTTCCTGTTGGACTCTTCGGGGATTCTCAAGTAAGCCAACAATCATTAAATGTTTTCACTAGGTACTGACGAGGGTTACTGCAGCCATTGGAAATGGCCGAAAATCCCGGGACTACAGAAGTTCGAAGGTCACCTTATTCACAGTGCCAACTGGCCCTCCGGCTTTGATCACAGCGGTCTCAAAGTTGCCGTTATTGGCAACGGCTCTTCGGGAGTCCAGATCTTGCCAGAAATACAACCAGGTGAACCATCCCGCTTAAATGTGCAGCAACACTTGGCTGACAACGATCGCAGACGTGAAGGAACTGGTACATTGTGTAAGAGAGCCCACCTGGGTTGTTCCCGGGCGTCTCCAGCTCCTAGCCCAGGGTGCTGCTGATGGGATCCTCGGGGAGGTCGGCATGAGAGAGAACGCAGACTTCACCGAGGCTCAGATCGAGCGTTTCAAGACAGACCCAATCTTTTATAGGAAGTTTGTGAAGGCGGTCGAAGAAGTCGTGAACGGAAACTTTCCTATCGTAAGTCAGGCCGTTTCCCACTCCAGTCTGCCCAAGACACCTAGTTGACACGCAACAAGACCCTTAAAGACACCGAGTTTGCAGCCAGCGTACAGGAGAAAGCAACCGAGTACATGAAGGAGGCGTTGGGTGGCGACGAGCGACTATGCAATGCCATCATACCCGAGTTTCCTCTCGGGTGCCGGCGGCTTACGCCCGCGGTGGACTACCTCTGGGCTCTCCGAAAGCCCAACGTGAGGGTTGTCACGGATCCGATTGCTAGCATTGAGGCCAAGGGTCTGCGAACCGAAACTGGTGAACTGATTGAAGTCGACGCAATAATTTGCGCCACGGGGTTCGATGTCTCGTTCCGCCCCCGATTCCCAGTCCTTGGAAGGCGAGTCAATCTGCAGGACCTTTGGACTGAGGGAGTCCCCAAATCGTACATGTCTTGCGCAGTCCCTGACTTCCCTAATTACTTCAGTACGTCACATAACCTGTCTGATCTTCCCTTTCCTTCTTTGGCCTAATGATACATAGTGTTCCTTGGCCCAAACGCGCCTATTGGGCATGGCAGCGTCTTTACCATCACCGAACACATAGCCAAGTACCTTACACGTATCATCAAGAAGTGTCAAACAGAGGGCATCAGCGCCATAGCGCCGCAACATTCTGCTGTTGACGAGCTGTTTGATCACACTCAGAGGTTCATGCCTCGTACTGCCTGGTCTGGAAACTGCATTTCTTGGTTCAAAGGAGGAACGATAG
Source organism: Colletotrichum cordylinicola (assembly GCA_027406065.1). NCBI lineage: Eukaryota > Fungi > Ascomycota > Sordariomycetes > Glomerellales > Glomerellaceae > Colletotrichum > Colletotrichum cordylinicola. Next base: position 448,304 of record JANVYD010000011.1, on the reverse strand, counting down.
ACGGGCCCGTGACGGCCCTACATCCGGGCAGCCGCATCCACTTCTTCCACATGTTGGAGAACTTTAGAGGTGAAGATTGGGAGTACACCCGGACGAACAAGAAAAACCGGTTTCAGTTCTTGGGGAACGGATTCTCGACCAAGGAGCTCGGGGACGAAGATCCTACATGGTACCTCGATGAACCAGACAAGATTTGAAAATTACGTCGGATTAACTAGTTACTTTTCTCGCCTCTCAGTCTCAGATAATGTTGATATCACTGCTTCGCCCGATATTGCCTCTTCTCTTCCAAAATTATGGACGTATTCACATCATGGCTGGGAAGAACAACGACCTTTTGTTGCTCAGAGAACTTCTTGATAAGCTGCAGGCTTTCGAACGCAGTCATCGGGTCCTGGTTGATGCCATCGGGCTCCCCCCTCTCCAGAAGTTCCAGACTGTACGTCGCGTCGCCCGTGATGAAGTACGTCTCGGGACTATCTGGCCCTCCGCTGCCATCTTTGACAATGACAGAAATGTGGCCCGGGACATGTCCTGATGTCTCCACCGCCATGACCTGCCCATCCTTTGTGATTAAATCTGACTGGGTCCAAGGACCGACAGGCTTTCCGTCAAAGTTCAGCAGCCGCAGATTGAAATCCTTCGGCCAGTGGTTAGACGCACAGCCTTGAACGGCCGCGTACGTCGGGTGCTTTCCGAAAGCGTCCCAGTGGCTCGCGCTGATATACACCGGCACCTCCGGGGCAGCTTCGACGATTTCCCCCAGGCCGCCTGCGTGGTCATGATGCAGGTGCGTCAGAACGACGGCTTGCAGGTCCGTCGGCTTCACACCAAGCTTCGCAAGCTGGCTGACGATGCCGTCTTCTGGTGCCAGCTGGAGCTCGCTGAGCACGGTGGTGAGGTAGCTCAACATTGAGAAGTATCCCGCCTGCATACACTGTGGCGAGGCTCCCGTGTCGATGAGAATAGGGCCGTCGGTATGTCTGATGAGGAACACGCCGATGGGGAGCCACGGCGTCCACTCGCCCGTGAAGCAGCGAAGTAGGCGGAGAGTGGTGCTTTTGTTGGCGATTGGCTGCCCGCTCATGGGCTCCCGCATTCGTACTTTGCCCGTGGATATGAATTCGATCAAGTTACTACCCATCGTGGAGTTTGTTGGAGTTTTCCAGAGTCGATGCCGGAATAGCGTAGCGAGCACAGGGTAGATTCGAATACTGCACAGTAACACGAGCTACTATTCGTGAAAGGCGGCCAAGAAGAAGATTTGCGGATTTAAATATGACTGCGATGCGTCCGTCATAGTCCGTCATAGAAAAAGAAGTTTTTACGCTTTCGCATATGAGAAATAATTGCAAGGTTGGTTGGTGAGAAGTTTGCGAATTTCATCGTGGTGCCTCGATTGCCGACTGCCGAGTGCCGGTAGTCACTATCACAGCGCCACCTCGCTACGCTACTGGACCCGTCTTTGAGAGCTGAATAGCTCAAGACTTGAGATCGAACAGAGCAGCGCGCAAAATTTTCTTGATTGTCCTAGACCGAACAAAGTTTTATTTCACCTATGTCATGCCTCTCTCGTCGATGTGATACACCGCCGACCGTGCTCAATCTAGGTACCACAGGTTACCAGTGACGTGAGGTTTCCCGCCTCCACGAAACCACAAAAAATTCCGTTTGAATTATTGTTAATGAGTGGGAACTTCGGGTTCAGTAAATGGGTGATATACTTGTTTTTATTTACTCAGTTCGTAGGGAAGGAAGGGGTCTCTTGACTGAAATAAGTACGCATCGTCTATGACTGAAAGCCCAGCGAATCTCCCTTGGTACACAGTAAAAGCGTAGTCGATGCCATGAACATTCCATTAATCTCTATATGGGTTTCTATCTGAACTATGATACCCTTCTAAATGAGGGAGCTTGAAGAAGACTTTTCTGCTACACCTCCACTGACCTTGTGCGCCAGTTAGAATTTCAACAGAATTGTGGCTGCCAGCAGGGGTGATTGATATCGAAAGATGATTTGCGTTACCCTTTGGGTTTGAAAAGTCTCGAGGTCTCTAATTAAGGCAAAGGTAGCCAGGGAGCGTCCCATAAATATCCATGAACTGGCAGCCTGATCTGGTGTCAATGCGGGTTGCCAAAGAGGTTCACCCGCACTCATAAATAGACCGTGATGTCTGAAACTGGTCAGGAACTAACGAAACTCAATATTAAAGGGACTTGATGGGTAAAAACTAGATATATATGTAGAAGATTTGCGCTGGAAAAACTATTCAACCTTGCTGCTCCCAGCTACTCACCACACATCTCCGAAACCTTGCACACACACATAATTGAACGGACCTCCAGCTGCTCCCAAAGCGACTTACCATCATCTGCCATTATTCTTCAAACCAAACGGCACGTAACAAGCTAAATCATTGCAAGAAACAAGCGGACGACAACGGACAATAAAAAATACTACGAAGAAGACGACGGACTCCGACGACGTACAACAGTTACAACAGTGACGGCGAAGAACCAGGACGGTCGACAACGACAGCCACCCTCCCATAGTCAGCCCTGCCCGTCTTATTGTTTGGCTCTCGCCAAGACGAACTACACGCAAGATTTGACCGAAGTGAGTATTCAACGATCTTCTGCGCCTTTCAGCCCCAGCTTACAATCTTACGGTCGCTGGAAAACAACAGCAACATCGACGCCATGTACGTCCCAATGCCACCACAGCATCGACATCATGAGAGCGAAAACCCAGAACTAGTCGTCAATGATTTCCTGGTGGCCCTCGTGGTGGTTTCTGCGATGGCCATATTTTTCCTGCTCATGCAGATCATGGTCAGCATGCTCGTCCACTTGTGGGAATTTAGACAAGGACAGCACGAGCCCCGCCCCGTCGCCTCATCAAGATCTTCCCTCTCGTCACTCTCGTCGCTTTCGTCTATCGAGCCGCTGCCTGCGTACTCGCTCATGGATCCTGAGGCCGCTCCGTTGCTTGGCACTACCAGAGGCAGTCCTCCGCCAGAGTATCAAACGTTCCTTCGAGAGGACAATATCTACGCACAAAGCGATGAAAGGGATCGTTCTCCATACGCGACGGAGCCTCCCGGCCAGTGGACTCCGATCAGCTTGGTTTGAACCAGTGCGGTGGAAAGGACATGGGATTTTCAGCGATCGGCAAGCATGTGAAGGAGGGACAGCAGGCTTTTAGGCGAGGACGCACCAATGTACAACAAGAAAGAGCAGCATCAACTATGCACACAGTGTAATTCAATAGTGAGACCTTTAAAACCACAGAGACTCTCTCTCATGCAGGTTCTATGTTCAAAGGGTTTGTTTATGCATAGCACCTAGACGCAAAATAATTACTTATCCTACGAAAAACAAATCTGTGTTGAATAAGCTGAGGCATCACAGTAGCTGGAAAATAGTCTTCTACACCAACAGGGTTCCAAGGTTAAAAAGGAATCCATTCACGTTGTAAATGAGGACAAAAAAGAATGGGGCTCAATCGGGATTCGAACCCGAGACCTCGCCCATTTTCACGCTGTGCGCAAGGGTTGTAAGACCCGAAGGGCGAATCATACCACTAGACCATTGAGCCGACGTCGGCTGGCAGTCCCTTGGGGACCGAATGCGTCGTGATTGGGAGGGTGGCCAATTTTAGCTACTATGGAGCTTAGCGTCTGGGCGCTGGCAACTGTCCGCTGCATACTGAAGTCTGGTCCCGAAGAGACGAGTAGTCAAGGGTGAATAGAAAGTCAGTCACTTTTTCAGACGAAGAAGAGTGCGCATATTGAATTACATAGATTTCGCTGAAATGATTCCATCTATCTTTACACAATCGTACAGTTCGTAGAAGCAACTATGCAGCGGGCACCTTGACGCCCTGGGTATCTTTAGGCGACAGCCCCGCCAACCTCCTGAAGCCGATGTTCTCAACAATCCTCAACCCCCCGTTCAGCGTGATGATGCCCTGGCCTCCGGCCGCCAAGCTGGCATCATGCTTCCCCATCGCCATCTCCGTCATGAACTTGCCTAGGTACTCGGTCGGGCTCACAAAAGACGGCGCCAGCACCCTCGTCAACGGGCCAATCACCACGTTGGCTGCGTTGTACACCATGCCGGGATCCGGGATGTACTGCTTGATGGCCAGGTGCTTCTGGGCGTCCACGAAGGCCGGGCGGATGGACTCAGCCTGCAGCCGGGGGTTCGCGGCGCGCATCTCGGAGAGGAGGGTCTCTGTCTCGCCCTTGACGCGGGCGAAGATGGCGCTGAACATGCCGGGCTTCTGTGTGGCGCCCTCGCCGGAGACGTAGACGAAGCGGAAGGGCTCGTTGTTTGGCGGCAGTGTCGCGAAGGCCTTTGCGGCTGCTAGCGTGTAGTCCTTGGTGATTTTGACGTATTCCCTAAGAATGCTGTGTTAGAGCCGGGTATCTTTTCTGACGTATAGGGGAGCAGTAAGCTTACTCCTTGGTGACCTTGTTCTGGCTGATGCCCAGCGCCCAGACGACGCCGTTTGCGCCCTTCAGCTTGTCGAGCACATCGGGCTCATACTTGTCAAAGTCTCTGTGGATGATGACATTGATCCGGGGGTCTTTGGCGTCGTCTGCCATCGGGATCGGCCTCCTGCTGAGGATGGAGATCTTGGTGACGTCCTTCATCTTGATCATGGCGTCGAGGACGGATGAGCCGACCAGGCCAGTTGCGCCGGTGAGGATGAGATGCATCGTGGAGAGTGTGAAGTAGCGGCGTTACAGAGTGAGTATCTTGGGATCTTGGACAACAGATCTTGACTGAAAGACTCGCAAAACAGCCGGGTCAATGAATATCTTTTAAACCCGGCGTCAGCAACGACGAGCGGCCGCATTGTCCGCTCGCAGCGGAGAATGCTCAGCAACGAGCGGGCATTTCGTCCCCACTGCCGCCCCGTAAGCCGCCGCAGGCGTCAGTGGACGTAACGGCGCCGGAGTTAATAGTATCACCACTGAGGCCCCCGGCTTTGCCCGCTCTCATGCGGTGCTGCTCACCGGAGCCGGGCCAATCCATTGTGCAGCACTCTTCCGGGTTCTTGTTCCAATCAACGCGCTCAGACTCTGGTACAAATGAAGTTCACATGATGCTATCTATTGGGTGGATTTCCCCATCATTCTTGTGCTCTCATGGCGGTGGCTTAAGAGAGGAGCGTCAGCGCCGCGTCTGACACAGCGGCCGCGGCGCCCGCTTCAGTGGGATCTTGACAGACAAAAGGCCTCCCGAAGCCGTGTTTTCAGCGCTCCAGGCTGCCGAATGCTTCCGCGTCTTCGCAGCCTCCCGCAAACACCGATTAACACCGAAATTTGCTGACCATCTGCAGCATGCATGTTCTTTTGTGGTTTCCGATTATTCGTCTTCTTCCTTTCAGATCCAGCAGATCGGAGTCAACTTCCTCCGACGGTCAGAATGACTTCGCCGACGTAGTTGATGGACATATTCTCAGCTGGCTGAGGTGTTCGTGATTCCTCTTGATGATGCCGTTTACTCCAAGTCAATCGCCTCACACGGCTCTGGCGATGAGAATGGCTGTCTGGGTCATGCGGGAAGCCCCTGGGCAGCTTCGGCTCTTGACATTGCAATTGAATCATGCGCATCATTGTCGAATGCCTCGAGCGCACAGCAGGACCAAGTCCACATTCAAAGACAGCACAGAATAGCTCTGCGATACTCTGAATGTGTTGAACTACAACCGTAGCAAGTACGGCTCAGAGAAAAGTGATGGAGGTAACAACCCCCAATGACTCACCTAAGCGAGTTGCCACGCTCTCGGCCCCCAATCCAACATTCATCTCGGCCATCGTCACATGAAGACCAAACAGTGCGTGGGCGACGAGGAACTAATAATTGCGGCAATGAGGCTCAGGCCTGCAATCACAAATCGGATCTGACTTGACAGCTCGTGTCTTGCGCGAGGGCTGATGACACCGTGCCATCATGGACTAGCATCCGACCCAGCCACACGGGTGTCGCCATCGTGAACATCACAGACGACGGATGACACTTCCCAACGTCGCCCGCCTCCGAAGCCGGTTCCTCACTGCTTGATGTCTTCAATTAGCTTTCACGAGTTCCTCGCTAGCGCTACGTCTTGCTCAAGTTGAGACACGTGCGTTGCATGGTTTGTCCCGCGTCCTCGGATCACTAAACTATTGGAACCATCGCAGAGGAGAGAACAAGGAAAGGGCTGTCTCCTGGCGCGCCGTCAACGTGTGCTCTGCGGCTCACGCAGCACGCTGCATTCTCCGATGCAGGGGACGGTTCGCCGGCATGTCACGAGCAAGGGGCAACCATCGACCTCCGACATGGACAATCACCGCACACGCTCACGTGGCCTCGGGCATGACAGATGGAGGCCAATTTGAGCAGGTGCAAGCCGCTCTCTTGTTTGGAGGACGGGGTCAAACTAGCCGCCATCGTGACCAAAACTCTGATGCGAGAAGCCCGCACTATTCGTTGCGGCCCGGTTCAACCCAACCATCTGTCCTGAGAACAGGATGGCCCATGCTTCGGTGGTGGATGATGAGAAGTGTTGGGCCGACGTCTGCAGCAAACAGCGATGCACAGCAATCTGCCAACATGAAGTCTTCGCAACACCATCACTATGGATGGTCACTGTGAGCAAGCAGACGGCGTGTGTCCGTACGCGGCCGCATCCCAGCGCGAGTCAGTCCAATAAACACTGAACCAGCGCCAACTTGGCGAGGTTTGGCTCTTGGTAACGGCCCGATCAAGTGGATCGCCTCTGTAACGCTAACGGCGACTGCAGGTCTGGACGACTCCATCATCCATGGCCAGGCCCGTTCTGGCGGGGCGACTTTAAACGAAGAAGCTGGGGCGGGCTGGGGAAGAGAACCCCCCAAACACTGAATGTTGCGGAGAAGAGATCCAGACGGCTCCAGACTGAATCTGGGGAGCAGAATACGGGGTCGCGACGGACGGTTCTGCAGTGGATCGTGACTCCTTCATTGAGGGTCGTCGACGGCAACTTCAGCTCTGGCGGTCATGTGAGCATCAAAGAAACAACCTTGGAGAGGGTTTCGCCTCTATCAAATGACGAATGTCTTGGCTCCCCAGCAGGCTCCTCTGGTAATCCAACTCTCATCAGCTTGGCAGGAAATGAGTGGCACCAACAACGCTTGGCTTCAACGCCCGACCCTGATCAGGGGTTGAGGGATATCTGAACATCTCCCATGTCCTGCCCATGGAGTTCCCCAGCCGTGCGATGGGGTCGGTGAGATGACGCTGTGGAGGCTCGCTCCAGATGAGCACGCTCCGGCTCAGCCAAACCTGTCAACAGGGAGGCGGGACAAGCATCATGCTAGGGGCCGCGCCAGTGAAGGCCTCGTCGGCACCGCCCAAGTCTCTGGGAACATACCCAGAGTCACGATCCGAGATGGAAAAGAACACGGCCGTATGATCGTCTCGTCGGTGCTCTCCTGGCCGCAGCCCAACACGACTGCCGCGCTCAAACGATCGATCAATATCTCGCGCATCTGACGCTATCGCGAAGCCAAGCATTCTCGACAGACGACTAGGAGATCAACTCGGTCAAACTACCGGCGCGCCAAGCAGGGATCGCACCGAGATGGCTTGCCACGGACAATTTTCCAGCCACGTTCCAACAAGCTTCTAGCGTCTTACTTTCCCGAGTATAGCTTCACCGGCAGCACATCTCTTGCACTCGCATGATTGGATCAAGACACCCTTGGCAGACCCCGTAGCCGTCCTAAAGAGCGACGGCCAAGCTCAGCGCTTGTCCCCTTTCGCTCCCTCGCACCGCGTCTCCATCCCCGCTGCCCATGGGGTTTTGGGGTTGGTGTCGCCGCGAGAATCAGCGAGGAAATGCGCGCCCGGCCGTATTGTGGGCGGGTTGTCTAAGACGGCGTTCTTCCCGTCTGCGTGGCACTCACACCCAAGACGGCGCACTTGTCTCCTTTGCTTGCTAAACCCATCAAACTCATCACCCCCTGCCGCGCTATTTCTCTCTTCATGGTATGCGAGCTCGACAGGCTGGGCAGGACTAGCGCCATTAACACGTTCCGTGGCATCGGTTCTGGTGTTTTCATCCATTTAGTCTAGTGCCATGTCTCGGCCCCGGCCCTGGTCCTGGCCTCCCACGTCAAACATCGACGCGCCAAGGGCGACGCCGGATCGAGAGGTGATCCAAGCCCATCGGCCACAGACCATGGGGAGGTAACCTGGGGGTGGATGGTTGGGGCTCAACGGGGGCCGTCCATCTTCTCCATGGGGATGAACATCACGGTTCGCCATGGAGCACTTTGGATAAAAGGGGGTCTCTTCCCCGGACATCTGGGGTTTATGCTTCTTGTCCTCATCCGCAGCTCAGGAAGCCTCTCCTCCAGACACATTCCGGTGGTCCATCTCCAGCTCAGGAAGCACTTACAACCAAACTCACCATCTTCGCTTCCTTTAAACACCACCACAAAGACCATCATCACAATGGCAGGCGGTGGCATCCCATCAGCCGCTCCCCAGCTGGCCGGCGGCTACCTCACCGGCCGCGCCCTCTACTTCCCACTCTCCCTCATCATCTCCCTCTTCTTCCTCTGGGGCTTCTCCTACGGCCTCCTCGATGTCCTCAACAAGCACTTCCAGACCGTCCTCGGCATCTCCAAGCTCGAGTCCACGGGCCTGCAGGTCATGTACTTTGGCGGCGGCTACCTCCTCTTCTCCCCCATCGCGGCCGAGTGCCTCAAGCGCCGCGGCTACAAGCAGACCATCCTCATGGGCCTCGGCCTCTACTCCCTCGGCGCCATCCTCTTCTGGCCCGTCGCCCACGCCTCCACGCAGACCACAAACACCAGGGCCGTCTTCGGCGGCTTCTGCGCCTGCACCCTCGTCATCGCCTGCGGCCTCGCGACCCTCGAGACCGCCGCCAACTCGTACGCCGTCGTCATCGGCAAGCCCGAGTCCGCCTCCGCCCGCCTGCAGTTCTGCCAGTCCTGGAACGGCGTCGCCTCCTTCATCGGCCCGCTCATCGCCTCCAAGTTCTTCTTCTCCGGCGCCAACGCAAACTCTCTGACCAACGTCCAGTACGTCTACCTCGCCGTCTCCTGCGCCGGCGCCGCCGTCGCCGTGCTCTTCTTCTTCGCCCGCCTGCCCGAGGTCTCGGAGCAGACCATCGAGGACTCCGGCCCCAGCGCCGACGCCATGCCCGGCCAGGAGGTCGGCCAGGGCCCCATCTACAAGCAGTACAACCTCATCTTCGCCTTCCTCGCGCAGTTCTGCTACGTCGGCTGCCAGGTCTCCATCGCCACCCTCTTCATCAACTACGCCCACGAGAACGGCGGCTTCACCGACTCCCAGGCCGCCAACATGCTGTCCTACGCCCTCATCACCTTCACCGTCGGCCGCTTCATCGCCACCGCCCTCGCCACCGTCTTCCAGTCCGACTTCCTCATGATCATCTACACCGTCTGCGCCATCGCCCTGACCGCGTACTGCTGCGTCGGCCGCGGCACCTCCGCCGTCGCCGTCCTCATCGTCATTTTCTTCTTCGAGGCCCCCATGTACCCGACCCTCTTCACCCTCGGCACGGCGAACCTCGGCCGCCACACCCGCCGCGCCGCCGGCATCATGGTCCAGGGCGTCGCCGGTGGTGCCGTCTTCCCGCCCATCCAGGCCGCCATCGCCGACCACTCCAGCACGCGCATCTCATACGTCGTGCCCCTCGTCGGCTTCGTCTACGTCCTGGGATACGTCACCATGCACTGGCTCCGCCACGGCCGCCACGTCATGCGCGTCAAGGAGGCCGACTACCCTCCTGTTGAGAGAGATGTCGATGGCAACGTTGTTGTGGAGGAGAAGAAGAACACCGATGCCTGGGTTGAGCGCATCTAAACCGAGAAACGCTCGAGAGAATGACGAGTTAATGATTTCAGAGTTTCGTGTATATGATATACCATGTTTAAGGGGATAGAATCATAAAAGGGCCAGCTAGAATGCGGCGTTAGATTCCCAATAATAAAAAAGATACTCATGAACACTTTTATGCTCTATTTTCCCGCTCCTTTACTTGACAGACCATGCACTTCGAACTTCCGTTTTACGACCTGGGTGATTACAATCACAGCAACGATAACAGCGAAGGTTGTAAAGATGACAACAGGGACGACAGCAAGAATGAGAGGAACAAAAGGGATGACAATGAATGAGATGATAATATGAACATGTCTGATTGAAAACGAAATGGAAGGGACAGTTGGGTAGAAAGTAGGCAGTTTTCTACCTGCTTAACTAAAAGAGTCCACCCAAGACTCGAACAAAAACATCTAGAACCATCATCTAGATTTTTCTACTCCATTTCGCCGCCCTGCCGTTAATCATACAGTTCATCGCTTGCCTCCAGCTCCTCTTCTCTCTCTTCATTACCCCGACGTGTCCACCGGCTATTATTACTTCCTCCCATTACGTCCCGCGTTTCACCAGTTCATTACCTCCGCCGACCAAAACCTTCGTCATAAGCTTACAGCAACAACGCCATCCCTGCCACAAAACTAACACCGATCGCCGCCATCGCGGACCCGGCTCCGATCCTGGGCGCGTCGCCCATGGCGTTGGCGCTATGCGACAGCAGCGGCTTCTGCGCGACAACGCGGATGTTGTACGCCAGGTTGTCCTTGTCGGGCGTGTACGTCGCCTGGGTGAAGTTGCACTGGTTCATGATGAAGTCCATGTCTGCGCAGCCCGTTAGTATCACTTTCGTCGCGTCTGAGGTGTATCCATCCCCATCGAGGGAAAAAGAGGGCAACTCACCATTCGCCCGGTTCCCCGACCGCTTTATGCAGCTCTGGCACATTCCCGCCAACAGGTTCACGTCGAAGCTCTTGTTCCCGCAGATGCAGTTCTTCTCGGCCGTGTCCTTGTCCGTCTCCGGGTTCGGCTGGGGCTCCTTCTTGCCCGGCTCGCCGGTCGCTGGCATCGCGGACGGCATGCTCATTGACGCTGAGGGTGTCGACTGCTGCGACGCCGGGATCTGCGGTGCCTGGGCCGGAGGAGGCTGCTGTGGCTTTGGTTGCTGGGGAGGAGGAGCAACCACGAGGGGTGGAATGGATACCTGGATCGGTGGTATCGAGGGAATGAGGGGTGCCGGGATGGTTACTTGTGGAATAGGGGGTAGTGACGGAGCCGGTACCGTCAAGAAAACTGTCGACGTAGGCTGCACGAATACGGGCACGATCAACGGCTGTGTCACTTTCGGAGGAGGAGGCGGTGGTGCTGGTGCCGGGGGAGCTATCACTGGCGGCGGCGGAGGAGGAGGAGGCGGAGGCGCCGCCGGGGTTGACGAAGACGTCGACGAGGCCTGCGGCGGATCTGAGGACGGCGTGGGCGTCACCTGCGGCGTAGCCTCCATCGACGGCGTCGTCTGCGCGGCTTCCGGTGGCGGATTGGGCGTCGAAAGCTGCGGATCCGGCGCCGGAGCAGCAAACGGCAGCGTCGCGATGAAGACCGGCGACGCCTCCTGCGCAGGAGGCTGCTGGGCATCTTGCGCCGGCGCAGGCTGCTGCACACCCTGCGCATCGCCAACCGACGGCACCGCGTCCTGCGGCTGCGTCGGTGTGGTCACCGCGACCTCGGCCTCGTTCTGGTTCAGCCTGTTGCGGTGGTGGTGTCGTCGGACAACGCCCCCTTTCGCGTGCGGCGGTATCCGCGCCTCGGGGCCGTCGACTTTCCTCCTCTTCAGCCGCCGCAGCTCGTCGAAGGAGTTGTCGACGTCGCACTTGAAGGTCAGCTCAACGATGGGCCCGCATATCGTCGCGCATTCCACCGGCACGTCGTCGATTTGGAGCTCCTTCGCCCCGGCCAGGGCTGCCAGGCCCGTGAGGACCAACACCGAGGCGTCTGTTCCCCTCATTCTGTCTGCTCTCCTCCAAAGACAGCAGCTCCAACAGGCCGGAAAGGTGGTATTAGTGAGATTACTCGGTGATGTGATGTCCAAGTCGCCCCAGGGACTCGGTCTAGGGTGTATCGATCGCCCAACGTCAACAAAACCGTCGTGGAAAACAAACAAAATATCATCCGCTCATCGTCTGGTCCAAAGGGAGAAAGAGGTCGCTATGCCCGACGAAAGGACGACGTACACCAAGACGAGACCTATATCAGACAGCTCTGCAGCCTTCTCGGTCCCTCCTTCATGCTGTCCCTCTCTCTCATGTCCTCATGCCCCAGGGCTGCATGTCCTCCCGCACACCTCCCGCCGCACGGCAGAGCAGATGAAACGAAGTCTCCCCTTGAACGCTAAAAAGGTTGGACGGAAATCCAAACCTCCTGTCGCCTCCCAAACTGACAAATGCGTGATGGAGGTGTGAGGCAGGTCGCCATTGGGGGCGCTAGAAACACACACTGCCTGTCACTTCTGACCAAAACCCTCCCCGTTCGGAAGCACGGGTAAGCCAGCCCATCCTTACAGCTAGATACCACATTTGGTTTGAACGATTCGTCTTACACGTCTCGGAAAGGGGGGGGGGGCAACACTAAAACCATCATCGGTCGGTTCTGGGTTCCTGGCCGGCTGGACGGTAAAGGCTACCACTCACTACCTACCTTACTACTCATTCCAAACCACATTACATACCATGATCCCACACACACTTTAAACAATCTGAGGCTTAGCGTCGCCCGGCCGGCTGGCTGATTGCGACGTGAAACGGCGCGAACAGACCAAACGCTGATCCCCAACTCTCCCCAATCGCATTGCATCGCGGCCGTTGGCCCCTATTCTCTCCAGACGGAGGGGATCCCCATGGTTGCGTATCGGCACTGGGCTGACGCGAGAGAGAACAACAACGGTCGCTGTTGGGTCTGCGTCTGTCTCAACGGCTTAGAGAAGGTGTGTTGATGCATTGCTTGCTGCTGCATGCGGCATTCCGGGGTCCCTGCCGCGATGACGAAATACGCGGAGGATTTTGGGTTGTTCTTGTGGGCCGAAACGATCTTATTCTGGGGAGGAAAAAGAAGAAAGAGGAGACAATGTCATATCTGTTGTGTGTTAATTCTCCGGTTCCTACTTCAACATCGACCAACGGCGCGGTGATGATCCCGAACATCCATCTTGGATCTCCAAAGACTGATCATCGCCGCCGCCGCCGATCCGCCTAGCCCTACACTTATTAAACCCTCCCTCCTCCCCCCGAGGTCTCAATTCCAACTGGCCCATCCTCAGACGAACCTGGGGCCCGGATATGACTGGTTCCTTCGTTTGGTCGGAGAAGTCTGTCGTGGTAGCGTGAAACAGGTACCGGGGGACGGGATGAATTTGTGTGCAGAGGATGTATTGTATGCATCGCATGCATCAGACTGCGCCATGTGCCGGCGGCGACTTCCGCCCCCGGCACTCTCTCACACTTTCATGTTGGTCGCTGGTTGGTGTGGCTTTCGTGTCTCGACTCAAGTTCTTGTTTGTGAAGTTGTCTCTAAACTCTACGATGCTTAGTCCGTCCCGTCTCCTCCGCCACCGGTTCCAGAGTGGCCCATTATCCCGCACGACTTGTGGTATATGATGAGAAAATGACGAGAAGCGCAAAAGCCAAATACTCCAACCCCAGAGTCAAGATCATTAGAAGCGCGATCATCTTCATGATCGTCCCTGTCGTCCAACACTCTCCACCCTCACGCCCAGCTTCGCCATCTCCCCAGCATCAATAACCCCCCGCCCGTCAAACACCCACCTCGGGATTTGCATGTCCCTCGCCACCCTGGCCCAGTCCACCTTCTCCTTGGTCCTGTACTCTTCCGTCGCGCTTCCCATCCCGGTGGCAAACCCCGACACATCGCTGGCCGCCTCCGCCTGGCAGTCCGGGCAGTCGGACGCACACTCGGGCTCTGCTTCGTAACGCCCCAGCGGGTCGTCTGAAGACTGCCGCCGGCTGAGGAACCTGTGCAGCGCCAGCACGTCGGATTGCGCGACCTCGAGGCTCTGGAACGGCCGAGGGTCAACGTCGACCCGCTGCTGCTGCTGGACCTTGGTCGTTGTTCCGTCGGGGGACGCGGTGCTCGGCGGCGGCGCCCCCTTGTTCCGGAACTCGTCAAACTCGGTCGTAATCAGCACCGCCATACTCCCCTCACACGCCTCATACGCGTCCCCGTAGATAGCCAACGGCCCGCCGTCCTCCTTCAGCGGTTTCAACTCCCCGCACAACTGCCGAATCTCCTCCTTGATAACCAGCGGGTTGCAGCACGGATCAAACACCGCAATCTCCCTCGGCCCCTCCTCCAGCAGCGCCCGTATAATCTCCAGCGCCGGCGCCTCCCGCGTGTCGCTCGTGTTCTTCTTGAACGCGTACCCCAGCACCGTGATCTTCTTCCCCGCCAGCGTGTTGTTCAGACACTTGACCACCCGCCGCGTGAACCGCTCCCGCGCGTACTCGTTCATCTTGACCACCTGCAGCCAGTACTCCGCCACCTCGTCCAGATCCAGACTCTCGGCGAGGTACACCAGGCTCAGGATGTCCTTCTTGAAGCAGCTGCCCCCGAACCCGATGCCCGCCTTGAGGAACCGGTCGCCGATGCGCGGGTCGCAGCCCACCGAGCGCGCCACCTCGTCCACGTCCGCGCCGGTGCGCTCGCAGATGGCGCTGATGGAGTTGATGCTACTAATGCGCTGCGCGAGCATCGAGTTCGCCACGAGCTTCGCGAGCTCGGACGACCACACGTTCGTCGTCAGGATGCGCGCGGGGGGCACCCAGGCCGCGTAGACGCCCGCCAACGCCGCCGCCGCGCGCTTGCCCGAGGGCGTCGTGTCGGAGCCGATGAGCACGCGGTCCGGCCGGAGGAGGTCGTTCACGGCCGTGCCGGCAGCGAGGAACTCCGGGTTGGAGAGGATCTCAAAGTGCACCCCGGGGCGGTGGACGGCGAGCGTCTCGCGGACGAGGTGTGCCGTGCGGCACGGCACGGTCGACTTCTCGACCACGATCGCGCCCGGCCTCGCGTGCCGCGCGACCTCGGCGGTGACGGCCTCAAACGCCGTCATGTCCGTCGCGCTGCCCGCGCCGTGGCCGCGCGTCTTTGTGGGCGTGTTCACCGCGACGAGGATGATGTCCGCCTGCGCTATGCACTCTGAGACGCGCGTCGAGAATACGAGGTTCGGCTCGCGCGCGGGGACGACGGTGAGGTGGCCGTCGTCGCCGCCGCATTGGCTCCCGCACTCGGACGTCGCTGACGAGGCGGCGGTGGTGGTGGTGTTCTTGGCAGTGGGCTCGCTGGGAAAGGCGCATTCCCTCGCGCCGTCCCTGGCGACTCTGACAATGTCCCGCAGGCCGGGCTCGTAGATGGGCGGGTGTTTGGAGTTCCACCGGCGGATGCGCCGTTCGTCGCGGTCGACGACGGTGACGCGGATGTGCGGGTTCTGGAACGCGATGACCGCGGCTGTTGGCCCGCCTGAGAAAGATGTTAGTGATGACTCTGGTAAGTGAAAGTATTGAGAGATTCTCACCGACGTATCCCGCTCCCACGCAGCAGATGTTGCGGACGGGGTTTTGTGCGGTGCTGCTTAGACCCGACCGTACTTCGAGCCCTTTGTTCTCCAACGCGGTAAACCGCTCCCCGTCGACGCTTTCATCGCAGTCCGCCTCGTGTGCGTACCTGAGCACAGGGCTAAACGTGCAGCTCCCGTCCGGAGTCGTGGGCACCGTCGAAGGTTCGCGGAAGCCACCGCTCTCGTCCGCCGCTTCATCCACCGAGGCAAATGTGACATAACCTTCCGCCATCATCGTGAAAATGTTTGGTGCTGCCGTCTAGTAACAACCAAACCCAAAATCAAGAAAACCAAAAAAAGGTTCAAGGAAAGCCAATCCCTTTTCTACCCAAGCGGACAGAAGAAATGCCCGAACGTAGAGCAAACGGCTTCGACGATGATGGGCTTCAATCAAACCGTCCGATATGAGGGTGTTCGTTTCACCAACCGCTTCGGGAAAGGTCGACGTTGGACAATGGCCGTGCGGCAACGAACTGGTCCTCGTAGGTGAGCGATCTGACGTGGCTTTTGGTCCGTCCGATGATGATGAACGTGGGACAAGTCAGATTATGGGTAGCTTGACGCGCGTAAAACCACCAAGGCAAGCGCATGAACAAGCACTATTGGACTCTCTTGGTATTGGGGGTTTTTGCCGTGTTCCGACGTTGAAGCTTCGGATATCGCGGCGAGGAAAGGGGGGAGAGGGCGGAGGGTGAGTATTTATGGCAGCGACTTATGAAGGGTCGAGTCAGGGAGGTGAAGAAGTAGGCTTGCAGAGTGGGATTTTCCTAAGAAGCTGTTAAATTGCTGTATCGTGACGATGACGTTGCTCTTGGGCGGATCGCGGTGAGGACGCGTTGGACAGTTGGCGATGCCTGTCTGAGCGTCCTTAGAGCGAGGTGAGGCTTGTCAGCGCGGTGCTTTACAACAAGACACGAGAGTTCAGGTCGGTATTTGATGCCAATATGACGCGCTATGTTGATGTCTTCACCTCTCAGATGGGTACTCCACTGGGTGCGTTATCAAAGAGGCCATGACGCCGAGAGCAGAACCATAGCACTGCCGCCCTTCGCGACGACACTCAGAAAGAGGCATACACTGTGAGCAGTCGTCGGTCAGGGTCGGTATCTTTTGGCGTCACATTGCCCCTCATTGCGCTACCCCTCCAACACATGGGTATCGATATAAGCACCCATGCTCGTGATGATTCGCAGTCGAGCAATCACCTCAAAAACCCAATGCCCGTCCGCCGCTCGATCTTGTGGATAGCCGGGGCCACTTCAACGAACGGCACCCAACCGGCGAGACCACGGGCATCCAGATGCGGGCCGCCATTCGTGCTTGCCCCCGTCACTCGGGAATCGAGAACCACCAGGTCATGCGGCACGAAACGCAGTATTTTGTTTGTTTGCCATTGGGAGTTCATGTGCGGCCGTCGTCTTATCGATTGGCTCTCGTCCAGCGGAGTCGCAATGTGCTAGCTTCCGCCGCTCTCATTGGCTGCTGACCTAGGCATCGTGGGTGTTCCCGGCCTCTGTCTTCCTCTTCGTGTGACTTTGATGCAGAGGGAAACTTGGGGCATGGGAGGGAACGTGATGCGGTAATTTGTCGTGCTTTATCGACTGCATGACTTTTGGTTACGTCTGAGACCGCGAGAAGGCGACACATCCCGACATGGTGATGATGATGCTGATGGGAGACATGAATGTGAACATATGTACTGTTTCTGTCAACGAGTGGGCAGAGTAAAGAGCCAGCTCCATGTGAGTGAAAGTGGCAATCAACACAAACAGAAACGCCATGTATCCATCATCGGAAAGACGGCTCAAGTACATGGGCATCGTGAAGCGTGTACAAAGATTGGTTGGTTGGTTGGTGTCTTGTCATGACTGATGATGGCCGTTTTCATCCGTCACTCAGGTACCTTGCAGCCCGGAATTGGCTTCTGGACCCTGCAGACACAACCTTGGACAAGCTAAGACAGCGCTGCTCGCAGCGAGTGCCCCGCCCCCACCACCGCAGCAGCGTCACCGCAGGCCATCGAAGCTCCCCATGTGGCCTGAGCAGCTGCATTTACAGGCTGAGTGAGGTGCGGAATGCAAATCTGCGAACCTCGTGGCGCCCCTCCGACACCGCACATCACGGGGACTTTCCCAAGTCATTCATCGCAATTGCAGTCTAGCCTTTGCTGTGTGCCATGTCTCGTTGCGCAGATATCATGGAGCCAAGCGCCCGAGGCGTGTGCCTGTTGCGCCTTGGAGCACTCGATCTATGCTCTGCCTCCAACCCGTGTGAACCCTTTCGGATTCTTCACGAGAAAGCTTTGCAGCTAAACATCTTCAGCGGGAAAGGCTTGAGACAATTTCTAGTAAGCATTCAGAGTGGATTGCGGCTCATCCTCCAAGACTGACTTTTGCAAGAGTGGATGCGCTCTCACCAGCCGCCATGGAACGACAACCCCTTCTCCCACGAGCTCACGGCATCATGCCACGATACCCACCTCACGATAACGCCGTCTTCCCGCCGTCATTACGCGGAAAGCGCATCTTGCTCTGCACAGAGTCCTTCGGCCCCGTCAACGGCGTCAGCAGGACAACCCTGATGCTCGTCGAGCACCTGCGCTCCCAGGGCGCACTCGTCGCCGTCGTCGCGCCGCACAACCACACCAAGCACAACACATTCTCGCCAACTGCGACAACAGAATACACTCAGCTTGAGGTCCGCCTCCAGGGCTACCCGCTGCCCTTCAACCCCGAGCTCTCCGTCGTCTACCCTGTCCGCGTCTCCGCCCTCTTCTCGCGCACCTTCGGCTCAGACACCCCGCCCGACCTGATATACCTGGCCTCGCCCGCATCCCTGGGCTTCCAGGTGATGCTGCAGCTCCAGCAACAGCCGAGAGAGAAGCGCGTGCCCGTCATCTGCAACTTTCAGACCGACCTGGCCGGCTACTGCGCCATCCTCTTCCCCCACCCCTTCAGCACCTTTGCCGTATTCGCCTTCTCCATGGTCCAGTCCTACCTGTTCAGGCACGAGTCCATCAAGACCGTCTTCTACCCCTCGCGCTTCGTGCAGAGGTATCTCGAGGCGCAGGGCGTGCAGGCCTGCAAGATGGAGCTCCTGCAGCGCGGCGTCAACACGGAGCTCTTCCGGCCGGAGATGCGGAGCGAGGCCCTGCGCAGGGAGATTGCGCCCAACGGGGAGATCATTCTCATCTGCGTCTCCAGGGTGGCCGGCGAAAAGGGGTTCGGCTTCCTGGCCAAGACCGTCAAGGAGCTGGACGCCCGCGGTCTTGCATTCAAGCTCTACGTAGTCGGCGGCAACCGCAACCCCGATGTCGAGCGCGAGGTCCACGAGATGTTCGACCCGCTACGGGAGCAGGGCAAGGTCGTCTTCGCCGGGTTCAAGACCGGCGATGACCTGGCCACCGCCTACGCCTCCGGCGACATCTTCCTCCACTGCTCCGTCACCGAGACCTTTGGCCTCGTCGTCCTTGAGTCCATGGCATCGGGCGTGCCTGTGGTGGCCAGAGACGAGGGCGGCCCGAGTGATATCATCCAACACGGCCGCTGCGGATACCTCGTGCCTCCGGACGACCTCGACGGCTTCGTCGATAAGGTCATGTACCTCGCCAAGGATAGGGACTGCCGTCAAGCCATGGCGGCGCAGGCGCGGGAGATGGCCTGCCAGGCGTCCTGGGACAAGATCAACAACCAGGTGGCCTGGCGGATGGCGGACACGATCCAGGAGCGGGAGCGCGAGCGGGCTCAACTCGTGCACCAGCGTTCGGCATCCAACGCAATCAGCCAGCTGATTCCAATGTACAGCTGGTTGCTCATGAACAGCGCCCTCCGAGACGTCCTCGTGGGGAGGATAGTGGACGCCAAGCTGGCCGGCGGGTTCTCCGTTGTCATGATTTGCTGGTGCCTCACGGGAATCTACCTCGCCTTCACAGAGGCGATGCTGTGGTTCAAGAGCAAACTGCCGCAACTTGCGGCGCAGACAACAGCATGATTGGAGATGATGATGGAGGACACTCAAGGGTTGCAGAGGATATGGCGTTCATTCCGGGGAGATGGGGCGATTGCGTGTATCGCAGGATTGTGGCTTGGTGCCGGTGTTTGGCGAATGTTTGGTAGCGTCGAGATGGGACTGCATTTTTTAGCGAATAAGCCCCTGGCGGTCAGTCAGTCAGTCATAATGAATTAACGAAGCTTCAACAAACTCCGTTCTCGTCCAAATGACAAGTGACAATGTCACCGGCGCTTGCCGTGATAGCCAGTTCCCTTGCTGGCCGCGTCATTGTAGATCCGCGAGGCACCGAGAATGCAACGGTTACAACTGTGCAGAGGGCCGCCGGTAGGTGACGGTACCGCCAACTTAATGCGACGACTACCGCTATCGCCAGGGTTGGCTGTATGTATGTACAGTAGCGCTGAGAAGGCCGGAAGGTGGGAGCAGGAGCCGCGATGAGAGCAGTTCGCGCGGCGGCACTGGGATCCCGAAACAGGTCGCACCAGCGGACCCAGCTGTGTGACGATGTTTCGCGGGCGGGCCGGACGTTGGCGGTGGCCCGGTGTTTGTGTTGGTGATGGTGTTTTCGCTCTCGCTATCTCTCGTGGGTGTTGGAGTTGATAGAAGTGTTTGTGTGTTTGCTGGCTCGTCCGGCAGATGTCGACGGATCGTGGGGGGTGCTGAATGTTTTTGATTAAGTGCGACTTTGGGACCCCAATGTCACGAACCCATTATTGAGGCTGCGCAGGCAGGGCTGGCTGCATCTTGCTGGTCAGGGGTCCATATCATCATGGGCATGCGGCAATGGTCCAATGGGCGCAGCGACGTGGACAATCGAAATTGACGAGCCGGGCAAGCCAGGGTTCAGACGAGAACAGGCCAAGCTTTTGGTGACAGGAGGTTAAAATGGGAAAGCAGGGGATGGCGGTCAGGATGTGAAACGTGAAGAACTGAACGAGGGTTCGAGGAGGAAGACCGAACGTGTGTGTGGCTGGAGAGCAGGTGTTGCTGAGGTAATCCGGGGCGTCTGTGGCTGGTGGCCGTTTCCCTTTCTCCTTGGTCCTCGGAAGAGGCCTTGGTCGGTCCACTCACAGCGCGTCAGGGCGTTTAGAGTGGGCCCCAATCTGCAGCAGTGATGTCCGGGCATCTTAAGCAGGCATCTTAAGCAGCAGATGGGCCCGTTCACACGAGGAGCAGCAGGCCAGGTTTGTCCTCGTCGTCCGTTTCACCTGAGACAAGGGCCGCTGCCTGCAGGCGCCGCGCGCGGCAGCAAGAGATTAGATTCTGCGAGTGCCTCTCTCAGCTGTCAGCTCTGCAGTGCAGGGCTCGTCGGTGAGTGGCACTGAATGAGGATGAGTGATTGATTACCGGCGGTTTGTCAGTTTTGACGGCTCGGGGAAAGGGACCATGATGCGGCCACCTCGGACTTTTGTGGGTTGATCTCTTGACCTGCCTTTCTAGCTCCTGAGGTCAGCAAGTCAGGTTCGGATATGACCACTGATTTAGTTATGGCTGTTGTCATTGCAATTGCTCCTGCAAAGGCTACCTAGAGAAAGACATTCGTAGGCGCCGTCGCCACACCGCTGAGGCCTCTACCCGATTGTGTGCGTCGTCATTGGCGGATCGGATATGCAGTGCGGCTTGGAAACCTAAAACCGGTGGCTGTTGGCGCCGAGGAGCCCCTCCCTCGCGGTAGCACGGTGACTCTCGTCGAGAGGCCACTCGGTGATCTGGGTTTCTCTGCTTTCTTTTTCGTCGATTTTTCTGGGTGGTTGATTTTCTGGAGCAATCCAATCCCTTGGCTGACCGTTGGCAGTTTCTTGCGTGCTGGGCGACTGCTGCGGCGAGTGTCCGTACCTATCATCGGTACTTGTGCTTTGGTGTGTGTTTATGCATAAGCGTAAGTACCGATACCCCTGATCGGACGCCCCACACATGAGACCCCAGCGGTCCCACTCAACGCTTGAGGCCATCCAATGAAAGGGTTGCATCGGCCAGAAACTGCTTCAGCGCCCGACCCTGCCCTTTCCTCGAACGACGCTTGTTCCATCGCCAGTCGATCCGACAATGCCATGGGCTGGTCGAAGGGATAGGCTCACGAGGCTCAGGCACAGCGCACGCCAGGCAAACCTTTCTGCGGCGGAGGGTGGCCGTGGCACTGTCGTGACTGGTCGATGGCGACGGACGGGGGAGAGTGGTGTCCATCTGGCGGCCAGTCCGTATTCTTTCCCTTCTGCAGAGTTGTAGTGGCCATTCATAATTCAGTATCGCGGATAGTCTGTAGTGTATTGTTGCATGTATTATGTATGTATCCAATTACAATGCATCCAGTCATCTGTATTCTGTAGGGAAAGTGTGCCGACTTCCCTATGCCAAGCTCTTGCTCGTTGTTGCCAACACTGAACAGGAAGGGGAAGGGGATGGTGAAGGGGGATCCAAAGGGGGAAGGGACGCACCAGAACGCCCCTTCCATGCTTATTCCTTCCCTCGTACACGGTACGCTATCCCTAAACGGCTCTAGTCTCTCTTTCCCCGGCTAACCTTACCTCAACTTACCTCGCAGAGTCTCCATCGCTTCCCGTCCCTCCACCAGCCAAGCCGCCCTTTTCTCCCTCATCACCCTGCTTTCGACGCCTCTCGACTTGAACTTGGCATCGTTCATTGCGACTCTACTCACCGTCACCGTCAAGCGAATTCGCATCAACGTCTCCTTCTCCAGTGAGAAACCATCAAATCAGCCGAAATCCACAGGAAACCAGGCCGCTCGTCCCTCAACCACCACGTTTCCCACGCCCACAGGAGTCCCTGCGCGTCTCTCGTTGCATTTCCCGTCTCACAAAACCACAGACCACGCACTTGGTTTCCCACTCGTCCAGCTTCGCAAACACAACCAGACGGTCTACGGCACAGGTCACCCTCGTCCTTATCCCGTACCACCCACTCTTACGGTGCCCTCCCTGCTTCTTCAGTCACTTCACGCCTCAGATCCTCCCGGACCCCCAGCAATCCTGGTCCGATTACCACCACCCCGCCACTGTCTGAGGAGTCTCTGCTCTGCTCTCTTCGTACCCATCACCAACCGAGTTCCAACACTCGAACCGGGACTCTTCCTCTCACAAGCCACGGCCTCGCGTCCCTCTCTCCAACCCACCCCGTCGACCTGACCCCTCGATCCCATCCTCGAACCCAAACCACCCCCTCAGCCCTGCTACTTGTCCTGTGGATCGCACCGTGTCAGGCCATTGCTCGTCTTGTCAGGCACCACGATGGTCGCTGCATGACACAATTCCTCCCACACGTCTCCTGTTTGTCAAAGGCCCAGCCCTGCTGTGCCCTGCCCGTTTATCGACGTTTAATCTCCGCCCTTATTGTATCCTCGCCACCCCTCCCACTGCCTCGACTCTTCTCTCCTGCGCCTTTCCGAGTCGAGTCGACCTGACCATCGCGCGACCAACCCGAGTACAGCTAAGCCAGCAAACTACTGCAATCCTCCCCTATCACGGGCAGGTCCCTTTTTTTTCACCTTCTCTTCTTTTCCCTTCCTCGCCGTCGAATTCCCACGCCCTTTTTTGAACATCGATCCGACTCGACGCCGCCTCCTCCGTGTACGACGACTCGTCTCGATTCGATTCCCGTCGTTAACGTCAAGTCAAAACCACCGGCTACCGCTCTCCCTTCAACTCTCGATCGATCGGCTCCGCTCACCCGGGCAGGCGAGGTAGTGGACTTTATTTACGCTCTTTCGCAGCTTCGTCTTTTTTCAATTCGCTTCGCTTCGCCGCCGGCCGGGACCCGACTTTGTAATTAGACCTTGGCCACGCCATACCGACATTAGCAGCCAGATCCACCTTTCCTCGGCTCCGAATCTCATCAATCAATTAATACGATCCCACCCCGATCGCCACCCGCCATCTAAGCTTACTTTTCTAAACTACTACACGAAATCACGATCAACCATGTTCTGGAAGGTGGCCGTCACCACCGCCGCGCTGGCCTCGAGCGCCTGCGCCGAGATCCGTCCGTTGGCGATGGATTCCAAGATTGAGGTTAGGGCCGTCGACGTGTTGGAACGAAGCTACGAGGATGTCGCAAACCGGTACATCGAGAAGCGCCAGAGCATGGACGTCAACGCCGAGTACGTCCCCAACGCTCTCGAGGTCAAGGTCAACGCCGATGGTTCCATCAACATGACGGCATGGGAGACGGAAACTTCGTCTGCTTGCACTTCAGCACTTTCGCATCTCGATGCTGCGTCGAACCCGTCAGGAACTTGCATCTGCTACAACCTCCCGAGCCTGGATCCGAAGACTGGAGTTTTCGAAGCCGACTTGCGCCTGTTCAAGGTCTCCGATCCTGTCGGTGCCTTCTCCGGTATCCCGCCGCAAAACATCCAGGTCGGCCTCTCCTTCAACGGCGCCTCCGTGTCGCCCGTCAGTGCGAACAAGATTGCTGGAACGGCCTCCGTCCGCCGCGATATGGCTCGAGACGTGACGTTTGAAGTCCCCTGGACCGGTCTGCAGAAGCGTGTCGTTACGCCCCAAGCCCTGCAGTCGTATCTGTTCGTCGGTCAGATTGACCAGAGCAGAATGGTTGCGCCCATGTCTATGTATGTTTATCTGCTGCCCTTGTGGAATCGTGCTATGCTAACAAAATCAGGTCTCAACTTGAGTCGCTCGTCATGCCAACCCTCACTCTCACCGGTGTCAACGCCGCCGGCCAGTCTGTCAGCACAAATGTCTCATCGAACGAGGCGTCTTTCATCACCGGTGTTTTCTCCAAGGAGATCGTCCGCTCCGACGTTGCCATGGCCCAGGCCGCCGTTGACGACGTGGTCGCTGGCCTCAAGAACGGCACCGTTGCCTTTGTTCTTCCCGGCGTCCAACTCATGATCTTCCCCGTTGGACTCGTCGTTACCGGCACCTGGCTACTGATCGGAGTGGCTTTCTACGGATTTGGCACCTACGAGCGCATTGGCTATGCCGACAGCTACAGGAGACGAAGGGCTGTCGCCGGCGACACCGCTAAGCGTATATAAGAGATTTTACCGCCAAATCTCTTCGAAAGAGCCGAAAGCGGACTGT
Organism: Colletotrichum cordylinicola; assembly: GCA_027406065.1. Lineage (NCBI taxonomy): Eukaryota > Fungi > Ascomycota > Sordariomycetes > Glomerellales > Glomerellaceae > Colletotrichum > Colletotrichum cordylinicola. The sequence continues at coordinate 423,710 of JANVYD010000011.1, read as the reverse complement.
AGGAAATCGGTAGTGGTATCAAAGAGGAGGATACGTCAGCGGGAGAACCGGGGTTGTAGGATTGGATCAGTATCTCGCCCACGGTGGCAGAGGCATCAGCATCGAGCAGCAGCGTCAAATTACTTTTTTTTTTATCATCTTCACTTCGCTCCCTTCACCCACCGTTGGGCAGCACCCTATCTATCGTAAATAGTTGGATGTTCATTTACCTCGCTATAGAAACAATATCCACCACCTAGTGAAGGCTGCTTCACCTGTTCCTCTACTCTCCTCTGCCGAGACTGCTGTGCACGCGTGAAATGGTCCTGGGCACGTTTTGGGAGGTAGTCGAGTCTGCGGCTGTTGTGCGACATGTTACAGTTTCGGGGAAAGTTTCAGCAAGGGTACGGGCAAATACGACGTCACGGCGATCCGTCAGTGTGGATGGAGGGGGAGGGATTGATGGGATGACACCAGCCACACGTGGCTGGTGGAAAAAGGAAAGTCGTTGCGGCGCCTCTTTGATTGGTGCGCGATGCTGGGATTTCTGTTGGTGATTGATACGGCACCCGTTGCCGTCTCTGTCTTTCTCACGGCCCGAAGCGGTCAGTCATGTTAGGGCCGTGGGCCTTCCGGATAGCGGCAGATTTATCGAGAGGGTGGTGTCGCTAGGACCGGTAAGACGTGTATCACGCAGCTTTGATTAAACGCTTCGCCTGCTACGTTTGAGAGTCTTGAATTCTACGGGGTGTCGCTGGACAGTGGGCATCACGGGTGCTTCGGCGACGGGACCCCGAGGCCACCGCGCCGCGATACCGAGCCCGCCGCCGTCTAAAAGCGAGCAAAAGTAGCTCCCGCAAAGAACGGCAAACTCCCAACGGTCGGCGAATAGGGCCTCGCCCTGCGGTATAGCTCCTTTCAATCGGCGGGGATAGCTAAACTCTACAGAGTTCCGTCTGCCCATCTTTCATAAAGCTTGCCATCCCCCATCTCCCGCCCCCCCTGAAAGGGTTTGTAGGTTGTTTGGCTGGTTTGTTTGTTGTGAAGCATGGAGAATAGTTTGGGTTGAAGTGTCCGTCGGCGTTTGGTGAGCGGCGCGGATAGGCGTTTAGAGGGATCGATTTACTTTTTTGCGGGAGGGAGTTGGAGGGTTGGCTATTTTGGGATGGCGATGGGTGGAAACGGAACGGGATGGATGCTGCTGGGCTCGGGGAATTCTCGTTTGCTTAGACTCCGCGCATCCACATGCTGATCACCAAGGAAGACTCCAGCACCTTCGGCGTTCTATCCATATAGACGGTCAGGTCGAAGTGAGCAGATTCCCCCTGAGCTGAACGTCTCTGTCATGGGCGGCATGAAGGCTCTCGGTCAGGGGGTTGATCACAAGCCGGCTCTAGACCGGGTCCATCTCTGTTGCTGTTTGCGGCGGATATATTGGGTCTCTAGGTTTGTCCTGTGACGGAGTACACGTGATTTATGCCATGACAGTCAGAACCGGTTGCGGGAGGCAGAGTATCCCGTTGTGGCCGGAGTAAAGTCCGGAGGCGGCTGGATGCCAGATAATGGCCGGCAGTGCCGAGACAGGCGGCGTGAATGCGTCCGACGAGTGCCTTTGGAGCTTTTGGGTGTGATTAGGAACGGCTAGAAAACATGTTACATAGGTAGTGGTTAATGGACTGATTCTCTGTCCGTTTCGTGGTTAAGTTTCCAACATCCTTAGCAGGTCATGCTTAGAATATGTATCCGAACGGATGACAAACCGAGACGATAACGCCTGTGGGTTGATCCCCAAATTTGATTGAAGTGGTAGGCTTCATGATCGATAGTTACGAAGAACAGACCTACGAGCCAAGTTGATGGCGAAATACGTGCTGTGTATAAAATTTGATCTTCACACAGCACTCAACCATAGGACTCATTTTACGCACCCCATTCGCATGTCACTGGGAGATGGAAAAAAGACAGGGTAATCTCAACAACGAGACCTATTCATAGTGTTTTTTTGAGGGCACGATAAATCATAGCTACTTTCCAATTGGCTCTCACTCCTCGACGAATGATAATAACACTTGATGATTCACACGCGGAGACGTTTCGGAACGGCCTGGAATACGATGAATGCACTCCCCTAGTGGAGCCTTTGCAGTCATCACAAGCAGCAGCAGCAGCAGCAGCGACTCTTGCTGGTGAACGAATAACCAGAGCAGTTCAAATCAAACACATAATTTGAACTCGCATTCATCTGGATTGACATACCTTAGGACCTACAATGCGTTTAGCTCGCTCGAATGTGGCTGACAGCTATAAATAACCAAGCTGCCGACAGACCACGCAACTAAATCCTAGAATCCTCAGCAATATTCGAAACCCGAGCGTCTTGTCCAGCCTTTTCAACCTTAACACAATCACACAACGCCGAAGACATTTCGAAAAGCCATGTCTCAACCCGACTTGGGCCATCACTCACTCCCCATGTGGGTTCCCGTGCTCCACCACCACGACTCCCTCCCGCTATGATCGTCTCTACGTCCCCTTGTCGTCACCAACCAAGACTTCAAGCTGGGTTTCCAATCGCCCGGCTAGCTCAATCGGTAGAGCGTGAGACTCTTAATCTCAAGGTTGTGGGTTCGACCCCCACGTCGGGCTCAATTCCCGTCCGCGATTGACCAGCAACTATCTTTTTGTTGTTTCTTATTCTTTTCCCTCTGTTTTGTTATAATTGAATTGCTGCTACTGACCATGCATCTTAAATTGCCCCCTTACCGTTTGTTTTGCTAAAGCTGTAGAGTATGCGTTATATGAACGTCCAGTTAAAATTGTTGTTTAGATGGCTCTGAGACTGGAATCCAGAATAACCGCAGTGACCTTTTCTGTTGAAAAGAGTCTTTATAATGACAGTAATTTATTTATAATTGAATACTCGGCTAGAAATTTGCAATCAAACAGTTCGAGCCAATGTCGGATGTAGTTCTGCTCACGCAGTCTTCCGGAACGGCCTTAAATTCATGAACATAATTGGCATAAACAGACTACAGAGTCAAGGAAGCTTTGTAGTTTCTCAACCGTGATCCATCTCTTAACAAGTGGTTCACAAACAAGCCCATGACACGAGAAGTAGCTGTGGTAGTGACGACACTAATCCTAGCCAGACTTCAATACCAAGATTGCTCCAACACCAAGACTATGCCAATTCTTTACACTCGTACCCAAAAATGACCTGACGGAAGTCAAAATCCGCTGGGCTTTGTCAATGACAAGCCCTGGCGTGCCCTTTCCTAAATTGAGGCCAGATCAAACAGAGCTCTGATGGTTATGGCCCCCTCAGGACTCTGCAGGAGACGTTTCACTGCGAGAGAGAGAGGTAAGAAGTGTGAGAACGAGCGAAAGGACATTTGCTGACCTACAGGCTCTTGGAGCTCGCCGTTAGAGTGCTCCGATACCATGGGTGCGTCGTGATCGAGACCATGGCCGATGGAGCCGGCAGGAGGGGCGCCCGCTTCGATCTCACACTATATCACTCGCAGAGACGATGGAAACGGGACTTCAGTATGTCCTTCTCGTTCAATACTGGCTTTAAGATACAGGCTGGCCTGATCGAACTCGGAAAGCATCATGACGTAGGGAAAATGAGGCTACTGTAGCAGAAATGCCCATGAACTAGCTCGCAATGGTGCAGAGGCTAGGGTCTCGACATCTTTTATGCCCTTGGTTTTTCATCTTCAGAAAGCTGGACCCGAGTTCATTGTTGATGCCGCGTTTTCTCCGACGAGGCGTCAGACAGCTAAAAGGCCTCACTGACGCAACGAAAGAGAAACAGAAATATCAGGGGATGTTGACACCAAAGTAAGTAGATTGTGTGCCTCTCGTTGTTGACAGCCCCCAGCGGACATCGTGAAGCGAATCAAAGTGAGTGATTATAACTTGACGCGTTAAGACCGTCGTACTCGAACTTCTGCTGGTACTATGTGAATAGCAGTAGAAACTGCAGGTCGTAGTATTCGAGTCTGAAAGGTATGCGATTCAGAATGGTTACCTGTCTTCATGTGCAACGTAAACGTCTGCCTCGCGGCGATGTGATCACTTCTTGGTTAATCCATGAATACGACACTGAAGTTTTTGCGACTGCTCAATCTACGAGATTGACGTAGGAAGAAATGCTTCGCCAACGGGCGTCATAAGATCATGCATTCGCAAGAAACTTGGCCGAACATCCAACGAGAATCAACGCAATCACGGTACGTACGAAGCTGAGTAAAGTAACATACGAGACTCATATCACGCAAACGAATCGAATGTCGAAACCATCTTCAGAGGGGCGGCCTTCGTTGGCTGCGACTTTTTGACTTCGTTGAATGCAGTCAGAACCAAAGGCCCATTGGTCGAAGAACCGAACTTTGCCATCCTCAAAACTACACAACGACACCGTCTTGACGTTGATGAAGACTTCTGTTGTATTTTATTCTTTGATATCACTAAGAACACCATGCTACGCCCCAATCGTATCCAGAACATCAGTAAAACCTCCAGTCCATCTCACGAATTGCGATGTTGAAGGACTCGATATGCAATCCTCCATCACAAGCTGTGCTGACAAAGCTCACCTCATCTGAAGTTGAAATGCGGCAACATCATGATTAGCATCTGACTCGGCCAGTGCGATTGCATGAATCTTCCCGCCCACCCCCTTGCAAGAATGCAAGAATGCGATAGGCAAGCTGCACTCAAATAACCCGCACATACTCTGAGCTGGCAGCTACCATCCACCAAGCTTGGGCCATCACAGCATACTGAAGATGTCCATGACAGGCGCTACCGGTTGGCCGAACGGAAGTAACGGTGTATATTGATGGATTTTAAGACGGTTGACTAGTCAAGGCGGTGTTGAGCCTGTTTTCTCTATCAAATTTCCGCTGGAGCTAGCGGGAGGCCTCGGTATCGCCATGTCAGGTCGGGCATCAAGGGCATCTCGGAAAGCCTCACGGACATCATCAGACGAAGGGTATCCTGGAGAAGGTGGAGTTGCGGATTGACGAACCTGACGATGCAACGCCAAGTCATCTCGATCCAGTTTTCCGGTCGGCAGACGAAGTAACTTGGCAACCTCAATGTTGTTTGAATCGGCGATTGGGGCAAAGTTTTTCAGGATCAATATCAACACCGCCAAAAACATAACGAGGCGAACAAAACAACACAACAAGACACCCACTTGGCGCCGTTCTAGCCACTGGGCCGTGACGTCATAGTCTTGAGTACCTATCGAAGACATCGGTTCTGAGGCCCTGAGACGCAGCCACATTGTGGCTTGAATCTTCACGTTGCAGCGGCTCGGACACGTGGGTTGAAGCGCGGGTTGGTTTGAAGGGGTCAACTGTGGCTCACCCTTCACTCATTCCAGCCGCCGTGTTCGACCAAACTCGCTCTCTTCCGTACCCCGGAGAGAGTCCTGAAACTGCCCAAATGCATCACAATACCGACCATATCCAGCGAATTTCATGCGGCCAAGCGGTTGCTAGACGCCGGTTCCACGTCGGTGGTAATCTGCTGCGCTCAGAACTCTCAATGCTTGCCCGGGCGCATGAATGATGCTCGTTTCTAGCAGGGAACGCCTGTCCACGCCTTTTGTCGCCAACACACCCGTCGCACATGCCTGAAGACTTACTTGCCTTGCCCCAAGAGACTTGACCCAATGGAAAAGCCGTCGTGGCATAACATCAGACGCAGCAACAGCGAAACCCTGGGAATGATGCCCCGAATACCCTCTCCCGAGGCAAGGAGGATGCTGTCGATATTTGACAGCTGTCACCAGGTTGCCCAGCGACAAGGCGAATTCGCGCTGGAGGTACCGGATTGTCCCCTCGATGGCGGTGCCATTCGACGATGGGCGAAGTGAAAGAGTCTGCAGCCTTGACTCAATCGCGGCCCCCTTCGCGTCCCTGGCAACATCACCATTTGTATATGGATGTCATGCGTTGCGAAGGGGTAGGAGGGTCCACCGCGGCTTCGATGATCCAACATCGGATGAGAGGGAGCCGCGGCTCGCTCCAATCACGGAACGAGCGGTGCACTGGCAACTCTGGCACAAAGGAGCTTTCCTCCCATCATCGGTGTTCGGCCGGCGGGGCATGGGGCATACAAGCGTGGCCTGGCCATGTCCTGGACGGGGACTGCATGATCGGTGGGAGGAACATCACACACGACCGGGCTGTCCTGACCGTCCCTGGGCTAGAACTTGACGGCTGCTACTCCGGAGAGCGAGGATGGTAGTGTATATATCGTAAACTGACGGCCACCCCGCAGCCGACGTGTGTGTTTCGAACGTTTAGTCAACGTCTGTGAAAAGTCAATCAGCAACAAACCACACGATACCTGCCATTCCCGAGACTTGGGATCTCTCACAATCCCACGCTCGATTGATCACATCTCCTCAATCTGCACCCTAATCTCCGTAGACTCTCCCGATACCCATCCGATGACTGCCAAAACGGACGTTGCCACGCTCGTGGCGCAGATGAATGAGGCCCTTGCTTCGATCCACGCGACGATCGAGGGCCTCTCGATCTCTGCCGCCGAGAGCGACACGAAACTCGATGAACTCGAGAGGAAGCGTGATAACACGATCGCAGAGCTCCAGGCCGCATACGAAAAGGAGCAAGCAGAGCTCGCAGCGGCACGGCAGAAAGAGCAGGAAGAAATTGCCGAACAACGGCGGAAAGAAGACGAAGAACGCGAGGCCCGTCGTCGAAGAGAAGACGAGGAACTGGCCGCCCGCAAGGCCAAGGAAGACGAGGAGAAATTGCACACCTTTGATACCACTACGCATAATGTCGAAGACGAGACGGATGGCCTCATGGATGACATCGAAGACGAGGCCGCCAAGGTGATAGCCGAGGGAGAAGCCAAGTTGGCAGAGCTCGAGAAGAAGAGAGCAGTAAGTCGGGGTGTGGGCATGGGCGTGCGACGAGGTCTGACTTTACCAACAGGAACTCAACCGCTTGATCGAAGAGCAGATGAAGGCATCGGTGCCTCCGATCCCGACCCGCAAGAGAGCGAGAACGGTGCGCAGAGCTGGAGGAACAATATCCGGTCAGCCGTCCCCCCTGCCAAAGGAGGAGACGGCAGAGAAAGCAGCCGAGAGCCCGGCCGAGAGCGCACCACCCGCGCCGCCCGCCGAAGGAACTCCCGCCGCCGAAGACAAAGATACCCAAGAAGGTGACGACTCCCAGCCACCAAACGAAGAACCAGTGGCTGAAAAGAGCTTGGAGGCGGTGAGCACGGAGGAGGCTCAATCTAGCGAAGACACACCCGCGACGGAGGCGGCTGCTCCCGAGGCCCAGGAGACCAGCCAAGACGACTCCGTCCCGGAGCAGCCCGAGGAGGCTGCTGCGCCGGAAGAGGCCCGCGAGCCCGCGCCTGCAGAGGAGGTCAAGGACGACAATGCTTCTGATCCTCACGCGGCCGAGGAGACGCAAGAAACCCCTGCCGAGACGGAGAGCACATCTCCGGTAGAGGTCAGGGGCCTGGCGGTGGAAGAGCCCGAGAACGCACCGGCCGAAGAATCTGTCCCGGCCGACGAACCCGTAGCAGAGACTGCGCCCGCAGAACAAGCTCCTTCGGAAGAACCGGCGCAGGAGGCATCTGGAGATGCAGACGCTCCCTCAACGGAAGACACAACGAGAGATATTCCGGCCGAGGAGACGCCTGCTCCCCAGGAAGCGCCTGTGGCCGGAGACGACCCAGAAGCTGATGACACGGCAAAGGAGATTTCAACCGAAGCAGCTGAAGCAGAAGACACCCCTGTCGCCGACAAGGGCCTTGTAGATGAAGATCCGATCGAAGAACCTGCGCAGGAGAGTGCTCCCGCAGTCGAGGAGAATCCCGAAGTAGAGGCAAGTCCCTCAGATGAGCCAGTTGAGCAGGAGATGCCTGCAGACGACACCACCCCCGAGCCAAGCGCCGAGAAAGAGGATGATGATACCCCAAAGAATGAAGAGGCGCAGGCTGGGGACGATGCCGTCGATGATGGGGCTGAGGAGAGAGCCATTCCTGAGATCTCAACCAAGGCTGTCGTTGACGAGTCGACCGCGGACGACGTTCCAAGCGTGGATCCGGTCGAGAACGAGGAGGAACATTCAAAGCCCTCCGAGGAGACCGAGCAAACCGCGGAGATCTCGGCTGAGAGCCTGAAGGCTCCAGAGGTCAGCTCCAGGGCTGTCATTGAAGAGGAGAGCGCTCAAGACGAGACACCGACACAGGATGAGCCTTCTCAGCCAGACGTCGCTGCGGTGCATGACGAGCTTCCCGCACAAGACGATGACCCCTCACCAGAAGAGGCTGAAGCTACCAATGCCCCTGCACGGAGTGATGTCGAGGACGACAGTGCTCCTAAGGAAGAGCTTCCGAAGGAGGAAGAAGTTGTCCCTGACCATGAAAAGTCTGCCGAGGTACCTACTGAGGTGCCGACCGAGGAGGTTTCTGTACCAGAGACTACTCCGGCCGAGGATGATAGCCTTCCCAAGGACGAGGTTACCGCCGAAAGTCACGCAGAAGAGCCAACCGAGGATAAGCCTGAAGGAGCGGATGATGAGTCACCAGAGGCCGAGCAGGTTGCACAGCAAAGCACCGAGAGCGGTATCACAGAGTCTGAGCAGGTACCGACAAGCGATCTGGCCGTCGAGACCCCCGAGGATCAGCACAAGCCTGACGATGCTGTCGAAGCCTCTACCGCAGATCAACAACCTGTTGACGATGCCACACTCGGAGTAGAAGAGACTCGAAGCTTGGAGGACAGCCAAAGCGGCGCTGTTGTCGTAGATGACGCCGATGGCAAAGCCTCTGATGAACCTCACGCTCCTGACGAACCCCAAGCCCCAGTCGATCTCGCCCCAGAGGACTCGCAATCCAAGAATGAGGACCACGAGGACCAAACAGCAGATGACCAAGTCGTTGAGCCCCCCCAGCCCGAGGAGAACGTCGAGCAGCAAGACACTCTCGGCGCCGATGACAATGTCCAGGCTCAAGATGCCTCTCAAGAAGTTCAAGCGGAAGTCAGTGACCAACCCACAACCCAGGAGGAGGAAGAGCATCTACCAACCACTGCCAGCAAAGATCTTGAAGATGCAGATTCCGAAGAGCGGGACGCTATGCATTCGGACGGAGAGGAACACGCTCGTGGTGTCCTTGACGCAGACGATTCCGCTCATGGACCTTCTGACGCCGCCGCCGACGCCAGTGCCGTGACGGAGTCTGTCGAAGGCCCTGAAGCCGCCGAGGTTGATCAAACTGAGGCGCTGAAGGAGCCGGAGGACGTTGCCGAGCCCCATGAGCCGGAGAGTGCCCTCGAACAAGAGGTTGCAGAGACTTCTGAGGCCGAGAAGACAACTGCTGCAGAGAGCGACGAGCCGGTACAGTCATCGGAGCCTCAAGTCGATGATGAGCGTGCAGAGTCTGTTTCAGCTTTGCATGTGGACGAGGACAAGGCCGAATCGCCATCAGCGCCCGCTGAGGAGGACACGAATGACCAAGACGATGCTGAGGCTATCGAGCGCTCTGCATCTCCTGAACTTGGCGAAGTCGAGGAAGTCAAGGATTCTGAAGACTCTCCCCCCCTGCCGGAGGCGGCAAATGCGGTTGATCGAGACCTCGATGATACATCTGCGGTTGGAAATGACGAGCCTTCTCAGCCTGCCGAATCCGAGGCAGAGCATTTTGAAGCCGTGTCAGACCAGCCAGTCGTAGACAAGGATCATAGGCCATCATCACCTCTACAAGAAGACAGCTCCATTCACGGCGATGACGTGGATGAGGAGGAGACTAAAGTTCCTGAAATCTCTTCAGCGGGTGGAGATGAGGAGCTTCAGGAGGCAAAGGCGGCCGAGGACTATTCTGAGACTCAAGAGTCGGAGACGATCGCAGCCGAGCCAACACCAACCGCCGAGGACACGAGTTCGCCCGCAGTTGATGAGCTGGCGCAGGCCCGGGAGATTGATGTCGACCTCAAGAAGGTCGATGATCTTCCGTCTATGGACACCTCCGAAGCGGTTCAAGCTTCACACGCCGAACTCAGCGATGCTGTCGAGGAAACCGAGGCAGTTGACGACGGTCCGGAGGCACACGATATAGAGGAGGCGACACCTGGAGTTTCTGCGATTGACAGCGACGTGCCAGCTCAGGCCACTGAGGCTGTTGACCATGAGGATGCCGAGGTGGCGTCTTCACAGCTTGAGAGCGACAAACCAGTGCGACCGTCTGAGCCTGAAGCTGAGACCAAAGAAGTCGAGCATGCACGCCCTGATCCCGAGAGCGATCACGAGGACAAGGATGAGACAACTGGTGGCCCCGTGGAAGAGGACAAGCTTGCTCAGGCTGACGACTTGGCCGACGCCGACAAGAATCTTTCTTCTGGCCCCGACGAGCACGACGAAGTCATTGACGCCGACGACTCTGCCGCACCGGTCGCCCACCAAGATTCCAGCGATCATCCCGAGACCGCCGTCGAGGAAGTACCAGAATCAAGGTCTTTGGAGAGCCCCCATGCAGAAGAAGATTCACTTGCGACAAAAGCGGCCCACGAGGTTGTTCCCGCTGATGAGCTACATCAATATGACGTTGACACTGAGCCTGAGGAGGCCCATTCATCAGAGGCCCTCGACCAGAAGGAGATTGAGCATGAACAGGAGTCTTCGCGTGTCGAGGAGGCTTCGCATGTTGAGGAGCCTTCGGATGTCGAGAAAGAAGAGCATTTTGAGCCCAGAGAAGAACCGGCACTGAGTGATCACGATGAGGAACACGGCGCAGAGTCCCCGACTGCGATAGTGCAAGATGAGCTCGTCCGCAAACAGGAAGACGATGAGCATGATGAGGGCGACAAGTCTGCCATGGCGGAGGACCAAGAGGAAGCCCACAGACCTGGCACGCCAATTGTCGAAGATGTCCACCAGCCCAGCTTTGATGAGGACAAGCACGACCACGACGACAGCACGGCGCGCAGTCTTGATGCTGGAGCCGAAGTGACTCAACGCAGCATTGAGCTCGATGAGGCCGAAGATGACCACCCTGCCAGCTTCGATGATTCCCAAGAACTTGGCGAAAAGCACGATCTTTCGGCCATCACTGAGCACACTGAGCCTGCCACCTCAACAGCTGGTGATACGTCCGGCCTAGCAGCGTCGTACTACCGTCCCGACACTTTGAGCCGCAATGTCTCTGAAGCGCCAGATGCCGCTGCTGAGAGCTCGTACATGACCGAGACGACGAGCATGGCCGCCGCCGCGGACCAGGATCATGATCAAGAGTATCACGGAGACTTCGAGCCCAGCGCCAGCGCCCATGACCATGGCGACGCCAGTTTCTCTTCTTTCACAAAGCAAGTTCACTTTGACGATCACGTTGACAGCGTGGACTACGACGATGACCACTCGTCACCGGTTCTCAGCGTCCGCGAGGAGGACAGCGATGCGGAAGAGACTTACGTCAATCCCTTTGCTAGACCGACGCAACAGGCGGCCTACAACCCCTTTGCTCAGCAAACGGCGACAGAAACATCGGAGGCATCGAACAACCCCTTCGCCAGGAACACCACCACAGCTGCGGACTTCTTGCGTTCGGTCAGCCCCCAGGGACAGCGCTCAACGTCACCGGCGGCGGAGCACTTCCTGCGCTCTGCGAGCTCCTTTGGATCTCACCCCGACGAGCAAGCACGAGAGTCGCCAACTACGAATCCGTTTGCCAGGAGCACTACTCCCACAGGTCGAAGCTCATCAGGCAGTCCCCTTGCCCAACGTTCACCCGGGAACCCCTTTGCACGGAGCACAACTCCAGGCAGTGACTTTGGTCACGATGCAGATGTGACGGGACACGAGTCCACATTCGAAGATCCATTTGCTGCCGCTGCGCCGCCTGTTGAGGGTCGCCAGCCCACGCCTCAGGTTCCAGAGTCGTACAACCCTTTTGCTCGGAGCCCTGCATCCGACCGCAGTTTCCTTCCTACCGCCAGCACCCTCGGCGCTTCTCCCGTAGACACCAACCCGTTTGCGGCGGCCAGAAGTAGAGGCAGGAGTGGGACTGTGGGCAGCATGGGAAGCATGGGCAGCGGAGCCGATGACACGAGTTTCGGCCAGGCCGTTCCGTCTATCGTTGGCCAAGAGTACCCCGTGGGCCCCATGGTAGACTCCGATGAGGAGGGTGAAGATCCGTTCAGCCTCGGCTCAGTAGGCCAGAGCAGCAGCCCGTTGGCTTCAAGACTCGCAGTGACGCCGTTGGATACCATTCAGGAGCGCTACAACAGCGAGTTGGAAGACATGGACTCCGATTCCGAAGAGCCTGAGAGTCTCACCGGATCGCAACAACTGCCACCCTTGCAGCAACGAGTTCCTCCTTCTTTGCCTAGCATCCAGGAGCGTCATGGCCATGGATTTGAAGACTCCGATGAGGAGGAAGAAGACTGGAATTCTAACATGCCCGGTCAGATCAATCCCGCGTTGACATCATCGCAGCACAGAGAAAGCCCTCCTCCGCCACCGCCTCGCGTTCTAAGTTCCCAAGGCTTCTACCAGCAGGAGGCAGGAGACTCGTCTGAGGATGATGAGCACCCATTGGAATCGCACTCTGCTGCCTTCACCCAGCCGGCCCCCCTCTCATCTTCATTGCATAGAGCGACTCCCCCTCCCCCTCCCCCTCCTCGCGGCTCCAGCTCACAAGGTCATTACGAACAACATCCTGACGACTCTTCGGAAGAGGAACAGAACGAGAACGATTGGGACAACGACTTCACTCCCGCCCAGCCCACAACTCTTTCGACATCGCAATTCGGAACCACTCCCCCGCCCCCGCCGCCTCCCCGTGCCCCGAGTTCCCTGTCACAGAGCAGACTTCACTTGGAGGACTCAGATGAGGAAGATCAAGGTGTCTTACCCTCTCAAGATTCACAGCCCTTCGCGATGGCATCTCCAGGCTACAGGGCTACACCCCCTCCACCCCCGCCGCCTCGTGTGCCTAGTTCACAAGGCTTCCATCATCAAGAGCAAGCGGACTCACGTGAGGACGAAATCCCCAACATCGCTCGACCTGGTCAGTTCCCCATTTCATCAACATCTCAGTTCAGGGCGACCCCGCCCCCGCCCCCACCTCCGCGAGCACCAGTCTCGCAGGGTCTCCATGGCCAGGATCTCTTGGACACCAGTGACGAAGAAGAGGATATGGATGATGCTTGGGAATCGAATGCCACTCGGCCCGGCCAGATGCACAGTCTGTCGACGTCGCAGGACAGAGCGACCCCGCCACCGCCTCCGCCTCCGCGTGCCCCCAGCGCACAGGATCGCTACCGTCAACCACTCGAAGACTCCGACAGCGAAGAGGAGGACTTGAATGCTAATCAGTATGGCCAGACAACGGATGTGACGGTGACACTCAACAACCAGTTGGTGGAGAGCGACCCGATGGCAACCAACCCGATGAGCCCAGCAAGCCCCCTGGAACCGAGTCCGATGGCGACAACAAACCTGATGACGTCGACCAGCCCTCTGGCGACAGTAAGCCCGATGTCAGCAAGCCCGACAGCCCAGCAAAGCCCGATGGAAACACCATTCACGGCGTCGGGACCCAGAAGCAGTCAGGATCTTCCAAGTCATCCAAGAGAAGAAGACGGGGAAGAAAGCGATGATTCATGGGAGAACATCAACCAGCGCGGCGAGGCTGCCCGTCTTGCGGCCGACTCAGAATTCCCCGCGCCGACGCCACAGCTGCGTGTCGACAACTACGAACAGCAGTGGGCCAACGCAAGCAACGACCAGATCTCCACGGCATCGACCTACCTCACCCCAGCTGGGCCAGGAGACTTCACGGACACCGATTCGCAGGAGTACGCCACTCCCCTGGCTTCAGCCGGGTTCAGCGCGTCTTCGCAGTACACGCAAGGCGCTCTGGACTCGCCGCGACATCCGGAATCTGCTGACATCAAGGACAGCGCTTACGACCCAGCCTACGCTCAAGCAACATCTGGTGTTCCGCATGGACAAGACGTTCCGGCCAGCCACCTCGAAGACTCCGATTCTGACTCTGACAACGACAGCGACTACATCACCCCTGGAATCGCGCCCGCGGCTCCCTCATTCTTGACTCAGTTCAACGCCCCTCAACAGCCAGAACCAACTGAGCCGGTCTTGGAGCAGGTCATTGACTCGTTCCAGAGCGACGAGGACGATGGACCAAAGACGGCGGTTATGGCGTCCGATGAGCCCATCACCCAGTACGCGTCTTCACGGTTTGGAGCATCATCATGGCGTGACGAACTCCGATCCCCGTCGCTATTCGGGGCTTCGAGGCACAGCCGCTCCGACTCCCTGAGGTCGGAGCTCCAGAAGTCCATCCATGAGGGTGCCGAGACTGGGCAGCCCTCTCCGCTGCAGACCCAGGCATACCAGCCCGAGGTTCATGTGCGAGAGGTTCACAGCCCGGAGGAGGCCCAGATGTACGGCCAAGCTTTTGGACAGGATCCGTACGCCGCCGCTGCTCAACAAGCCCAAATGTACGGACAAGATCCGTACGCCCAGCAGCAGTTTCAACAATTTGGTCACGTCCAAGACGATGAGGAGCAATATGGGCGGCCGCAGTACAGCCCGGACTACCAGCAAACTCAACACGGGCAGCTGTCTTCACTGGAAGCCGAGTTGCAAGAGGCGGACGACTCATCGGAGGACGAGTTTGAACATGCCACTCCGCAGTTGGCACCCCAACAAAGTGAGCAAGCACCGGACGTGAGCCCCCTTGCTTTGCGCCAGGAGTCATCACCAGCTACCCCCTCGCGTGCCACTCCTGCTACACCTGTTCAAGGCACGCCCTCCACGCCGTCTCGTGGTCTTGCCAACAGCAGACACAATCCTGACCGACCACAGACACCGCCTTCCCAGCCGGTCGTGGAGGAGGCCTTTGATCCCGATGCATTCGTCCCGCGCGACGTGACCAACGTCCCATGGCACGCTCGAACCGACTCTGTGCCGTACTCCGTCCAGAGCCAGAGCACGATTGACTCCATGACATCATCACCTATTCACTCAGCGCTGCCCGTCGACAAGCACGAACCCGTCATTCGGGACTCGTGGCCAGCCTCTGTGCATAACCTGACGCGTCCGCGAAATGATTCTACTCTTACCGATCGGTCATTTGACGACCCCTTCAAGTATGACGGCGGGGGCACCAAGTCACTCCATGGAGCATCAGGCTCCGTCGGATCGACCTCGGACAGTCCTCCACGGGCTTCCGGCACAGGCAGTTCACCCGGAAGTCTCATCAGCAGGATGCGCGGGATCTTCGAAGGCAACCAAGCAAAGCAGGAGCCCGCAAGCCCGGTCCGATCGCGGCCGGTTTCGGGCGTCTTCCACCCAGTCCGACGTGCCAAGCCCGAGGACGAGGACGACGGCCCCGGCTACCAGCGCAAGGCCGGGTTTCTCAACGAAGCCGAGGACGAGGTTGACGAGCAGAGCGCACTGCTACGAAACTCTGCTGGAGGGCTGGAGGCAAATTGACCACGCTCGGGCGGAGCGGGGCTCAAAGTCACGAGGGTGAAGCGGGACGCGGAGTACGACGAGGTGGATGACGACCGCCCGATGCGCAAGTATCGAAAGGATGCGAGCGGCCTCCGGGTGCCGGTCGTCTGGACCGAGGTGCGAGAACCCGAGGAGCCCTCTGGCGAGAGCGTGTTTCGTCTTGCGTGGTTGTTTGTGGAGGGATGGCGGCAGAAGCTGCGGAAGGCCGGGGACATGATTGAAAAGGCGCGTTGGGAATGGGAGATTGATGGCACGACGACGGCCTGTACGCATAGTCGGGCGTCGAGTTTGACGTTTGGAGTTGTGATTGCGGATGCCCGCATACGCGTGCCTGAAGAGATGAACAAGAAGAAGAAACAACGGAAGTCGGTGCATTGGGCGTTGGATGGATGAATGATGCTTACGAATAATGGACTACTAACGGACATGAACATGAACATGGTCATGATCATGGACATGGACATGGACATGGATAGAAGAGGATCACGAAATATTAATGACTTGTTGTCTTTGGCACACCTGACTCTCGGATCTTGAATCTTCGTCCCAAACAGGCGCAACGAGAAGTTATTGACTAACACCGGACCATGTCTACTCGTACGTCTGCTCGAAACAGTTCCGGCGCAAGCCAAGGTTGCTATCGGCTCTTGTTGCGGTCGGACCACAGAATTCCCCGCTTCGCCGACAAAGATCGTCAACTCTCTTGCGTTACTCCGAATGGGTACAAAACCCCCCAACCCCCTTCTCACATGCAATTACCTAAGCCACATCCTCGGCGAAAACAGCTGACACGGGCTACTCCAGGCTTGTCACGAACCCTCACTGTCGAGTCCCTCGCACATCGCGATAACTTTCGTACTCGCTGCGAGATTATCCAAGGCCCGAAGGATAAGCAAAGTCCAAGTTGAAGCAGAAAAAACTTGATTTAGAATGGATGGAGGACACCACCCTCTTATCACCCTTTTATGAACAACATCCCGGCGTACCGATAACGCTCTAGACCCCCTTTGTCTTCTTTACATTTGCCTGATTCAGCAACTGGCAGATTATGTCCCAGCAGCAGCAAAATGAGCCCTCCTCTGCCACTGCCTCTGCTCCGGCGTCGTCACCTCCTGCGGTCCGAACATTCAAGCGGGCTGCGGTGGCATGCAAGGCTTGTAACCTACGCAAAGTGAGGTGCACCGTCACGTTATCCGGCCCACCATGCGCCAACTGCTCTGTGGACGGAATTAAATGCGAGGTGCTGAGTCGTAAACGACGGCGGTAAGTTCCTTTAGTGATTATTGCCCTCTTAGAAGACGTCCTAATTATCACAGCAACTCGGACCAACTCCCGACACATCCCGGGGGTGGACCCGCTGGTGGTGAGAACCCGTTGATCATCATCCCGCAACGGGGTCAACCCAAGCGCCGTCTTCTTGAGCCGCAAACAGCAGGCCCCTATCCCCGGGAAAAGTCTGAAACCTCAGAGAAGCACAATGTTCGAGGGGGCTCAGCGCCGCTTGAGGAGCACCGCCATGGCAATGATGGGCCCGGATCACCAACTCCCCCCGGACTGTTGGCGAGAAACAACTCCGTGGGGGACGCATCTGCCCACACCACTCGGCCCTACGATGCCGTGAGAGCTCTGCTTCCCGTCAAAAACCAGCGATCGGCCCCAGATCCATCCGATGCTACCGAGGACAGCTCCGCTTATGCAGAGACCCTTGAGGGCGGCAAGAACCGAGAAGACGGCTGCGTGCCATTCTACCCCGGTAAGGACGCTCACCCTGCTTGGCAGTGATGAGTGCCACGATGCACCTCGCACACCAATTTGCTTATGCCAGAGCTTCTTGTTAACGTCATTATTTAGGAGACCAACGCGGCCCAGCATTCTTGATTGATATCTGTGAACCAAACCGATCCTCAAAGGACAATCATTTCTTGGTACCCATGCCGTCGATCAAAGCTCTCGCCCCAGAGGACGTCAACTATTTACGATCCAAAGGCGCCTTTACGCTGCCTCCAGCTCGCGTTCGCGAGGCCATGATACGGTGCTACTTTCACTATGTCCATCCATTTGCACCCATACTGGATGCGAACGAGTTCATCACGGAGTATGAGAAAGGGCGGAAGAGCCTCTTACTGTTGTGGAGCATGTTCATCGCGGCGGCAAGCGTAAGACAAGCTGTATTTTCTTGGCCTTTCGGTACATGGCTAATTCGTGACTATAGTTTATTGATGAAAACCTGTTGACCGAGGATTTCTATACTTCGAGGAGAGCACTCAAAAGAGGCATGTATCAACGAGCAAAGGTAACCATCTCTGACAAGATCCTACTCATCTCCTCTCTGACTTGACACAAGGCCCTTTATGATGCGGACTACGAAAAAGACAAAGTCACCCTGATTCAGTCTCTCTTCCTGATGGGACACTGGTATACCAGCACAGACGACCGCGCCGGCCCATGGCATTGGAACGGCATCGCCATCAGCCTCTCTCACACCATCGGCCTTCATCGTCTCAACATGCCATGCCAACAGGCCTCCCAGGGCACGAAGCCATTCTGGAGACGTCTCTGGTGGTCGCTGTACAGCCGTGAGGTATGGCTTTCGCTGGGACTCGGTCGGCCAATGCGCATTGCTTTTGACGACTTTGACACCCCCATGCCGGCAGCCTGCGACGCGGACGTCCTCTCACCCGAGGTCGCGGGGAACCTCGGCCGAAAGTACCTTCCTGGCGAGCTCGGCTTCTTGTTCGACATTTGGCTCGAGTTTGTCGGGCTCAGCGCGGCGCTTGGCAACATCCTTTCGACGAATTACCGGGCAAAGGGTGTGAAGCCGTCGAGAGCTGACATTGAACGGAGCGAGAGCCAGATCCGGGCGTTTCAGACCCGGGTCCCGGAGGCTACGAACCAGAGTCGGGTGGTTGCATCTCACATATACCAGTTCAAACTCTACTTTGAGTAAGTTGTTGAGAAGTATGTAGTGTTCTTGATAGGAGCTTACGGGCGTTTAGAACATCCATCATCGTCCTTTATCGACCCTTCATCCTAGATACCCCGCGAGAGATCCCGGCCGCTGATCAAGGCAACTGGAGGACCTTTGCATGCCAGAAAACCCGGACTGCGGCATCAAATTCGAGCGCAGCAGTGAATTCCATGATGGCGGAGGATCTCATCCGCCTATGCCACACCATCACGTAAGATGCTGACATAGACACTCGTCTGGAGTACAACTGACGCAACGAGCAGAGTCATCGCCCTAGTACCGCCTATGCAGATTCACCTCTTCGAATCAACGTCGTCCAAACAAATGGCACGCCAAATGGGCAGACACAATCTCGCCTTGTGCATGGTTGCCATGGATGAGCTGCGCAAGAGCT
The DNA here is from genome assembly GCA_027406065.1 of Colletotrichum cordylinicola. NCBI lineage: Eukaryota > Fungi > Ascomycota > Sordariomycetes > Glomerellales > Glomerellaceae > Colletotrichum > Colletotrichum cordylinicola. The sequence continues at coordinate 404,830 of JANVYD010000011.1, read as the reverse complement.
ACATCTCGGCAGAGGCGTCGTACAAACTCTTCGAGACCGCCATCAACAAAGTCGACAACGCGCCGCCTCATCAAGAACATCAACCATCTCCCGCGGCCCCCACGGCGTCAACTACACCCGACGGCACAATGAACAGCAGCACCTTTGCTGACTGGCCGGACGGCTACGGCCTGGGCAGCGCCAACATTATATCGAACATGTGGAGCCCCTTGCCCGGCGCATATCAGGATGACGCCTCCATGTCTGGAACGCAGTAAGTGCCGCGAAGCTTTCACGAGAACACGAATCATTGACTTGGCGCAGCACCGATGCATGGCTGGATATTCAGTCGATGGACAGACTGTGGACACTAGATGACTTCAGCCTCCCGTAAAAAAGGGGCATTGCAGCACCGCGTCGATCGATGAACGAAGTCCGGTCCCGCCATGCCTGTGGGATGAACTTTATTTTCACTGAGCACTTCAATCCAACCCCCAGGCTCTGCCCTCGGGGTCCTTCCGCCGCCTCTTGACCCGTCGGACGGGGTTGTGTGATGGCGCCGACAGATATCATGTTCTGCGGACCGGTTTTCGGTCGAATCCTATCGACACCAGATGCAACACAACCATGAACCGGCGACGCGCCGACAAATCTCGAAGTGGCTCAGCGAGGGATTGCCCATCCCTGAGCACAGCGACCCACTTGTTGCCGAGGCCGAGGTGCCGAGGCATTTTGGCCGCTTTGGCGCTAGCATATGATGGTCATGATAGCGGATTGACCTCCAAGCTCATTCGCTTAGACTGCGAAGCACTGATGCTAATATTTTCGGAATCCTCGATGTAAGATAGTGTATCCGTAATGATACTTCTAATGAGAGACCTAAGCGGGCTGGGGAAGTTTTGGCTGACAGGCCTGTACAAGAGTGAGTGCATGAATCTGTAATCGATATGGATTGAGCTGTGTGCCCGGAGCCCCACATGAGACTGAGACGGGAACACTGAGGAAGTGAATTCAACAATGAACCAGGGAGCTGTCTTTTCAACAAGTTGGAATCATGATTCAGAACGGCAAAATCGGTTGTCAGATTCAAGAGATATCAACAGCAATCTGACCTTCCAGAAGGCAAGATATAGACACAAACGATCAGCTCAATCGCCACCAGTGAGCGTGTAAGCTGAGCGGCTTCAGAGTTTGGCTTTCAACCCAGGAATTGATTCCTGGGCCCCAGCCTTCCACCATGGCCAGAATGGAAATCGAGATCTCTCAATATCTCCAGCAAACTCCGGCTTTCTCTTCTCCATGAACGATCTCAGACCCTCAATATTGTCTGGTGACCCGGCCGAAGCAATGAAAGCCCTTGAGTCCAACAGATGAGTTTCTTCAGGCGTGTCGGGGCAGTAAAGCATCAGGTCCCTCATCATCTTGGTACTCATGAGGGATGTGTTTTCCGCCATATCAACCGCCGTGCCCACGGCATAATTCAGAGTGGCTTCCGGGGTCGGAAGAATGTTGGAGAAGAGGCCACTGACCATTGGATCAGACGCAGAGTAGGTGTTGCCCGTCGCCGTCATGTGCATCGCTCTTGCGAGGCCAACAAGCTTGGGGAGGTAAAAGGCACTGACGGATTCCATTGTGAATCCTCGACGAGCAAAAGGCATGCTGAGCTTTGCGTCCTTCCACGCCACCCGGATCGTGGCTGATAGGATAGAGGTGAGGCCGAAGCCTGCTGCAGCGCCGTTTACGGCCACGATTGTTGGTTTGATGCAGTTGGATATAGCCAGAGCAACTCTGCCACCTCTTTAAATGATGATTAGTAGTTGAACTTAGGTGTGAATAATGGGCGACTTACGGGTCCTTCCATTCTTTCATTGTCTTTTCGTTCTGCTTGATCTTCAACAGACCCTCCGGCCCACCCGTGAGATCCATCCCAACGCAAAAGGACTTGCCTGCACCGGTGAGAACAACGGCACGTACACGCGTGTCTCGATTGAAGAGGTTGAAGGCGGATTCAAGCTCTGTGAGGATATTCTCGTTGACCGCATTGTGTCTTTTGGGCCTGTTGAGAGTGACGATGACTACTTTGGTCGCAGTCGGTGCGTCGGCGGGAACATGGCTGATCAAAATGTCCTTGTAGCCTGCAGATGCATACGACTGGGGGATTGGTGTGTTATCAGAATGAGACATGGTGAAGAAAAGACTCGCTGGAGTCAATCGCTGAATTCTGGGCCAAGGAAGATGAATTAACTGCAGTGTTTTTTTTCGTCATTATCTGTCTCCCAATTACTTTCCACGGCGGATCTTGGGCAATTTATCTCATAAAAGACGCCAACAGTACTTGAATCCCAGATTGATTATTATTGTACACCTCGGTATTCATCCATACTCTCTCTGAGATGGATGACACCGGGAGAGTAAAGTTCGCGATCAATCAGGCAGGAGTAGCTGGACAGATCCGTGAGCTTATGACAAACTCAATCATTAATGTCAATGCTAGGTGCAAGTCGACATTCAAAGCCACCGTTTACTGGAGACAAGGTGCGTACCAGAATTGCCGTGTAAGATCTGATCTCTGTAACTTCAAGGCCTCTCACGGAGCACTCCGTGTAGCCCGCGGGCAGTCTCGGCGGCCCACAAAGTACCGAGGTCCGCGAATATTCCTAATCAGCAGTTAATCCTCAGTGCTCCCTATTGAACTGTTGCGGGTTTTGTTTTCTCTCGGAAATTGGGGGTTTTGAACGAAGCATCCCACCTGGGCATGTTCCCCGACGCAGACTTGATCAACTTGTTCGTAGAGTGGCGGTGCCTGATCGAAAACCCTCCTCCCCAACAGATTACTCAACAGGATGCAAGATGTCGGTTGTTATCGTGAATATTGACCCACAGGGTGCTGAGAACTGGCGGGAACAGTTGCGTTGCAGCTTTCGTATTTGCTTTCGTATTTGAAAGCTTTTTGCTCCATGTCTTAGCAGCAGCAGCAGCCCGAGTATCGTGCGTTCAGCACTTGAAATTCAATTGCGAGGCCTCACAAGAGCCTTCAACTACAAGGAAACAATGGCCGTTGCATGGAGTAGTCTCGCGCCTTACGGACACATTGTCCACTCACTCTTTACGTTCAAGGCGTTGTTGATAGGGCTTGCATTAGCCAATATCAAGAGCTGGCATTTCATGTGGACGGTAAGTGAACGAAAGTCAACAGAAACTGCAGATCATGCATCTAACTCTAGACATAGATCCGGTTCCTACGCGCATTCGTTCGACGCCTTACCGACACCGCGCCCCCCAAACACCTGAGCCCACGATGCCTCTTCCTACCTGCGATTTCCGCCACCCGCTCGCCGATGCTAGAGTGCGACTACAACATGCACAAGTCAAACTCGACCTACTTCACCGATCTCGACATGTCACGGGGCAATATCAGTCTTGTCCTTTTTCGCAAGCCCTTCAACCCGTTCCCTGGACCTAAGCATTTCATCATGATCCTCGGTGGCGCAAACTGTGTCTGGCGCAAAGAGATTGCGCCTTACGAGGCATACGAGTTGTGGACGAGAGTGTTGACATGGGACGAGAAGTGGATTTACCTGGTCTCCCATTTCGTCAAGGCCGGCAAGTTCGTACCTAGCGAGTACGTGATGCAGCCTAGTTCGATGACAAAGAAGGGCAAGAGTCGAGGCGACACGGAGAATGACCCTCAAAAAGCCGTGTTTGCGTCTTCGATTGCGAGATATGTTTTCAAGAACGGAAGAAAGACCGTGCCTCCTGAAAAGGCTTTGTTGGAGTGCGGCTTGCTGCCTAGCGACGAAGCTGAGCTGGCTGAGGTTGAGAGGTTGCGGCTGAAATGGCTTCCTGTTGCGCAACTCAAGTCGGGCTGGGATGCCGTCCACGAGTTGTTCGAACCGGGGGAGCTTGCTCTCGGCCGGTACACTGACCTCTGGTGGCGGTAGGGTCTTCCTTGCGACAGCGATGAAGATACGGCTCACCAACAGCAAACACGAGTTTAAGGTTCCTTACTAGACTTGGATGGCTTGTTGCAGGTAAATGAACAGAGATATTGATGTACATGTTCCCGTGGCATGCAGAAACTTCAATATCAATTGACAGCATAAATATTCTTCATGGTTGGCGGTACGACCAAGTGTCACTGCTACTGTTTTGCCTCCGAAGTTTACGCTGCCAAACTTCGCAGCATGGTCCGCCTTGCATTGACGGCGGAGCTGGTTTGTTGTGTGCCGATGGGGGGTAAAAAGTAATCCTCTGCTTGTAATTGGAGAATTAGAAAAACGCCGGCGGTGAAAATCCAAGACATCGTGTCCCGCAATCCACATTCCCTAGGGCTGGGCGAGCTGGCTGGGTACAACACGAACTGTACGTGTCAGTCACCCTGTGTCGGGCCCATTCCCCGATCTGCAGTCTTAAACTCTAGAAGTTTAGGGCGCTCAGCTGGCGTTATGTTGCGTCATTATGTCTATGTTCCCCGCAAAGTACAAACGAAAACGAGCTGTCGAATGTGCAAAGGCAAGGCATTGTAGCTCAAGTCACGGATGACATACGTGATGGGCAGACTGCTTACATCCATACCTCGGGCACGCGTGGGAACGTTAAGTTGATGGCTAAGTTGATGGTTCAAGCTCAACCAGAAACTCAAGATGACCGACAGCCAAGAGACAAACTGCCGGAGAACCGTGGAATCCGCGGTGCGGCGACGGAGCGGGAGGCGTCCCATCTCGGTTTGGCCGACGGAACGGGATGGAGCAATTTGGCTGCCGGCACTTTACACGAACTGCGCCCGCGCGGAACGGGTTAGGGGCGGTGTTCATCGCTGCATGTGCCGTGTATGTACCTGTCAAGGAGCATGCGCTAGGGAATCTGATCTCGGGAATGGCACCCCTGGATGGAGGGGCCATGCAATCGTCCCTAGTCCAGGGCTCTAGGCAAACGGTTGGGTCTGGCGTTGCTGCGTTGTAACCTGTTGGGGGCCTTGTTTTGTCTGAGTGGTTTCTGGGCAGACTCTTCAAGGAGAAATGGGCTCATGAATCGGTGGCCTCGGCACAAGCAACCGCTTCGCGCATTTTCTAATCACTGGAAAATCGCTCTAATGATCTAATCAGCATTGGATCGTGATAGGGCCAAGAACGGGGGCTCAAATCCGATCCTGCAGTGCTGACATGACCCCTGACTCACCGCCCACAGGCCGCATGTTAAGCGTCTTACGGCGTACATGGCTCTCTGCCTTAGTCTTGTCCTACTGTCTACAATGCGTACGGGCGCTGTCCAACACCGCCGTCGGAGACTCAAGTGAAACGGAGTAGGAGGATCGGCTGGTCGGACGGTCGGACGATGGCAGGGAGATTGATCAATGGCAATTCACACTGAACCAAACAAATTCAACACTGAAGGTCTGACAGACAGCACGGGAGCTTCTGAAGTCGGCGGCGGATTTGGGATGGCGCCGAATGCCTTGTTTCACTGCAGACGGGGACGGGCGGGATGACCGACTTGGGCGACGAGCTGGCACGATTCCGTTCGTCTCGACCACTGACGACGCTGGGATTAGCCCACCTGTCCGTCTTGTCGCCGTGGAAAAGTGGGAATTGGGAAATCTTTTTTCGGGCATAATATCAGCGTTCATCCTGGCGCTCCACGCATGATGATGGGACCGAGGCATAACGCCAACACCGCGACGAGGGAGATTAGCCACGTCCGTTTATGGGGCCAAGCCTTTTGCAATTGGGAATATTATCAGCCTCAAATCCCTTCTTTTTAAGACCGGTTTCGTTCGCTCCTGATCCAAGCTAAGGTGCACTGGGAGATCCGCGTTTGTATATCCGATACACACACCAGTACATCACTCAACACCGCAGCCACCACCCACAAACACATCACACAAGAAACATGTCAGAAACAGTACCGATCCCTGAGCCCTATGGGCTGCCGCTTCTCGGCAACATCAACGACATCGACCCTGAATTCCCTCTCGGGTCCATGACCTCGCTGGCCGACCAGTACGGTAAGCGTACACCCCTGGCTACGGCCTTTATCTTATCGACGACAAGCATCTGACACCTGTGCGCCAAGGCGAGATCTACCGCCTGCATTTCCCTGGACGCTCCCTGGTGTTCGTCTCAACGCAAGCTCTGGTCAACGAGACCTGTGATGAGAAGAGATTCAAGAAGTGCGTAAACTCAGCACTGAATGCAAGTCGCCTCGTTCCAAGAGCTTCTTTTGTGAATTTTGAGTCATAACATCCATCCAGGAAATCAGAGATGGCGTGCACGATGGTCTTTTCACAGTAAGTTTCGGCGGGGTTCACCAGGATCAAGTAGTGGAAAATGAGCAGCTCTTGACCGCGAGAACAGGCGAAGATGGGCGAGGAGAACTGGGGAATTGCACACCGCGTCCTCATGCCTGCATTCGGCCCCCTCTCGATTCGCAACATGTACGACGAGATGCACGATATTGCCACACAACTGACGCTGAAATGGGCGCGATATGGCCCTGATGAACCGATCATGGTTACCGACGACTTCACCCGACTCACCCTCGATACTCTCGCGCTGTGCTCCATGGGATACCGTTTCAACAGCTACTACTCACCGACCCTCCACCCTTTTATCGAGGCTATGGGCGATTTCCTAACTGAGGCCGGTAACAAGCCCCGCCGGCCGCCTCTGCCTAGCGTCTTCTTCCGTGCGAAGGACCAGAAGTTCAAAGATGACATTGAGATTCTCAGAAACACCGCCAAGGGGGTTTTGGAGTCGAGAAAGGCCGAGGGCGAGACGAGCACCCGCCGCGATTTGCTCACTGCCATGTTGGAGGGCGTTGACACGAAGACCGGAAAGAAAATGACTGACGAGAGTATCATGGACAACCTGATTACCTTCTTGATTGCAGGACACGAGACCACATCGGGTCTCCTTTCATTCGCCTTCTATCAACTACTGAAACACCCCGAGTGCTACCAGAAGGCCCAGCAGGAAGTCGACAGCGTCGTTGGCAAAGGACAGATTCATGTCGACCACCTGTCCAAGCTCCCGTACATCAACGGCGTCCTCCGCGAAACGCTCCGCGTTAACGCCACTATCCCCGTGTTCAGTGTCGAGGCTTTCGAGGATACTCTGCTCGCAGGAAAGTATCCCGTGAAGAAGGGCGAGGTCATCATCAACCTGCTGGCCAAGTCTCACCTGGACCCCCTTGTTTACGGCGACGACGCCACCGAGTTCAAGCCGGAGCGCATGTTCGACGAGAACTTCAACCGCCTCCAGAAGGAGTTCCCTAACTCGTGGAAGCCTTTCGGCAACGGCATGAGAGCCTGTATCGGCCGCCCCTTCGCCTGGCAGGAGGCCCTCCTGGTCATGGTCATGCTCCTCCAGAACTTCAACTTCGTCCTGGACCCCAACTACAGCTTCGGCGTCAAGCAGACTCTCACCATCAAGCCAAAGGACATGCACATGCGCGCCATTCTGCGTGACAACCTCACGCCGACGACCCTTGAGCGCCGCCTGGCTGGTCTTGCTGAGCCCGAGAAGGCGACCAACGGCAGCAGCGCGAAGGGAGCCGCCGCCGCCGCCGCTCAGGAGGGCGGCAAGCCAATGACCATTCTCTACGGTTCCAACAGCGGAACTTGCGAGGCCCTGGCTCAGCGCGTCGCGTCTGATGCTTCGTCCCATGGTTTCCGTGCCACCAAGATTGACTGCATGGACAGCGCCAACGGCAGCCTGCCAATCGACCAGCCCGTCATCATCATTACGGCTTCCTACGAGGGCCAGCCTCCTGACAACGCTGGTCACTTTGTTGCTTGGATTGAGGGCCAGGACAAGGAGAAGGCACCCCTCAAGGGCGTCAACTACGCTGTCTTCGGATGCGGTCACAAGGACTGGGTGCAGACCTTCCACCGCATTCCGAAGCTGGTTGACACCACTCTGGAGCAGCTCGGCGCCAGCCGTTTGGCCGAGGCTGGTCTCACGGATGCCTCGACTGGCGAGGTCTTCACTAACTTCGAGACTTGGGAGGATGATGTGCTCTGGCCTGCCCTGACCAGCAAGTACAACACCACTTCCGCCGATGACAGCAAGACGAAGGGTGTCGATGTCACCATCAGCAACCCTCGCACCTCAACTCTTCGCCAGGACGTCAAGGAGGCCTCCGTGGTCAAGACTGAGACCCTTACCAAGGGCGGAGATCCCAGGAGCATCAAGAAGCACATCGAGATCAAGTTGCCTGAGGGCATGACCTACACCGCTGGTGACTACCTGGCTGTCCTGCCGATCAACCCTAAGGAGACTGTCCACCGCGCGATGCGCCGCTTCCACCTTGCCCGCGATGCTCATCTCAGCATCAAGACTGACGGACCTACGTCCCTCCCCGTCGACACCTCCATCCCCGCCGATGACATCCTCAGCCACTACGTAGAGCTGTCGCAGCCCGCAACCAAGAGAGTGAGTAACACATGCTGAAACCAAATCGCACGAATCCAAGCTGACCACTCTTAAGAACCTTCTTGCTCTCGCAGAATACGTCAAGGATGAAGAGACGAAGGCCAACCTGACCCGTCTGTCTGGAGATGCCTACGCCGATGAGATCAGCACGAAGCGCGTCTCTGTTCTGGACCTGCTCGAGCGCCACCCCTCCATCGACCTGCCGATCGGCGTGTTCCTTACCATGCTGCCCCCCATGCGCGTCAGACAATACTCCATCTCCTCTTCGGCCATGGCCTACCCCTCCAACGTCACCCTCACCTTCTCCGTTCTCAACGAGCCATCCCTCTCCGGCCAAGGCCCGCACATCGGTGTCGCGTCCTCCTATCTCGACTCCCTGGCCGAGGGTGACACCCTTCACGTTGCCATCCGCCCATCTCACGCGGCCTTCAGCCTCCCTTCCGACCCCGAGAGGACGCCCATGATCTGCGTCGCCGCCGGCACCGGTCTCGCTCCCTTCCGCGGCTTCATCCAAGAGCGCGCCACCATGATCGCTGCCGGCCGAACTCTGGCTCCTGCGCTTCTGTTCTTCGGCTGCAGATCTCCCGAGCACGACGATCTCTACCGCGAGCAGTTCGACAAGTGGGAAGCCCTCGGCGCCGTCTCGGTCCGCCGCGCTTTCAGCCGTGACTGCGACAAGAGCGAGGGTTGCAAGCACGTCCAGGACCGCATGTGGAAGGATCGCGAGGAGCTTCTGGACCTGTGGAAGCAGGGCGCCAAGGCCTATGTGTGCGGCTCGCGCGGCGTGGCCGAGTCGGCCAAGGAGACGATCATTAAGATCAAGGTCGAGACCGAGAAGGCCAAGGGCGAGGAAGTTGACCCGGAGAACATGAAGGAGTGGTTCGAGTCGCTCAGGAACATGCGCTACGTCACGGATGTTTTCGACTAAGCAGATTGCGAGTGTGGGACATCAAACTTATAGACGGGGGACGGGAGTTCAAGCGATTTGATAACATATAGTAAATACCCGGCAAATAGACAATCACCACTGTTGCTTTTCACTGGATTTTTGGTCGCATTTTCTCTCTGCTGCGTATTATCTGCGGTGATCTTATTTCCTCATTGGGATGCATGAGGCATTTGGTTGGCTCGGGTTTGCTCACCCTCGTCTTGGCCAACCAACGCCAAGGATGAAGGTACCGACGACAGCGCACAACGACATGTATGATCGCCTGAAAGTGATGTTGCACCGCTGACTCATTAACAACTTCTGCTGCCCGCGCGGTTAAAAGTCCCGAGGAAGGGTGTCAGATTGGCCGTCTTTCAGCTGAGCGGAGATGGGGGTCTTCCCGTTCGGTGATCGCGCTCCACTCATCCCGTCGGACAACGAACGCGGGCCGGTTGACTTTCACAGGCGAAGTCTAAATGGTTCCCCGGAGCTCCGGGTAGAATCTGCGGAGCTAGCGTTGCATGTGGACTGGGCGGCCTACAACTAACGGTGGCATCGAACCAAGCTTTCTCTCAAGGGAACCCCTGATCGTTCATCTCTACACCCTTCCATCTCCTTGGTACGACGCTTGGAGAACACCGATGTAATGGGAATGTGACGCATCTTGATGACTAGATGCTTACCTGCTCTTCACCATCACTTGCGGGTTGTAGTTCAACAGATGTAGGGAAACTTCCGTTGTAGCATGGCCCAGGCCTCCAACACCCAGACAAGCCATTGTACGCACAAGATTCATGGTTGCAGGTCTTGTATGGAGGCCGCCACGCAAGGTCTCAAAAAACATCCGCGAAGCTATGGCCAAGATGCCCAGCTTCCCCGCACGACTGGACAGAATGCCGAGGCATAATTACCATCTACCGCAGATGTTGGGACGAATAGTCGCAAATGGGTCTCAGCCAGCGTCTTCCAATTGTGTCCCAAACTTCAAGAGACCCATAGAAGGCGCTGATATGTAAGTAAGAGCGGTGAAAGATAGTCGAGCTGAATGATAAATTTGAGTAAAACGACCGACGACTAACCACAGCCTGCTTAGTCTGTCTGAGTGCTCAAAGACGCTCACTAGATATTCACCAGAGAATTGTGCAGACGCCTCAAAATGCCACGTAAAAACCCCAACAGAACTTTGAGCGTTGTCTGGTGCTCTCACGTTCATCACTTCGTGCCGAAGGCCGCGCGAAGGACATCATATGCTGAAGCGTAAGATTTGGCCATGCGTCACTCAACAATCTTCAAGGTGACACCCAGATAGATGGACTTTTTCGGCGCCCACTTTCCAGTTGCGCTTTCGGCGCCGAACCCCCAGTTCTGCCGCACTTCTGTGACCAAGGACCGGCGGCCGTAGTTAGGCGACACGGGGAGTCAGCCCCCAACTCCGGCCGACCCGGGGAAGAAACTCTGTAACGAATACAAGCAAACCCAATTCGTAGTTGGCCGCAGAACCATCATTCTATCGGAATAGACTCCCTCGGTTTTAAACTTCCCTTCGTTATCTCCCTCTTTTTGCTTAGAAATGCCGCGAATTCCTCACGTGTCGTCCCATCTCTGCCACTACAACCGAGGGACAGCCGAGTGCATATAGAAGATGCCGGGCTCCCACTCCCTTTCCTCTGAACACTGACTGCTAACCCATTCACGTTTAGCAGTGACTTGACTTGGCAACTGAACCAGCAGCAAACATGGCAACTACAACCATTCAAGTCACGGAGCCCGCTACCCTCCGCTCTAATGGAAACCTCACGGTCCCCAACATCATTGATCAGAGGGCTGCGTATGAGCCTCGGAGAGAAGCGTGCTCTATTCCCCGCACCGCCAATCCTCGCGATGGTTGGAGAATCATCACGTACAAGGAACTAGCCAATTGTATCAACTACATGGCCCAGGTCATCTTGCAGAATTATGGTGCACCCCCGAAAGACACCTTTCCCACAATTTGCTACATTGGGCCAAATGATATTAGATACGGAGTAAGCAGAGAAGCTCAAATTACAAACACAATTCGGGTGTCTCGAAACTGACGGTCACGTAGATCATGATTGTTGCCGCCATCAAGGCTGGTTATAAGGTTGTCTTTTCTTGAAACAGCACGCCGGTCAATGTCCACTAATGATATTTCAAGTCTCTCTTCGTGTCCCCGAGGAACCCGCTTGAGGCACAGTTGAATCTCTTTAAACTTTCCAACTGCCAGATTGTTGCACGCCCAAAGTCTCATACAGCAGTAGTCGACTTGTGGTTGAAGAACCGGCCCATGGATGTTCTTGAGGTAGAAGACCTGGAGTCCATCCTTGCACAGCCAGAGGTTCCCACCATCCCTTACACAAAGACGCGGGCCGAGGCTGAGTGGGATCCCTTTGTCGTTCTTCACACCAGCGGGAGTACAGGACTTCCAAAGCCCATCTTTGTCAAGCACGGATCCGTTGCCTTGACCGACACTCTTCGCCAAGTGCCCCCCTGGAATGGCACCGTTCCCGTTGGGCAGGCTATGGATGCTAAAACCAAACGGCACTTCAGTCCCAGTGAGTGTTGCCCACATGCCTCAGAATGAGCTTCTCTGACGCCATCGATAGTGCCATTGTTTCACGCTGGCGGAGTTTACGGTTTTCTGGGCACCATGATCTTGGCAGGAAAGCCTCTCGCGCTTCCTTACGCAGACCGTCCCTTGACTCCTGAACTATGTATCGAGTGCATTAAGTACTCGAAAGTGGATAGCGCTGGACTTCCCCCCTCAGTCTTGGAGGAAATATCTCACCGCCCTGAGCAGATCGCAGAATTGAAAAACCTCGCGTACGTCGGTTTTGGAGGCGGTAAGTGCAGCCGACGTGGAAACTGCATGGTGGTTAACTGACATCCTCGTAGGTCCTTTGAGCCAGGAGGCCGGCGACACTTTGGTCAGAAACGGAATCCATCTGATTAATATCATTGGCGCGACTGAGTGAGTTTTCCATCCACCTCTTCGCCTTCGAGCCAACAACTAAGATGGTATCCCAGAACTCTGCCCATGTGCGTGTGGTACCAAAAGAACCAGGAACTTTGGCAATACTTCATTTACAATGATGAGTACTCTGGAATTGAGTGGCGCAGGGCAACAGGCGAAGACAATGTCTACGAAATGGTTATGACCCGCAAGTCGAAGCAAGTGCCCATCCAAGGAATCTTCTACACTTTTCCGGACAAAGAAGAGTACAACACCAGCGATTTGTACAAGCCTCATCCGACACTGCCAAACCATTGGAAATTCTACGGTAGAGCGGACAACATTCTCAACTTGTCCAACGGAGAGAAGTTGAATCCCACTGACATGGAAGACATTATCATGGGTCACGCTGAAGTGCGGAACGCGCTCATTGTTGGCGCGTGGAAGTTCCAGCCTGCACTCATCGTCGAGCCTATGACGTATCCCAAGACGAAGGAGCAAGAGGACGACTTGATTGACCGCTTGATGCCGACAATCGCTGAAGCAAACAAAATCATTGGTAGGGAGCCACGTCCTCAATTATTTGCATCCTTATTGCTGTACTAATAACTGCATTAGCTACACACGGGCGACTTGTCAGACATTTGATCATGTTGGCCAAGCCCGAGAAGCCGTTCCTTCTAGCTGACAAAGGAACTGTGAAGAGATCCGCCACGGTCAAACTGTATCACGACGAGATCGAGGACCTATATGCCAACCCCAGGGAGATTCCCCTTGACAGAGTCCCACGTCTTGATCTCACCTCGGAGGCTGCGCTTGCCCAGTCAATTGAGAAGCTCTTCCGGGAGCATCTAGGAGTGCCTCGCATGGAACCCAACACAGATTTCTTCGCTGCTGGTATGGACTCGTTGCAGATAATTACTGCTGCTCGACTTGTCACCGCAAGTCTTCGTGTCACGGACAAGGCTTACAGCGGAGCTAATATCGAGGCTCGCGATATGTATGCTCATGCAAGTCCTATTCAGCTTGCCGGACACATTCTCCAGAACGTTGTTCGTGGTCAGGCAAACGGAGAGGCCAGCTCCGATGGTCCCAGCGTTGAGCCTATGAAGGAGCTCTACAATCGCCTTTCCCAGAATTTGATCCATGCCAAGCCAGGTCGACCGGAGGCTCGGAAGAGCAACCAAACTGTCATCTTGACCGGGTCTACAGGAAACATGGGCTCGTACCTTCTTGATGAGATGATCCGGAACCCTCAAATCAGCAAAGTCATTTGTTTCAACAGATCTCCCGATGGAGGTGCAGGCAAGCAGGAGAAGGCCATGGAGGAGCGCGGATTAGTGTCTCCCAGCAAGAGCGGCAAAGTCGAGTTCTTCCACACCAACCTATCGCAGCCTAATATGGGCTTGCGCGACGAGGTCTATGGACGTCTTTTGAAGGAGGTTGACCGTGTGGTTCACAACGCTTGGGCCGTGAACTTCAACATGCCCTTCGAGGCGTTTGAGCCTCACGTCAAAGGCGTGCGCAACTTGGCCGACTTCGCTGCGAAAGCAGACAGACGCGTTGTTGTGGTGTTCGTCTCTACCATCGGCACTGTGAGCGGCTGGACTCCCGATCGTGGTCCGGTTCCAGAGGAATCTCTCCGAGGAGACTGGAAGATCGGTGGCGGTATCGGGTACGGCAGGAGCAAACTCGTGTCCAGCATGATCTTGGAAGATGCTGCAAAGGTCGGAGACTTCCCGCTGTCGGTGGTTCGCGTCGGACAGATCGCTGGACCTCTTGCCGAACAAGGCGCCTGGAGTCGTCAGGAGTGGTTGCCATCCATCATCGCCAGCAGTCTCCACATCAAGGCACTGCCAAAGAACCTAGCCACCATGAATGAGGTATCTTGGGTTCCTGTGGAGATCATGTCGAGGATGATCCTGGATGTTGGCGGCCTCACAAAGGACTCGACTGAGTATCACGAGGGTTACTTCACTGGTGCCAACCCATCTCCGACCTCATTTGATAAGTTTGTGCCCGCTATTCAGCAGTACTATGGCAAGAGCCGCCTTCCTGACCTTGTGACTTTTCCTGAGTGGGTCAAACGTCTCGAGGCGAGCAAGACGGCCAGCAGAGATTCGGGCGCCGAGCGCAACCCCGGATTGAAATTGCTGGACTTCTACCGCGGGGTATCGCAGGGAGATGAGAAAACAACGAAGGAGTTTGTGACCAAGAGAACTGCAGCAGCAAGTCCCTCTCTCCGTTCGGTCGGACCCGTCACGCCAGAGTTGATGGTTCACTGGTGTAAGCAGTGGAAGTACGAGACTCCTGCTTCAGCTCGTGCTGGCCGTTTGTAATTTATTGGTTTTCTGTGGCTTCGTTGATTATAAATGTAGACTGAGAAACAGATTGAATCGAAGAGACTTTGTGATTGATGCTATGAAACGCACATCATTTCCAGAAGTGACAGCTACTCGAGTCAAGTACTTGGTCCACCCCTTTACGTGACAACTGCATTCGCGATGTTTGTTTTCTTCTTTTGACGTACATGCGGCTCACACGATGCCGTCCACCGTGTATTGATTGTGCAGAGGGCCTGGGGCCACGCGTTGTCTAGCTGCCTGAATCCTCTCCGAGAAAAGGCCTCTCGGCGCTTTCTTGGCAGTGATTTTGCGCTCATGCAGCCAGCCCACCAACTTCGAAGATCGTGCATCCGTAGGAGGTAGGCGCACACCAAGCATAGGTGCCTAGCGGATGCAACACTTAATAATCACCAAGATTTTCCAGTTTGAATACGAGATTCGTTGCGATTGGATCCAATCCTACAAAGACCTCATCAAACCTGGAGCCTTGTTGACATGAAGGGCATATCCATTCACTTGACGTTGCGGTAAGCTTCCCCGCCTCTTTGCTCAACATGCGTCAAATGGCAACGTCCAATGATAACAGTGTGGCTAATCAGCCGATCATGGAGTTGTACATGGGTCTTCTGCAAGCCGGCGGCAAAGACTACGGGGATTGGCTTAACTCAAGCCACAACGCAATATGAAGCATGTTGTCTTGATTGTTGTTTTCAGCTCTCCCTTAGAATGACACCGCTCGGCGCAATTGATGCCCGGGTCAACCAATCCTTATCAGCTATTTTGCGATCTGACACACTGAGCCTCTGCCAACAGTCAAGCAAAGCTTAAGCGAAGTGGCGACGGGAGGTTGCTTCCTTGATGAAATGAGGCTCTGGATTAGATGTTAGCGGTAGATAAAGGACAGCACGCACTTTATGGTAAAAGTTCAAGAAGCCTGGCTCGATTCCATTTGCGTTTCGCACAGTGCAATCGTGACTAAACAAACATCACGAGGCAAAAAAGAGTGCAACGTTGACCATGAAAAGAGTTACTCCTTTTTGGATACTTTCTATCCTTTCGCGAGCTTTTGCTTCCGACCCCTCGCTGCCTGACAGCAAAGATACCCGAGACCTCGTTTTGGAAAGACAACCCAACTCATCTGTGAACATCCATCCCAGCCTCGACCCCGTCTTCATTGAGAAGAATTCTAGCGGACAACTTGACGCTCGTTCTCTTTTTGGCCTCTTCGGACGACAAACGTGCGAGAACAACTGCGGCAATGGTTGTTGCAAATCATCTGATAAATGCGTAGGTCACTTTCTTCACTCAGCGTAACGTGGAGATCTTCCTAATAACTATGTGATAAAAAAGTGTCCCAGCAGCTGCTGCCCTGATCCCCAAGGACCCTGTTGTGATACAGGCGGATGCTGCCCATCATATGCCTTTTGCTTTCCCTCAACGGACAAGTGCTGTTCCAAGACGTCGGAGACTTGCGGCGGCAAACTGTGTTTGGTGACTGGGTCTGTATGTTGCGGCAGTGGTACTTGGGGTTGTAAGTCCGGAGAGTCTTGCTGTTCCGACGGGTGCTGTGAGACGGGGTGGTCTTGCTGTAATAACGAGCGTTGCTGCAGCGAAGGCACCAAGTGCTGCCCTGGAGCCTGTAAGAGTTGCTCGTGAGAGACTTGGGATGTGTGTTTAACTGACGGCTTCTCAGGTTGCCCCTCAGGATCTGTATGTGGCAATGCCTATGGAGAATGTCAGGTGCGAAGGACGTCACAGCGAACATCCACTCAGACTTCCTCTTCAAGCTTGAGCTCCTCAACTGCTCCACCAACTCAGACGACACCAAAGATCCAGACTCCAAAGATACCGACAACAACTGCCGCCGGAAGTGCGACTAGCTCCGAATGCAAACATGTATCGGCGACGGGTATCCCACAGCCTACTTCCTCGAATCTACCGGTCATGGAGTTTGTCTATGTCAGCCCTATAGTAGCACCTGACGTAAGTTTCTGCCCTCTTATGCCCTGAATCATCGCTTACGCTTACAATATGTTTTAGATTCCGATCAATATATGTCTTGGTTTGTCTCTGACGATCTGGTGTAAATTTCAAACAAGGCTGACAATACCTACAGGCATTCGACACAAACTTGGGCGCTCTGCGCAAGAGATAGTTCTTACTTACGCCGGTGATGGCCAACGCTGTTCGCGTCAACGAGGCCGAGGGTCGGGCTGCCGAGGATGTTGCAAAGGGGTAACCAAGTCGTCTGGCGCCGAAGCTGGCAGACGGACTGAATGCGACGAGTTCCCCTTCAAGTCGACTGTGGAAGGTGGTGACGGTGCCTGGATCCGTTGCGTGACTGGCTGGGAGAATCAGCTACAAGGATACTATCTCAACTCGTGGTACAGAGATAACAACATCCAGCCCGATGACCAGTTCATTGTGCGGGTGTCGAATCTCGACTGCTCAACTGTGCAACCGGCGGATCTTCAGTCTTGCCAAAACGAAGGTGGCAGCACCTTACAGACCAGAGCAGAATCGCTCGGTTCAGGATCTGAAACTGCTGTTCGACGAACGCTGGACAACAAAACCAGCGTGGTCATTGCCCCCTTTGGTGATTTGGACGGCATGGGCTATGAAGCCAAAGCGCGCATGTCGACGGGGCGTCTCACCGAAGCTCGTGTGATCGACAGCGACGGCGATGAAATTTCAGCAATGGGAGAGGACAATCTCAACTCACTCTACAGCGATGATGGTCTATCAATCAAATGGGCATTCGACGACTACGTTGGCGGAGTGGGCTTTATTGGTGAAACTCAGTCAACTAGTGTCAATTTGACTTGGGATCTTCAATCTGACGCGTCTGGGTCGAGCTCCGACTCCGAGTCTGTCGCAAGCAGACTATCATTCTCTCTCATGCCAAGGTTACACACAGCCGCTTGGTTGGTCGTGGGAATGCTTTTATATGTCATATACTAGAGAGCGGAGGTGCTTAGGCGCGGAATTCACGAGAGCAAGGGCCTGGGAACAAGCAGGATGTGAACTTTGGGTCAATAGCTTTCTATTTGTATGCATCATCAATCATCTCGCCTGGACCATTACTAGCACAATCGTTGTGCATTTCTTCATTACATCAATCCAAGCTGTTCCACCGAGAATCTCTCACCTGCGATGGAAGTCTTGATTGCAGCATTAGACGCTAATCCACCTGGCCATCCAAGTCCGGGTTATCTCCTTCGCCTCATCAACAAGTCCAAGGTCAAGTAGCATCTGTACAGTGCCACGAGTAGAGCTCTCGAGGGCACTGAAGACCCATGAGTGAGTGAAGCTCGTGGCCTCACCGATGAAGACCGTGTTAAACTCCGTCTGCCAGAAAGCAGGAAGGTAAAGCTGCTGTTGAGGAACAATAGGCACTGCAAAAGCACCAGCATGGTGCTCATCTTGCTCCCAGCAGTGGCGCTCGTAGTTGCCGGTCCACATCTCGTCGGCAATCGGGCCGTGGATCTCAACCATCGCTTGCTGAATGTAGGCAATATGTTCCTCAGCAGGCATCGAGCAGGCAACAACGGCATCGGCATCAGGGGCATAAGAAGTGAGCATAACTCCAGGACCGGTGGCGTTGATGTTGTAGGAGGGGTAGCAAATTTGGCCAATACCGTAAATATCAGTACGTCCGCAGCCACCGATGATGGGATGCTCGAGGTGCTCCCAGAAGCGGGTCTTGTACTGCATCGCAACCTTGACAGCACCCAGGAAGACGGTGCGCTCGATGGCACGGCGCATCAGACTGGAGTGAGGCGGCAGCTTCCAGTACTTGAGGACATTCAGAGGAACGCTGTTGAAGACGTAGTCGAAGGTCTCGGTGGTAGTGTTCTTCAACCAGGGGTTGCTTCCGGTGCGGCGCCAGGTCACATCTAGGTTGTTCTTTTCCTCGTTGTACTGAACGCTGAAGACCTTGGTCTTGTACGCAATACGGTCCTTGACGATGTTCTCAAAGGCAGCGGGAAGACGGCTGATGCCACCATCAACAGTACGCCACTCATTAGCCATGAAGTAGACCGTCTCGAACTCCCACATCGGCCAGACCACGTTGGAAGGGGTGGCCTCATCAGTGACGTTGAGGTCCGTCTTCATCACATATCTCAAATATTCAACCTCGCTGAAGTCAAACATGCCCTGTTGAACGGCTTGCTTGTGGGCCTGGAAGACATTGGTGGCGTAGAACTTCGCCTTCTCTGGAGTCAAGTCCTTAAAATCATCCAGCGCTGCTATCGCTTCCTTGACGGCAGTCGCGTTGGAGTAGGTAGTGTTGCTCTGAAGCGAGGGATCCGCAGCAATTTCCTTGCGGCCAGGAACCGTGCCATCGGGACGACGCTGCTTTGTCGCAACTGGCGCATTGTCCGACACCTGTAGCCAAGGGATGAAATTGATCTGCAGGGCAGGATCGGCGTCCTTGTTGATCTCATTGAGGACATCGGCAAGCTGATAAATCATCTTCTGGTCGTTGATGGGATATGTCTCGTTGGTCTCGGGATCATGGATCGAATGGGGGAACCGCATAGGGCCCAGTTCATGATGTTGACCCTCATCCCAGGAGGTGCCGTTCAAGTAAGTGGTGCGAATGCGACCACCGATCCTGTCGGACGACTCCAGGATCTTCCAGTTATGGATGCCAACCGAGTCAAGCAGCAACTGAAACCTTTGTCAGCGAGACTTCCCCAATTCAGAGTCCGAAAACCACTTACACCGGTGTGGAGACCGGAAATACCAGCACCCAAGATGCCAAACGTCTTGTTCTTGACAGACGCAACAAAAACCTCATCGGGCTGCTTTTGCTTGAGGTACTCAACGCCGTCAAACCAGGGACCCATAGGGTCAGTGGAGTCAGCGAACGTGGCGCGTTTCCTCATCTTTCGGCTTTTGACGACGTGCTCCGTAGAACGACCGACGAGCTGGTTATCGACAAACGCATGCAAACACCCCGAGGTCACATCTTCAGGCACCATCCAAACGAACTTGGTAGGCCGCTGGTCAGTCCACTCAAGATGACGCTTGGCCGCCGGGTGAGATCCGATGTGGGTCCGGCCGATCTTGTGGTGTGCATCCTGGGGAGACTTCAAGTCGCAGCCGCCGTAGACAATGGAAAGCTCGCCATCGAGAGATCCATTGTATTCGATGTTGATGTTTCGAATGCCATTGCTCTCGACTTCAAAAGGGCCCTTGAAGGAGATGGTGTCCCGGAATACAGGCTCTGCAACCGTTGATTGGCAGAGAGTTGCAGCAGCAGTAAGGAGGGTAGACCAGCGAGCCGCCATGTTGTCTTATTAATTGACAAGGAGACAAGAACAAGTGAAGAGCTGACCGGAGCAGAGACCCAAGGGTAGTGGGAAAGCCTGTCTGCTCTTATTCAAGTGCCCCGACCACGGCTCTCCGACGTTCGTGAGGCTCAACTGAGTGAGGTGTCATCAAGCACCTTGATAGTTATTACAAAGGCTTAGCAGACCATTTGAAAACTGCATATCATCTATTTAGATTAAGACCGGTTCCTTTACCGAGTGTCTCTCGTCGTGGAGGCTGGGTTTAGTCGATTTCTCGTGTCATGCCCAGATGCTCGGTTACCGACAATCAGGGCCCGGCTCCGCTGTCACTGCAACAACGTGGGATGAACGCACGAGGGTGGCGCAGCCGAGCAAACAAAATCGTGGGAAAACTAATCGCGCGTATGTCATTGCCCTGGGGTTTAGAGTTCTTGTTCACTCTCGTTACCCAAAATTTCATGTCGTTGGTGTCTTGGCAAGAGGGGACTTGGCCAGGGGTTCACCGGGCCGGTCTTTTGCAGACACCCGGCATCGGAACCGCGGGGAACCCGGCTTCGAAAGAAAGAGGCGAGCGTCGGCTCTCAACTTCTTATCAACGTATCAGCGGTAATTTGAATATTAATGTGTTTTCACGGCCTGCATTAGAATGGTCTTAGACTCGCGTGACGAGAGATGGCACAATCGGTTGTAGGAAGAAAAAGGAAGCTGGTTTATCGAGAACTGCGGTCGCCTCAGGGGTGTTAGGTAATGGGTTGCAGGAGAAATCCAGGAAACGGGGGTCTTGAAGTGGATATCTGGAGGCATTGAGCCCCATCAGGCAACTCAAAAACAACAGTACCCAGTTAGACGGCAACGTGGTCGATGCCTCTGGGGCAAATCAACATCCACTTGAAAATCTCACTGTGCTCAGAAAAAGAATTCCATGATGTTGGGCAATCTTAGGTTGATCATCTCCGAGCCTCGGAAGAGCCTCAATGCTGCTTATGTCTTTCTCCGAGCACCGAGAATAAGAGCGGTGAAAGCGTGGTGGATCGTGAGAAAAGTCTTGTCGCGTTAACGAGTAAACGCCAAGAGACGAAGCTTGGCATGACAAGCCTGGATCTCTTGGCTAGCGATAACTTATCTGATCATTGGCAAATTGCCGGTCGAAAATCCGACACGAAAAATTCTTGCATCTATTTACTTGGCACGGAGATATGTTGCCGATCTCCATGTTGTTGGGTTGGGCTTCAAGATTGACTGCGGACTCTTTATAACCACAGCTAGTTGAGTCTTGTCACGAACGCTGCAAGAACCCAACCTCCATTATTACATGTTTACCTTAAATGACAAAACAAATCCCGATTCTAATAGAATAATTGATGGGAGGTTCTATCTAATTCTATACACATAAGTAGTAGTCATTGTCTATAGTCGTCCAACCAGCGCCTAATAAATGCCCAAACTCTTGCATAACCAGAGACGATATCCAGCTCTCGAAGTCCAAGGTACAGTTCAAAATATGTTCGAAAGCATTTGAATTGAAAACGACAGAGATCATTCCACTTCATGGTAAGGGCACATTCGTCGTGTCCATAACCGTCGTCTTTGTAAACCCGCAACAGAAGTAGCGGTTTTCGATTGAGTCTTTTCAACAATGATTGGGCGGCAATCGTTTTGTCTTCAAATATCGTCTTTTCAACCCGCTCTCGACTGTTTGATCTGGAGATGTGGCAGGCAATTTGAGTGACAGAACCTTCTATGGGCGATACTACGAACGCCCAGCAGAGCACGGATCGATAAAAGAAGCCTTCTAGAAGGGGCTGCTTGGGAGATATCTCTACGTCATGTCCAACGCTCAGACCTCCATCCTCTTTAGATATCTGCGCTTTCTTGAGGGACGAGCGTGGAGATAGCCTTCTTGACTTTCGTGGACTGCGATCTGATGTATACTTTGTGCTGATGAAGATGAGTCGTTAAAATGAATCATACACACCCCAGTATGTCTTTGGGTGGCCCCTAACTTTTGACTGAAAGTCGCTCAAGCCGTGCTCCAAACTGAAAGGACAAAGCCAAGGAACTATCCCGCCTCATTCATGATATAATCTTGGTGATGATACGTCAAATCTAGTCAGCAATACCAGCAATTATCTCACCAAGGTGTTGAGACGTCATAAGAATGCCTCCTGAAAACCTACCATAGTGTTGGATATGACATCGACATGGAGTATGTCTGGCCGAAGCTTGGGGTGAAAGCGAAAGCTAGCTTTGGCAAACAGTGTCATCTACCTTATTGGTCACTAATGGCCAGTGAGCTGGTCCCAAACCCAAGATGAGCCTCTATAATTCGTCGCCGACTTGAATTCACTGTAGGATGCATATTTGCATGAAATTGTCCGAGAAATAATCACCCGTCCAAAAATGCTTATTCAAGACACGTTCATCCCAGACAGCTGCCTGCAATTATGCGACGCGCCCGTAATTATGCTGGTGACAACTAGCTTAGATGCTATGCGTATGCATGATCCTCGAGTGCTCAGAAATCTGATCAGGCTCAGGGCTCCGAGTTGAATAACATGGATACCTGCGGCCGAGTCGCCCGCAGATGGAGCACGAGCTGCTCGGTCTCACGCATCTCAGTTCCCATAGTGCCAACTATCGTGACCCTCCTAGATGAAATGACTTATCGTCAAATTCTATTCTTGGACGCTTTTCTTCACTACGACGTCCCCCCATCTCTAACGATAAGTGGGATCTCTCATCTGGGACTACGGCCGCGGGGCGGTCTGATTTGAGTGGCTCCACGGCAAGCGCGGCACATCGCTGGCGGGCAGACAATCATAAATGCGAATCATAACACCTCCGCGGAAACAACAACATTCTGCCGCTCAACGGATGGACCACACGATCGTCTGCCTGCCATCCAGTTGGGCCTTATCCACTATGTCCCACTCTGTACTATTGCACACATGGGATGTTATTACGAGCCTAAATGCTGACCATCGGCGCCCTTTTCCACACCGAATCCACGAACATCCATGGCTTCGACGCGGCTCTCGAACATCCCGTGAAGAGGAATATGCAGGTCCGCAACCAAAAGACTAGCCGACAGCTTTTGCCCTGAAGTTAACTCAACTGTCAAGAACAGTCGGATGCTAGTGCCGATATGACGAGAGTAACGAGAGGGCCCGAAGATACCCTCCCCCAGGAACAGGAAGCTTACTTATTTCCTAATTCGTCTGAAGAGACCAAACCGTTTCATTTCTCAACTTAAACAACGACCGCCCACGCGCTTTGACGAGCGTTGGTGGTGTGTGGCCCGTGTCATCTGGACCACTGTTTCGTTTCACGTTCCATGAATCGTAGAGTCTCCCGGTATTCTCGTGATGAAGACGGGGTAAATGCGCTAGAACAAGCGCCAAAATATGGTTGTCATCCAGTCTCAGATGATCAGACTGAAGAACCTAGAGCTCAATGGTTGGAAGGTCGGTATTCGAAACAAATCCCAACTACGGCTAGACGACGCAGATCATACGCACATATCGAAGAGGGAAAAAAAACCAGAAGAACAGAGAATGGAGGAGTATTATATGGCTTCAGTTTGCAGTCTGAGGGATAGTACTCATCCTAAGGAAACGACAAACCATCCTCGAAACATCCAGGAAGCCAACTGATGAACATTAATGGCTTAATGAAGGTCACGGTGAGGATGTCAGCATGTTTGAGTCAGCACCAAGATATATTGCCAAACGAGTGATTAGAAAGTCCATACTCCAGCTAGAGCAGGCAGTCATATCTCATTATCAGTACCAGTACTGTTACAGATGATCCTCCAAAGAAAGACTACCAATCCCACCAGTTCTCAATCTTGGAATATGTGCATGTGAACCCATTTACTCCTCATCCTCGATTTCAGCCTCGGTGGCGCGCTTCATCATGCGCTTGAAGGCCATCTCAGTCTCCTGAACGGCGCGGGCGAGGTTGCGGCGAGCCGCGGCGGGAGTGTTGCCGGGCTGGGCCATCTGGACGGGGACGACACCACCGAAGGGGCCGGCACGAGCGGCGTTCTGGCAACGGACCAAGCAGACGTTGTTCTGTCCAGCAACGGTACCAGTGCAAGTCTGGTCAGCAGGGAGCTGAGCCCTGAGAGGGAAGTCGGTCATGGCACCATCCTGAGATCATGTTAGTGAATGTAGTAGGGATGTTTGGATGGAATCACATACGCGGTTGCGGGAGTTCTGGCCCGGGGGAGTGGTGACGACGTTGATGTTGGTCCAGCTGGCGCCAGTAGCGTCGCTGTTGATCATGCAGTCGTAGGGGCCACCACCGTCACCGTTGACCTGGTGGAGAGTCATGTCGACGGTTCCGCCAGCGCGGACCTGAGGAAGCTGGTCGCCAGTCATGGCCATGATGGCCTTGGTGCCAGTCTCCAAATCGTTCTGGCCAGCGCCAACGGTCTCGCCGAAGGTGTCGGCGGAGGCACCCTTGAAGCGGGTGGAATCGGCCTGGAAGGGATCGCGACGAGTGCCGTCACGGGGAGTGCTGGGGTCGACACCGAGAGCCATGGCAGATCCGCCAAGCTCACCAGTGGCGCCAATGATGGCAGCGTGGCCAGCCACCAACTGGGCGGCGGCAAGGACGGAGGCAGCGACGGCGGCTCTGAGAGACATGTTGACTAAGTTAGATAATAAGAAGCTCCTTACCAGAGGAGGTTAAGACTAGTGAATCCTGCCGGAGGAGGAAGAGAAACCTAAAGAGAGAGAAGAACTGAAGAGACTGCTGAAGAGTGAACTGTTGATGCTGATGAGGAAAGGAAAACCAGAAGAAGCATGGGATTCTCGTCTGCTTTTGTACTCCAGAAACTCTCACGACTTTCAGACGTGCAACCTTTGCATCCCACCATGAGCGCAAGGGGAAAGAGCATCAGGCGAATCTCCAGCCTCCCGCCTCCCAGTCCTCGACGATACCGGGGTTGAGAAGCACGTTCCACCGTCTGTTGGCGTGGTGTATTCCAGCTGGCAGCGACCCAAGATCAAGCATATTGTTAGGATTGTTCTACCGTGGTATGGTAGGCGCCAAAAGTTGAGGCCAAACACGGCGACCACGACCGCATCTCGTGATGGAGACAAGTTCGAAACTGGGCCTTTACCGATTCGGATCGTCGAAGAGGCTCTGTGTGGAAGAGACCGGGGTGCAAAGTTTGTTGAAGAGCCAATCGCATCGCGATCGCGTGCCCCTCCCCAGGTGGTAGGGAGGGGGAGAAACACTGTCGCAGGTCAGAAAACGTTTGTCGCACATCGTTGGGCGGGATGATGTTCCAGGATCTGCGCCACGCCCGTACCATTACTCTATCCAGGCCCACGGCGGCAGAGAAGAGAACCCCTTGCCTGATCAAACATCCCTTCCCTACCACCTCCCAGAGACTCCAAAACCTCACTCCGGTCGACTTTAACCGTGCGGTGCTCCTGCGGGAAAGGCGAGACGAAGGAGGGTATGCCTGTTTCCAGCCAGCGTTGCCATGAAGCTGCGCTCGGCCTGCAGCAAAGTTCGTCCATAGTGAGGGTGTAGAGAAACTAGCAGCCAAACAGAGGGCAGATATGGAGAGTCTCACGGTGACGGCTATCATCTCAATGTTCTGGAACAGAAGCCCTTGGGGCCCCCCCATTCACATTGACAACGGTTGCACCGAGGCCATTTCGACAGCGGACGACGGTGGATACGCACTAAGACAAGGAGTTGAGATGTCACGTAGGTAGGATACATAGCCATGCCCGTCGTCTAGAGTCCGGGCTTTCTCATGCTACTATGCAGTCTCGTTGCTGCACCTGCGGATGGACTTCCACAACGGGACAGAGAAGAACGACGGTGAAGATACAAAGTCCCTGCAGGATGCAGCGATGCTATGCATACACAACTCGCGGGAACTAGCGCTTAGTGCCAGGCACGCCAGGGCAAGCTTCAGCGTCCCGTTGCTTGGTATGGCAGTCTCGCGCGGCTCATTGTCTCATTGGCCAGCCGCAGCCACTTGACTCATCCACTGAGAAGTCTCCGGACATTTTAGCTCAGGCGCCATTCCCAATATGTCAACGGAGTGGAGGGCTGGGGGCAAGGGGGGCGATAGTCCAGAATCAGGAAGGGGGATGGAAGACTCCGGGCCGGGAGGCTTTGTGATTTGATCGGTGCAGGCATCATCGTTTGCACAGGAGGCGCAGATTGGGGCATCGCTGTGCTGATCCTTTGAATCATTGCAGAGCACGACCCATGGGAGATGCATGAGCCACCGGTCATTTCTGGCGTATGTCGTGATTCACCGGGATGCTGTTTCTCGTTTCTGGTGGATCTGCCAAAGAGGCCCCCCCTGAAGACATCGTGAGGGGGCCAGGAGGCAGGCAGAGCGACCTGGCCGGAGTAGTTTGCAACAATGCTGGGCAGATCTGGGGAATACGGGCAGTTCGCCATTGGGGGAATCATGGGCAGGGTGTGTCGGTTCTCTCAGTCTCCGATGCAGGCATGGTAATTCTAGACACAGCCGACAGGGAAACAACAGGCAAGTTGATACAGGGGTCACCGCTTGGATGAATGGGAGAAGAAGCAGTCGGAGCGATTCCGTAGAGAGGGATAGCGCTGCAACGCTCATGAGTCGTCTCCTGTGATTCGACAAGTCTGTGCTTCACCGTGGCACACCTGGAACAGGACCACGGCGGCCCCGCTCGCATACTGCTTGCTTGGGGGGGAAATAAGCTTGGGCAATATGGTTACGTTAGAAACATGACGGCAAATTCAGGCTTATTTTGTCTACGGGGCCTGCGGAGTGGGGGGGCTGCTTCAAGGGTCTGCCTCTTTTCGAACAAGAGAAGGACGTCCGTTGGTTCGTGGGCGACTGTGAAGCCGAGTTTCTGTCTCGATATGCGTGCGTGCGGACTTTCGCAGCGCGAGCGCACATCCATCCAGTCTTTTGTCCTCTCTTCTCAGTCCCAGCCGTTGCTTGGCCAAGATGCCGGGACCGTCGGCTACCTCAGCAACCGACAAACTCACTAGCCGGGCTGGCTCTGCTGCATGCTGCATGCTGATGCTGCATGCTCTCAGACCTCTCAGTCTCTTTCTCGCCTCCCAGCCACATTACATCGGAGCGTTTGGACCGCGAGCCCTGAGTGACATCGCTCAGCCCCTTCCGATGGCTGCTGGCCCTTCGCTTCGTGTCTTCCGACTCGGGGCCGAGAACCGGCTGGGCGGGACCCACCGCTCTCGGCCGGGAGCCGGTGGGCCTCCGCCCGGCCCATTCCCTTCCCTCCCCTTCCGTTTACATCCCCTGAGTCCATCACCACGCGACGTTTGGTTAGCAGCACTGCCCCTTGCCATGATGATTTGCAATCCCGCTGCTTCTATGCCTGCTGTAGATCAATCACCATCTGGGCCACCAATCGCAACCAACTGTGAGCTCAGCCCCTGTGATGTCAGTGGGGACAATACGAATGATTTACCGGCTGCTCCCACCTTACGCGGGCGGGTGCGCGAGTCGAGTTTCCAGGCCTAAAATGCCCGCTCGTGACCTGACGCGCACTGGCGCCGCAAGCGAGTTTGATCTTCTCCTGCCAAGAGCAACCAAGCCCGCCCTACGGAAGACGCCTCGACTACGTGAGTGACGGCTGAGAAGCAGGTTTGACAGCCAGACCAGGCCAGGCCAGGCCAGAATAGGAAAGTTTAGGAGGAGGGGGAAGGGCAAGTCTCTGGAAAAAGCTGCCCAGCTTTGCTTCAAGGCCCAACAGGGCTGGGGGGCGACTACACGGCCACACCTTCACTGCCACCTCACGCAGTGTTGCATTACGCGCCAAGAGTGTAAGGCCAGGACGAGGCCACCTGAGGCGCGGCAAAACTTGACTTGCACGAGGCGCTGAAGCAGCTTCCGAGCCGGCCGCTCCTAAGGCTCGGAGGGCGAAGTACCATGTATTCTTGGCGCGCGAGAAGAAAGCTTCTCAGTCTTTGGGGGCCCTGGGCGAGGCATTTGCCCAAAGTTGTTTAGTTCATGCACTCTGCAAGGGACGAAGCAAACTCTCCCATGAGCCGCTTGCCTCTTTCATTCAAGGTGGTGGCGGGATGCAGGTCCACAGTTACTATCTTGTGAGGCACGTTTCTGACATTTCACTTTGAGATTCACGAGCCTGTCATTGTTGAGAGATATCGACGATTCAACTGGTTGATGGGATAGACTCTACTGGTGTGCCTTCGTCTTATCATCTGAAGCTAGGGATGAGACGCCCTATCTCCTCGACCGATGTTTACTCCTGTGAAGGAATAGTTCTTTGACCCCCTCCGTCTTAACTTTCGCTTACGCTCAACTCAGCAGCTCACTCACCACTGTCGTGATGTCGCCATCGATGCTCGTTGCCAGTCCGGCATCTTCCAGATCCCACGGTACGGCCGTCTCAGGTCCCATGCCCACCCTCACCAGCTTCACCTTCCCCCCGCATCTCATTACCAGATCCTCGTTGGGCCACCTCAAGACGCCCGGCGTGGACATCCCGACGCCAAGCTCCAGGATCACTGTCGTCTTGTCCTCCCGATGGACAATGTTCCTGCGAAACTGCTTCCATCTCGACTCCCCCTCCTGGAAGGGCTTCTCGTTGAACCAATGCCCGGCTCGCACGCAGATGTTCATCTTTCCGCCGCAGAACTTGCAAAGGGGCACCTTGCTCGGGTCTGTCAAGATTTGAGATACCGGATCCAGCGACGATTGCGCGTCGGCGACGAGTGGTCCAGAGAGCACCGTCGCCTCCGGTCTGCAATTCGCCAGGCATTGGAACACGGAGTACGAGCCCTGCGGCGTCGAAAGCCTTTCAGGCGACAAACCATTTGCGACGAAGAGACCGTCGGCGTTCGAAGTCCTGACATGCGCGTTTTCACCAAAAGTGTCCAACCAGGATATCAGCGTACCATACATCGGGGATTTTGGCCATGACCTGACCATGCCAAGATGCGTGAAATAGTAGCCCCATCGTACCTGTTCGGTCGGCCAGCCAGTGAAGCCGAAGACACTGTATAGAGTTCGCAGCCCGTACTTGAGGAAACCGGGAAAGTGCTTGGCAAACAAGGCCGTTGAAGTATAATCCAAACCATCGGAAGCAGATAACCCGGCACCAGCGCTTACGATGACAGCATCTGCCGTCGTTAACCACTGCTTGGCGCGGTCCAGCGAGTCGCACTGGATCAACGGCGACTGCCGGTGCGGGTGATTTACCCTTGGCGGGGTTGGCGACATCCCGATCCCTGGTATCTGCGGGGGAGGCGAGGCCAGGATCTCCTGGTATATGGCATGATCTGCATCCGTGAAGGTGTTGAAGATGATATCCGTGATGGACGTACTCTCGTGGTGCTCGAGCCAATCTGCAACGGCCGTCACCGCGACAGATGCCGCATCTCGCGCCGGGAATGCGAACAACCCGGTCGAGATCCCGCAGAAGGCGACGCTTTTCCTGCCATCCGGCGTCGCGGGCAAAGCTTCTACGGCGTCGAGCACGGAGCGATAGCATTGGGCGAGCTGCGCAGTCTGCGTCTCGGTCGGCTTCGAGCCGCGTTGCAGTTGCGGTCCAACCGTGTGCACGACATGCTCTGCGGGCAAACAGTAGCCCTCAGTGACGATCGCCTCGCCCGGCTCGATTTCTCGGCCCCTTGACTCCATGATTCGGTAGCACGCGTCCCGCAGCCGGGGACCTGCAACCGCGTGGATCACATTGTCTATGCAGCGGTGAGAAGGTTGGAAGCATCCGAGACCCAGACCGTTGGCGGCATTGGTGATGGCGGTGATGCCGGACAGCGTCGTGATGTCACCTTGCCAGAGTGTGATTCTGACATCTCGTGAGTTGTTTCGTTTGAATGTCTGTGTCGGCTGAATTGAACCCGCAAGCGTCAGGAGCCTGTGCGACTGTTGTTGCCGGAGTAGCGCGTCTATCTTGCTCAAGATCGTCTCCGGCAAGGGTGGTTCGGGCCGCCGGACGCACAATAGTTGTTGAAGCAGCCGCAGGTGGCTGGAAGGCTCCAGGTCTTCTAACTGGTCTTTGATGTGGCTGTGGTGATGGTGATGGTGATGGCAGTCGTTGTGTGTATGGCTCTGGTCTGAGCTCCCTTCTGCTTCGTCGAGCAGATGTATTAAGACTTGCTGCATGCTCGCCATTGTCGTAACTGCCGCTTTGGGAATTGTCGTGAGTTTGTGAACTTTGCGTCTCGTGAATAGGTGCGTTAGACGGTTTAGCATCGTCCTCTGTAGACTAGCATTTCACAATTTGCATTGTAACTCGACATTTGGGGAACAGTACGCCGCAGAAGAGTATTTAAGCAATCCAGATGTTGCTGAAGTGAGATTGCAGATTGATGTTAAAATGGATCCGAACTGTGTTGCTTGTGTGATGCCTCGGATGCAAAATACTTCCGCGCCACTTCTTCTTCAATTTGATCCCGAAAATCTTGCAAGTATTCTCACCAGCGCGTATGCACAAGTTTCTATTTGGCACTTGAGTTTCTTTTACTTTCAATACTGTTAATCGTTTCTTTGGACTATTCTGCCTTAAATGACCCTGAAAATGGGGGTCCGGTTCAAGCGCACCCAGTTGCGGAATATCCTCAAGTAGTTGCAACTACGCAAAGCCCTGCGACAGACACCTGCTGAGCTTACTATCGGTTTCTTTCTGCCCTCAATATTACGTAGAAACTTTGGTGTACCTTTGGGAAAATTAAGGGTATCTAGAATAATGTTCCCCATTGCGCGTTTGTTTCACTGGAGTTCTCGCTGCCCGACAATTGCCATTTTTGCTAAACTCCCAGACTGCGTAACTGAGCACGCAAAGAGACTTGTGTAGTACATTTAACATACCGTGCTCTTGAAATGAAATAAAGGGAGTACCTGCTAAGAGGCATGCAGCTTTAACACGTAGGGGGTGTGAAGATACGTTCTCAATATGATGCGAAGCAACTTTTGATACGTTTCCCATATGTCTTTCAAAGTGAAAGGTATTGATGCATTATGTACATGGCACGAAACAATACTATTTAGGCTGCATTGAAATAGATATGTAAGTGAAGCTCTATTAGCAATCTCCATGAATGAAATAAAACCTGGTGGTTTCTATGAGAAGCACGAGTTCGCAACCACACTATGCCTCTACTGGCCGGAGAACAAATTTAAGTGAAGCACCTTGATGAGCATTGCTGCAAAATATTGCATTCGTCGAGAAATTGAAGATTACTAGAGATGTTTGCTTGATAACAGTGGCCTGGGCAAAGATCATGTCAGTCAGTCAGCAACACAACCGACGGCAAAAGACTGTGTTGCCAGAAGGAAGTTCTGACCAAACTATTACAGGCCATCTTTCTTCCCTCCTAACTTTTCTTCTTCGCAGTTTGCCGCCTGGAGGCGCACCTTGTTGACTGCAGTATGACTCTCACGGGGAAATATTCGAGGGCCGGGCATAATGCATAAGTGCATGCTTCTGTTACGATGGCTGATGTTTCTACTCAACTTTCATCTCGAAGCCTGATGAAGAACTTGTCTACATGATTTCTAGAACCTTTTTGGTGCCAAAGAACCCTTCTGATACTGCGACGGGTGAACCCGTTTGTCTGAACCATCAGAATTTTTCCCGGCCCATGAGATCAAAGTTTTCCCCTGGGCCGCCAATCTGGATGCGGCTCGAATGCGCTCGCATTATCTGCCGGTCGAATTGACTTAGTGATAGCATTCGGCCAAAGAAGAGGCAGATACGCCACCACGCACGCGCTATACCGGAATCACCAAACCGTTATCTTTCAACGCGATTTTAGAAGCCGTTTGACTCATGTAGGCGTAGCCCGTTCGATTCAACAACCGGTAGTCCGGTTCGATGGTTCCATAGGTATGGCACTCAAACCGCCACGTCCCCAATCTGCGTTCAGACCCTGAGTCGTCGAAATTTGTCCGAGTCAAAGCCCATCCGTGGCCGCGTCCGAAGCACGTCACACAACCACCACAGACCATCGATCACAGGAGGAAACATCCGGCCGTGCTCATTCGGAACAAAAACGGCCTTCCGGTGACTCGCCTCCCGTCACAAACCGAGGGATCTGCCACGCTCCCGCCAGGCTCTTGCGAGCTTCTTCACCACAACCGGGATGGCAGCCTCCAGAGCAGTCGAGGCTGGCTCCACGCCTCCTCCCGTTCTGGAAATCACTTCCATTCTTGAACAGATCCCCGACATCATCTTCGAGATCGCATCGCATCTTCCCACCGAAACGGTGCTCAGTCTTGCGCTCACGTGCAAACCACTCCACATCCTTCTTTTCAGTCGCACTTTGAAACGGATATCAACCCGCGAACGACATGTCTTTCTTTTCACACTCATGAGAGACCTGAATGATACGATAAAGGCAGATCACTACTACTGTCATACCTGCGGGAAAATCTACATCTGGAGGTGTCCGGCGGAGAAGCCACATGGACCAACGGATATTTGCCCATTCATCAAGACGGAATTACATTACACTCTCAACTTAGCGGAGCATAGTTGTTTAGGGACGCTGAATCGTTATTGGGCTCATAACATTCCGGGAATTGAGCAGTATGGGAAAGGCATGGCTCTTCACACCGAACGGCAAGGATTCCTCAATTGTTGTGGCACTGGATCGAAGACATAGCGAAGCAACAGACACGACATATGCGAAGATACCATTCCAAGGCTTTTCTTACTCATAAGATGAAAATACTGAGATAATTATACCAATAACCCCTCTGCCGCCAAACGCCGGAATCATGTGCTATGCAATTCTATCTCTATACGAGATTAGTTCAATCCAATCTGACCAAGCAGCCACTTGGCCTCCTCGAACACCTCTTCAGGCTTGCTCTCGCCCTCGACGGGGAAGACATCAAGCTCTTCAAGGCCAGCAGGCTCATACACGCCAACCTGGCCCTCCACCATGCTCGCAAGCATGTAGTGTCCCTTCCTCTCATTCATCCTCTTCACGAGCGTCTCGGCCGCACACTGAATGTCAAGGAAGACAATTCTAGCACCCTTGTTCTTGGAGACAACCTCTCTGAGAGTGTCACGGTAGGACTTCTTCAGCGCTGAGCAGCTGACGACGACAGAGTCATATCCCAGGTCCTCGATAGTCTCAACCGCGCGCTTGCCAATGCGACCCAACCACGATGCGCGGTCGTCGTCAGTCAGGGGCAGGTTAGCTCCCATCTTCTCGACAGCTGCCTTGGAGTGCAGCGAGTCGCCCTCGATGAAGGGAACCTTGAGCTCCGAAGCCAAAGAGGTGGCGAGAGTGGACTTGCCGCTGCCGCAGGGTCCAGCGATCATTATGACAGTCTTGGACGAGGTCTTGGCCTGCTGAACCCAGTGGTTGGCCTTGAAGTACTTGACAAAGTTGCTGACGAGCTGCTGGGTCAAGACAGGGGCCTCCGCCAGCGCGGGAGAGAGCGAGCACGCAGTGTCGGTGACGTAGGTCTTGGAAGGCGCGAACTCATCCTTGTCGTACTTGCTCGCGAAGAAGTCGACGAGCTTGATGGGCGGGTTGGCAGCGGGGTCGGGGTTCGACGCACGAAGACGACGAATCCACTCCTTGGGCTCGACCTCTTCGAACTCCAGACCAGCAGCCTTCAGGGCGGGCAGCAGGTCGTTGGTCCAGCTGAACATCTTCGGGTTGGCGACATTGGTGAAGACACCGTCGGCGTCTGAGGTGGAGATGTCGATGACAGCCTGGGCGACGGTGTCGACGGGGAGCCAAGAGGGCGTCTCCTGGAGCTTGGGCAGCGCGCCGACGGTGATCGCAGTCTGCAACATCAAGGGAATGGCTTCAGTCGCGTTCCAGACGCCGTGCTCGGTGTCCGCAACGATCTGTCCGATGCGGAGCACGCGGGCCTTGACGCCGGACTTGGCTGAGGCGCGAGAGCAGAGATGCTCCGCGACGCACTTGGACTGCGCGTATCCCATGCCCTGCGCCCACTCGAAATCAGGGACAGACTCAGGGACAGGGATCGTCGTGGCTCGAGCGACGGTGCTCACGGAGGAGCAGAAGTTGAAGGTGGCGGTAGATGAGGCGTCGTCGCCAGCAGCCTTGGCCAGCGCGATGAGGTGGTTGACGCCGGCGATGTTGCCCTTCTCGAAGCTGGAAAGGCGCATGTTGAAGTTGACGGACCAGGCGCAGTGGATCACGGTGCGGAGGTCTTGCTTGACCTGGCCGTAGGTGATTTCCGAGAGACCGAGTTTAGGATCGGCGAGGTCGGTGGCCAGAGCGACGAGCTTTCTGCGGGATGTCGCGGGGAGGGTGTGGTAGAGGCGGCGCTGGATGAGAGAGCTCTTCACGCGGCGGGCGGCATCGGCATCCGAGGAAGCGCGGGTGAAGCAGTAGATGGTCTTGATGGTCGGGTCAGCGGCGAGCTTGGCGACGACGTGAGCTCCGAGGGAGCCGGTGGCACCAGTGACAGCCTGTAATAAGTTAGCTGCTATTTCTAGGAAGGAGGCATGGGATTCTTACGATGGAAGATCGAGGGGCAGCCTTGGGGGCCTCGAAGGTATCGTACTTCTCAATGAGCGCGCTCATCTCGGTCTCGATAGGAACATCAGTAGCAACACCCTTTCCAGAGCCCAGGCCGAAGAGGTAAGCACTGAGCTTGTTGATCGACGGATGATCAAAGACGACGGTCTGTCCAAGCTTGTTGCCGCCAATGTCGATTGTTCGGAGGATATCAGATCGCATCTGGATGGCCTGCAGGGAGTCGAGGCCGAGGGAGAAGAAATCGGTGTCATCGTCAAGTTCGACCTTCTTGGACAAGGCCTGGACAAGCCCCTGGCGGATGAAGTCCTTCAAGTCAGGCAGGGAGAGCTTCTTCAGGTCACCGCTGCTAGCGTCCGCCTTGTCGTAGACCTCGTCAATTTCCTGGGCATATCTCTTGTAGAAAGCCTGGCGAATGACACTGCCCTTGTCGGTTCTTGGGTATGCGCAGTCGTAGGGAAGCAGCTTAATCATATTTTTGGAGACACGAGCATAGGCCTCGGCCTTGCGGCTTGCTTCCTCGACGACAGGCCAGACAACCTCCAGGATCTCCTCGTCAGTCTTGCCGGCGAGGGCTGGGGCAGGGACGACGAGGGCACCGAGGGACGGACGTCCGACGCCGAAGATGACGCATTCGGTGATGTTCTTGTTGGAGCGGATGGTGCCCTCCATGTGGACGGGGTTGAACTTCTCGCCGTTGACCAGAGCAATGGTGTCGTCCAAACGGGCAATGTACTTCCATGCCTTGGGGATCGTGGGATGAGGCTCGAAGAGATCCTTGGTGCAGTAGGAGCCGTCGTCCTGGTTCGTGGCGACCTTCGCCGGCCAGCCCGGGAGGACGCAACACTCGAACAGGTTCGGGCCGCGAGGAATCCATTTGAGGTACGGCTCGAGCTTGTCGTGGACGCGGACGTAGTTCCAGACCTTGTCGTTGGGTGGGCGGAAGGAGGTCATCAGTTGACCGACTTCGGTACTGTCTAGTGTCAGTCTTGTTATGAGAGAAGAGTTGCGGATAAACTTACGCTCCGTAGTGACCAACGAGGTTGACTCCATTGTTGACTAGAGTGTCGCCGAGGTCGTCGGGGCAGGCAGAGCCACCGTACATGACGATCTTCAGCTGACGCAGCAGAGCCATGCCCTCGTCAGTCTCGGCGAGAAGCTTCAGCGCGTAGGGCACGCCGTAGAAGATCTCAAAGTTGTGCTTGCGCATGATGCCAGTGAGATGCTCACGGGTAAGAGGGAGGTCTGCGTTGTACAGGTGGATGGACTTTCCGGAGTAGATGGCCCGATACAAGTTGCAGATACCATGGTTGTGATACAGAGGCAGAGTGATGAAGGCCTTCATATCCATGCTACTGGAGTAGTTGGCGATGGCAGACTTCTGCGTCTGGTAGATGGGCTTGGGGAGACCAGTTGATCCTGTGAACATTAGCCCGGTTTTCAAAAGTGTGAATAGATGCGAACTTACCGCTGGAGTGGATGATGTAGATGAGATTGTTCGTCTCAACTGAGAGGTCGCGCCCATAATCCAGCTGAGTATCAGCATGGACCTCAATGGGGAAGTCAAAGGTCGATTGACCTGCGATCTCAAAGACATCGAGGTAAGAGAGGTTCTGCTTGGCACCCTCAGCCGTCTCAAGATACCTCTTGTCAGCAATGAGGAACTTGGCGCCGGTGGTTGTGATGAGAGACTCAATAGCCTCCTGTGAGATTCTCGTCGACAAGAACATCGTCGTATGGCCGAGCTTGGTCAGCGCCAGCATGGTGATGAGATAGTCAAAGTTGGACGGGCCCAAGACGGCCACGGTCGTCGGTTTCTCATCCGAGTTGAGACGGCTGGGGATGCGCTGCTCGTAGAACTTGGCAACGCGGTAGGCGAAGACATCCAGCTGTCTCATCGTGTAGTCGACATAGTTGATGCCAGACGAGGGATATGACACAATGACATTGTCAGAATACGCCCGGGCGCGACGGCGCACCAGCTCATCCACCGTCTTGATGGTGCTGTCATCGTTGTCCCAGCCCTGAGCTGCAGCAGCCGTGGACTCGGTGAGGGGATTCGCAGCCAGGCTGGAGCCCGGGAGCTCCGCGCTCGTGGGGCCGTAAACTGAGGGAGGACTCATGGTGGTTGGTGTCGCACGTGGTTCATCCAAAAGTGAGAGCAGTCGGGGAGTACACTGTACCGTCAACAGCTACTCTCTCTGGTT
Source organism: Colletotrichum cordylinicola (assembly GCA_027406065.1). Classification (NCBI taxonomy): domain Eukaryota; kingdom Fungi; phylum Ascomycota; class Sordariomycetes; order Glomerellales; family Glomerellaceae; genus Colletotrichum; species Colletotrichum cordylinicola. The sequence continues at coordinate 368,166 of JANVYD010000011.1, read as the reverse complement.
CTCTCAACTGCTGGATGGTTTGGTGATGTCGGTTCGAGTTGGAGATTCACACACCACCTTTTTGAGAGTTTCAATACGGCCCCCGGGACGAGGCGAGTTGTCCATAATTCCGACGCCGGTGAGGCGCGTCCCGCCCTGCTGATGCATTGCTTGACGCTTCCGAGTGGATGATGGCGGTGATGGCGATCGTGTGGAGGAGGGTCTCCGTCTGCAGGGGGTCTCAAATCCGCTTCTCCACAGTTCTTGGGGCAAACTGGCGGATTTGGAGCGTTGCGCTAACGGAGAATGACGGATTTCGGCTTTGGTGACCGGGATGCGGCCAGGTCACGGATACGAATCCGCCGGCATAGAACAGAGCTCCGCGATGCTGCGGCAACTAGAGAGCCACAGTAATTCTTCGTGATGAGTTCGTAGCATGGCTGAGACCGATTTATTATCTTCTTGTCCTGTTGCTCAAAGTCACCTGTTCTGGCACATCATCACTCGAGCACCTTGTTTGTTACCCGTCCACACCCCTCACCAACAACACTTTCGCACGCCAACTACACGGATAACACCATCATCCCTGCAACGTATTACACAACATGCCTCTCACCACACACTTCACCCTCAACACCGGCGCAAAGATTCCCGCTGTGGGATTCGGCACCTGGCAAGCTGGGCCGCACGAGGTTGAGCGTGCTGTTGAGACTGCCCTGCGTTCCGGTTACCGTCACATTGACTGCGCCGCCATCTACCGCAATGAGGCAGAGGTCGGCGAGGGCATCCGCAAGAGCGGCGTTCCTCGCTCAGAGATCTTCGTCACTGGAAAGTTGTGGAACACCAAGCACAAGGCCGAAGATGTTGAGTCTGGAGTCGACAAGACACTGAAGGACTTGGGCACGGATTACCTTGACTTGTTCCTGATGCACTGGCCCGTGTAAGTTGGATGCATAAATGTGTGAAAGTGAACCTGAAAGTTGTGCTGACATGATATTTAGTGCTTTCAAGCCTTCGGACAAGTGGTTCCCCATCGACTCCAACGGAGTCTTTGAGCTGGCTGACATCGACCCCGCGGAAACGTGGGCGGCGATGGAGAAGCTGGTTGAAAAGGGCAAGGTCCGCGCCATTGGCGTTTCCAACTTCACCAAGCAACGCATCGAGGATCTCCTCACCAAGACCAAGACGGTCCCTGCCGTCAACCAGATTGAGGCACACCCCTACCTGCAACAGCCCGATCTGCTCAACTACTGCAAGTCCAAGGGCATCCAATTGGCTGCCTACTCTCCGCTGGGTAATAACCAGACCGGCGAGCCGAGGACAGTGGATGACCCCCTTGTTGGCGAGCTGAGCAAGAAGCTGGGCATCGACGGCGGTCAGATTCTGGCCTCCTGGGGTGTGCAGCGTGGCACCGTTGTTCTGCCCAAGAGCGTCACTCCCAGCCGGATAGAGTCCAACTTCAAGGTCCAGGAGCTGCCCGAGGACGTTTTCGCGCAGTTGAACGGCCTGGAGAGAAACAAGAGATTCAACTGGCAGACGAGATGGGGCTTTGACATTTTCCAGGAGCTGGGCGAGGAGGAGGTCAAGCGTGTGGCGCAGGAGACGGGGCCGGAAAACCTGACAAAGTTCACCGTTTGAAATAGTTAAGATTTTTTGAATGATTATAGACTATGTTTCTCATCCACCAATGTCCGGCATCCAAGCGTACGGGTTCGTGTCAATGTCCAAGTATGGGCCAAATGCTGAAGAGTCAAGGTCTAGCCAATCCGTCGTTTGCCACTCGTCTAGCAAGTTGGAGCCGAGGAGCCCTGGGTCTCCTTGGTCCATGAGATCGACGGTTCCAGATCCGGTAGCGTATGCGGAGTTGAAGTCGAATCCGCCCATTGTGGTGGTGCCGTTCCCGTGAGGTTGGGGTAGTTGTGCCTGGGTGTCCGCAGCGGGAGCGGCTGGTCGAGGAGCTGCAGCTTGCGAGGCTAGGGGAGGTTGTCCGTTGTTTTTCCGTGTCATCTGTCCCAAGCCTTCGGTCCTGAACTCCTCCAGGATTATGGCATATCGCCGGCTTGGAGAATTTGATGCCGTCGCATGAGCGAGATGGGTTTGGCAACGCTCAGCCAGGTCCATGAGCTTCGCGTGCTTAATCTTGCCTTCATTCTCCACCAAGATCCCCCGACGCTTTTGCTGTATGTCCCATACATATGTTACAAGTAGGGCACAGAATGTGACGTACTGCGTCCACCAGAATGCGTGGAAGATGGGCCCCTCTGCGGCCATGCCGTCGACGGTCTCAAGAACTGTCCGGGCTGCTCCAAGACACTCCAGGATTTGTGTCTCGCTGCCAGAACTCAGGTTACCTAGGAGGAAGAGACGGTTCGCGTGCATTATCGCATGTGAGTACGCAAGTTTCAGAACTGTGGCCTGGCGACGGAAACTCGGTATCAGCATTGAAGGTCTGATTGAGCCCAGGTGTGGCGGGAGGCTGGCGCGCCATTCGTGAATCTTTTCGCTGAACCGATGTGCGGCGGCAACTCTCTCCTGTTCCGAGATGGCCTTTATTGAGTAGACTTCTCTCGATGTATTTCCAATTATTTGCGCAATTCTTCAAACAACCTAAGTTAGCTTCGCGTTGGTCTAAGAGAGCGACGATGAACTCACTTCACATGGCATATCAGGGCGTCAATATGACAGTCCGAATGCTCTTCGAAGCGTTCGATGGGACCTTGCGCAGTCATGTCCTCGTCGTCAATTCTGTCGGGGTAGTCTTGGTCGATGTCATCGTCGTGGAAATGCCTTGGTCGACCGAATATCACGCCCAAATACTTGTCGAGAACGTAAGCTGTCCAAAACGTGCGGGACCGGCATTGTGCCTGGATGTAGTCCGAGTTGCCCGCTGCCAAGTGCCGCTTCTTCGCAGCCTTTCGGTGCATCCCGAGGGCGGATATGATTTGCAGAGCGTTCCCAAACGTGTACCACGCTCTATTCATCCGAGACGTTGTGAGCAGATAAAGCACCTGAATGAGACGAGATTGCGCGGATTCGAGTCTGGGCAGGCCGGTTTCACGCTCGGTCAACTGGAGTGCGACACAAAATAGGCGATCACTCCGTGCTAGCGATAGTCTTTCATCTTCTGGCTCGTGGAAGCCTTTGGACTTTTCACTATGAGCGGTGGCCACAGCGAGAGCAGTGAGGACGATGGATGCCTTGGCGCGGCCGATGTCTTGCCAGACAGGCTTGCCTTGAGCGAGGTTGTTCACCATGGTCTTGAGCCAGACCTCCACCGTTGGCCGATGCAGAACACGATACGTGGCAATGCAGACGTCGAAGTACATGCCCAGCAAGTCTTGCAGCTCTCTAGAACTGGGCAACGAGAAATTGGCGACATCTTCGTCCGTGATTGGCGGCAGCGGCTTGTCACCAGCCAGCATGAGTGGCTGGCTCTCCGTGGAAGCGTTGAGGTAGTCGGGCACAATGCTGCTGTCGTGTTTAGACAGCCTCTTCCACGCCCGATGAAGGAAAGTGACGCCCGAAGTCGGGTCGAATACCTGGCCCTGGATCTCGGCCATGCCAAGCTCGGGTGAGGCTCTTGAGGCTGAGCCCTGGCTCTCGCGCACCTGGCCGCGCAACGAAGAAGCTGTTACGGGTGCAGAGATGGTGCGTCCCCCTGTCTCGGTTGTCTGATACATGACAGGAGGCTCCTCGGATCCAGACGCCGGGCCGCCAGGGTGAGAGGCACTAGAGCTTGCAGACCAAACAGCAGACGGAGGCGGCGTTGGAGGTCTTCCACGGGAGTACTTGGCATCATAGACGCAGGTGAGGCCCTTGCGCGTACACTTGTCGCATGGAATGGTCCCGCTACACTTGGCCTTGCGCTGCTTGCAAAAGTCGCATGCGCGGCTCACTTTCTGCGACTTGCGGCGGTTGGCGGCAGCACCGGGGCCGCCGAGCTGCTGCTGCTCGTCGGACAGAGGCGACTGGTGATCGGCGGAGCTGAAGCTTCTTTTCCGTGATTCGCCGATGCTTCCTCCACCTCCACGGGGGCTCGACACCGAGGCTGCTGCTGCCGAGGATGCGCGACGAGCAGCATCGGCGGGCGCCGGGCTGGCCGGACCCGGGAGCGGGCGACGGAACTCGTCCATGGGCCGTTGAGTGGGCCGGAGCCGGAAACTGTCTGTCGCACACCCGGGACGATGGGCAGGGGAGCAATGGCACTTGGCAGAGCCAGCAGAGGTGTGACGCGGGCGCGCGCACAGTCAGTCGATGGAGAGGAGGTTGGAAAGTCGGAAAAGAAAGAGTTGCAAGAGACAGAAGTCGACGGAAAACGGAGGGGATTTGTCTGGGGAAGGACAAGACTGGAGGATGAGGGGCGGAGGCTGGGGGCACGCGCTAAACACACAGGGGTCCTTAGTATGATGAGTGAACCCCGGTCCCCCGCCGCAGCCAGAAGCGGGGGAGCCAATGGGCGCTGACGGTCGCTGTGTCCAGTCCGCCGATTCATTACTTACTTGAATCAGTAGCTGCTGGGACTGCCCCTAGGGCGTGCTGCGTGACCTGCTTTGAGGCGTGGAGGTGGACGGGTCCGGGGAAGATCCGGTGGGAGGGCGGAGAGAGGCCAACGGATTTCTGAAAGACATCACGAGCTGGCCCGGTTTTGCCCGGTTTCATGATGTGAATGTCAGCAAGATGGGTCCTGCCTGCATTCAGACGGGCAACGATGCTGCACAACGTGTTCTCTGATGCTACGCTCGGCACATCATGCCGGATGTTGAGGCTGGAGGCTGTTGAGCAAGCAACTATTGCATGCAGATCTGGAGATAACACTTGGCTTTCTGCCCGTTCGGCCGATCTTTTATTACCGATCATAACCGTAACATGCAGACAAATTGGCTATAGGAGAAGAGATGAGATGGTATGCGAGTCAAGTATGCCGAAGTTGGCTGAAGATTCAGAGACTTCATACTCGACTCTTGGGACGAAAGACAATGATGAACAGCATTTCTGACAATGAACTGAATTTTACACACTTCACGAATTTGAAACATCCGTAGACACCTTGCAGCGAAAAGGAAAGTTGACTAGATGTCTAGATAGTCGGTGTCATTTATTGTTAGTCACAAACTGTTTACCACCGACTGTGAAAGCACCACACCAAATATTATTACCATGAGTTTGGACTTACGCCGCACTTTTGTTCGGGAAGTTTGATTGACCACCCCGAAAGAGGGATACATCCGTTGCAGGTTTCAATCATCATTTTGGACTCAGTCGTAGAGCTCCATGTAATCGGTTTGTACAGTCGGACTTTCATGTACAGCTTAATGCAACACATCACTTCACTTTGCCGAAGAAACCAAAGATGGGCCAGAACGCGATTGTTTCTGATAATTGACGTGAACAATCGCTAAATATGGATAAATGGTCTAACAGTCTTGCGTACATCCACCAAAAATGATCCTCCCGAGATTGTCGATGTGCCGGGCCGTACTCCAGCAACGCCATCAAACAGTACCTAGTCATTCGCGACATGAACCTTACAGAGTGTACCTGAACAACGGGCTCTTGTCGCCCATCGCCATGAGCTCCTCCTCGGTGTACTTGGCTCGAATCTCCGTCTCGGACATCTTGTCGCGCCTGGCGTTCTCCCACTTGTAGCTCAGCTCCAGCAACAGCGCGACGATGACGCCGCTGCCGCCAAAGGCCAGAGACAGGCCGAAGCCGGTGTAGTACTTGGGCTTCTCGCTGTCGAGGTACATGTAGCTGCCGATGATACCGCCGATGTTGCCCACGCAGATGTTGAAGGCGACGCCGATGGCACGACGGGATGCGGGAGCCAAGTTGTTGGAGGCCCAGGAGGAACCGGCGGGCTGGATGGGGTAGATGCCCATGCAGGTGATGACAACGCCAACCATGGCACCCGCAACGTTACCGGAGAGGTCGCCCTTGAAGGAGATAATGATGCCATAGCCGATGGCGATGAGACCGAGAGGGATCGCGACGAAGGGCATGCGCCAGTAGTAGCGGTCGGAGAGGCGGGCGAAGAAGAGGGCGGAGATGGCACCGGCAACGTAGGCAGGAACGGTCATCAGCTGAGCCGTCGTGTTGTTGAACCCCATTGCCTTGGTGATTGTAGGAAGCGTAAACTTGGTTCCTGTACGAGACTTTGTTAGATGGTTTTTTCATCCGCATTAGAGGTTTTAAAATGTGCCCTGGCTTACCATAACTGCAAGCAGAAGTGGCCAACAGAGCCCACGCCTGCATGTACAATCTCCAGTTCGTGACGACCGCCTTCATGTCGCCCCACTTGAACTTGTCCTCGTTCTGCTCGTCTCTGAAGCGGCCGCCCTGCTTGATGAAGTGCTGGATCTCGAGGAAACGAATCTCATCGGGGGACAGCCACTTGGTGCTAAGAGCCGGGGTGTCGATCAGGAAGAAAAAGGTGGCAATGCCAAGGAGAACGGTAGCGATGCCCTCCAGCAGGAAGATCCAGCGCCAGCCCTCGTAGCCACCCACACCGTCCATCTTGGCGATTGCAGCGGCTAGAAGACCGGAGAAAGCACCAGACAGCGAGGACGTGCAGTAGAAGCAGGCAATACGGATCGCCAGATCTCTCGGCATGTACCAAAAGGACACAAGGTACACGGCGGCGGGGAAGAAGCCTGCTTCGAACACTCCGAGAAGGATGCGGACGGTCAGGAGACCGGCGAAGTTCTTGACGACACCGTGGAGGGTCATGATGATACCCCAGATCGTAACGAGGGAGCCGAGGTAGACGGAGGGGCGCTTAAACTTCTTCAAGAGGATGTTGCTAGGCACCTCTGTGAAACGTTAATCGTTGGGTCTTGTTTCTCTCAATTTAAAGAGTTGCTTAAACTTACCCAGAAGAATGTAGGGAATGAAGAAGAGAGACAACGCGATGTTCCACTGCACACCGTCAAGGCCAAGGTCATCTGCCAAACCCTCGATCTTGGCGTTGCCAATGTTGGCACGGTCAAGATGCGAGGCAAGGTACAGAATCGCAAGCATGGGAACCAAACGATAGTCAACCTAGCTTTTGTGTCAGGCTCCAAGTTATCATAAACTAACAACTCACAGCTCTTACCTTGCGAGTGGTCGCCTTCCGTTGCTCAGGACTGAAGTTGGCATAGAACTCCGCGTCGTCGTCGCTCAGACCCAACACGCGCATGTTGTCAATGGTCCGCACCACGGGGCCCTTCTCTGAGTCTGAGCCATTCTCGGCCTCTCTGTCGTCAATGAAGGCGATCTCTGGCTTGTCGGTGGCCGACATCTTGGCTGATGATTGTGTGCAGAAAGGCTTCGGGGGAGGGGGTAGGGGAGGTTGATCTGCCGTTTGAGGTGGTCGTACTCAACTGTTGAGAGAAGAGAAGTGAAGTTGTGAGAGGGAAGAAAGGGGGGTGATTTCTGGCCTGAAGACAGAAGAAAGACCAGACCGAGACCTGAGCAGATCGCGACGTGCCGGTGGCTCATATGTATGTTTCGACGAAGAGATCCAACTTCCCGGGGCCCCGACTGGATGGACGGGATTCAGTCAGTTACGTTCACGCGCAGGAAGGCAGAGGAACAGGCACAGGACTTGGCACGCCGGGTTGCGCATCCGGAGTTTGGCTGTCTCTCTGCTACTCGTGCGTGCGCCTTTCGTGTACGTAGTACTAGAGAGGGAGGGAGGCAGAGGTTCATGGTTGTGTGGGGTCCCCGCAATCGCGGAGACCATGGGCCGGCCGCTGTGGATGCCGTCTTCCTACGAGAATGGGGAGAGTGGGAAGCCGGGCTTGTGGGCAATTTGCATGGCCATGGGTGGTTTCGACTTATCCGTCGTGACGGATTTTCAAAAAGGGGGCCACTTTAAGTCGCATGTTGTTGGCGTCTTTACGGATTTGGATCCACCTCAAGCCGTAGTCGCAAATGCGTAGAGAAAGCCGACAGGTTGACCTTGCCTTTGTCTAGTGATGGAAGTGGACGCTACAGAAGAGTTAGGACGAAAAAGAAACAAGGCCACATGGGCGGGCAGAAAAGAGAACCGGGGCAGAGGTATGGCATGTGGTTTGGACTCTTGGCTAGGTGAGCCAAGAGTGACGGACTCTGGTCCAGCCAACCAGCCGGGAATTCGACAGAGCGAGTTGATGCTTCCTCAGACCCGACTGAGAGGCTCGGTCGACGTCCAGGTGAAAGCTTGGCTTGCCGAAACCTGAACGCGGCTGAGAAGCGAAGAGCTGCTGTGTTCGTTGGAGACCATGCGGAGAATTGCGCCCAACACACACACACACACACATACACATCTCCAAGAAGACCCCCTTGTCGATGCGACTGCACACCTCTTCCCGTCTGCCGTGGGGGTTGCCCCAATCCTCCCGTCTTCTCCCGTCTGCTCCCTTCTGTAGCCACCCGTCTCTAGCCCTTGGTCCTCGGCCATGTCGTGCGGGGAATGCGGGGAAGATAACGGACTCTTGTTGCTCGCGACGGGGCCGCTTCTCTGTCGCGTGAGTTGGGGATCATCAAGGATGGACACGGTCAGCCAGCGTGGACCTCGCAGGAAGCGGATTAATATTTTTCGTTAGATTTCGTACAAGTCGTCGGAATTAGATACATGCATTACGCCATTATGAAATACGTGTCCATCAATCATGGCACGTCAACACTCGCTGCGCCCAAGGGGGGGTGTGTATGTGCATCATACATGTCGGACCCCTGCGTCGCGTTCAACAATTTCTCCTCACCACCCCCTCACACTCCTCAAGACACAATCAGACAGGATTACACTGGCACATCCTTCTCAGAGTGCGAGACGCGAATCTGCTGGTTGTAGTTGTGCATCGCCTTCTCGTCGACATCCTCGCTGAAGACGTCCACCTTGGTCGACTCGAACTTGCGGGCGCTGACCTTGTGCTCGAACAGAACATCCAGCTCGGCAAACGTACGGCCGCGGGGCTCCGGGACGCGGAAGTACGTGTACACGCAGCAGCAGAAGCAGATGCCGCCCCAGAAGAAGCCGGTATAGTTGGACCAGTTCCACGCGGTCGGGTTGAGCATGTACGGTGTGACGACGTTGTTGAAGATGCCCACGATGTTGCTACGGCGACGATTAGCATCGGCAAACACACAAACACATTTTGTGGGGATGTTCGCGGGTTGACTCACTAGAGGTTGCGTCCGAGGACGATGGTCTTGATCTGCAGACGACGCGACGGCAGCTCACTGACGAGCGAGTAGCAGACGGTGCCGACGGTCAGCTGGTAGAACATGGCCCAGACGATCATGATGCTGCCCGTCGCCAGCGCGCCCTGCTCACGGTGCGCGGAGGGGACGAGACCCAGGAAGCCGAGGATCATGAGCATGCTGCAGAGACCGCAGAGACCGTAGAAGTACAGCGTGCGTCTGCCAATGCCCCACGACATCAGGAACCAGGCGCCGAAGACACCGACCATGTTGATGGCATATTGACCGAGGGCGAACTTGTACGAGTTGGCGGTGGAGAGGCCGGCTTGCTTGAGGAAGTACCTACGCGCAGCTGTTAGTCGATGCACACCACATCCAGTATTGCAACAGGACAATAGGACATTGAACTTACGTAGAGTAGTTGGAGAACGAGTTGCCGCTGAGGTTCTGGATCGCCCAGGTCATGCAGACAATCTCGGTGCGGCGCAGGTCGACGCCCTTGAAGCAGTCCATGTAGGTCGCGCCGGCCGTGATCTTCTCCTCGAGCGCCGTCGTGTGCACCATCATGGCGACGGTGTCGTCGGCGTCAAAGTCCGAGTCCTTCTCCTTGCTTGTCAACCGCAGCAGCGACTTCTTGGCCTCGTCAATCTTGCCCTTGCGCACCAGCCACCAGGGCGACTCGGGCGCAAAGTAGATGCCAATGGCCAGCGGCACCGGCCACATCCACTGCAGCGCGTACGGGATGCGGTACGCCCACTCGTCCTCGCGGTCGAGCATGGACATGATGACGCCGATGCCGATCTCCTGGCCGAGGCCCCAGCAGAAGTTGACATAGGTCGTCAGGTAGCCGCGCAGGGCGACGGGGCAGACCTCGGAGGCGTACGTGATGCACAGGGTCTGGAAAACACCCCACGGGATGCCGCACAGGATTTCGGCCGCCAAAAGGGTCTGGACGTTCTGCGCGGTGAAGAAGAGGGCCGTAAAAGCGGTGACCAGCATCAGGCAGATGATGACGGTCCACCTGTAGCCGAAACGTTCCGAGACCCATCCGTTGATGAAGAGGCCGATGATCTCGCCGACGGTGGCGCCGTTGCTCAGACCGGCCTGCCACGGCGCGGGAACCTCGCAGTCGCCGGCTGCGTTGCAGACGCCGTACTTGCGGTTGAACTGGGGGAATGCATAGAAGTTGCTGACGAGCGAGATGTCGTAGCCCTCCATGGCGATGCACGTCGAGATGAGGACCGACCACGCGATGGCCTTGGGGTAGAGCTTGATGCCCTGCGAGAGGCTCATCTGCTGCTCCTTGTCCGACGCATTTTTGGCGCTCTGGACAAAGTTGTTGGCGAGCTTTGCCGAGTGGTGGTCGCCAATCTCGGCCGAGTCGCGGTTGTTGACGCCGACGATCAGGTCGTTGTCGGGGGGCGTTTTGGTGTCCGCCATTGCTGGGAGAAACGAAGGTTGAGATCCGATGCGGTTGATGGAGAAGCGTGGATGATGGCCGTCCGCAAAACCGAGATGCTCGCAAAGACTGCTGCTGCGAGATGGAACTCAAGACAGCTCGACGATGGGGGGAGAACCGCGAGATAAAATACCAGGAACGCGCGGCGGCGGATGTTGTTTGTGGGACGAGTTCGCCGGTTTGAACCCACAGAAAAAAGGGCACGAATTTTTAAACAAGAGCGTACTAGAAAGATGGGGCCGGGGGAGATTGGGTGCTCGATTGTTCCGTCGGCATCGCGTTCGTCGGTGAAGGAATCAATCGTTAACCGTAATCTGCCGCACAGCAACCTCGCCCAGCTAATGAGAAGCTGAACCGGAGGCCCATTCGAGCTGCCGAGGAACAGGGGCAGCAATGGTGCGGGCGGGCGGGCGGTCGGTCGGTCGGTCGTGAGGGCGATATCTGGGCTAGGTTCCTGGGTTTCCTAGGTCACAAGTTCCGGCTGCTCGTCGCGCGAACGAGTCGTCGACCAGATAAGGTGACATTTTGGGATAGTGAGATGAGGGGTTGACAGCTTCGACAGGGTCTGGCCCCCTCACGAGAAACCGAAGTCATTGGACGCCGCCGCCATTGAGTTTGCGCCTCCGCGTGTGCATGTATTGGGGTCCGTGGGATGGTGTGCCGTTGTGTTGGGTGTTGGTCAGGTGCGCATATCGTTCATCCAGCCGGTTGGAACCAAGGGCACATTGGGCTAGGAAGAGTCTGGGGGAAGAGGAACATGAGTCGCGAAGAGCGAGAGACTCGGGAGAGTGTGTGACAGAACGTGACAGAACATGAACATGTGTGTATGTGTGTATGTGTGTGTGTCAATTGAACATGAACAAGAGGGGAGGGACATGTCCAAATAAGACTGCGCAAGAGCGGTGGAAACTCGTGCTTGTTTCTTATGTTTATTCGAATAGCCACAGCCCCCAAAATGACCTCAGAAAGAGTTCGCGAGGCCAGCAGCGAGAGTTGCAGACCCTGAATAATGTGCTGGCTGGGGGTCCTGTTTGAACGGGTCGGGACATGCTCGGGCATCGGGGTTGGCAGCCAGCAATTCCCAACTGAGAAATGCGCTCTGGAAGCAGTAAAAAGTGCCCGGTCGCAAGCCAGAAAAACCACTGAAGTCCCCTGGAGGGAAAAAAAAGTGTGTGGTGGGTGGAGGGATGTCGTCGGTTGTGCTGCTGACAAGTTGCAATCCCCACACACGTCATTCGTCGCGGCCCCAGACGGGCAGACGCAAGCTTTCGTCCAAATACACAGATCTGCTCAAAATCGAGGGGCTCCCCCAGATCTTCTCCATCTTCCCCGGGTTTCACTCAATCTCGAGAGCAGCCGCACCGGGGTCGGAAAGAATTGACAAGATTACTCTGTGGCATGCCATCTCCCGAAGCGCCTGATTCGTTGAGTGCCACGACCTGGTGAGTTGACCGCGCGCAAGTCTGGTGATCCACTGGAGGAGGGGCCGGGGGGCGCGGAGAAAAACGCCTGTTTTGGAGACGAGGTCATTCGCGCCGACGGCTGGACGGGCGATGAAGCCGGCCGCGAAGAGCCTCAGTATGGCTGAGAGTGACGGCGACGGCTTCGTTGGAGGCTGTTGATGAGAGCAGTTGGGCTGTGAGAGGCTCAATTGAGAGACGCGGGCGCGGATGTTGGATGCTGGATGATGGGCGACAGAAACTTCGGACGAGAAAGACCGGCTGACCGTTTCTCAGTGAGCAGTGTCGTGAACAGCATCTGCGATGTGATCGCGTACTGCCCGTGTGCGGGCGGTGCCTGATGACGGGGAGAGAATGCAAGAAGGGGTACAAGTTTCGGGCACCCAAGCATGCGGTCTTCAAGGAGAGCCACAAGTGGCCAGCGCCGCCGAAGAAGCTCAAGTTCATCGACGAGACGCGCGGGGTAGAGCTCGGCGAGACGGCGGACGGCGATGAGCCCATCGAAACCAACTCGTCGCGAGGGGATGAAGAGAGAGGCGACGAAGAGACGACAGCGACTTCGCCCGAAGCGGCGACCGTGGGAGACTCAGTCGTTTCCGAGGAGCAGCAGCAGCAACGGCCATCGCTCCAAGCAGCAAAGGCCGCCAGCTGGCCTCTTCCCGATGAGAGCCTTCACGGCAGCAGTGTCGTTGATGAGCCTTTGCTGTCTCAGCGAGGCTCACTGAGTACGCCCGGCGGCGATCACACCAGTCAACATGACAGCCAGCATGACAGTCTTCGCGAGCATTCCAAATCTGTCGACATATTGCCGCCGCTGGAGCCTCTCGTGCCGCCGACGGGAGGCATCTACACTGACCGTCCCATTTGGCCGATCCAAGGACGCCAGGAAGCCACACTGTTTCGTCACTACGTGGACAAGTTAGGATTTTGGGTATGTTGAAGTGGATGGATGCAATCTCTTACTGGATAGACGCTTTTCTGACAATGTGCCAGCTCGACGCGTGCGACCAGTCAAGAAACTTTGAGACCGAGGTGCCGCAACGCGCCGGCTCATGTCCCATCCTGCTCAACGCAATCTTCGCGCTGGCAGCACGGCATCTCAGCCTGACGAGCGCGTACGACTCGCTCGCGTCAAACAGATATCATGACGAGTGCCTCAACTACCTGATCCCTCTGCTGGACCACGCAGCCACAGTGTCGGACGAGAACCTGTTCGCGGCAACAATCATCCTGCGCGTCCTGGAAGAAATCGACGTCAACACGCTCGGCCAGGACACGCACGGCCATCTCCTTGGGATTCACGCCTTCGTCAACGCCGGCGACCGCTTCCTTATGCCGGGCACGCTGACGGCCGCCTGCTTCTGGGCGGGCCTGCGTCAGGAGATCTACAGCGCCGTCATCAACCAGCAGGTCGTCCGGATGAACTTGGGTCATGCCATTGTCGACCGATCAACCACCCCGGCAGACGACTTCGTCTGGGCGAATCGTGCCATAGTCCACTGCGCCGACGTCCTCAATTTCTGCTTCGGGGCCGAGGCGGGGTCGGTGCTGCGATGGGGCCAGCTGGAAATGGCAAACAGAGAGTGGAAGAACGCCCTGCCGCCCTCGTACACGCCCATCTTCTTCCGCGAGAGGACAGAAACGGAGGCTTTTCCCGAAGTATGGTATCAAAAAGCGTGTCACAGTGAGTCTACCTATCTGCCTACCTACCTACCTGCCTACCCCTGCCACCGCCGCCGGTCTCCGGCCCGGTAATCTTGACGTTCTCGGTGTCCGAAGGCATCGTCATGTCGTGTGGCTTTGTCTCTCATCGTGTGTGGTGATTACTAACTATGGTGACAGTCATCGCCGTCCAACATCACATTCTCGCCGAAATGTACCTCGTCCTGTTTAACCCGAGCATCCCGCGTGTGGGGGGAACGCGCAAGGCGGCGGAAAAGCGATTAACAGAGCAGATCCAAGTGCTATTACGCAGTCTCTGTGGCATTGGCATGTGCAACCAGTGGTCACCGCCAGCCATGTTCACGGCATGTATGGGGATAGCCATTGGTAAGTTGTTTCTTTTTTTCGTTTCCCTTTGTTGCTTTTTCCCTTATCTGCAACGCAGTTCTTGCAGGGTTTCAGCGACTAACTTTTCTCCCCCCTCTAATAGCTGGTGATCGTTTCGACGAGAGAGCCGACCAGGAGGCTCTTCTCAACATGCTCAGCATCACCGAAAAGGCCCACGCGCGACCCACGACAGCGGTAAAAGATCAGCTGATGCACGCATGGGGGTGGATGGACGGGGAGGCGATGAGCGAGGGGTGAAGCGAGGTTGGCGCCCCCGGAGAAAGAAAAAAAAAAGAGACGTCGTTGGCACGCCTGGACTGGCGGGCCAGTTGTCGTGAAGGCGTTTGATGAAGGCCCTCATGATTGGGTCGCGATAATGATTTGTTGGCAGGCTTGTTTTCCCACTTGGACGGATCTGGATCACGATAGACGGGCTGGAAGGGCCCCGGACTTTTGGATTCCCTTTGGTTTAGCATCTGTGGATACCCGACATGATGGTGTAGGTAGTATAGATTTTCGTGTTTTGTGACGGCAGGATCTGGCCTCGCTTGGCTCTCATGCAATGCAGGGCCGAAGAATCGGACATATTTCGCGATTCCAGCTCCTTGGCTGAGGCTATCTACTTCAGAGTCTACGGCGTATTGTGTCTCTCTCCCCCGCATGCCGCGTTCCGGAACACAACGCAGGACCTGCGGTCTGGCGTCAGACAACGCATTCCGAGTCCTACGTAAGGTGTGCCCCGTGGCCTGAGCGTGAATATGACAGCTACTGCAGAGTGTTGGTTGGCAAGACATTATCGCGGGGATGTCTGGGGCGGGCGTGGGGTTGAGAGTGCGGTTGGGCTGGCTGCTTCGCCCTCAACTTCCACGAAGAGCGATATTGGGAAGGAGGCCCCGATGAGATGACCCAGAGTTGATGTCAGACTCTGCCCGTATTGGAGACGCAGTTGGCCTGGAAGAGATTGCAGACGTCTGGGACGGTGAGGGGCGTCTTGGCAAGGGTCCCTTCGGCAAGTGTGAAGTGTTCGTGAACACCCAATCAGTGGGAAGCCATTACTGAATCCAGGAGGAGATCCCGCGGGGATGGAGAGGCGCTGCATGGGATCCCGGGAGGCGCGCCTTGGAGGCACTTCGAAAGAGGGAATTTCAAAAATAGTCTGCGAATCCCATGATGATGCGGCGGGGCGTGAATTAAGCTTCGCCGCAGGGAGAGACGCAAGGCGCCGTCACATTGCATTCAGAGGCCTTCCCGGATGGCGGCTGGCGTGGAGGAGAAGCGGGATGATGGTGTGGAGGAAGCGTTGGAGTTGCAGGGATGTGTTTGACGAGATTCGGAAATAATTTCCCAGAACCGTGAGCGCGGGATTCTTGGTGTTTTCCACCGGTCCCAAAGAGGCATGGCTTGGCAGACAAAAGCCGCGTCCAAGTCATGTGATGCTCCAAAGAGGGAATTCTTCAAGAGTTCTGGAAAAATTGGAGACGCTCTCGAAAAAAAGGATGTGCCTCATTTGGGAAACCCATCGGCGATTTTGCCCCTGTTTGTCCGTCCAAAACCTGAAATTCCCAATTCCTCGACGCCTCCATCGCAACGCTCTCCACAGATCTGAATCTCGCCCCGTCTTTCCTGCTCCACGGGCATCACCACGATGATCCACGAGGCACGGCCAAGCGGGAACATGGCCGTGGCGGGAAATGGTAGGCTTTCGGATTGCTTAGCCAAGTTGGCTTGACAGGTACGAAACTTCACGTCAAACCGGCATGACGAGGTACCTGTCTCCCCCGCCATGCGTGCCCCGCGACACATGTCACTCGCTCTCTCCGAGATTTTCCAGTCTGCTATGGCATTTCCGGGACTGCTCCTCCATCGTTTTGTCGTCCTCCATACCAATCTCTCATCTCTATCTGCCGGTCTTGTCTTGCCATCAACAACATATTTAAAGACTGCCTCCAGAAGAGCCTCTCCAGATCTTCTTGTTCATCACCAATCCAGTCTTCTCATCTTCAGTGATACCATTTGAGAGGAAACCCCAATCTCCTTCATCTTCAGTGTATTGCATTTTTTTAGTCAATTTTCCATCTTCTCTCACATCATTCACAATGGCCGCTGCTGTCGCTCAGCCCTTCGTCAGGCCCACCAACGGCCACGACTTGGAGGAGACCACCGACTTCGTCGAGGAGGTCAACATCCTCAAGGACCAGCTGAACAAGAAGTCCGACGACACCACCTACGAGGACTCCAAGTTCGACTCCGAGAAGGACAAGACCGCCTTCCGCCAGTACGAGGACGCCTGCGACCGCGTCAAGAACTTCTACAAGGAGCAGCATGAGAAGCAGACCGTCGAGTACAACCTCGCCGCCCGCGAGAAGTTCGCCATCGACCTCACCGGCAAGAAGCCCTGCCGCGAGGAGATGACCATCTGGGAGGCCATGGAGAAGCTCAACACCCTCATCGACAACTCCGACCCCGACACCGAGCTCTCCCAGATCCAGCACCTGCTGCAGACCGCCGAGGCCATGCGCCGCGACGGCAAGCCCCGCTGGATGCAGCTCACCGGCCTGATCCACGACCTCGGCAAGCTCCTCTTCTTCTACGGCGCCGAGGGCCAGTGGGACGTCGTCGGTGACACCTTCCCCGTCGGCTGCGCTTTCGACAACCGCATCGTCCTCCCCACCACCTTCGAGGGCAACCCCGACATCCACCACCCCGTCTACAGCACCAAGCACGGCATCTACAAGCCCGGCTGCGGTATCGAGAACCTCATGATCTCTTGGGGCCACGACGAGTACATGTACACCGTCTGCAAGGAGCAGTCCAAGCTCCCCCGCGAGGCTCTTGCCATGATCCGCTACCACTCCTTCTACCCCTGGCACCGTGAGGGCGCCTACCGCGAGTTCATGAAGGAGGGCGATGAGGAGCTCCTCAAGGCTGTCCTCGCCTTCAACCCATACGACTTGTACAGCAAGAGCGACGATGCTCCCTCCGTCGAGGAGCTCAAGGTATGTCTCCATCATCTCATCCTCATTGTATGCATCACACACTAACACACATGTGCAGCCCTACTACATGGAGCTCATTGACGAGTACTTCCCCTCCAGGGTCATCAAGTGGTAGACAACCAAAATTGTCACATTACGACTGGGTATGATATCAGATGGGCTAGGCATTCCGCCCTGGGACACAATCATGTTGCCAGAGGCACGGCGTTCGGGAAATACTTTGATGGATACACCTGTGTGAATGAGCGGTCATTTTTTTGAATGAGTTAAAACAGGCCAAGAGGCCTTTGGAGAGACTCAACCAGAGTACTCGAGAGTTCGGAAAGTCTAGACATATCCAATGATAGACCAGCGCTCAGAAGAAATTGCTTTGAAGCGCATGAAGCTCACGCCTTGGTCCATGTTCGTGTTGATGTCTCCACTGTGACGTGAGGGTCCGGGATCTTGGGTGAGGGGTTTGAGGTCATCAATGGCCAACCAAAATTGGTCTGCTACTTTATTGAGACGAGCCAATTGACTTTTGCGCTATGATCATCGGCTCAGTTCTGATTGGGCTAAGCTGGAAGCGACGTGCAACGGTCGGCATGTTGCCGAGTCCTCAATGCAGTTTCCTTAACCCCGACTTCAGATGTAAAGACCGTTGTAGTTCTCATACCAAAGCAATAGTAGAGCTGAAAAGTTCAGGCTGAGTTTAAGCTCGGTGTTATGCGTCGACGTAGCCACAAATCTTGTCAAAGTTCGGGGCGCCGCCTTGACCTCGTTGAAGACTGATCTCGGCCCCTTCCGATCCCGTCCAAATGAGATGACTTTATCGGGAAGGCCGTAGATATTTTGTCAATTTGACCTATAATCAACTGACTCCTCTGTTGCGCTCGTGATCCCTCGAGAACCCGCGTCGCCCATTGGCTTATTGTCTTTTCATCCGTAATTCGTCACATAAATTGTTTTCGGCGGACAGAGATTGAACGTACATGAACCAACAAAACTAAGCATAAACTATCTGAAGAAGCGTAACCTTACTTAGTGCGAAAGATCCAGCGGTCGATTCCAACCAGCCTGTAGCAGTTGTCATGTCCTTGTGCGGCCCCCAGGTGACAGTGCTCTGTCATCACGCAGTCCTCGCCGCGATTATTGTTTGGGAACATTTCAGCTCATGTAGCGCAGAACGATATCATAGAAGGCCCCAACAGTCCCCAGAAGCGTCACAACATCGTATCTAGATGTCATATTGAATTGGTAAATGAGTGAATATCGGTTCCCTCACGTGTCTTCACGTATGTAACACGTCACAGGATCAAAGGCGTGAGCCCTAGACGAGACATTTGTGCCGCTCTACCGTGGAGCTCATTTACTTTCCGTGAATCTTTGCGTCCGTAAATAGGTAAGAGTGGGTAGTAGGCTGGGATAATGCAGCAAGCGGCTACATGACATTGAAAGTGCCGTGGGTGGTGAAGCAAAAGTGCTTTTCTTACTGGTGATTTTCACATCATCTCTTACTAGGTTACACACATTATTGGTGTATTAAAGTCCAAGCATCTGGGATAGAATAACTAGAGTTTACGCATCTCTAGATGATGGCATACTGTAAGCATGATAGCTCGTGATTAGGTTACCGGAGACTTGCTTCGCGTCCACGGAATAGCAGGCCACACCCGGTTTCACAGCAGCCAGTCTTCAAGATGGGGCTGCATATCTCAACATGGGATAATATAAGTTCAATTCATCTGGCATCACTTTGCCTTATCACGTAGAATGGTTAGGCAATTGAAAGACTTATTTTTGTTGCATTTGCCATAGTAAAAAATAATGCTCTTCTAAATACTTAGCTTCAAGCCCTGTGCTCAGTTGCCTAGCGATTGCGGGGGGGCCACGATACAGACATTTAAGACTCGGATATTGAAGAAGATATTTCTTTAATGAAAATTATATATTGAGATGATGAAATCTATCTATATCAGATGCATGGGGGACATCGTCTTGTATGACAGACCCACCCGTGCAGATCCAATGGTTTAAGAACATGCATCCGACGCGCGCGAGGGCCGGACAGAGCTCTTGACTTGCTCTCAAGTATACGTTGCCAGGTACTCAGAAGCCCTCTGGTATTCAGGAAAGGTTCCTTGCCTTGTGTCAATAAGCGAAAATTGTCGCCAAGATGACTGAGCATTTCTGCCTTCCTGATAATCGGCTTGTCAGCCTGTGATGAGTTCTGGGCTCGCGCATATATCTCGAGAAAGGTACCCCGTAATTATGTGATACTTAGCGGCATCAAGAGGACTAGAGATATGAGAACTACTGTGCAAGCTTCTTCATGGGAACGACCAGTATTTCGAGGGGAGATGGAGAGCTTGAGTAGTGGAGCCCCTGCCTCATGAACTGCGCAACGTGGACTTCAGTACTGACGACTTACGGTTCGGGATGACAAGGGCAGCTCTTCAGTTGGCAGCTGTCGGTCCCGATATCGCGGAACTCCAGTTGAACCATTGCACCCAATCCCAAGAACGTGTGAACCCTGGTTTCACCTAAAGCGCCATAAATGCCATGGATAACGACGCGATATACAGGCATTCAAATGACTCTTGGCGCCGATGCCCGTTGTTTTGTCTGCGGGATTTCCTAAAACGACATAGCGTTACCGAAATTTGAAAATGTTCGGCACCTTATTGCGTCCCGAACCGATTCGGTCTCAATCCAAATGTCCATGCCGTGCAAGACCCACCTCCACCGTGGCCCGCCCCACAAGACCGGCGATGGCATCAACATGGCTCAGCTTGCTAGGAAAGGTCAACAAGTCGGAGATAGACAGAAGGGACAGGGTTATGAGACATATAAGTCCCATGCAGCGCCTAACATTGATCACGACCTTTCGTTATCTCCACCGGCATCCTCAACTCCTTCGCATCCGCCATGACTATCATAAGCTACGACGCGCCCGAACCAACTCACGAAAGTGTTGTTGTTGACGGAGTTCTGCAGTGGCCTTCTACTGGGATCAACGTTCTAGTCGTCGGAGGTGGCCCAGCAGGTTACTTGACGGCCATTGAGTGCTGGAGAAAGGGACACAATGTCAGCATTCTAGAGAAGAGCGAGCAGAACTCGACGATCGGTCAGTTTTCTGGGCAACTACTTGTTCAACTTGCAGTTCTAACATACTTACGTTTAGGCGACGTTTTGTTCATTGGACCTTCAGCATGGACCACGTTGAAGTACTACCCGACCCTGCTGAAGGATTACCACGACCACTCGTGGGATAACTTCTGCTCTTTCCGCAGGCTCGACGGTAGTCTCATTGCGCCGCCGCAGGAATTCGAATACAACAGGTCCGATGTTCCACACCATGCCGCCTGGCCCCTGAGAGTGAGGGGCATGGTCAGCCGCCCAGGGCTGAACGAGATCTTTTACCAGCAATGTCGCCGTCTAGGAATCCCCGTAACATTCGGCGTGAACATCGTTGACTACACGGAGGACTCCAATGGCGGAGTCGCCAGCGCTATCGCGGATGATGGTCGTACATTTACAGCGGATGTTGTCGTTGCTGCTGATGGACTGGGCACCAAGTCGCACAAGGCCGTTATGGGAGAGGTGATCCGGGCTGTGTCGACTGGATTTGTCATTTGCCGAATCTTCTACCGGCTGGACCCAGAGAAGAACACTGCTCTGCATCAAAAGCTGGCGTCTCTCAAGAGGCCCGATATGAGAGCTTACTCAGGGTAAGCAGTCTTTGTGTTTAGAACGAAAGATTAAGCTGACCTGATGTGTTCAACGTCTCAGCGATACGTTTCACTGTGTTGTGACAGCCGCCAGTGACGGCATAGTTGTCGGCGTTACTATGCCTGTAAGCCATTCTTATCTTTCCAAAGCTCCATGTAGGCAACGTGGCTGACCTGGTTTCTAGGACGATGGCACGGCACAAGAGTCTTGGTCTGAGACTATCAGTAGTGAGGACTTTATCAAGCAGCTTCCCAAGGCTTCCGACACGGAGCATTGGGACCCCTTGATCATTGAGGCCATCCAGAACATTCCCGAGGATAGCATCGTCAAGTGGAAGTTGTGTTGGAGAGACCCACAGACCAAGTGGACATCCCCAGGCGGACGTATCATACAGCTCGGAGATAGCGCGCACGCCTTCATTCCGTCTTCGACTTCCGGGGCCACGACTGCCCTGGAGGATGCCCAGTCGCTACCCGAATGTCTTCGACTCGCAGGAAAAGCCAAAGTTGACATAGCAACCAAGATCCATGAACTCTTACGGTATGCGCCTTGACACAGCATTTTAGAGCCTAATGGTGATGACTGACAACTATTATCACAGCCTGCGCCGCACATCCATCCTGCAACGCCTGGGTCATGAGAACAGGCGCGAGATGCACCGTCTTGGAGGCATGGAAGAGGTCATGAAACACGCACCCCCTGGAGGACCAATGGGTCTTGGCAAATGGATTTGGACGCATAATGCCGAAGAATACGCAAAAAAGAAATTTGCAGAAGCGCACGCTCACCTGCAAAGTGGTGCTCCTTTTGAGCACACGAACATCCCTGAAGGACACAAGTGGGAGCCGTGGTCCATGCAGGAAGAGCTTGAGAAGGAGAAGCAGGGAATCCACACGCCCGAGTTGAAGCTGAATGGCGATTGGGGTATCTACTAGAAAGAATTACAGGACAGGAGGTTAATCGATAGACAGATCTTGTACCATAGATAGATTTCTTCACTTTACTACAATCTCCCTTCTCATGATCAAAACACATTGCTTGTGGTCAGCACGCTCCGCTTCTCGCGATGGTTCTTGTGGATTCTAGGTTGAGAGAAACCTTGTATCCAGAACACTGGCACCTTCCTGGCTCCAAATCACTATGGAGATCATCTAAGTCTCAAATCTGCCTAACTCCGAGCGAAGACGCGCCTCGGCACTTTCAAGCCAAACGCTCTTTTCCTCGACAATCTGCTCTTGAATATTCTTGAGGCCGACTCGAAGAAGGTACATGTAGCTCGGGGCTATAGTGAAGAGCGAGAATGCAGACGAACTCGCATTCTCATGTGCCTGGGCAATTTCGACCACCATCTTCGTCGCAGCAAGAAGTGCAGCGCGTGATTGAATCCGCGAAGTCTCGAGCACTTTCTCATCGCCCTTGAAGTCGTAGGGAATTTGATGGAGTATGTGGTCATGCAACTTGAACAATATTCTATTCCCCCTTTCAGTATTTAGAAACTCGCAGGTCATGTAAATGCTCAGTGCTTACCTCAAAGTGATTGAAATGGCTTCGCACATGATACCACCACTTCCTGGGTGTTGTTGCAAAAGCCGACCAAGGAACTCTTGAGATATTGCGTCAAGATCCCGAAGCTCATTGAGGCGAGAAGTTGTATTGGGTACTTTGAAAGCCATAAGAACCTTGTCCACCAGCCATGTGGCTTGGGCAGCTCGGCCGAAACCCTCAATATTGTTCACAAACAGATTCGAAACTGAGGAATGAGCTTCGACATTGGAAGAAATACCACGCCGAATTTCCATTGGAGGTTTTCTGTCATCTTTAGGCATTAGAGTGACAAGTGGCTGCTCATCTACTGTCACCTCACAAAAGATTGATCTACAAGTGTCCCGAAGTCAGCAAGTATGCCTCGACTAACCAATTACTAGTACACCGTGCACTCCGAGATACAGAGGAACTTACCGCTCGCAAATCACAAGCGCCCACCACGTGTTGAAGGTTTCTTGAGAATCGTCAGGACGGTCAATCGTTTGATGGTTTGTATGGATGGCTCGCATAAGTCCAGTTGATGCTGATGACATTTGGGGCTGACACCGATGAAGACTTGCGGCATATGCTAGTCGAGCACAACCGGCAAGGGTCGCAAATGCCTGATCTGCACGCCCATCTGCATACTCGTATACAGAGACCAGAAGAATTGACTGGACCACGCGAAGTGAGCGAGGAGTATGAGTTTTAACCTGAGCCAGTAGTGATTTGGTAGTCAAGTAGAGACTGTCGAGGTCAACAACGTTGCCGGATAGACTATGCCTGGTGTGTCTTCCCAACTTTCGTGTAGATGTTACCAAGCACATACTCAGCAGAAGGACTGAAAATTCCGCCGGTGGAGACGCCCCTGAAAATATCTTGCTATCTTCAAAACGAGATCTGGAGATAAATGGCAGATACTGGTGAAGGCCCTCGAAATAGCGCACACTGATCTCGTCCACAAATTGACCGGTGTCTCGTATCAGACCTTGGATTCGCACGAACAAGTCAACTCCCGAAGATGGAATCATCGTGAGGACCACATTCGCTAAGTTGCGGTTGTAGTGCGCCTCGGCGAGATTTGACTTGCGGGCTGGGGATGACGCTCGACGGGCATACCGGCACCTTAACCCTTTTCTTTGGGGCGCGTCAGTACTTGGAAACCAAAAGTCGGCCGATCGAGTTTACCGTCCGCAATATCCACAACCAGGTAGCAATTTGTCACATTTCTTTTTCCGAGCTTTGCATGTCAGGCATACCTGGGCGGCGAAGACAGCCCTGCGTAGACCGCCGTCGGCCGCCATGCTCAGAGGCGGTGCTGAGGACATCTCTAACCTTGATCGATCGAGCTTTGCACATGCATTGAGAAGATAATCATCATGCGAAGAGGAGTGACGGATTGCCATCAGATGCTCTAAACCGTTGGCTTGATTTGTAACCGCTGGTCTAACCAGTTGCAGCGGCGCCGCCGTCGGCCGCCGTCGGAGCTTGCAGCCGCCGCTAAGGTTCTGATGTAAGATCTATCCAAAGGCAAAAGATATGATTGGTCAATCGCCTCTTGATCCTGTGTAACCTAGTCTGCAGCTGAAGTCCGGCCATTGTCTTGAATATGTGGCTTTGGGTACCTGGGAAACGTCCGTTTCATTGATTAGCTTGTTGGGGTGAGGGGGAATGGGTATATAACTGCCAATGATTTTCGCCTTTGGACATGCAGTCAACAAAGGAACACAGAACAGAAATTATCTATCCCCATCGGAACACCGGCAGCAATGGATTCTAGCACCCTTTTTCGCGTTGATGGCATGGTCGCCGTCATTACTGGCGGAGGCAGTGGTGAGTCCAGCCACCTCGGCCACAACCCCCGCAGCCCCTTACTGAATCATCATCACAGGTATTGGTCTCACCATGGCGAAGGCCCTGGCTGCCAACGGAGCCCAGAAGGTCTACATCCTAGGTCGTCGTCTGGATGTTCTGCAGGCGGCAGCCAAAGAAAATGCAGCCTTTGTCCCCATCCAATGCGATGTCAGTTCCAAGAGTGACCTCCAAGCCGCTGTCGACCAGGTTACCACGGAGGTCGGCTTTGTCAATCTTGTGATTGCCAACTCAGGTGTTCTGGGCCCTCCCGTCCGTTTCAATCCGGATGAAAATATTTCGGAAACCCGCAAGACAATGTTCGACAACTTCAACATGCAAGACATGAACGATGTGCTGAACATCAACGTGACGGGCGCGTACTTCACGATGACTGCTTTCCTTGAGTTGCTTGACGCTGGCAACAAGAATGCGCTCAAGGGTGGTTTTGGCAAGCCCGTTCCTGGTGGGAAAGTCCCGACTATCCAAAGCCAGGTCATCTTCACGTCCAGCATTTCAGCCTTCAGTCGTCATCGGGTCTCGACGCCTCCTTACACGACTAGTAAGGTCGCGATCATGCACGTGACCAAGCACTCCAGCACCCAGCTGGCCAAGTTTGGCATTCGCGTCAATGCCCTCGCCCCAGGATGTAAGTCGTTTGCCCCAATTTCTCTGAAGGAACGCTGGCTTGTGAGTCGGCCAAGTCAAAGAAGTGTCTGACCGTTATAGTGTATCCGTCCGACATGGCTGCTTCAATCATTGGTGACAGAAAGCCAGAGAACGAGACCTTCACTGATGACAAGTTCATCCCGGCTCAGAGATTCGGTGGCGATGAGGAAATGAGCGGCGCCATTCTGTACCTCGCGAGTCGAGCAGGAAGCTATTCTAACGGTTCGATTCTTCTCACCGACGGTGGTCGCCTTTCTGTCATGTCTGGAACCTACTAAGACATAGATTAATGTTGGATGCTTCCATTCGATAGTAACCGCGTTAAGTTACATATCATACCTTATTCATGCCTGGTCAAACCAAAAATACTTCAGTGGTCTTCATATTTTTCAAACGAATCTTCGCATTCCTCCATGTAGCTGCCAGCAAAGCCAATTCTGAGCATTCGATTCCTTCCGGAGCTTCCAATGTAGGTATTAGTACTACAACAGATCCCTCATCGCACAGATTTTGCTGTTCCTGTGAGAACTTCCCAGTCTAGTAATAAGTTGTTGCATTTCAATCAACATCTCGTCCCAGTCGTCCGATGGTATGCAAGCATCCATCATTTCAGCCGCAAGGAACCGCATAGGTCGAAGTCTGATCTCGAAAGATTCTGGTTGACTCTCAGATGCCCCTAAATCTCTCTCATACACCATGCCAGATTCAGGGAAAATGGAAGTGGCTCGGAAACGACGCATCAGCTCATTGAGTGCAACCGTTTTACTGGGATACAATTGCCAGGGCTCTGACCCGTGGGACATCCATGCTTGGAAGGAAAAGGTTAGGCAGCTTTGACGAGCCCTATCTCGTAGACGAATAATGTTCGCAACGAGATAGTCAGCGCGGAAGCACCACCGCAGTGGTTCGTCGACGATTTCGTTCGACCTTGTGGTCCCGGCCTTCAAAGCGTAAATATGGGTGTGAAGAAAAAGGTAAAACCATGGTTCACGTCTTGAACCAGCTCTCCAGTCGAGTTCTGGAAACAGTTTGCAAAATAGTTCAGCCCTAGCCAACTTACTTGCAGGGGTGTCTCGTGCGTGTCTGTTGAAATGTCGCCACCATGAAAGGATACTAGATCCATTTGCCCAGCGCTTTACCTTTCTTCCAGCCTTCTTCATCAAAGTTGGCTGTGTTCGGAGTTTTCCAATTTTGGCTTGCGCGGTTTTGGCGGCAACTTTCATTCGTAGTGAGTACAGAGGCTGGGCTGCAGATATGTACATCTGCCTCATAATATCACTTTCCTTTTGCAGATATCTGACATCTGAAAGAAAGTAATCGACCAGATCTTCGCCAAAATACAGCTTGAAGAGCGGCAGGGCTGCATCGAAATGATCGCCGTCTCTCGACATCTCGTGAGCTGGTGTGCGGTTTGGTCGATGGTGTGGCTCTGGAAAAGGCATTGCGTTCGATGCTGGTGAAACACCCGGCGGCTGGATGAACTGTAATCAGTCCTACACAGTCCGCAATTCGATCCCAAATAGTTCTTTCCTCAAGTCGAAATAACGTAAGATTACGAGGCTCGTTTGCGGGTATGGTTGTCTATCTGTTTTGGAGTATGGTTGTCTAATTGGGTTGAAGCTGTGTTTGATACTTCTCGAAAAGTCGGGACTTGGTGGCGGCCGCCTTGCTTTAATTTGTTCCATGAAATGACATACCTGAGGGATGATCAAACTATTGTTCAAAGACAAAGGACTCCTTTTGTTGTCTAGTTGCGATCCATTATCACCTTGCCATTATCACGAAGCACAGTGCTGTTAGTTTTGTTTAGAAACAAGGCATTCAAAAATCCTTTGTGCTTTGTGAGGAGGATTCTTCGAAGCAGTGTTGTCGCGAAACACTCATGAGGTGACCGTAAGATGTTTTGTTTGAATGGCCATATCAGTTCTACCGCAGAAAGATTTTATCGTAACCAAGGCAGCCAACAGGGTTACCAGCCACGGACAGAGGGCATCCAGGTAAGCAGCAAAATTGGCATCTTCAACACACCTTTTCGTCTAGCCCAAGTTAAAGTGGAACTCAAAATTCCAGTACGTGTGATTTCGATTTCCGAATTAGCATCGCGGTGGGCATTCAAAAATTGAACCCGCTCTCTGCCACATTCTTCAACCAAGACCTAGAGTCCTATACCATCATGACACCCAGACCGAGTCGGGAACCCAAAGCAAGCAAGATGTCAAGTTTGGCTATGAAATAGTGCGGAGTTCTTCGTAAGAACGGCAAAGTGGCTGCAGTAACGAAAGAATCAATTCGATGATGTTGCTGTAAGGGGTGCTAGTGAGCAACGTGACCCGGATCTCCTGAGCAAATAACTAGGCACAAAGCATGGCGTCTACTTCACACTACAGCAGACTTCTGAGAAAACTCTCGTCTGGTACTAGCGGCAGCATCCCCCTCAGCTGAGGTTTGTGAAGAGAACAGGATACAGCAGTCTCGGGAGTCGAATGTTGATGCGTAGGCTGGAAGATGCAGGCACAACCGAGAACCCCCAACGCCCTTTCATGGCCCAACAGCGCATTCTCAAACATCCATAGAGTTCAGGAATTGTTTTTAGATTCTTAGTGTACACGTGTAAAACCAAGAAGCCAAGCCATTGAAGCTCCATTTAATACCTTGGGGTTCTCCACCAAAAAACCAGGTCAATCGGACCGTTGTTTTCAGCGACCAGAAAAGCGAGCCCCTTTCTCAATCGGACCGTTATGCTCGCCTTTAATCTCATGCTGCGGAGAACGGGGCATGATGTCTGGGGCCCCGGACACAACTCCGGCTTACTGGCGGAGGAGTCCGGGGCCTCCGGAGTGGAACATCAGAGATGCACCACTCCCCAACATCGAGATATTTGGGGAAAATGGCGCACCAAAGAATGGTGACACGCAGGCGAGCCTTTGGTCTCTGGAGTCAATGCATAAGCGATTTTGTTGGCAGTGGTCCTCCACCGCAGGCAACACTTCAGCGAGTGAGCTCAGGAGCATAGGTGGCCGTGCCTTTTAAGCAGTAACGGAAACATTGAGACGGTTCATGTGTGTGAATGAGTTCACCACAAGTCTTTCCCAATGCTGAATAGTGTTCCAAGGTCTTGAATGTCTGCATGGCCAAGTCCTGTTTTATGGCATGCGTAAGCAAGTCTGCCTCGGGACATGCTAAGACACCGGCAAGGCTTCAGAGCATGTTCAGCTTTCCAATTAGAATGCAACAAGTCTAGTCGCACCGTTAGCTGACTCGCACGTGAGGGTCTCGCGATCGTCATGGCATCACTCCAGTCGCTCATCCCGAGACGTGGTGTTACACACTTGGCCCACGGTGCCGGAGCCGCTTGCAAAAGGCCAAGAGCGCAAGCGCTGTGTAGACGTTCAAACTTTGGAGAGGATTTCTCACCGAATCCTGGCAACGCGACCGTGTGGAATTTGATCGTTCACCGCGACTCCGCCTTGGCAGCATGGTGGCTGTCTTGGCTTCGCGCGTCGATTCCGTGTGCCATGGCTCGCGTATCCCTGCGGTGCGGCCGGCAATGACGAGAGCCAAGCGGCCGATCTCCAAGCCGCACTCCTACCAAAGTAAGTCACCCAACCGCATGCTGCCAAAATCATTCTGATGAACAGGTGTTTTTGGCCTGGCCTGTCTGTTTGATCACCATTCTGTCAAAGTGCCTGCGTCGTGGCTACACGGTTGCCCGACGTTGCGCACTTGTTGGTTGCATCCGCCGCCGTGGAATGCATCGCTTTTCCCCAGATTATCGATGCTAGGCTTTCTCGGCCTGTCGCGTGGCGTTTCTTCTCACCATCCCGGATCACGCCCATGGAAAGAAAAGGAGACAGGACGTACTCCGTACCCTCATCCCGCACTCCGCTCCGCATCCCACCCCCGGTCCTCCCACATCTTCTTGGCCTTCTCGAGCTCCCTGGTCTGCGCCCCAGTGACAAGAGCAGGTAGGACCGACTACGAGTCGGACAACGTCTGGGCAACGTCATGGTAGCGTTCCCATCGATGTTTCTGTCAGGCGACCACAATTGACCATATTTGCGACACTGCAGGATGTGGCTGCGTATAAAGTCATCATGGTGCATCGGAGACACACAGACGTCATAAGGGTTGAACTATTTGAATCCTATTGCTTTTGACAGCAACCTTCCATACCCAAACATCCAGGCCGTTGTTTTTTATCGTCACATGCCGTCACCCTGAGGACGAGGGGTCTTCTACTTCTGCCTCCAACCTCATTCACAACGACAACCCGACAACTCACCAAAACAGATCCTGAAAGCGCATCACAATCATGGGTCTGGGGAAGCAGTAAGTGCACCAACCTACTGATATTTGGTTTCTAGTATTTATCACTAACTTTGCAACTAGGTCGATACGCGTCAATGGCGCCGACTGCGGTGTTGAAGCCCTTGTGCTCGGAGTCGTAACGTCCATAGGCGGATTCCTCTTCGGCTACGACACTGGCCAGATCTCTGGCATGCTCCTCTTCACAGACTTCAGGAAACGATTCGCAACTGGTCCTGAAGAGAACGGGATTCCAACATGGATTTCTATCACCCAGTCCCTAATGGTCTCGCTCATGAGCATTGGCACACTGCTTGGTGCTCTGTCAGGAGCGTACACGGCTGATTGGTGGGGTCGACGACGAAGCCTCAGTTTCGGAGTCTGTGTGTTCATCATCGGGAACATCATTCAAATCACCGCGATGAACAGCTGGGTTCACATGATGATGGGCAGGTTTGTCGCTGGTTTGGGCGTTGGCAACCTCTCTGTCGGCGTACCCATGTTCCAGTCCGAGTGCTCGCCCAAAGAGATCCGAGGCGCTGTCGTCGCATCCTACCAGCTCATGATCACTTTCGGCATCCTGATTTCCAACCTTATCAACTTCGGAGTCCGCAATATTCAAGAGTCGGACGCTTCGTGGCGCATCGTTATCGGTCTCGGCATCGCGTTTGCCTGCCCTCTTGGACTTGGCATTCTTGTGGTCCCTGAGTCTCCTCGTTGGCTGGCCGGCAAGCACGACTGGGAGGGCGCACGTTTGGCCATGGCACGTCTTCGTGGAATGAAGAACGACCCCAACAACGAGCTCGTCGAGAACGATCTTCAGGAAATGTTCAAGGTCCTTGAAGAAGAGTCCAAGACCGGAACTGGAACATGGGCCGAGTGCTTCACCGGGTCCTCAGGAATACCCAAGACCGTATACCGCACTTTCTTAGGAATCCTCATCCACTTCCTGCAACAATGGACAGGTGAGTGCTCTTCAATACAGCTACGCTTTGCGTTGTATCTAATATTGTATCCTACAATGAACAGGAGTCAACTACTTCGTGAGTGCTCCTCTACACAGCCACGCTTTGCGTTGTATCTAACATGGTATCTAGTTCTACTACGGAGCCACGATTTTCGAATCTGCCGGTATCGAGGACCCAATCATGACACAGCTCATTCTCGGAGCTGTTAATGTTGTTCTCACCTTTTACGGCTTATATGTTGTCGAAAAGTATGGAAGACGTTGGCCGTTATTCATCGGTGCCTTGTGGCAAGCTGCTTGGCTTGCGGTCTTCGCGTCCGTTGGCACAGCTGTGCCCCCAGACACAAGCCGCACCACTGGTATCGTCATGATCGTATCTGCATGCATGTTCATTGCCTCTTTTGCAGGCGTAAGTGTTCTCAGCTCGGGTACCACCGTTGTGCGAAGATCGTGCTAACCTATCATAGACATGGGGACCTATGGCCTGGTGTGTCATCGGAGAACTGTTCCCTCTGAGAACCAGAGCGAAGCAAGCATCGCTGGCAACGGCTGGCAACTGGTTTGGCAACTTCCTTATCTCTTTCCTCACACCTCTAGCGGATGACGGTATTTCGTATGCGTACGGCTTTGTCTTCGCTGGTTGCAACCTCGCAGCCGCTCTGCTGGTTTGGTTCTTCCTGTACGAGTCAAAGGGTCTATCTCTCGAGAACGTCGACCGTATGTACAGCGATCCGAATGTCAAGCCTTACTCGTCGAGCAAGTGGGTGCCTCCTGGTTACATTACCCGCAAGCAGAAGGACGAGTCTGCTTTCCACCGCGCTTCTACAACCACAGAAGCGACTGCTGTCGGAGACGGCCAGCACAAAGAGAAATCGAGCGACGAGCGGCCTTACTCTGAGCATCATCACACCAAGAATGAGCCCACTTCGAATGCTGTCTAGCTTCGGGTGCCATCACAATCGGAACTTCCGGCGAATCTAGGAATGCCGACGGCATTTTGCCAATATTTGTACCATTAGCCCTCCTTAATGATATCATGACCTCCCAATGTTTTCCTCATTTGTTATTTGTGGCGTAGCTATGTGTCCATTTATTGTAAATCTTTTGAGACCGAAGGTTTGCATGTCATACGTCCGCCTCGTTCACTGGCGATGTCAAGCTAACTCTGTGTCGCCAGTTCGCATGAAGATGTTTGAAGGCCTGCTGCGCTCAGGGAAATCATCAACATGGTACTCAATCTCCGGTCCCTCCTGTTTGAAGCCCAACTTCGAATAGACATGTCTCCCCATGCTGGAACCCTCGAGAATGGCCTCAAGTCCGCCCCGTCGCTTGGCCTCCTCCAGACCCCACAGCACCAATTTCTTGGCAGCGCCCCTTCCTTGGAATTTTGGGTCCACGGCGCACAAATCCAGTGCAAAAACGGCCGGAGGGCTCGCCGTCGCTTTTTGCTTGATGACCTCCGTGCGGCACCGATGAAGGGAACCGATGCACTGCGTCAAGTATCGCTGCTCAGTCTCGTTGCCAGGATAGAGCGCATCAACTCCGAGGCTC
Source organism: Colletotrichum cordylinicola (assembly GCA_027406065.1). NCBI lineage: Eukaryota > Fungi > Ascomycota > Sordariomycetes > Glomerellales > Glomerellaceae > Colletotrichum > Colletotrichum cordylinicola. Next base: position 336,480 of record JANVYD010000011.1, on the reverse strand, counting down.
TTCTTTAAGTCCGTCGGGCTCAGCTCGCCGTAGCCCTCAACAGCCGAAGCCTGCATCCAGATGGCCATACCAGCGATCCTGCGTTGTCCGGGGTTCTCGGGGTCCGGGACCGTAGCCTTGAGGAAAACGGTGTTCGGCTGGCCCTGCTTGTTGGTTGTGACTGAACGCCAGCGGGCAGCCATGCGCTCGGCGCTGGCGGCGACACCTTCGGGCGTGTCCCAGCCTGGGTTCATGCCCATGTAGACACCATCGCGCACTTGGTGGCAGAAGGCGTTGATGGCGGCCTCGGCTGCCTGCGAGAAGTCTTCGGCCTGTGTGATGACTTCGATGAGGGGTTCCTGCGTGCCCGCGCTGTCGCCAGCCATTGTGTCTTGTTGATGCGGGGTGCGGGGTTCAAAAACGAGGGGTTTGATGGCTGGTCTGCAAAGATGTTACACGAAATGCAATGCAACAACTCGTCAAGGGGCAGAGATTTCGTTGCGTGTGGAGGGGTAATGCTGAAGAGAGATTCAGGAACAGTCAGAAAATCGCTTTTTCTCTAGGTCGTCGAGGTTGAAAACATAATGCCAAGCCGGCGAACGAAAGGTCCAGGCCGCAATGATGCCTCGATTTCCCCGCGTGCGACCCACTGAACTCCGCATCTCAAGGTCATGCGTGTAGTGTATGGTTAACAACTCCATTGCGATTGAGATCTCCCACTGATTATTAAATGGGTGTTTTTGAGTAAGTAGTTGTCCACGCCGTGCATCGAAACTGAAGTTCCATTAAGCTGTCGCTCCAGGGTAAAGGCCCAGTCATGCATATGCATGTGTTCACAGAATATCAACAGCGTAGGCAGATAGGGAGAAAGTCGCCTTCCTTCGACCTGTTGGAAAGTCTCAAAGTCTGACAATAGGTTATAGTTAAGTATGCCCCTGTTATCGGCGTAGTGCTCTCTTTATTCTCTCCAGTCTCAATTCCTTCGGCCCCGTTCCGGTTGACTCGGACCTCCTCCGGAGGCTGGCTTTGGAAGCGGAACTTGTCCGAGCGAGGGCCTGGTAGTACACGCAGCAAGCCCCCCTACAAAGAATAGACGAGACAGTCCTTAGAAATGAAACAGCGAGAGAAATGTCACCTGGAATATTGTGAGCTTTCTTTTTACACTATTACCGAAAACTTCAAGCCAGGGCTAGCGGAGACGAACTCTGTCATGACACCAATCCAGCTCCCTCCGTTGGCATGGAACTGCCACACGCACTGCTTCGACCCAGACAAGTACCCTTTCAAAGCAACTCGCGCTTACACCCCCGAACCTGCTCGGGTTGATGCACTCATCAAAAACTCTTTTGCAGACCAGCTCATGTTGGTCCAAGCGACCATAGAAGATGGGTACAGTGGTCTGATCGGAAATCTGAATGAGTGTCGCAACTCTAATCCCAGCAAACGAGTACTGGGCACTATTTTCTGGGACCCAGAATCGGTACAGGAGCTTCAGGATTTAACAGCAGCGGACTTTGATAAGCTCCACGAAGCTGGTGTTAGGTCTGTTCGTATTCATGGCTCATACGGGGGCTCGGGTGACGATCTGGACTGGGTCAAGAAGCAGTTCCTGGATGTGGCCAGACACTGTCCTGTTCACCGACACAACTGGAGCATCTCTGCCCAACTTCCACTTACGACGTGGTCATCATTGGAGGCTACTATACTGGAAGAACCACTCCTTGAGGGCATATCTATCATTGCCGACCATAATGCCTGTGCCAAACCCTCCGACGTGGATAGCGCGGAATTGCAAAGTTTCATACGTCTCCTGGAGACTGGGAGGTTCTTTGTCAAGATAGGAGCCTTGCATAGACGGTCACCAACGAACATCAACTTAATGCGCCCACTGATCGAGACATTTGCCAACCGTGCGGCTGAGAGCATCCTGTGGGGAAGCGACTGGCCTCATATTGATGGAAGTGTCCGCGGTCTTAATCCCACGCCTCATCTACTGGTCGATACACATCTGGAGCTAGCAGCGTTGAGGGGTTGGCTCACAACTGAGCAGTGGATGAACATGGTCGTTCAAAATCCAACGCGGGTGTTCGGCACCGTCGAGAACTAGTTATGGGGAAAACCTGGGGTGAGAATGGAGAATGAGGGGATTTCGGATCGGCTCCGGACCGGAGACCATTTTTGGTCTGGGGTATGGGGAACGTGATGTGGGATTGAAGACGAACCGCGAGGGACTCCATAACATTTGCCAAGTCAAAAAGACCGGTTCTGTTTCTGTCTCCCATACATGTATTTTAAAATGTTTTGTCTTTAGACTTTTGTCTACATTGCTTCATCAGGCAATCGAAACAATTCAGACGACAACCACCCCGGCAGAAACACAATGGCGATGAACAGTGCTCCAAAACCTGCTTTGAACGAGCTCTCCAAGCAAGGAAGCGAAGAAATTGAAGATGTTCCAACAAAGAACCCAACGTTGATGGACACATACCGTTCCTACTCGCCCGAATTCTCAAAGGAGACCGAGCGACAGCTTGTTCGGAAAATCGACGCCCATCTACTGCCTCTCATAGTTATCATTTATCTGTTCAACTACCTTGACCGAAATTCAATTACCCAAGCGCGCCTCTACGGCCTTCAAGAAGACACCCACGTCAAAGGAGCAACGTATCAAACCGCCATCTCGATCTTTTCTGCGGGATACATCGCGATGCAACTGCCGTCAACAATGCTCATGACCAAGATGCAGCCGCACATCTTCCTGGTTAGACCTCCCCTATTGAAATACTTGTGTAACAGAGACTAACTCATGATAGCCTGGATGCATTATCATCTGGGCCATAGTGAGCGGCTGCACGAGTGCCACATCTTCCCCAGCTGGCTTGCTAGTTGTTAGGTTCTTTTTGGGGATCGTCGAAGCTCCCTTCTTCCCGGGAGCCATATACTACCTGAGTTGCTGGTACACGAAAAAAGAGCTCGGTTTACGCATGGCCCTACTTGTCTGTGGGTTGCTCTTGTCGAACTGCTTTGCCGGTCTTATATCAGCTGGAATTCTTTCAGGGATGGCTGGCGTGGGACACCTCGCGGCATGGAGATGGCTCTTCATCCTCGAAGGTCTTGCTACAATCTGCGTTGGAGTGACTGCTTTCTTCCTTCTTCCAGACTACCCGGGAACCACGAAATGGTTGTCAGAAGAGGAAAAGGTCATTGCGCAGGGCCGCTTAGCAGCAGACGCCGGCAGTGAAGAAGTTTTGGGCGAGGACGAGATTTCGATGAAGCAGGCTATCTTGGCTGCGTTGGCGGACTACCGAGTTTGGTTGTTTGCTCTGCTACAAATGTCGACAACCGCTTCCATCTCGTTCTCACACTTCTTCCCAACCTTGATTCAACAGCTTGGTTTCAAGAACAATACTATCGTTCTTCTCCTTACCGCACCTCCTTATTTCTTCTCTTTCATCTGGGCCTTGACCTTAGCCTGGGACGCCGACCGACGACAGAAACGATCACCGCACGCCAGCATCTCTGCCATTACTGCCATTGCTGGGACTGTCGCCCTGGTCGCCATGGGTGATCAACGTTGGGCTCGCTACGCCATGACCTTCCTCGTCAGCGCTGGAACCTTTGGCATCTACTCAACGACTTACCCCTGGTTGTCTTCTACCATTGTTCAACCCGCGATCAAACGAGCAGCTTCCATCGGTATTGCAAACACCCTAGCGAATAGTGCTTCGTTATTCGCCAACTACTTTTGGCTGGATGAATATGGCCCGAGCTTCCGAGTGTCTTGGGCTTGTATCTTGGCTTTCCAAATACTCGGTCTGAGCTGCATCTTTGGCCTTCGCATTTGTCTCAAGAAGGCGAACCGTAGGTTTGAGAATCTCCGAAGTGAGATAGACCAGCGTGACGAGGAGACGATGAACAGGCTTGACAAAGACTCGCAGAGAGCTGTTTTGAACGGGTTCAAGTATATAACTTAGCTGATATTATCGTAAACTAACTGCAACGTACATATGGCATCTGTGTGAAATAAACGGCTTATATTCTCCTAAAACAGAGTCCAACGCAAAGGGTCTTTTAAGGAACAAAGACCGATGCGCTGGAATATTATCAGTCTGGAAAAGTAGGTTAGAGAGTAGGTTGTATTGTACCTTCCTCTAAGTGCGAAGCTGCCTCAGATACTTAAGAGTATTATAATACACCCCCCTTAGGCTTAAAAGAGCCTGTAAACCCTAATCCTATATAACTAATGCTATATTATTTTTATATATAGGCTTAAGTTATATAAATAGATATAAAAGGAGGTAATTAATAAAAGAAACTAATAAAAAAAATTACTTTATAGCTTTATTTTTAAATTGCAAAAAAAGGTAGGTGCCTCCCTTTATATGCCTTCTATTATAGTTGAGATTGCAAATGCTAAGGTAGTAACTAATGCTGCTACCTTGCTTAATATAAATAGAGGCTTCTTATTAGCTTAGAATAAAGGGTTGAAGCAGTTATCAAGGCGGCAAAGCAGCAGTAATAATAATATCTCTCATGCTACCTCTACTTCTTAATTTTCCTTCCCTATCTATAATACTATAAATATATATATCACCTACTTTACGCCTATATGCGCGCACATAGTTATATAGTAATTATAATACCTATTTTTTACTTATAATAATGTTTTTAATGCTAATTATGTTGTTTTTAGATAGCTAAATCTAAGGCTAAGTGTGTAGCTGTAACAGCTAAAGCGAGAGCTACCCTTGCTAAGAAGAAGCAGAAAGAGAGAGAGGGGGAGGAGGAGGAGGGCAGCAGCACTCCTCTAGCCCCCCTAAAGCCTAAGAGCTTTATACTTAAGAGTAAGTTATCTTATCTTTATTCTGTTGTCTTAAAGTTTCCTTATTATTATAAACTTTTTATTTTATTTTGCTATTTTTATAGTTAAGTTGCTAACTTAGGTTATTTTGCAGAGAAGAAGACTAATAAGCTTAATAAGGGTAAGAAGCCTGCAGGGGGTAGAGAGGCTGAGGAGAGGTATAATTTAAAGTCTATTACTCCTATACCTCTATCCTCTTATAAGCTGCAGCTCAGCTATAAGCAGTATATATCTCTAATCCCTATTACCTATTAAATCTTTATATTATTTACTAACTTTAAAGTAGAGATAGAAGCTCTAAAAGCCTAAAGCTAAGAGGAAGAGCAGCTGCTGCTACTGGGTGATATTATATACCTGCTGTGCTTATACAGCACTATTTTAAGCATATCGCTTAGTATATATATGCCTAGTTTGGTATAGGGAGGCAAATGCGCTTCCTATAAGGAGAAGAGAAAGCTATGCATCTTCACACCAGTCTCTATATTCAGACTGGAGCTCTGATTCTTAGGGGGTATATAAGAGAATCTCACAGAGAATGTATATTTACTATATAACTTTTATTTTATCAGTTATTTGCTAACCTATATACTATAGGTCTTCGCTTATTAGAGAACTACACTCCATAAAGCTCTTAACACCTATAATAAGGCCTAAAAAAAGGCTAAAGTTAAGGGTGAGAGTAGTAATAGAGTAGCTGCAGAGTTTATAGCTTCTCTTTCTATACTAACTATTACTCTATTAGTTAAAGTTGCTGTAGGGGAAGTGCTAGTCTTTAGTGGTTTGCATATTAGCCTATCCTCTAAGGTGACTCCCTCTATCTCTAAGGCAGCTAGTATTTATATTACTATTAACAGCTTTATTAGTAGATATCTTCCTGAGAAGATAAAGCCTATATATAATATCTTTATAAATAATTATACGTCTGCTCTCTAGGGATGTAAGTAGAAAGCGTAGTGTTATATTGCTAGGTGCTCTGCAGGGTGTAAATGTTTCAGGCTCTCAAGAAGGCTATATACTTCCTAGCTATTAGGGCCGTTTTCAATTAAATACCTAGCTTATAGGCTTTATTTACTGCTTAACTTTTCCCCTTTAATTTATACTACTGTTTATAATATATCCTAGAGGTTTAAAAGTGCTTTAAACTGTTTAAACTTCACTTAAGAGAGGGGTTTTATAAAGCTGTCAGCTAGCATCTTATTAGTTAGGAGATAAATAACTTAGAATAATCTTTTAGCATATTTCTAGTGAAGCTATATATTCTAAATATCTATATATTAAAAGTAAGTTAAGATATACTTCTTTTCACTTATTATAAGTTAAATTATCTGCTGATTATTATAATAGATCTTCTATATATTTCTGAGGCTGAGTTTAAGGTTAGCAAAGAGTTATTTAAGAGCTATTATCTCCTTTATAGTATATTCTAAGCTAAGAAGCTTAGCCTCTATTATTAATATAGTTACTATACTCTAACGTATAGCTTTCTATTAGATTAGACTTCTAAAGAGAGATATCATAAAGCCTTAAGATAACCTTTATATTTCTTTATTATTAGCAAAAGATATATTACTTGCAATCAGTAATACCTATATAATCCCACCCTCTAAGATGCTAAAGCATATTGCAAAGTATTATATATAGTATAGGTATTAAATAACTTAGTTTACAGCTTAGTAGTGCTTTAGAGATAGGTTTATTAGGAATTATAATAATAGAGTGTAAGTAAACGCTATATCTAATTATATTATAATTAAGGTATAAAGGATTAATCTAATCTTCTCTTAATATAAGAGAACTTCCTAGGGAGATACTTCTCTATTAGACTTTTTAAGCAAAATAAGTAGGAGAGGTGTTATTAGTACTCTAGAGTTAATAAGGTTAAACTTCTTTATAACTTATTTAATATACTAATTATAAGAGAGGTAGATCTTTTAAGTCGCTTAGTTGTAAGTAATCTTAATTCCTAGGTACTATTCAGCTAGTCCCTAGTCTTTCAGTTTATACTTCACCTTAATACTATTTATAACTCTTTCTATATCCTTTATATAGTTCTTATAGTATAAGATAAGGATATTATTAATATAGAAGAGGATAAATACCTTCTTATTATAGGACTAAAAGAGATATAGGTCTTTACTTATTAAGTAAAGTTTAAGGCGAAGAAGGGTGCTTAAAAACTCTTTATATTAAAGTAAAAGCGTATTATAGAGGCTATATAGTGCATATTAGAGTTCTATAACCTTCCTATCTTTCTTAAAGCTGTCTAGTAAGTAATAAGTGATAGGGGGGTTGTTTGGTCTGCATATAGCGTTCAGAAATACGTTAATAACGTTAAATTAGTGAATTTTGAGGTTAAATTATGCTGCAAGAGCTATTACAACCCTAAAAGTTTTTACAGTAAGGGTTGCAGTATATATCTATTCTAAGAGATATTTCTCTTAGAGGTCGCTTTATATATATATCCTAGCCTTATAGCAGTTAAGATATCTATATTAATTAAGCTTATAAGTGAATACCTACTTGAGGGGAATTAGCTTATTCTTAGCATTTAACTAGTCTATAACTTCTCAGACGCCTATTTCCTTAAGTTTATTAATCTTAATGTTGCACGCTTTAATAAAGCGAGAGCAAAGTAGTTCTAATATATATTAGATGTCTCTCTAGGTCTTAAGCAGCTTAATAAGCTAATTAATATAGATTTTTCTGCTTAATACTATAGAAACCTATTCTAGCTTCACCTAGTAAACAGAGGTGAAGATAAAGCAGTAGAAAGGGTAATAACCTTAGTCTGCTTCTTTAAGCGCTTTTTGCTGCTCTAGTATATATATTTCAAAAAAGATATCTCAGTTTTATTCTATTTAGAGGAATATAAAGTATGTTCTAAAGTAAGGGGATTATCTTAGCTTTATGTTTTTAGGTTAGCTTAAGTTAGTATAGTTATATACCTACTCTAGCTCCTCTTTTATAACACTCTCTTCCCTAATACCTAAGTATAGCTATATTAGCTGAGTAGGAGAGGTGCTTTATAAGAGTGGTTGTATATTGTTTTCCTCTATATCTAGATCTTATAGAGGAGGGGTATTAGTTTAAACGTAGATCTTATCTAAGATTATATCTTCAGCAGGGCTTATAGCGTAGCTAGCATCTTAAGTCTCTTCTGTTGCTTTATTAACCTAAATAAGGGTTAATAGTATTATCTCATTCAGAATCCTATATATCTCAGCAGGGTTTATATTTAACTTAGGGGTAAGCATCTGCCTCCTTTAACTATTCTTAACTAGTTATAGTTCTCTTAACAGTAAAAAGTGTAATAGCAGCACTTTATTATTAGTTATTAATATAATATCAGCTTTATCTTAAACTCCTAGAAGTTATAATTTAAAAGGTGTAAGAGAAGCTAGTTCTTAGATTTTATTAGTAACTAAGTAAGCTTCTTTACCTTAGATTACTGTTTTTATATTATCCTTTAAGTAGAATATCTTCTTATTAAATATTATATTTTATGTAATAATAACTTCTTAAAGTAAGAGTATTTAGATCCTATAGAGATTATGTAAGTTTGCTATATATCCTATAAGATATCTAATATACCCTCATGTTATAACTTTAAAGTTATATCTATTCTTATTTACTTTATATTCTTTCTTAAGAAGGTACGCTCTGCAGCTATATATATATACTCCTCCCTATTAAGGGTGCAAATTAACTAGGAGATTTGCTTTATAAGCTAGTTTATAATACTTAATATAGTCTTTTAGCTAGTCCTCTTTAACTTAGATTAGTAAGAGCTAGCTGTAGTGTTAATAAGGGCTTATATTATAAAAGAATACAGCAGCTTGCACTGCTTCAACCTAAAGCGTAGGTAGAAGTTCTGCAGCCTGAAGCATCATAATAGCTTTCGTAATCAGCTCCTAACCCACCCTCTCTGCGCCTCTATTTAGTTCCTTTATATATAAAGAAGCCTACTTAATTTTAATCTCTATATCTAAAGCTTATATCTAAAACTCTAAAAGCCTGTTTATTATAATTACAGCACGCTTACTATCTTATCTTATCTTATATAAAGTAAGGCTATATTATCTTTATATCTAGCGTTTAAATATTTAGATTATTATAAAGACTAAGTGTTAAGACTTATCTATATGTAGGAAGATAAAGAGTTAACTTATGTACTTATCTTTAATAATAAGTATCTACTTATTTATATTAAAACTTACTAGGTAGTTAAATAGGTCCTATAAGATTCTGTAGAAGGGGTGTATTACTCTTTATTTTAAGGTATATTATAAGATAACTTATTTTATATGCGTTGCTATATAATGCTAGTAATTAAAGTGTGTGATACCTTATATCTTCACCCCCTAAGCGTTAAAAATAAGTTTCTCTAATACTTTTAATCCTAGGTGTCTGGAGCAAAGATGCTATATTTCCACAGTATTAGCGCAAGTAGGTTGCTATTCCTCAGAGTGTTATTTCGTATAAGTTATTATAAGAGTAAGTAGGTTTAAAACTAAAGTATCACTAGAGAAAATATATTTAGAATAGAAGTAAGAGAAATAAGATTAATATTCTATAAAAGTGATATTACTCTTTTTTAAGAGCTTTTTTACTTCTATACTATCCTTATAATCTCTAACGCAAAGAGTGTTATTATAACCTAAATATTAGATTCCTACCTTTTAAAGTAAGTGTTCTGAGACGATATTAATATAAAAGTTATCTATAAGTGTAATATTATATAGCGTAATATCCTGAAGTCTATTTATATTATTAAGAATATTGTAAAGGATCCTCATACCTTATACTATAATAGGGTATAAGGTAGCACCTGCCTTAATTTATCCCTTTACTTTATAAATAATTAAGCTTTCTTTAAAGAGAGAGATATTATTAATAAAGTAGAGAGCAGCGTAGTTATTTAATATTATACTATAAAAGAGGATTTCTAGCCCTTAAATATAAGTTATATAGATACTATTAAGTTTAGGTTCTAATATAAAAGTCTTAGTTTCTTTAGCAGTAATTAAAGTGATAATATCTTCTAAGATTATATAAGCTACTATATTAGCAGAGAGGTTTATCTTAGAAGTAGAGGTATTAGTTAACCTTTTCGCTCTATTAAAGTTACCTTTAGGTAGTTTCTTTCTATTCTAAGTATTATTATTACTAGGGCGTAGTAAACTTAGGTTCTTTGCGATAAGCTATCCCTTATGCGCCATTTTAGCGTAAAGTTTAAAGAAGTTCAGTCTATTAATTCTAGAGCGGATTTATTTTGCTTTATCTAGGTGTAGATAAAACCTTTTACCTATAAGTATAAACTTAAGTTAGTTATAAATAGATAGAGTCTACTTATAGTCTCTTCTATATATATAGTATATTGTTAACTTACCTTATAAGGGCTTTTCTGAAGTAGGGTCTCTAAAGATTATATTATCTAATCGTCTAGCTAGTATCATAAAAACTCTATTTATATAGCCCTTTAAATAGGTTTCTATTATATCTTTATAGAGAAAGTCCTTAAATATATCAGTATACTAATTTATACTTAAGATCTTAGTATCTAAGCGTTCTTATTTAATAATATTAATAAGCTCTAAGTTTGCTTAGGATAGGGTAAAGCAATATTAGATTGCTTAGAAGAAGGTTTTTAACGTAAGGGTTCCTTAGATTTCTAGTAACTTATACTAAGAGGCTTTGAAGAGTATACTTTAGAAATCCCTAATCTAAATATTTAGGTTAATAGCAGAAGCTACTTAATTTAGAATTAAAGTATACTCTTTATAAATAGTAGTAAGATTGCTTAACTTATTTAGTATATAGTGTTGCTTCAGAATATAGATTAAAGTATAAAGGATATAGTCTTTTTTCTCTAGAAGTTCTACTTAAGTGGGGGTGAGGATTTCTTCAGAAATTATATCCTTAACTTACTTATTAAGGGCTTTATATATTTACTCCTTCTGAGTGTGCTTCGCTTTATATGTAGTATATGTAGTGAGGTGTGAAGCGTAGAGCTTAAGGACTCCTATAGATCTCTTAGTGAGAAGAGTAGGAGTAACTAATATAGGTAGCAGCAGATTGTTAGTAGCTTCCTTAAATTCCTCTTCTCTAGAGTTTTTACTTTCTGCTTCCTCGCCTTTAGTAGTTACTTCTTATATATTTAACGTAGCAGGAGTATATAAGGTAATTACCTTATTATAGGCTTCCTGCTCAGCTTTATAGCGTTTATATTACTTCTTATTTTCCTTCTAAATCTAGTTATTAATTAAGGGGGTGCCCTTAACTTCACTTAGATTAAAAGAGGTGCTAAAGGTATTATTTAGGTTAATATATTACTAGACGTCTTTTACTTTTGCTTCTACCTGAAAAATAATATACTAAACAGAGAAGTTATAATAAAAAGTAAGCTTATATAAAGTGCTGAGGTTAGTAGTTACTATTATATTAGAAGTATACTATAAATTAAAGGGAAAAACTTAAGGAATATAGCTGAAAGTTAAAGTAGAATGTAGTAGATATAGAAATAAATTAAATAAAGTTATAGTTTATTTCATAGATAGTAGTTTAGAGGTGTAGTATAAGCTAGGCTTATAACTATTATAAACTAACTATAATATATATATAGCATCTATATGAAATAAACAGCTTATATTCTCCTAAAACAGAGTCCAACGCAAAGGGTCTTTTAAGGAATAAAGACCGACGCGCCAGAATATCATCAGTCCGGAAAAGTGGGTCGGAGAGTGGGTCGCATCGCACCTTCCTCTGAGTGCAAGGCTGCCTCGGATGCTTGAGGGCATCACAACAGATATGAAACGTTTAACTAGCATGGACGACGTTCATTTTAATAAAACATGTAGTCCCCTTCAATCCATGAGTGCTCCTTATGGATCTGCAAATCGGCTCTCCACTGAGGTGTCAGAGATCCACGATTGGTTCCTAATCGACTGACGTCAACACAAAATGTGCACTTGGTCAATCTTTTCTCCAGGTTTCGTGACGGAATCAATGACACCCTGAGCAAATCCTCTCCTGTAGAAGTAGAACAACCGCCCAAATACCAATAACCTGTTCCCCAGCCGACATGCTCGCGATCAAGGCTGAATGGCATATTTCGGTCATCCTGCCAACAAGAAACTCCCGATAAAATGTCATATTCTGCGCCTTTATATTTTTGGCTCGTTTTACTTGTGTTTTTGCTTTGAATGCTCAAGGAAACATGCGCCCATACTTTTCCTTCGTGAAGGCCAAATGCGAGTGACATAACCAGTTCCTCATCGAACCTAGCATTGGCGCCGGGTTGAAATCCTACCTCCGCGATACAAATTCGAGTGAAGAAACTGTGTCCTCGTTCAAGCGTTCTGTCGATCGGCAAGTGAGACCGCAACTCGGTGGGGTCAAATGACGAGCCCATGCCATTGTAGAAATCCCACGAATCAAAGTGTTGTGCAGGAAAGGACAATCCCATCCGGCCTCTACTTGGCAAAATAACTTTCGCAAACGTGATATGTGTATGATCGTTGCTGGATCTGACTAGTTCGGACACGGATCTGCTGATTGCGTGTCTTTTCAGAACATCTCCCGAAATGTAACACAATGAAGCTGGCATATGCAACGTGTAACCGCCATCAGGCATAGCACGATGTACTACCCTGAGCCCGTTGAATTTTGCGCGGACGAAATGGCGTGCAGGGCGGTCGTCGCGTTGTCGTAAGAAAATGATGACGGACCTGTCCTTATGAAACGCAGCTAAAAATGAAAAATAGTATCCCTCGAAATTTGGCGACATTGATACTATCGGAAGTTGAATTTGCAGGCCAAAGTTCGTCATCGTGTAGTACGGCTGTAGGTCTGCGTTTTCCGAATAGTATCGATCGGTAAATTCGTTGTAGCTCATGGAAGTGAAGTGTCCAGACTGGCGAAATGATTGCGGAGACTTCGCCAACATGCCCTGATATTCGTGATCTTCATCAGAATCCCACGCAAAGATAGTGTGATCAGCCGAGCCTTTCATGATCTCTTCTTGAAGCCGAAGGAATGCTTTCCGCCCCTCGCCGTAGATAGTGGGCATGCTGACTCCAAAGATTCCCATCAAGGAATAAGCTTCATCTTCCATCCGGGTCGTTTGCCTTCGAGACGCCCAGCACATTTTCTGTGCTACGCTTGCGGTATGCAGCTTGTCCTTGTGGATAAGAATCTCCTCCTGGATTCCCGTGATGGTCGAAAGCAGTTTGGACAAGGTGGACTTGCTACCAAGAGTTCTTAAGCCCCAACCAGAGTCGAAAAATATGACCTCGTTAGGGGCAATGAGCTCCTGCAAGGTCCAGCCTCTTGTAAACCAAACACTCTTTCGGAATGCAGATCTGACATCCGCAATGTTGTCTCCTGGCGGGACGTCTTCCATGTAGGCAAAACAGATATTCGAAGCCTCATACCAGGAATACATGGAGTTGATCGCTTCCGACAGCTCAGCACTGCTGGACTTGTCGATACAGCAAGTGTCGATCCACACATAGCTAAGACCATATTCCAAAGCTAGCGCACAGCACGAAAGAAGCTTGTGGTAACCCTTTTTACGTTTGACGGCCAGAGTCTGGCACATGAGCTCTTTGAAGGTAGGCTCATCGGCAGGCGAACCCCATCGATGGGAAAGAATCGCATACGGAGGAATATTGTCGACGTGTAGTTCTAGTTGGACGTCAAGAGTCCCAACGTTGTCCAACTCATGAACTCGTAGGAGGTACATCGTTATTTCGTGGTGACGCTGCACGGGTAATGGTGATGTAGGGAAGAGGGGTTGAGTAGAGCTGAAAAGCTGAAAGATGCTATGCAGCCTGATCCGGCTTGATTTTGAATCAGCTGACGCCATGCAGCACTAACCGCCATTGTGTTGAGTGCGCCGATGTACAAGGAGGCATAACATTCCAGTCCACCAACCACGTCATTCACACTAATCCTTGTTTGTCAGCATACTTCGATATTAATCATAGTTTTGAGAAAGCCTGCTTGATGAGCCCTTGCAACAACGTTTTACGTGTTAAAACCCAGCCAACAGCCTAAACATTAAGAACACATGGTCCGAACCGATATACTGATGTAATTAATGAAAGAGACGCCAGTAAACTAGGACAGAACAATGGCTTTCGCCTGAGGAAAGCTGGCAGCCTCCTGAAGGCGGAGAACGACGTCGTTTTTGAAGGCGAAATCCCAAGCGAGGGTCGAGAGCCCACTTGATAGATGGTAACGGCGATCAGCGTACAACGCCAAGGTGCCGCTTTCCATAGTAACTGCTTGGCAGAGATGACTGCAACACAGACATGTAAGCACAGGCTCATCGACTCGACGCAAGGAACCCGTCAACCTCGTCAACATATCGGGAGTGTTCGCCTTCGCAATGGAACTAGATCGGGGACGTTGGAAATAGATCCGGTGTGACATGTCAATTTCAGGGAAATAATACGGCTCATCTACGCTAGGGGGTGATGCAATCCCCTGCTCACCCCGCAATCTCACGTTGCTTACAGTCAAGTCCCCGTAGCTTGACACGATATGTCACAAACATACCTATCTAGCGGTACGTTGGAATGCCTGACGTCCCTCACCAAAAGCCTCGTTTTGTGCTACCTGATCTCTTTTCTTTCAAGATAGTCTACATGTAGTCTAGGACAGACGACTGTCATCGTTATCAGCTCAATATTCGGAGGCATTGCTGAGGAACGGTGATACAGGGGCCACGGAATAAGACGCGGGTTTACCAGGCGCGCGTTCCACGGCGTAGGACCGATGCTCTGCGACCATAAGGGGCACCGACGGCAAGTCGCACCTAACATGTAATACAAACCCCGAACCTGCTGGCCCTATTCTCTGCGGTGTTAATTTAACCTCACAAGTATGCTTGGTCCCCCTTTTGCGACTAACAGACGCCATTGGCCAAGGGCCGTTAATTAAGTCCAAGAGCATGAGCAACGTCATGGCGTTTCAAGTCGAGAAGTGAGAGGCCGAATGCTCTGATCCACTGATAGGTCGAGGTCTTCTATCATAAGTGCGGCTGCGTTTGACCTGAATAGGAAGCCTAACCGCCATAGCGAAGAGTTTTCCAGAGTGGGCAGCAGAGCACCACTTGCCCCTGAGCAGAAAAAGACCCCAAAGCGCTCCAACTTCAGATTCGCCTGTTTTTCGGACTCAAATACGGTAGCTTTCGCCGGGATCAGGAGGATACTTTTGCTCTTTCAGGCCAGGCGCGCGGTATGCGCAGGGGATCGATGGGCGCACGCTCCACTGTTTGCTGGGGCAGAACCCAATTATGAGCCCTGTAATTGTCGTTGGTTCCCAATTGAGGACGGGATTTAATTAAGTGACAGCTGTAGTCTGTTCCAGATAAAAGATTGATCCCGCAGCGGCTACTGTATCCGCGGACTTGGCAAGATCGAGGAGCGCGGGGGATTTATTATCAAGAGGCTTCGGCTCCCACAGAGCAACTCTCTTCGCAACTCTGTTCCTACCAAACTTCCGTCTCTTTTGGTTGTCACCTCTCATACTCGTCTCTCGTTCCTTTGGCTTGCCACTCTAAACACATTCTTTCATTGGGTTCCGGAACTCAACTACGATTTTCCCATTCTTTTTCCACGAACCAACATCAGCCTTTTACCCAGCTTTTTAATCTTGGTTCGATCACAACAACTCCACAATGAAGTCGACTTCCACTCTCTTGGCGGTCTTGGCGGGACTTGCCAACCTTGTTGCGGCTCAGACTGTCTCTGGCAAGGCTGAGGGCTTTGCTTCTGGTGTTACTGGTGGTGGCAGCGCAACTGCCGTCACCCCGGCGGATATCACCGAGCTTAAGAAGTACCTCACTGACGACGAGCCTCGCGTCATTCTCCTCTCTAAGGAGTACGACTTCACCGAGTCTGAGGGCACCGAGTCCGGCAATGTTTGCGCCAGCTGGGGCACCGGCGCTGCTTGCCAGAAGATCATCCAGGATGACTGCGGTAGCAACCCTGCTTCGACCGAGACTTGGTACAAGGCCCCGACCCAGCCTATTGATGTCGGCAACAACAAGACCATCCTCGGTGTTGGCAGCAAGGGCGCTATCAAGGGCAAAGGTCTGCGCATGAGAGGCAGCAACGTCATGTAAGTGCTGATCATTGCTCGTGAATCTTTCTATGCACTAACAGACCAAAGCATCCAAAACATCCAGGTCTCTGACTTGAACCCCAAGTACGTTTGGGGTGGTGATGCTATCGGCTTCGATGGCGCTGACCTTGTCTGGGTTGACCACGTCACGGTAGGTTACTTGAGTGTAAATAACATGTTATCGATGCTAAGTCTTGAGACAGACTGCCCGTCCTGGCCGCCAGCACTACGTCTTTGGCTTCAACCCCAGCAAGCGCATCACTCTCTCCAACAACTTCGTCAACGGCCAGTCCGACTACTCTACCGGCTGCAACGGATACCACTACTGGACCTTCGAGATGGTCGGCACCGACGACCAGATCACCATGAAGAACAACTACATCTACAAGACTTCCGGCCGCAGCCCTGCCCTCAGCGGTGGCACCCTCCTCCACGCCGTCAACAACGTGTGGGACGATAACGATGGCCACGCTCTCGAGGGTGGCGACACCAAGGCCCGCGGTATCTTCGAGGGTAACGCCTTCATCAACGTCAAGACGCTCGTCTCCGACTACAACGGCAAGCTTTTCTCCTCTCCCGACGCCACCACCAACGCTCAGTGCAAGACCGCTCTCGGCCGCGCCTGCGAGGTCAACGTCTTCGATCAGACCACCTCCACCGACTTCACCGCGCTCAAGGACACCTCCTTTTTCAGCAAGTTCTCCGGCTTCTCCATCGCCTCCGCCGAGTCTGCCAGCTCCATCAAGACCAGCGTCCCCAACAACGCCGGTGCCGGCAAGCTCAGCTCGTCCAGCAGCTCTTCTGGGTCCACCAAGTCTGCGGACACCGTTGCCGAGGCGGCTGCCACCACCCCTGCCGCCACCTCTGCTGCTGCTCCCGCTGCCGCTGCCACCAGCGCTGCCGCCAGCTCCGGCTCCGGCTCCGGCTCTGTTGCTCTCTACGGCCAGTGCGGAGGTCAGGGCTACTCTGGCGCTACTTCTTGCGCCTCTGGCAAGTGCGAGTTCGTCAACGACTGGTACTCCCAGTGCGTCTAAGCGACTTCGATCCCATGATCCGGGTCCTGTAAAGGCTGATGGACCATTCTGTGATACCCATCTGTTAGTCTTGACAGGCACACGCCTTCTTGTAAAATTGTCATCGCACATACATTCCTTGTAAATGTCTTTGAGGCCAGGGGCCAAGTAAAATTAAACCAACCAGCGTCTTGCACTACTTTTCTTCAGCCCTAGATTATGAGTGAGTCGGCACGTGAATTATGCGGCCATATTTGTCTCAGGCAACTGGTTCTTGCTCTTCTCACAAGGCAAAGCATTTGTTCCCCATTGGGGCCACCTTAGGCAACTGAGACCAAGGCAGCCAGGCAGGCGGCAGAAGTGTTTCGCGATGGGACCCGGCTTTTGTTTCCCCTGAACTCCATTAAGGGCCACTTTAGCAGTTCTGCCTACCATGCGCATGCTTATTTAAGAGACAGCAAATATGTAGAAGTGATCGGTTAGACTTCATTTGCATCTTGGATGACGGATTTGAAGTGCACGTGCTTATCGGAGAGCTGATTGCGGCTGGAGACACTAGGCAAGGCAATGCATCAAGGGCGGGCTGTGTCTGCTAGTCTCATGGGTTGCAGGGATCTTTCCACAGCTGAACCTTGGCGCTTCGTGCTCTCATTGGATTGGAAACGCAGACTTCATATCCCATGTCTGAGACCTCTACAGCCTGGCCCCAGGGAGCAGGGCATACTTTGAACAGTCTTGTAGTCTGCAAGGTAATGATATGATCTGACAATGTCCAGAGATGCTGCAAGTCCTTCTAACGGAGGCTGAGTCTTGCGTATAGACATTGTACATCTTGATCGTGGTTGATAGTAGTGAGCCTCCAGCTACCTCTCCAGTACGTTAGAATCAACTCTAAATCTTTTCGGGGAGCGTCAGGTGCAAGCCTTCTAGATCAGCTGGAAGGGCTTTCCCCCTTTAGCTGTAGTGACTCAGATTGTCTTGTGCGTGGCTTAAGCTAAACTCAGCTCCCATCACAGACATCGCGCAGCATGCGAATGCGCCATCGCAAGTGTAATAAGAGCATTGGGCACACGTATATGGAGGTCTTCTCGCAAAATTCTACGTCTACGATGTCTTGACCTGAAGTCCCTCATTTCGCCATCTCATCCGCAAGAGGGGCAACCAACACACCAGCGCCCCTTTTCTGACATCCCAAGACTCTCTGACATCTTCAAAACTGCTCCCGATGCGGCCTCAACTCTCTGCTATCGGCATAGCATGCTTCTGGCTTCTAGACCATGTAGAAGCTGTCTACTATCTCGATCAGGCGGACGGCTACAGCGCACTGCCATCATGCGCCGAGGTCCCCATTAGTTCCATCGTGAGGGACATGGTCTCAGGATGCGGTGACGGCGGCAGGACAACATCCTACAGCTGCTTCTGCACCGCAAGCTCGGAAAGATTCAGCAACATCATTGCCACTGCTGTTGCGAAGAACTGCGGCCAGTCGAGCACGGAGGTCGCGAGCGCGACGCAGGTGTTTGATGCCTATTGCCAACTTGGCAAAGCAGATGAAGCAACAAGTTGTCAGACCCCAAAACCTCTTCTATGTCTGTGTGTTGCTAACATCATCGGTGAACAGATGTTAGCGTTCCAACTTCGACGACAGGCGGCAGCCTTCCGACATCCTCGCCAGCCCCTCTCACAAACGAACCATCCTCTGGTCTTTCTACTGGGGCTGTTATCGCCGTCAGCACTTGCGTATCTCTCGTGACTATCGCGATGTTCATCGCTGCCTATTTCCTATGGCGTCGGCGCCGCGCCAACAAGAAGCCCTCAGGTGTTGAGCCGCACACCGAAGTGTTTATGGAGAATGGAGAAGGGAAAGGCGCTCAAGAACGTCATGGCATGTTAGAGAATCCGAAGGTAGAGCTGGATGCCAGGAATGAGATAAATGAATTGCCAACTCCGCCGCCGCCGAGGATCATGCACGAGCTTCAATGAGGCCAGCAATCATAGCGATCGAGGACAGGTTAATGCTCACCTTTTGTTTTGGCTTCTTACTCTGGTGGACATGTCAAAAACCTCGGAGTTGAGAAAGTCCACAGGAGGCGAGACGTGCATGTAGGTTCGGCAGGCGCCCGACTGCAACGCTCACGCAATGACGCGAGAAATTGCACCATCGTCGGGGTCCCTGTTGACACACCAAACTGACAGCCGGACAAGCTCAGACGAACCAACCACGAATCTCGGAATTCGATGCAAGATAAGACATCGGCAATAATGCCACGCGGTTGCTAATACCGGCACGCTGGTCGGGGCCTAGGCCGGTGCTTGATGCCTTCGCAGGGGACTCCGGCCCCTGTTTGCCGGTGATGTGCTCCGGTATTGTGGTGACGACTTCGGACATTTCTCGATTGAGAGTTGGAATGAGAGTAAGAATGGTTTTCTTTATTAGGATACAAAGAAATGTAAACGTCCGAAACGCTAATTGGGAAATACCGTTGTCTGCTTCGTCGCGTGTCTGAAGCATCTTGCCCATCATGACCGAGCCTGCACGCCGGTGGTATCACTGGTTCTCGCCCAGCGACAGCCCCGAGGAACGCAAGCTGATCCTCAAGCTGGATTTGCTCATTGTTCCCTATGCTTTCATTCTCTACTGGGTCAAGTATATGGATCAGACCAACATCAGTATGGCAACCTCCAAAGCACCCCTCAAACATCGCTGACACATTCAAGATAATGCATACGTATCAGGAATGGCTGATGAACTCGGCTTCCACGGGAATGAGTTGGTTCAGTTCCAGACGATCTTCGTTGTGGGGAACGTGGTCGGTCTGCTGCCGTTCATCTACCTATTTCCTCGAGTACCGATGCACATTTTGGTACCAAGTCTCGATTTAGGTGAGCACTTGAGACTGCGGGTGCCGTGATTCAACAAAGGCTGATTTCACCTAGGATGGGGCTTGTTCACTCTTCTTCAGTACCGCGCTCAAAGTTCTGGTGAGATCATGGCCTACCGGTTCATGGTATCTTTGTTCGAAGTTAGTCTCGCAATTCCACTTCCCGACGGGCCCCCTGACACTCTTCACAGGCCTCGTACTTCCCCGGCGTTCACTTTGTGCTGGGCTCCTGGTACCGAAGCGATGAGATTGGTCGCCGAGGTGGCACATTCTACATCGGCCTCACGCTCGACACCCTCACGGCGTCCCTCCTCCAAGCCGCCGCAACGACCTACCTCGACGGCGTCCACGGCCTACCAGGCTGGCGCTGGCTCTTCATCATCAACGCCATCATCACCCTCCCTCTGGCCTTCATCGGCTACTTCATCTGGCCCGGCACGCCCGCAAAACCGAACAGACTCGTAATGAAGGAGTCCGAACTCGAACTCGCGCGCTCGCGCCTCGAAAAGGCAGGCAGCTCCGTCAAAAGCACCCCATTCTCGCTCAACCTCCTGAAGCGCGTCTTCACCAACTGGCGCTTCTACCTCCTCGTCCTGTGGGACGTCTTCTTCTTCAACACCAGCTCCAACAGCGCCGCCTTCCTCCTGTGGATCAAGAGCCTGGGGCGGTACAGCACCGCGGAGATGAACAAGCTCAACGCCATCAGCCCCGGTCTGGGCATCTTCTTCGTGCTCTTCATCAACTTCAGCGCGGACCTGTGGATCGGGCGGCCCGCGGCCATCACCCTCGCCTCGGCGGTCAACTTCACCGGGCTCGTCATCCTGGCGGTGTGGAACGTGCCGGAGGCGGCCAAGTGGTTCGCCTTCAGCACGTCGTACTCTGCCGTGGCGGTGTCCTCGGTGCTGTACGGCTGGGCGAACGTCATTCTCAAGAGTAACATTGAGGAGAGGGCGCTGACGCTGATTCTGATGACGGCGATCGCGACGTCCACGAATGCTTGGATCCCGCTGTTTGTGTATCCCACCGTTGAGGCGCCGAGGTTCCCGAAGGGCTACGTCTATTCTGCGGTTATGGTTGTGTGTCTGGTGGTCACGACGCAGGTTGTCAGGGTGTTGTTGGGGACTCAGGGGTAAGACTGGCTGTTTTTGTGTTGGAGATTGGGTGGCTAACAAAGATGTAGGGAGAAACGCCAGCCCAAGTCGCAGAGTTCGTCTCTTGCAGAGGGTACTTCGACGTCTGTCGATGGAAGTCATGATCGAAAGACATCGTCTCCGCGGATTGAGGCAGTTTGATTTGAAAGGTACGGTATGGCGCGGCCTGAGTGGGACCACAAGACCTGAAATAGAGCATGTGTCTTTTTGCCCATAGGAGCAATAACGGATGATTCGTCTGAGACAGTCTTGCATGAGAGCCGCCACATGCGGGCAGGACGAGTCGGTGTTCGTGTGGAAAGGTAGTCATGTTTAGAGAACCGCTCGCTATTCAAGCGACAGTAACAGAAAATTCCTCGTCCCTCAATAATGAGATCATTGCACATAATCAGTTAGATCCGTCTACAGCCAAAACAGTCTAATAACCCTCCTTTTTGTTGACAACGTTGACAAGCCTCTTCCCCTGACTCAACCGCTCCAAGTTCAGGTCCAAAATCCCCAGGATCCGCTCCGTGTAACTCGTCGACATGCCGCTGATGTGCGGCGTGATCAGCAGGTTCTTCGCCTTCCACAGCGGGTGTCCCTCAGGCAACGGCTCCGGGTCCGTGACGTCCAGCGCGGCGCCGCGGATGAGCCCGTCGTCGAGGGCCTTGATCAGGTCGTCCGTTTTGACGACGGGCCCGCGCGCAATGTTGGACACGAACGTCTTCTTCTCGGACAGGATGCGGAACTCCTCCGCCGAGAGCAGGTGGCTCGTCTTGTCGGTCAGCGGGGTCGCGACGACGAGCAGGTCGAGCCCGGAGCCGAGGAAGGCGTGCAGGTCGGCCTTGGAGGCGCCCGAGAACCACTTGGAGGGGAACTTGCCCTCCGGGTCGCCGAGGCCCGGGGGCGAGTAGCCGTTGTCGCGCTTGGACTCGGGCGTCGGGCGCGGGTGGAGGGTGTAGGCGTGTACTTTGAAGCCGAGGGCGGTGGCCACGCGGGCGGTTTGGCGGCCGATGCTGCCGTAGCCGAGGATTCCTCTGGGGATGAGGGTCAGTGAGTTGCTCTGGTGATGGTGAGAGTGAGGGAGGGAACTTGCATTGTGCGACCGACGGCGTCTTCTACCCATTCATTTCCGCGAGACCACTTTCCTTCGCGGAAGTTGTCAATGTATTTGGGGACTGTTGGGTTGATGAGCACTCATGCGGTGTAACCTGAAGTGTGGTACAACTCACGTTGATGCTGGAATGAGAGGTAGGTTGAAATGATCCATTCGGAAATCTGAGGTCTGCCCGGGCGTCAGTTGTTCGGTGGCCTCACTATCTAGACACTCAAGAAAACATACCCGTGGACACCGTTCGCCGTCGCAAAGACTGCATCCGTGTCCGTGAACAGCGGGTGCTTCAAGATGTGGTTCGCGCCGGCGCTCTGCAGCTGCACGTACTGCAGCTTCGGCGCCTGGTCCGGGTCCGGGAGGGCGCTGCCGGTGAGCAGGATGGTCACGTCCTTCCACTCGCTCTCGTCGAAGCTGGTGCCGGGCTTCTTCTCGGGGAAGCCGAGCTCGTGGTAGACGACCTTGAGATCCGGGAACTGGGAGTGCAGCTTGGAGTAGAAGTCGTCGTCGGGCTTGAACTGGGAGAGGATCAAGAGCTTCTGGCCCTTGAGGGTCGGGTTCGGCGGCGGGAGGAGCATGATCATTGATTTTTTGTGTTTGGAGAGAGCTGAGGAGGATGAATGAAGCGGTTGTAAGGTTTGGTGTTGTTTATGAACAGATGTGAAGTATTGATAAGCAGGAGTTTGAGCGCGGACGGGATTCAGGTTGGCGGGTTTCAGCTGGCCGGAATCACAAATAACGGACAGAGGAAGCTCTCTCACACACCGACCCTCCATCAGCGGAAGTCATGGCATAATCACAGCAGTAATGTACCCTGGAATGGAGGGGCATTGGAGCTGGTGCGGGGGGTCCAGTCTCCCCCTCGTTGGCGTAGTTGGTTCGCTGGCCTCTGAGCGCATCGCAGGGCCAGATGGCGCAACAGGAAGGTCGGAACGCCGCCGATGCGAGTGTGGGGGGGAGTTCAGACGGTTGGCTCAATGGTCTTGCGTATCTTTTGACTCGTCAATGGCGTCTGCGGCCAAGGGTTCTCGCATCATTCATTCCTCCATCCAATCTTCCTTGCTTCGCTCCATTCGCGGACTGGGGGACTCCGGCCCGGTGTCGGCGGCAATTGAACATGTCCGCCGGAGCCTGGCTGGACGGTTCTGCCGATAAGGCCGGTGACGCGGAGGCAGATGGCGTCAAGAGCTTTTGACTAGGGAGGGAATGAAGCTCTGTTCCCTGTCGCTGTAGATCGATGATAAGATGCCGATAGTTGATTGCGTTCTTATCCCTCTACCCTACCCCTCATCCCCACACCACCAGCTATCTAAGGTAGCTGATCCAGTGTCTTTGGTCTTGGCTGTGTCTTGCTGACTTCGTCTTTGAACAACCTCTTTTTGAGGCTATAGATGTTGTAGACATGCTTGCCGTGATGCATCCTGACTCATCCTGACTCGGCCCAAGTGATGAAACACACAAGTCCCGAAGGCGGTGAAAACAAACATAAAATCTAACGTTGCTTGAGGGGCGCATGCATGATTCCTTCTCCACCTTCGACATAGGCGCGCCCTTCGAGGACCAGGCTGAGCCGTATAAATACCATTTCATCCTGCAATTGAGGCTCTGCAACAAGCTATCTGTTGCTCGCGACACTACAGGCCGGTATATCATTCTCCAAAATGGCACCCTCAAACTCAACCGTCCGCCATGCGCGACGCGAAGGTAAGCTACCTAGCCACCCATCTTGTTGTCATAAAGGTGCCGGGGGGGGGGGGCTTGAGCTGACACTGCGCCAGATATTCCCACCATCCTCTCCTTGATCAAGGAGCTGGCGGACTACGAGAAGGAACTCGACAGCGTCCAGGCCACAGAGGAGTCACTCGGAAACACCATCGCCTTCGCCCCGTCCGACCATAACGCCTACACGGCGGGCAAGCCCGAGACCGAGCCCACGTCTCCCAGCAGACCAGCGAGGTGCCTCATCCTGTTCAACGAGGCGGGCGAGGGTGTCGGCATGGCCCTGTACTTTTACAACTACAGCACATGGCGCGCCAAGCCCGGTGTCTACCTCGAGGATCTCTACGTACGCCAGACGGAGCGCAACAAGGGCTATGGCAAGCGCCTCTTGGTTGAGCTGGCCAAGGAAGTCGTCGCCATGGGCGGAGGCCGACTTGAGTGGGTGGTGCTCAAGTGGAACGAGCCGAGCATCAAGTTCTACGAGTCCATTGGGGCGAAGGCTATGGACGAGTGGGTTGGCATGCGTGTCGATGGCGACGCCCTGCCGAGGCTGGCTGGTTTACTAGACTAAATAGAGCAGCAGCCGGGTATAATAATAAAGACGAATAGACGACACACTACTTTCCGCTCAGTACCTTTCCCTGGGCATCGACACCCTCAAAGATTCCAAGCTGAGGGCCTGATGCGGTGGGCGGGCTGGCCAAAGTATCACCCCAGACAAACCGGCGCTTATGCCGACCCTTTGCATCACTGTTGCCCTCCTCCACGTACGACGACGCCTGCCATATCTTGCTGAACTCCCGCCGAAGCTTTCTGTCGCTGTATGGAACCTCGGGCACCCGCTGCTGGGTCTGCGAATATGGACCGTCATCCGTCTTCCCAGTCAGCCGGCTTATCTTTCGAGCCCGCGGCCTCTCGATTTCGCGGACGGGTATCGAGGCATAGGCCGACCATGGAAAGTCTTCCTGCTCCTTCTTCACAGCAATTGGCCTGCGTGGAGCCAGTTTCCACAAGACCGCAGGCGCATCACCGGTGGCAATCGAGCGCAGTATGTCCCACTCATCACGCTCCACGGGTGGCACAAGCCTATCCGCCGTCCTCTTCCACCAAAGACGCACTTTCTTTGTTTTCCTCTGGGCTGCTGTCTCCCGGCCCCATATGTCTTTCTCGGGGACGAGGTTCTCAGGTCGGAAGCTTTCAAGCTTAGTTCGAGGCCAGCAAAACGATTGCGTATCGAGTTGATGCGTCTTTTGGGAGGAGAAGAACTGGGTGAGCTTTTTGATGTCCCAGTTGGCTTCGATGGGACTGAGCTTCTGGCGAACCCAGGGCGTGGGATCGGTGCGGTCGAAAACGCGTTTCGTCGGGGGGATCCTTTTGAGCTTCTCGAGCTTCTCGGCCTTCAGGATATCTCGTTCTATGTCCATCAGTGACATTTTTTTCTCGAGCTCCTGGATATCCAGGGGCGAGTCGGGTTGCTTCTTGACGAAGTCAGCCATGAGCTCACGACGCCGGCGGCCTAGCTTCCCAAAAACGAGCCATAAGACCTTGCGGAAGCGCTCAGTGTCGCCCATGCGTGCGGCATTGAGTGTTCTAAGCTTCCGTTTGCCCTCGAAAAGGGCTTTTGTGCGCAGGAAGTGTTCTTCTCGTTCCCGCCCATGGTCCCGCCTGGGGTTGGGCAGTTTGGCTTCTGCCGAGGCAGCTCTTGCTCGCTCTCGTCGGAAAGCATCCTTGACCCAGTCCTCCAGGTAAGGACGGCAGATGAGGGGGAAGTAGGTGGTAGCGCGGAGGAGGTGGCGGTAGACGTGAAGGGGTCGGATAGGCTTCGGCAGGGGGATGACGGCGGTGGAGGTAGCGGTCGCGGCTTGGAGGTGGCTCCAGACCTTCTTTTGCGGTGTGGGGTTTCGGACGGGGAGGCGGATCTTGGGCTTGGGCATGGTGATGGTGGAGCAGCAGGAGGCTGGTAAAAGACAAGGACATTCAGGAACAAGGCGGCAGGGACATTGTTGTTGCACTCGGCTGGTGTCTCGCAGTCGGGCAGAGACGCATGTACCGCTGTCGGAGTCGGAGTCGGTATCGATGTCGAACAGGATGCATGCAGGACGGCGGTAAGGTACGGTGCAGAAATTTGGAGATTTGGCTGCAGCGGTGACGGGGACTGGCTGGAGCTTCATCGGATCTGCCTCAGGAGCCGAGGGAGTGGCCCAAGCTTCCCGGGATGGAGGGGGCAAGAGGGACACTCGTGGCTGTTGCCGTAGAGAAGTACCTTATTATTTACAGAGCAAGTGCATGAGAGCCTAGATGTTGCTGAAGATGGCATGAGTGGTCAATTGAATATGCCTGGTCTAACAAGTCTTTTCAACGGCTGTTCAATGTGCAGCAATCATATCTTGGAGCACATCAACACCTGCGAGCGCCATTCGAGGTCCGGCTGCTTTTTAGCAGAGTCCCCAGCATTGAGTGAGGCCTGAACCAACAGCCCTCACTCATCAACAATTAACTGCTGATCTTAAGGAAATCGTCAACTGTTTACACGATAGGTAAGCCACTCATCGTGACTGGTTCTGGTGAGGGAACGCAAGGTAAGGTAAGTGGACTGAGTTGGACATTGGACGCGATAAGAGGCCCGGGCCCGGTCTGCGATAAGGCCATCCGCGGCACCACACGTCGACTACGCGTCACCGACGCTCCTCCCTCTCTGGCCGACGTGAATGCCCTTTCACTTTTCGCGGTGAGGAAGGGCGGTACGTACCGTCAGTGCCCCACCTCGCACCGGGAATCCAGCAGTCTGAGTGGCCTGTGCAGCTCGCTTAAGCAAATGGGAAGACACGAATTCTGCTCTGTCTCTCTCTCTCTCTGTTCTCTGCT
Source organism: Colletotrichum cordylinicola (assembly GCA_027406065.1). Classification (NCBI taxonomy): domain Eukaryota; kingdom Fungi; phylum Ascomycota; class Sordariomycetes; order Glomerellales; family Glomerellaceae; genus Colletotrichum; species Colletotrichum cordylinicola. The sequence goes on along the minus strand of JANVYD010000011.1, from coordinate 309,787 downwards.
GCCAGCCCCCCTCCAGTGAGCACACGGTCCCCCCCTCGCTGCTCGCTTCCCTAAATTGGACGCGACACGCTCAAAAGACCGACACGCCCTTTTTCGCGAAAACCGCGAATCGACACGTCCACCACTTTTAATTGAAATTCCATTTCGGGAACCCGCTGCGGACCTTTTCCTCATTTTCGGTCCCCGGACGACGGCTGGGCGACAGGACCAACTGCGAATACCTGATATCCACCTCCAGTCCGATAATTCAGCTTTCTGCCGAATACCCTACTTCGTACGGATACTCTGTACTGACTGTGAACTCTGGCGGCCGGTCGTTTCTGTTGCGAATACCTACCTAAAGACCAAAAAGTACTGCCAATCCTCTTATTCTCCGTCTCTCTCCTCTCCTCTCTCGGTCTCTGCCCCCAGCACCTGAACCACCACTCTCGGATTCCGGTCTAGACCCCCTTTGAGACGACCACCCAACCCTTGACGGCATCTCAAGCGCCTATCCGCCCTACGCCATTTGCCATTTACGCCATTCCGACTATTCCTCTCAACCGTCGTTCAATACCTTTAGTTTCCCTTTGGCGTAACCCCCCCAACCTTCGCCTACCAATCCTTCCACCACTCAAGTTGCTTGCGTTACCGCATCAGCATCGCACAAAGCTGCCAAAGCACCAAGCCGCGCAAAGCGATCCGACAAAACGCTCGCCTGCCCATCCAAGCACACCAAGAAAGCCCCGGCCGGCTGCACGCATTCACAATCCGACTCTTGTCGACCGCCAAACCTGTCGCAACCACGACTATCGCATCTCGCGACCCTGCTTCTTCCATATCTGGAAAGCCGCCGCCGCCGCCGCCGCTGAGTGATCGACCATCCTCGCTCACCACCTCTGCCTCCCTTCCGAACCCCCTCTTGATCGCATCGCCTCCCGTCGCAGCTCCCGCCTCCAATGCCCTAGTGCCGGCGGCACATGTCTTCAACCACCGTCACAGCCAGGAAACCCACTTCACATTCCTTCCACCTTCCCCGCGACTCCTCCTTTTCGGCTGCGCAACCACACGACTACCCCGGGAACCCAACTCCCACCGCCATGATGCCCTCAGCATCGCAGTCCCAACCCTCGTCGCAACAGTCTTTTACCATGAGCCAGCAGAGCCAGGGCGGCTACCGCGGCTATGCCGACGCCAGGCTTGCCAATGAAGCCCCCCAGATCTATAGCGTGAGTGAAGTCGGCTCGCATACGTGCTATCCCGGCACGCCTGCCTTTGGGGCTTTCGCATTGACATGACACATTTAGGCCGTCTATTCGGGCGTCGATGTATACGAAATGGAGGTCAATGGTGTCGCCGTAATGCGCAGGCGGCAAGACAGTTGGCTCAATGCGACACAGATTCTCAAGGTTGCCGGCGTCGACAAGGGAAAACGCACAAAGATCCTCGAAAAGGAGATCCAGATTGGCGAGCACGAGAAGGTTCAAGGAGGCTACGGAAAATACCAGGGCACATGGATCCAGTTCGAGCGCGGTGTCGAAGTCTGCCGTCAGTACGGCGTCGAGGAGGTTCTCCGTCCGCTGTTAACATATGATATGGGCCAAGATGGCGGTGTTGCCGGCCGAGGAGACTTCAACACACCCACCAAGGAACAGGCCATGGCTGCCCAGAGGAAACGCCTGTACAACGCCGGAAACGAGGCAAGGTCCAACGGCATGGCTGGTATCAACGGTACCTTCTTCAAGAACATCTCCACAACTGCCTCTCACGCTGTCGCTGCCATCAGCAAGGCACGATTCGATTCTCCCGGACCTAGGGGTCGCAACGGACCCACGAAAGCACCCAGCTTCAGCCGCCAGAGCTCCATGCAGAATGGCGACGACTTCCCCGGCAACTCCCAGCAGAGCTATGCCTCGGACTACGGCCAGCACGTCGACTCGGCCTACTCTACTCAACAGACCAGCCAACAATTTGACGGTCCGGAGCCGCCCCGCAAGCGTCAAAGGGTCACCATGACCCCAGCCGAAAGCTTTGGTGGCTACAACAACTCAATGGAAATGTACCAGGGCGCCTTCCCCGGATCCCCTACTGAGCCCAATGAGTCCTTCATCTACTCTCAAGCGAATGTGCCCGCACACGATGGCCACAGCCCACTCACGCCGCTACCCTTTGAGATGTCTCCGGACGCCGAAGCCAAAAGGAGCATGCTGATGAGTCTCTTCATGGACTCTGCCGCTTCGGATCAGTCCAAGCATGAGATGCTTCGCTCGTTGGCGCCTATTGAGTTGGACATGCCCATTGACCAGCAAAGCCACACCGCCCTTCACTGGGCTGCTACATTATCGCGTATGCCGCTCTTGCGCGCACTCATCGCTGCCGGCGCCAGCCCCTTCCGTGTCAATGCCTCGGGAGAGACCGCTTTGGTGAGAGCGTGTGTAGTGACAAACTCCATGGACCTTGGCTCTTTCCCTGATCTGCTGGATGTTCTCGGAAGCACCATTGAGGTCCGCGACAGCAAGGGACGCACTGTTCTGCACCATATTGCCATGACTAGCGCCGTCAAGGGTAGGAACGCGGCCAGTCGGTATTATTTGGAAAGCCTGTTGGAGTGGGTAGTAAGACAAGGCAGCGTGCCCAATGGCCAAGCGGCGACCAACGGTAACGGAAGCAGCGCACCTGCTAGTTCCCAGTCACAACCGCAGTCACAACCCAAGATGGGCATCGCACGCTTCATGACCGAGATCGTCAACGCCCAAGACCACGCCGGCGATACGGCTCTCAACATTGCGGCAAGGATAGGCAACCGCAGCATCATTTCGCAGCTTCTCGAGGTCGGCGCAGACGGCAATATTGCCAACCGTGCCGGCCTCAGGCCTGTGGACTTTGGTATCGGAGTCGAGGCGGCAGAAGAGGGCAACAACTTGGCTAATGGTGCCGAATTAAACGGAGACACCGAGAAGAACCGCGCTGCGAGCAGCGAGCGCGCAAAGGAGAGCAGCGATGATATTGTTTCCTGTGAGTAAACACCCAGTTCCCTATGCGAGATTTTCCCGCTGACCGCCCCCCCTAGCCATCACACATCTTCTCAGCGAAGCAAGCTCCACCTTCCAGAACGAAATCAAGACGAAGCAGGCCGCAATCGAGTCCCTGCACTCAACGCTCCGCACCACATCAGCACAGCTGGGCGAGGTAAAGAGAAACCTTGAAGCCATGCAGGCGACGCTGAGGAAGCAACAACTCGCCCGCCAAAAGGTGTCAAACCTCAGACACGCCCGCGAGGAGGAACAGGTTCGCCTGATGCAGGAGCAGAACCGGGCAGGCCGCACCGACGCCCTCTCGTCATCGTGGGAGACGGAACTGGGCGCGGCGCTGGAGACGGCCGGCAACGGCGAGGAGGCCGCCATGCTGCCTTCGGCAGCGGTTCTGAAGGCAAGGCTAAGCGCCGTCTCGGCGAGACGCGACGTCACGCGCAAGATGGCCGCCGCGCTCAAGGGGCGAAGCAAGGACGTCGAGATCAAGTACCGTCGCGTTGTGGCCATCAGCACCGGCGTGCCCGAGGACCAGGTCGACGCTGTCGTGGATGGTCTCCTCCGCGCGGTGGAGAGCGAAAAGGGCGAGTTGGAGGTGGACCGCGTCAGGAGGTTCCTCGGCGGCGTCGAGGGCGTGGTGCATTAATGAAGCTGCTGTGGTGTTGTTCTAGACGTTCATTGTGTTGGTGTCATACCCCGCCGGAGAAGCCCCCTTTTTTTGGAGCAGGAGAAAAGAGGACCATGGACCGGCCCGTTTATTGATATTTGTTTTTATATACTACCAAGAGGGGGGGAAGGCATAAAACCGAGTGCTTTTTTTCAGAGGGAATGAGAGGGCGTTGGCAGGCTGTTTGGCATTATCGTAGTGCTGCACGGGTGGATATCTGATGATTGGAATTTCATACGATTTCAAAATTTGATGGCCTCGAACGGACCAACTTGTGAAGTGTGTGAGTGTGCGCAGTGCGAGCTAAGCCTACAAATGCGCTTTGCTTTGATGCGCCATCCTAAATCCTACTTGATAAAAAAGCTCCCTTCCCCAAACGCCGTGCAATGCTGCTTTGGATACTATTCCGGCAAGATCTGTCTGTTCATATATTACGTCCTCGGGACATATTACGGGCCGTCTTTTTCATCGCGTGATACCGGACGCGTACAGCCCCTCCCACCGCTGCTCGACTCCTCCCACGAGCTTCTTGGCCTTTTCAATCTCCCTGTCGAGCTCTTCCACGTTGCGAGTGAGGGCGCTGACCTCCTCGAACCGCCTGGCTCCGCGCGCCGAGTCCACCATCTGCTGCACCATGAACTTTTGCTCCTCAAGCACAATGAGGCGCTCGCGGGCTTCCTTCTCCTCCGTCTCCAGCTGCGATACCGCGGTGCTGGTCTCGCTGGCCTGGCTCGCCGTCTCGGATTCTGCGAGTTCTCCGTTCCGGAGAGGCGAGAGATGCAACGATGACGAGGAGCCGTTGGCGCTTCCCTGAAGAGCGAGAAGCCGCGAGGAATGCGACGACCGGGCGCGGAGGATCTGAGGGACGGACTTGAGGGTGAGCATGTGGGTATGTAGGAAAGTAGACGCGGCTGCGTAGACGGCTTGTTGTAAGCGTAGTTGTGTCTTGGATTTCGTCTTCATGTCGCGTAAACGGCGCGCCGCCGTGTCGTATTTGGTAAAGGCATCGGTGAGTCGTTTGCGAATCTTGGAGGCCTCTTGGATCTGGGCGTGTGTTGGTGGAGGTTTTGGTGCCTCGGAACCATCCTCGCTTTCTGGTTGCAGCGCTAGCAGTGTGCGTTGGAAAATAGGCATGAGCTGGCGAATGCCGCGCTCAAACTGGCGAAGGGTTTCGTAGGCGCGCTGATCCGGGGGTTTATGCATGATGGTAGCGGCAAAATCACGTTTTGAAAAGATGGTGTGGTTGCAATCGCGGCACATGCGAACATCGACACTCAGCTGGCCAGGCTGGGCCGTGGTCGGGGGCTTCTCCGTCGCCGGGTTCGTGGCTGGTACTGTTAGGCGCGATTCTCGGAGTGACGCCGATGCGCAAGACTCACGATTCGCTACGCTCAATCCCACTTCGCTCGAGCAGCCCGTCAATGGGTCGGCGCAAACGACCCGCCCGCATATTCGACAATGGTGGCGCCTAAATGTCCATGATCCAAACTCTTGCTGGCAGAAGGGACATTGTGTAACGGAGGCGTCGTCCTCCCAGGTGACGACCGACTGCTCCAATAACTTCCGTTGGTTTTTCTGGCCGGTAAGGGTCGCTACCGGGCCTAGCAGGTTGTTGCTGTTGGTCGTGACGTCTTCGGGGGCATTCGCAAGCAGCTGCGTAAGCTTCGTTAAACGCTTCTCCAGTCTGGCCACCTCGAGATTCTGCCTCTCCACCCTCTTTCGGCGCATTTCCGCAAAAGCCGACGTGTGGTCGATTAACACGCCATTGTGGTCATTGTAGCCGTCCCTCGACTTGTAGCACGTCTCGCACACTCTAACCCAATACCCTCGCACGGGGTCGTGCTGGGCGGACCTCGCCAGCCTCATCTGGTACATGGTGTGCTCCTCGCAGAACAGCCTGCCGCATTTCCTGCAATTGATGCTGCCGTTGACAGCACCCAGACCTTTTGCGCATGTCGGGTCGGTGCACCGGTCATTGCTGGTCTGTCGCTGCCAATGCGATCGTGTGATGAGCTCGTCCGGATCGATCGGGCCCTCGACGAGTCTGGCGGTGGTGGGCGGGGCAATGGGCAGGGACTCGTTGGATTCGAAGACATCGAGGCCTCTAAGCTTTTGGTTGATTATGGAAAGCGGTTGGAACTTTTTTGCCTTGAGGACCTGCTTGTCGAACCAGGTCCTGACTTCATCCTGTTCGACTTCGGGAAGCTCTTGGTGGTTGTCGTCGATGTGTCTGAGGAGTGTCAGAGACTAGGGTCAGAGTCGCAAGACGGGCGGCAATTGTCACCTGTTTAGTTGAAGCAGCGTCAACTGTTTGGATGCGTCAGCAATGGGGCGAGAGATATCACGAAGACGAGGTGACTGACCATTTCCTCGTCGCATATTGGGCAGACCAGCTTTGAGCTCGTGGCGGAGGATCTGGAGGGGCCGCCGACGCTGATGTTTGACGTCAGGTCTTGGGGATAGTCGTTCAGTGGACTCGAGACTGGCGGCGATGCCGAGGAAGAGTTGAGCGACAGGGTGCTCTCGGAGGGAGCAAAAGGACTCGGCGTTCGCTGATGGCCACGACCGTGGACTGCAGGAGGCGTGGGAGGGGCAAGGCCTTTCCCGCTGCCCAAGATGCGACCGCCTCCCAGCTTGCGGCCGGACATGGTGGAAGAGAGGGGAGCTCACGCGACCATCCAGGTCGAGGAGGGAGGGGTTTCCGGCGACAAAGGCGGGTAGGATAAACAAACAAAGAAACGAGGTCGGGAAGACGGTGAGGGGGGAAACGAGGTTGAGGAGGTGACGATGGCCAGGACGAGGCGAGAGGAGACGAGACGAGACGAGGAGGGGGTCCGAGTATCCGCGGTGTGTGCAGCGCAAGGTAGGTATTCGTAGGTAGGCACGTAAGGTATTCGTAGGTTGTGCAGGCAAGCGAGGCAGAATAGAGCAAAAGTAAAGCAAAAGCACAGCACAGCACAACGCAGCACACGATGTGCTGTTTGTTGCAGGATGCGAATGCAGATGACGGAGGAAGAGGAGTGGTTCGTTGTGGTCCCTTGGTGGTTCTTGCTGGGACCTCGTCGGTCGGTTGTCGCAGTGTAACTTGTAAGGTAGAGAGAGTGAGTGACAGGCGCAGTTGGTTCCAGTTCTAGGTTCCCGTGCTCGTCAGGCACTTTCCCTGCTGGGGGGAAGGAGGGTCTTTGGGCAGCCTGCCAGTGCTGAGTGGCTCTCCAGGTGCAGTGCAGTTGGTTGGGGGCAGAGCTGGAGACTTGATGACTGGGCATTGAGCGGTCACGATGCAAGGAGGGGTACGTACTCCTCCGACGAGGACCTGGTAAAGTAGATGCAGTAGTATTTTGCAGGGAAAAGTACTTGCAGCTGACGGAAGCACAGGCGGTGGGAATTGGCCGGGCGGCAGCAAGCGGACGACAGGCACGAACCCCCCTCCTCTCTCTCTCCCCTCTACTTTCCATTCCATATACAAGTTAGATACGTACCTGACTATATGGATGCTTCCCCCTCGCCCTGTCTGCTCTGTCCGCCTGCCAACGATGCATTCGGCGGTCATGGCGGCGGGGAAGACAAAAAAGGAACGGCATGGAGTTCGCGGAATGCAAACTCCTGGCCGCTAAAGAGCTACAGAAGATGAAGATACGCTAAGTGGCTAAGAAGAAAGCTACACCAACAGCAACGAGAGAAGTGCAGCAGCCGGGCAAGGCTAAGGTAAAGATGAGATCCACTGACAGGGGGACCTACAAGTACAAGGAAGACACACTACACCACGGTGACCCTCAGGGGGACGCTGTGGAATGGCGGAGCTCTTCCGTGCCGATTAAGCCTGGAGTCGACTGGTCGGAATGGGTTCAACGCAGGTACAAAAGCAGCCTGCGAAAAGGCGGTGAGTTGCCATGTATCTTTTTTTAATGTGTTTCCCTCTCTGCTCAGTGCTGGTCGGCGTCTTCTGCGACACACCCTGGCCTGTGCGCTGTCCCTCCTTCCATCTGCACCTGCAGTAGACTGCACCTCCACTGCACCCGACCGCTGCTGTTGTTCCCGCCGCTCCCCTGTAGAACCGTGACGGGTGACTCCCTCCAGGTGGTCAGGATGGTCTTCCCCCTCCACCGTCAGGCTTCCATTGCTGTTCCTTAAGTGGGGCCCAGCCTTATCGGCCTGCTTTATCGCTACCCGTCGCCTCGGCCTTTGAAAGTGCGCCATCTCTAGAAAAGCTCTTCGTCATTGACAATTTCTCTGTCCTCGCTGGAGAATACTCGATCATCCTTTACACACTCATACACACCTCACATCTTTCTCTCTATCTCACCCACGCACACACACGTACTACGTACGCGCATCTCCCCCCTCTTTCTCTCCCTCTCTCTCTCTCCCACACACACACACACACACACACAATGACCGACAAGTCCAAAAAGTTCCCCGACGTCGAGGGCGGTGGCAGTCTTATCCTGGCCTGGCAGATCAAGGGGAAGAAGGTTTTGGTCGTTGGAGGCGGCGAGGTATGTGGCTGCGCTTGCGATGCGCCCCAAACAGCTATTCTTAAGCTTGTTCGCGATGCTAATTTCCTCTTCCTCTGCAGGTTGCCGCCGGTCGAATCCTCAACTGTCTCAATGCAGACGCCAATGTCACCGTCGTCTGTCCCGCCTCTGGCTTCAACCCCGAGGTCGCTCATCGCGCTGCCCGCGGCGAGATCACACACGTCGACCGTCTCTTTGAGCCAACCGACCTTGACGGCGCCGACATGGTTCTTGTTGCCATTGACGACCCTGCCGCCTCTACAACTATCTGGAAGCTGTGCAAGGAGAGGAGAATACCCGCAAACATTGCCGATGTCCCTCCCGAATGCGACTTCTACTTTGGCAGTGTCCACCGCGACGGCCCCCTTCAGATTATGGTCAGCACCAATGGCAAGGGCCCGAGGTTAGCAGCCATCATCAGACGCTTTGTCGCCAAGCAGCTCCCCAAGAATGCTGGAAATGCCATTGAGGCCATTGGCACCCTCAGAGGCAAGCTGCGCAAGATTGCCCCCACCCCAGAGGAAAGTCCCAAGCGGATGGGCTGGTAAGTTGTACTCAAACTTCTCAACATCCATGTCTCGTCATGCTAACAGCGATTGGTATCAGGATGACAAAGGTTAGCAACGCCTACGACTGGGGCGAGATGTGCGACCTCACCGACGAAGACATGGAAAACCTCCTCAGGTTCTATGCTTCCAACACGGTCCCCACTATCGACGACCTCATGTCCATGAGAGAGGAACCGGGCTTCCAGGCCGACCTGTTTGACGGTTCCTTCGGCTTCTGCGTCGGCGCATAGACGACTTGCGTGTGTAAATACAAACGGATATGGGTGTTTGAGCGATTTTGGAGTCATTTGCATTGGCGGTCATCTTAGAATGCGCCATCGGCGGCATCTCACATTTTTTGGGAATCTTGCATACAGGTCATCATCAGCAGTAGCAGCATCATCTTGGCGCAATATGGCACTTCTACATTCATGTAAATCTATACGGAGGAATCAGGTTTGGAAACTCGAGAAAAAAAGGCGAAGGAAGCTACAGTCACGGCCAAGTTTCAGCTGGCTCTGGCTGTGGTCTGGCCAACAGGAAAATACAAACATTGAAATCATGTCAAAACAATGTGCACAACAGCCGAGGCCTCGCACGGCTGTGAGTGAGTCAACAGCGCGATTTATTCTCGTGATGCATGAGGTTCCCCGCGTCAATTGGAAGATGTTGGGACCGCGTCCGACGTATCCACCGTCCGCTCCGTTCAGTGTTGTCAATGCATGACCGGCCGAGCCGCCGATGGGCCGGTTGAATGCGGCGTAAATAGAAACAAGGACTAAGGTATCCCAAGACGGACCGGACTCGGTCAATGGGAGGCGCAAGGGAAGGGAGGAAGCCCGGATGCGATGAAAGGAGTAATGCGCAATGAGGCACGATAGGTCGAATAGACATGGACTTCCATTGCAATTGGTGCACTATTGAGTGTTGTGAACTCGATTCCAGTCGAAATGGACTTTGGTCTGGTATTCCGGCAACGGCGCCTATCTAGGTAGCTACAGGCAAAAAGGTACCTGCCGTGGGCACCTACCTTACTAAGTTCGGCAAGGTCATTGCGACAGCGAATTGACACCTGCACGCCAGCCAGATAGCACCTGGCACCACTCCCCGCCGTCAGTCGCAACTTCCTCATCACACCCCGCGACCACCGTCTTGATCGCAAGACCCAACAAGCGACGACAAACATCCGGATATCAAACCAGAAACAGCTTCCTGACGCGTAATTCCATCTGCAGAACTCGATTCTCTCAAGAACGACGGTCACATCCGCTAGATACTTCCGCCTCGACGCGTCAAACATCTTCATCTAGCGCTCTAGCAGCCATATTTACCACTTCGGCAGCTCGTCGCAACCGCCTTCCTTCAGTCCGTGGTCGATTGTGATCCCATTACAAGATGCCTCCCCGCCGCCGCAAGCAAGCGGCAGAGCCAGATGTCGAACCTGAACCCGACCGGCAGACCCCTTCGTCCCTCGAGGACCGCGAACCCCCGCCGCCCTTCTTCAACACCACCTTTTCCACACATCGCGCCTCGCCCCTGTACGTCGGCGCAAACGCTCTCAACTACCCCCGACTGCAGACACTCTCCCAGCGACTGCGCGACACCCTCGTTGGAGACGTGGTGAGAGGAGTACAAGTCGGCCTCGAAGGAAATGACAGCTCTCTGGGACGTGCAGGCCCTCTGGAGAAGGTCGGTATCCGCTGGGTCGGTGTTGATGCGCTCTTGGGCGGCGCCGAAGATGTCGACGCGGACCTCAGTCGAGACTTGAGCCGAGATTTCGGCAGCGATTCCGTCGAAGGAGGAAGCCAAGGCAAAAAGAGGGCCTTGGTGTTTGAAATGCGATACGAGAATGCACTATGCACGGCTGTGCTATTGCCTTTGTTGACGAACACGACTCCAGACGCGCCGAACCCATTGCAGTCCAACGATAAGATCGAGATACCCGGACTGCTCAACGGCACCACGTCGACGGATGAACGACACTTTCTGCAGCTCCCGCTACTGCTCCTGCGCATGCCCGCACCTCTGAAGACAATCATCACCGACTTCCTGGCCGGCACCTTTGACTGTCGCATCAGCCCGATGCGTCTGGGTACAAAGAGCCTTACTGGGGCCTGGGAGAGGTGGATCCAGGACGCAGGTCTTCCATCAAAAGGGCCGCTTGCCAAAGACATGGTCATGACGCTGGGGTTCTACATTCCTCCTCCCGAGTCCGCCGAAGGGGAGGAGAAGCAAGATTCGGAACCCCTCGGTCTCAAGGCTATCGATATCATCATCCCATCAGACGAGCTTGAACGGTTCACCAAAGAAGGCAGGACGCTTGGCAAGGCAGCGGGCACCAAACGAAAGGCGTCTGCACAAGGCTACGAAGATGATGCAAGGAAGCGGAAGAGGCTCGCAGGCGGCAAATCTGATGAGGGCTGGGCTTGGAAAGAGGATGGCGAGAAAGCCCAACAGCAACCTTTTTTCGAAGCGATCGGCGCTTATTTGGACAAACATCTCGCATTGAACCTCTTCCACCCCGGTGTGAGGGTCACCAAGATTGCCTGCGGCGGCTTCGTCTTGTCCGAAGGACGAGTCAAGGTGTTTATGCCTCCTGGTGACGATGACGAAGTATTTGAGCCAGTGAAGCATTTGGTTGGAGACCTCATCGCCAGCGCTACCGGTTGACTGCGATGCTGGCTCTCGCATCAATACACCTCCCATTGCGGCACATATTACAAAGTATGACCACCGCGACAAGTCGATCGCAGCCAGGGTACGTTGGAATTTATCCGTCAATTGGGTGTTTAGAGGGTCTATGGCATCGGCCAAGTGGAACACGACTCTCCACTGCCACGTCAAATCTAGGGATTGCAGCGGCCAACTCCATCCCATCGACCGGGGGCACACTGCTCCCCAGCTGCCAAGGATCATGTCTAGCTTAATTTTTGGAGCGCAGTACGACTTCGATACAGAAACACACAATAGCCCGCTTTCTGCAAGTCCAAGCTGCCTGAGGACAAAAGTCAGTTGCCGTTCTATCCATCTCGCTACCGAGCATAGAGAGATGCATGTCATTGAGCAGCACCAACCCCGTCCATGTTGTCTCGACGAGAAAGCATTCCGCAAGTAAGCGCCCCGGCTTTGGGTAAATTATCCAGGGTATCATCCGGCACGCGCCAGGGTTGCATTTGGCGGGGGTTAGCATGGGAGAACCAGAGGCTCGCAAAACTCGGGTCTCGCAATCCTCGGATGCTACTCCATCGCCTCACAGTCAGCCGCTCTAGATGCAGGGTTGGAAATTAGTTTCTTAGTATTAGTTATTAGTCTTAGTTAACTAAGACTAAACTAAACTAAACTAGGATTAAAGTGGGTCCTGACTAAACTAAAACTAACTAATTAGGGCTTTGACTAATATTAGTCAGACTAATACTAACTAAAATAAACTAAAAACTAAAATCTATTTATAGGTATATAGATTATTCTAATAAAAGGTATAATATTATAACTTATATAGCTTTTAAATAAATAAACTTATACTTAATATATATATATATAAGCTTTATTAATAAGTTATTAATTAAATATAGTATTATTAATATTATTTTTATATATTGAATTTTAAAAGATTTAAAAAAATATTTATAAAATACTATTAAATTCTTTTAAAATTAACTATAAGTAGTATAGCACTATAAACTATATTTTTATAAACCTTAGATTTTTCTCTATATTCTATAATAAGGTTTATATATAGGCTACTCTATAAACCTTAGCTTAATCTCTTAAACTTATATTAAAGCTTAACTTTTATTTAGTTTTAGAGCTATACTAGCGTGAAACTAGCCCTACTTTTATATAATAAAATATTAATATTAAGTTTAAAAAGTCTCTATTTAAGCTTTTTTTCTCTTAAAAGTAGCTGAGGATTTGTTTATAAAAGAGTAAGCTACCTCTACTCCCTTTATCTCTTTTAAGTTTAGTATTTCTTATCCTTTATATATATATATATATATATATTAATTAGCTCTACTTTTTATTTTTTATAAGAATATTATATTTTAAAATGTCTTAAACTATCTTAGTTAACTTTTAATACTACGTTTTACTTCTTTTTAAAGTATACTACTTAGGCGCTTTTTTAACTAATTTACCTACTTATATTTCAGTTAATATAAACTATAATTATATAAAAAAAACTGTTATAGGGCCTAAAAAAAGCTCTAATTTTCTATATTTATCTATCTTTTATGCAAAAAAATACTTTTTTTAAGAGTTATATCTTACTATTTATATAGAAACTGAGATTCTTTCTGTTTTATCTATTTTTTTAAAGAAAATTACCTAATCTAGTAAGCTATATTAGCTTTAGAGCTAATTAACTTCTCTAATTTATATAAACTAAGCTAGATTAAGTAAATTAAGTAAAAGCTTAAAGATAAATATTATAATTTATCTGATTATAGCTTTGAATTATTTAACTTTTTAAACTGGTTTAAACCTATTAGAAAGGCTATAAGAAGTAGGAAAAAAAGAGCTGTTTCTGTTTATTCTGAAATAGAATAAATTTTTATTTTATTTAGATTAAGTTAAACTTTAAATTAGCTTTAGATTACTAAGAAAATAAAAGTTTATTTAAAAGAATATATAATCTCTTAACTTCCTTTTTTTTCTTTTCTCTTTTTCTTTCTCTTTAAAATCTTTTTATATTACTTTACTGATATAATAATAACTTATACTACTTTTAATAAATATATTTATATATATTAATTATATATTTATATATTTTAAAATAGATTTTTATCTTATTTCTTTTTTTATTTCTTTTTCTGAGGTTAATAACCCTATTAATAAAGAAAATTCTTAGCTTTTTTAATCTTTATTATCTATTAGTAGTAAATTTACTACTAGTGAAAATACTTCTATTATAGGTAATAATTTTAAAGATTCTAAAGAAAATTAGAAATCTTTTAAATTAGAGCTTAGTAGTATAAGTAATATTTATATATTTAAAAACGATTTATTTACTTAAAATTTTTTATTTATTAATTTTAATAAAGAATAGTAATAAGTTATTATTTATACTACATAAGTAGTATATTAATACTTAATATATATAATATATATTAAAATATATTAAAATATACTAATATAATATATTATAGATGTAGTTAGAGTTGAACTATAAAAGTTAAAGGGTTTTAAAGTTTTAATTTTACTTGCTATTATTAAAAATATTATAAAGATATTGCTTATAATAAAGTAATTAAAAGAAAGCTTAAAAAAAGTAAGTTAAATATATTTATTAATATATATATATATATATGTATACTAACTATTAATTAGAACTTAGTATTACTTCTACTTTAGATTCTTATATTAGTAATGATTCTAGAAAACGCTTTAGAGCTAATATTAATATAGAATTTAATAAAAAAGATGCTAATTTAAAGGTTTTAAGTTTCTTATTAGAAAATAATTTATCTTTTTCTATAGTAGATTCTGATTCCTTTAAAGATTTAATATCTTATTATTCTAAGTAAGTATATAATAATTTAATATAAATATATACTAACTATTAATAGATATTCTTATATTATAAATTGGTATAAAATTAAAGGGTTTATAGATAAAACTTATATTAAAGCTTTATTTTTAATAAATTCTGAAATGGCTGTAAATATTAAAACTTTAGGAAAATTTTCTTTAGTTTTTGATATTTGGACTTCTAAGCTATAAGATACCTATTTTAGTTGTTTATTAAGTTATATTAATTATAACTTTTAGCTTGTTTATAAGCTTATAAGTAAGTTTTATATTATATATATATATATATATATATATATATATATATATTAATAATAACTAATAATATTAATAGGCTTTTGAAATCTAAAAGATTTATATATTAAAGCTTATATTTACTCTAAATTTATAGAAGCTTTAAAAGATTACTCTAGTTTAATACTAAATTCTATATTTAGGTAAGTATAAAAAAAACTAATATATATATATATTTATATATACTAATATTATTTAGTTTTACTAGAGATAACGTATCTGAAAATACCACTTTTATAGACTTTTTTAAATATATTTTTAAAAGTATTATTAAAGAAGACTTTAAAAATGATATTAGATATGCTTCTCACGTTATTAATATCTCAGTTAGAGATATTTTAACTGAATATCTTTTTTTATAACTATAGAAGAAAAGCTAGCTAATTATACTAATAATAATATTAGTATAATAAAAGGCTTAGTAAATTAACTTATAGAAGAGGAAATATCTAAAGAATATCCTGAAAATCTATTAAGTAGTAAGTTATTTATTTATTATATTTTAATTTAAATTCTAATACTAACTAAATCTTTAGCTATTATAAACTGTATATATAAAATCTACATTATAATTAAATATACTAGCGAATTAAAATAATTATTATACGATGTAATTAATATTAAACCCTAAAACCTACCTTTTAAGAAAAGAGTTATTCCTCTAGGTAAGTATATATATATATATATATATAAGCTAATTTTTAATATAGATAATCTTACTAGATAGAATTCTACTTATAGAATATTAACTATATTCTTAGAATTTAAAGAATATCTAGATTATATCTATATTAATACTACTAATAAAAAGTTTAAAAACCTTTATTTAGATAGTAACAAAATCTAAACAGTAAAGGATTTAATATTTATTTTTAAGATATTTATTTATCCTTTTATAAAGCTATAAGTAGAGCTTTATAGTAGTTGAAATATAGCTTTTTTATATATTTATAAAATATATAATTAGCTAGATTTATTACTATCTAAGTTTCTAGATCTTTAAAGAGCTTTATTAGAATAAGTAAGTAAATAAAATATTTATTAATATATATTTATATTATATACTAATAATATATTAGAAGGGGGCAGGGTTTTAAAATTTCTAGTATTTTGACTTTAAGGTAATAGATCACATAAATAGTTTCTTAGGCGTTAGGCGTTATCTTAAAAGGAAATAGCTTATATAAGTAGATAGAGGTTTAGTTAGCTTTTAATAAAAAGGATTAAGTAATTAAGTAAAAAACACACTTATTTTTATAAAATTCTTATTTTTCTTAATAACTTCAGTAATTAGTTCTCTAAAGAAACTACTAAAACTTTTCTACTTAACTTATAGTAAAAATCTACTAAAACTTACTTTTTAAAAAACTAAGTAAAAATAGATATTTTTAAGCTCTTTTAGCTTTAATTAGTTTTACTTTTCATCCTTTTTCTTAATTCTTATTATACCTCTTAAGTTATTTAAAACTAAGATAGAGCAGAATATTATAGAGATAATACTACTAAACTTCTTCTTAATAGCCTATTTTCTCTAAAAAAGTTATATAACTTATAAGATAAAAAGAATAGAAGTTATAAATAAAGCATAATTTAGTTAAGCTTATATTTATATATTTATCTTTATATCTTTTATAGTTAACTAGAAAATTAATATATAAATATTTAGATATCTTTAGAGGTGTTTCTTCCTAAAGTAGAGCACCTAGTATAATTAATAAGTTTTCTCCCTTACCCTATTATAAAATTAGTAACTAGTATAGGGGGGTAAGTAAGACTACTAAAAAAGAATCCCTTCTATAGTTATTTTATACTATCCTACTAAATTAGAATAGGAAAAAACTTAAAAGAAGAAGTAATTTAAATAATACTATATTAAAAGAAATTTAGCTAATATATTTTTAACCTCTATTTTCCTAAAGTGAAGAGAGATTACTTAAAAACTTAAAATCTAAAATTAACTAAGTTTATAAAAGTCTAAAAAACCTTAAGAAAAAGAGTACTCAGTTTAGTAGAAAAAAGTAAATAGAATTCTAATAAGTCTAGATAATCCCCCTTATTAATCTACTATTTACTTATTTAAAAATTATTATATATTATATTTTTACTAATTTCTATAATAATAATCTAAAGTTAACTAAAATAAATTAACTATCTCCCTTACTCTTCTAAAAACTAAAGATATAAAGGTAACTAAATTTATCTTACCTACTTTATAAACCTTAAAAAGGGTGAAACTAATTAATCTATCCTAAGAAACTTCTCCTTAGCTAAACTTATTAGAAGGTTTCTAATAATATATTAACTAATAAGAGAGAAGCTAAAAAAGTCTAAAAACTTAAGATTTAAGTTATACTTATATATAGAAATATTAAGAACTAAGTTCTTTAAATTAGAAGCTACTATAAGTATAAAAGTATAAAAAGCTAAAAAGGAAAAATATTATAACTATACTAACCCTTTAAAAGAGGAATAAGGGGAATATTTTATAAGTCTAACTAAGAATATTTCTCTCTTCTAAGAATAATTCTATACTAACTCTATAGAAAGGAAGATATATATATCTCCTCTATTACCTCCCCTCCTTACCTACTTATATAGTAAATAAGTAGCTAATATAAAGTATATCTCTTAAAGTTTATAGTTAATATTAGAGTTTAATTAAGTTTTCTATTAAATCCTAAGCTTAACCTATAAAAAAGAAATATGTGAGGAAATGGGATTATAGCGCCTAGCGCTAGCGCTAAGCCCTTGCTAGGCCTCTGCTGAGGTTTAACTGGATTAGTCAGCTAGGCCCTAAAAAGGGGCGCTGCGCGCATAAGTGGCTAGAAAGGCTAACTTGCCTAGTTAATGCTAATTAACCCCTATATTCTAAGCTTATACTGCCCTCTTATCCTTCTCTAGCCTAGCTACTTAGGCTATAACTCTTATAATTAGATAAGTTTTACCTACTATAAGTAGCTAGCTTTAGAATAAGTAGCAGTATAAAATCTTACTAAGCTGTTACTAATAACTTTATAGTGCTAAGTAATAAAAATTTTGTTTTAGAAGTAACTTTTAGATTAGAGGTACCTATAATAATAGCTACTATAAGCCTTAATACAGCTCTAATTACTAAGCTTATTATAACTATTTAGCGCTAAGCTAATTAGAATAATATATTAATTTAAGCTCTCTCTATATACTTTACGCTAGTTTTTAAAGTTTTTAAGACTTAAGCCTATAAATATAAACGCCCTCTAGTATATACTTATAAGATTCTTACTAAAGATAGTATACTAGCTTAAACCTCTAATTAGCTAACAGCTATAGAAAATAGTAATACCTTTTAGCCTAAAGCTTCTGAACTGTAGAAGATCTATTAGGTATTTATAAGAGTAATCTCTAGCTTCTAAATACAGTAGTACTACTATTAAGCTAGCCTTACTAATTTAGTATAAGTTAACTTCTTTATATTTACTTACTGAGAATATATTAATCCTAGCTTCTAAGAGTGCTATTTCTATAGCCTCCTTAATATATTATAGTAGATACTAAATTAGTAGCTTCTTTAGTTCTTTACTAAGTAGTTAGTAACCTATTAGGCTTTTAAAACCTTAGATTTTAAAGAGTTTTAAGCTTAAGCCCTTACTTTTTACTTCTAGCTTTTACTTTAGCTTTAATAAAGCTTTAAACGCTAGAAGTTTAATATATAGCAGCTATATACTATAGCTACTGTTATAGAGCAGCTATAAGAGATAAACTTAGAGTAATATAACTATAAGATAGCTAGTAAGCCTTTAGTGCTAATAGTATAAGAAGCTATAGCTGAGCTAGCTCTAAAGAGGTTTTGTTTTAATTATAGCAGCTTTAATGCTCTAAGTAGTATCTACTTAAAATATAGTAAGCTAAGCTATTAAGAAGCTAACTACTAAGCTGATTTATAATACTAAAAGTGCTATAAAAAAAGCTATTCTACTAATTAATACTGTAACTGCTAATAAGTTATTAGGCCTTCTGCAGGCTTAAGTAGTCTCTACGCTAGTGTTAATACTATATAGATATACTTAATACTAAGTATATTGCTAATAGGTGAGATTATAGATATACCTATTATAGGAGGTGTGTAGATTAGGAAAGATAGCATATTAAAGCTATATAATTACTTATTAGAAAATAATTAGTTGCTAAGTATTTAGGGGATAGTAAGTAAAGCTAGTATATAGGTGAAAAACCTAAAGCTATATAGAAGCTAATAGTATATAAGTGTAAGATCTGAAGCTATTTAGAAACTAGCTTAGTCTACTAGTATATAAGTAAAAAACCTAAAGCTGTGCAGGAGGTAATAGACTATTCTTAGTAGCTTAGATATTACTAAAAGCCTAAGAGGCTTCTAGTAAAGCTAAGTGTGTATAAGTGAAAAACCTAAAGCTTTAGAAGTAAAAGGATTAATTATAGATACTATAGAGGGTTTAAATCCCTGTGTAAGCAGAAGTTTTTTTTATAGATTAATAGACTTAGAGATTAAGCCCTCTAGAGGGGGGGTATTATAAGGAAATAGGATTATAGCGCTTAGCGCTAGCGCTAAGCTCTTACTAGGCCTCTGCTAAGGTTTAACTAGATTAGTTAGCTAGGCTCTAAAAAGGGGCGCTGCGCATATAAGTGGCCAGAAGGGCTAATTTACCTAGTTAATACTAATTAACCTCTATATTTTAAGCCTATACTACCCTCTTATCCTTCTCTAGCCTAGCTACTTAGGCTATAACCTTTATAAAATACTATAGAGTGAAGTTATAGAGGATACTACTAATAACAGCTAATCTCCTTATAAGAGGAGAGGAAAAAGAAGTCTAAAGTATAAAGTAACTATATTATTAGAATAGTAGAAAAGAGAAAGGATAATAAATATAAATATATCTACTAAATAAGAGAGATAGATAAAAGCAGAAATAATAGCAGAGTTCTCTCTTTCCTTTTTTATTTCTATTCTTACCTTCTATTACCCTTCTAAGTTTATATTATTAAAATTCTTCTTTTATTCCTTTTATTAATAAATTATCCTCTTTACTTAAGTCTTATTCTATTTTTTTATAAAGTACTTTTTTAGAAAGACCTTCTTCTATTACTTCTTCTATTAATTTAGTAATATCTACTTTAGAATAGTATTACTAAAATCTAAAATTCTAAAAACTTTAACTTAAGCTTAAAATAAAAGTCTTAAATATAAATTAATAGATAGTAAGTCTAACCTAAGCCTTAATAATATATTAATAAGTCCTTTTATAGGTCTTTTATTCTATTAACCCTAATAAAAAAAGCTTCTTCTAATTTCTAATTCTAACTAAAGTTTAAAAGTAATTACTAAAACTAAAATCTTTAAAGCTATAACCTCTAAGAGTAGTACTATAAGTATAAATAAAACGCTTAGAGAGGATTCTTCTAAAATAAGAGCAATATAAAGCTATTTAGAGCTTACTAAATTATATTAGAGGATATTGAAACCTTATAAGTATAAGCTTTAAGAATTTAAAATACTAAAGCTTAGTATAACTAAAGTACTATTCTTTTCTAAAAATAATATTCTAAACTTTATTAAAAGCTATAAAGCTACTATAGAAATAATAAATATTACTAATACTTCTAAAATACTAAATATTATATTCTATATAAATATCTCTTTTTAAGCTAATAACTAAGCTTAACTTTCTAGTAAAACTTAATAATAAATAAAAGAATACTTAATTTAGTAATATAGAGCTATAAATAAAGATTATTAAGACTTTTTAAATAACTAAATTAGCTAAATTATTTTCTTAATACTAATAATTAATAATCTTAACTATAAAGCTATTATAAAGTTCTTTTAATAGATTAATAATATTTAAACTAAAACTATAAAATATAACCTTAATATTATAAGTAGCCCCTAAATAATCTAAATAACTATATTAAGATTTAATTAGTTAGCTTTAAATAGAACTATTTTATTAATAGAATTAAATATCTATAAGTTATTTAAAAAAGAAGACTTTAATAAGTTTAAAGTAAACCTAATAAATTAGCTTAGCTTTAAAGCTACTTAGAGGCAGATTTTTTATATTATAGCTCCTACCTATACCTTATTTCCTCTACTTCTAAAAATCCTATAAGGAGATACTTCCCCCCCTCTATAAATAAAAAAAAGTAAACCTAAGCCTAATTAAAATATAAAAAGTATTTAAAGTTAACTTTTAAACTAGTAACTTTTTAACTTAGTAAAAATAATAAATAATTAGAAAATATCTTCTAAAAAAGTTACTTAAGCTTTACTAGCTATAAAGAATAACTAACTATTTTTAATCTATTCTATAAAAGTTAATAAAAAAACCCTAAACTATTCCCTTATAGACTATATAGTTAGTATTAATATATAGACTATATAGATTATAACTTTAAAAAAAGCTATTATCTATAAAAAATAGCTAATAAGTAAAATAGCTTAATTTAATATTTCTAAAGATAGTATTCTTATAATCCTTAGAATAATAAATTCTTTATCCCTTAGATAATTATTACTTTATTAAAATAAAAAAGTAAGCTTAACTGAGAAGCTATTATTATATACCTAAAGAATTAAAATAGCTATAAAGCTATAAAAGCTTAAACTACTAAAATCCTTAAATAGAATATTAATAAACCTTAATTTATATTTATAGAAGTTCTCTAAAATTAAAATAACTTTAATTTAATTAAAATATCTTATAAATTTATAGAAGAAAAAAGTATAATATCTAATAAAAAAATAAGTAGTTAAGCTTTTATATTTTAAGTTTCAATAATTAATAAAAATAAATAAGAAAAACACCTATATAACCTAATATAACTTAACAGTATAATAAAAAAAGATATACTTAATTTCACAGCTTCTAAGCTTATAATTACTTAATTAAAAATATATAAAATTAATTTTTTTCCTTAGAAGAAGCTAAAGCTTTTAGATTTAGAAAAAATTAAAAAGAAAGCTTTAAAATCCTCTTCTAAAAAGGTCTACTTTACTATTTAGGATATTAAAAATACTCCTACTATTTTAAAAAAGCTTTAAACTATAAAAACTCACCCTAAGAAGCCTCTAATCTTATTAAAAAAAGCTAAAGAAAATAAAAAAGTTTTTTATAACTTAGAAAAGTAAAAAAGAGACTTAAATATTAAGATAGGAGAAGAGTTACTTCCTAATTAAGCTTCTACTCCTTCTAATACTTTAGAACTAAAAAGAATAAATAATCTAAAAAGAAAAGTAATAACTAATAATATAATTAAAGTTTCTCTCTTAAAACCTATTCTAAAAATATCTTACCTAAAAAATAACTTCTAGCTAGCTATATTCTTTAATAGCTAAAACAGAAAAACTATTAAAAATAAGGAACTAATTAATAAACTTATCTTATATAAGCTTTATAGCTTAGTTAGTTTTCTAGTTAAAAAAGTATATAAGATTTAGCCTAAATATAGAGAAGAATTTATTAGAAGAATATATACTTTTATAAATAATCTTAAAGGTATTATTTATATACTTATCCTTACTAACTTTACTAAAACCTCTAAAGAAAAAGCTTAATAAATAAACTAAATAATTAAATATAATAATATAGTTTAAATATAAAACTATCTAAAAATCTTTATAGTTAAAGCTATTATCTCTATAACTATAAACTAAATAGCACTTATAATTATTATACTGTAGCTTATCTTAAAAATTACTATTAGTAGGGAGCACTTTAATAATTACTCTTTAGTATAGGGTGTTATTAATACTAATATTAAGTCTAATCTTATTAGTTATAAATATATTTTAGACTATAATATCTCTATTTCTATAACTACTCTAACTATAAAAATAATAGCTAAAAGTAACCTAAAGCTATACTTTATTAAAACTTATTATATATCTATTTAGATTAATAACTATAAGATTATAATAATTATAATAGTTATTAACTCTAAAATAGTTAATTATAACCTGCTTTTTAAGCTTCTTTTTGCTATCTCTACTAAGCTTACCTTTAGATATTTTAAACGCTTTATTACTATTATAATAAAAGCTAAGAAATATAAAAATAAGAGGCTTAAAAAAATTAGTATTCTAGTTAGTTTTATATAATTAGATTCCTTATACTAAATTTAGCATTATTTTTTAGAATAAAAAAACTATATATAAGATATTTATAATACTTCTAAGTTTATTTATAACTATAGTAAAACTAACTAAAATATAAATAATATATATAATAAAGTTTAAACTTATTATACTAATATTATAATAAACTATAAAAAAGAGTATCTTTTTACCTAAAAAAGGAAAAAAAACCTTCTTAAATAGGAAATAAAAACTCCTCAGAGTAGCTAGTACTATACTTTAATCTCACTCTTAGTAGTACTTAATATTCTTAGTATAATTATAAAAGTAGTAGTTACCTTAATAATAGAAACTATTAAAGCCTATCTTCTTAAGAAGACTAAAAGCTAATAGCATCTTAATAGTATTCTAAAAAACTAAAAGCTTTTTAATTTCTACTATAAAAATTCTAAAGCTAACTAAAGCTTTATAAAAATCTATATATTATATAAGTAAAAAAATAAAAAAATATATTTAGTTAATAATTTACCCTTAGATAGCTTAGTCTTAAATAGTTAGAAAGACTAAAAGAAGATCTTAACCTAAGAAGTTAAGAATTATTTTTAGCTATTTAACTCCCCCTTTACTAGCTATATATACCTATAATTTATAAAGTTTAACTGAAGTATTTAGCTTATACTAGAGAGGTTTTTAAAGCTTAAAGTTACTTAACTATACCTTTTACTAAGAGAGATTAAAATACTAAAATATATCCTTATAAACAGAAAAGGAGCGTTTATATAGGATTTCACTAAATACAGCTATATTAATCCTTAAGTAGCTTTACTATAGAAAATTAAAACTATTTAATATATTACCTAATAAGAGAAAAGAATTCCTATCCTAAAAGCTTTATAAAGTAAGGTTATTAATATATTTAGATTATAAATTATATAGAGAGTATTTAAAGAATCCTATAAGTTATATAGAAATACTTAATTTCTTATTACTAAAAAAGATAGTAATATAAAGCTAATTAACTTATATATAAAGCTTAATAAAATTAATATTAAAGATATCTTTATTCCCCCTAAAACTAATAAATTCTCTAAAAACTTTACTAACTATAAGATTATAAATCTTTTAGACTTATTTTCTAAATATAACTAAGTTTCCCTTAATAAAGAAAGCTAAAACCTAACTATATTTACTACTCCTCTTAAGTTATTTAGAATATATATCTTACTATAAAGTGTAATAAATTTAGTTACTCAGTTTATAAAAGTTATTATAAGAATCCTTTATAACCTTATTTCAAATATTTATTAGCCCTTTCTTAATAATATCCCTATTAGAAGGCTAAAAACAGTATATAATAATAACTACTTTATTAAGCTCTTAGAGATATATTTATATATCTTTAAGTACTTTATAAACCTTAATATAGTACTTTAGAATTTTAAATTTATTAGTACTACTATTTCCCCTAAGAAATCTTAGATTTACTAACCTACTATTAACTTTTTTAAATATATAGTAAGTAATAGGAAATATAAGCCTAACTAAAATAAGATTATTAAGATCTTTAAATAGAAAAGATATAATAATATTATAGCTATTAAAAGCTCATTTAGAATTATTAAGTTTTACTATATATAAATTAAAAATTATAGTACTATTTTAAGCTTACTAGTAAGACTTCTCTAAAAAAAATATACCTTTTAAATAGAGCTTTAAGTAGTAATTAGCTATAAAAACCCTTAAGCTTTACTTAGTTAGCCCTCTATTACTTTAGCCTATTAATTATAATAAAAAAGTAGATAAGATCTATCTTTCTACTAATATAAGCTCTAAAAGATAGAATACTATCTTTAGGTAATATTATTAGAGTAAAAAATATATTACTAAGTATAAAAACAGAATTTAAATAAATATAGCTTTTAACTATAATATAAATAAACTTAAGCTTCAGTTAGTTTTATTTACTCTTAAAAGACTTTAAAATTATCTCTATAGAATATAGTTTACTTTAAAAATAGATATAAAAATCCTTATAAACCAGATTAGTAGCACTACTTTAGATTTACTAAGTGCTATCCTTATATAATAGATCACTTAAATTAAAATATTTAACTTTAATATTTAATATATATCTAATATAAAAAATAGTACTATAAACAGTCTTTTATAAAAACTAGCTAGAGAATCTAATATCTATAAAGTAGAATAAAAAAAAGATTTAAATAAGATAATTAATAACTCTATCTATACTATAGAGCTAAATAAAGATCTACACTTAAAGGGAAGAGATTTATTAAGCTCTAAATAGGCTTAATCTTAAAGATCTTAGTAGATTACTAAATATCTAGCCTCTTTAAACTAATTAAAGATAGTAGCTTAATATAACTTTAATAAGTTTAAGTAGTATATAATAAGATATATCTTTTAAAATAGCTTCCTTTTTTAAAAAGATATAAAAATAAATCCTATACTAAGAAGAGTAATAGATAATAAAGATAAGCAAAAGAAACTTATCTAGTATATATATACTAAAGGAGGCTACTACAGAAAAGACGCTATATATATAAAGCTTAAAGAACAGTACGCTTAGAAAAATATATATTAAATAATAAATAACTAGATAAAAAGCTGCTTCCTATATACCTAAATCTAACTATATCAATTTAAAGACCTCTACACCTTTACTACACCTCTAGATATTCCTTTTTAATATATCTATATAGATATCTAGAAGATCAATAACTACTCCTTAGCTAAAACCTATAACATATTAACTAGCTATATTAAAGCCTATTAGCTACTAAAGAACATTAACTCTAAGATAATAGTTAAGTTTATCTAAAAAGATATTATCTACTAGTATAAGATCTATAGGCTTCTCACTATTAATAGAAGCCCTAAAAATAAAAGGTTTATTAAAAAGCTTAATTAAATCTATAAGAAATAACACCTTATTATTTCAATATATAACTTAAAAGTAAATAGACTTATTAAAAAAGGTTATTAACCCTTTATCTACACTTTAATAACCTAATTAGACTTTAATATTAAAAACTAAACCTCAGTCCTTTATATAGCTTTTTTTACTAATTAAATATTAATTAGGTCCTCTACTAGCTACTTTCCTTTTTACCTTATCTATAAATATAATCTAATCACCCTAATTAAGATAAAAAGTATTACTTAATAAGTACTAAACTAATTAAAAGCTATAAATATAGAGACTAAGCTTCTTTTATATATATAAATATTTAAATAATTTAATTCTAATTACTATATTATATTTAAATATATTATAAAGTAGCACTATTAAATAGCTAAAAACTATAATTAAAGAAATAAATACTAAATATAATACTAAAAGCTATAAATAGGAGATATTATTCTTATATATAATATAAAGCTATTTATTAATAAGAGCTCCTTTAGTAAGCTTAGTACTTATTAGCTTAGCCCCTTTTATATTTAAAGGATTTCTCTTTATATTTCTTCTTACTTCTTAAAAACTCTTATTAGTTTACTTATTAAGAGAACTATTACTAATAACTACTTAAAGAAATTTATAGTAAATAAGAATAGCTATTTAAATAATATCTCTAAAATAGAAGTCTAACTAAACCTTAATAAAGATATAGTTAAGGTTTTTCTTACTATAAATTAACTAAACTTTAATATACCTAGCTTAGTAGAAATTCCTAACTCTAATAAACTCTCTATACTAAAAGAAGTAGAGATAAATAATATTAAAGCTATAAAAGTATAAATTAAATAATTTTAAAAATAAAATAAAACCTTATAACTTAAGATTAATAAATAGTAGAAAAAGAATAAATTAGTAGTAAATATCTCTATAAAAAATAAAGAATTTAATAACTAATATAAAGATATAGAAGAACTAAAAGATAGCTAAATCTATATATTTATAAGTTTTTATCTATTTTAAGTAAACAACCTTATATTTAATATATTTATTATTAATTATTCTTATATTATTTTTATTATAATATACTATTTATATTACTTCTTTTACTTATAATATACTTATTATAAAAGAAGAGGAAATATAAAAATAATAAAAACTAACTATATATAAAAACTAAAAACTACTAAAAAACTAAAAGAAATTAATACTAATCCCTAAAAAATTTAAACTAAAAATAAATTAAATACCCCTTTAAATAACCCTATTATTAAAACTATTACTATAACTATACGTGCTTCTTATCCTACCTCTTACGTTCTATTAACTCCTTCTTTAAGTAACTTACTTATCTAGAGATAACTAAAATTAAAATAGAGTAAGATATAACTAAAATATCTCTAAGGATATTATACTTATATTAAGTTATTAAGTTATAAAAATAATTAAAAAAAGGATTATACTTTTAAATATAAAACTTACTTTTAGAGAACCTCTTATTACTATTAAAAAATAAAATAACTCTATTACTATCTACTTAAAACATACTATTAGAGATATCTTTTTTCTTATTACTTTTTTTAATATAGCTTACTTATTTAGTCTCCTCTTAGTTATAATTAAGCTTATATAAATAAAATAATTCTTTTTTATAGTAGATATAATTTAAATAAGACCTATCCTATTTAGTTTAATAAGAAATATATTTTTAGAATAGAGGAGTAATAATAATAACCTTTTTTTTAGAAGACTTCTTAAATAATATCTTTCTTTATTACTTAAAATAGCTATTATAAAACTAGAAGTTATAAGCATTATATATATAGATTAATAAAACTTTAATAGCTTCAAACCTATTAAACTTTTAGTATATCTAACTAAAAGGACTAATATAGCTATTAGTAATATATACCTCTTAAATAAAAAATAGCTAATTAGAAAATATTTTTTTATTTTTAGTTAGATCTATATATATTAAAATAAACTTTATAAGTAAATACTAAAACTATATAATAACTTCTTCTTTATATTTATCTAACTTTAATCTATCTATAAAGTTAACTTTATATTAAACTATATTAATAAAACCTAAAATAGATATCTACTTAAAAGAAAGAGAAGCTTATTTATAGGTTAGTAAGAAACCTAATTAAAGCTAAAAAGAAATATATTATAACTAAAGTAGTTATAATAGCTTAATACTAATAATACTTCTTATTCTTATTCTTATAAAAAGTAGAGGTTAGAAGAGGTAAGAAAGAGAAAAGTTTAAATAAGTTATTCAAAGTAATCTTATAGAAGTTACTAAAGTTAATCTTAATATCTATATTATAATAATTAGAAAAGTAAAGTTATTATTATAAAGGGTTAGTTAAGCTAAAATTTATAAAAATAGATATATTATATAGAAAAAAGAAAAGATATAGCTAAATAAAAAAGAGGCGCTCTTTTATATCTAAAAAGAGGGGTAATTAATAATAATAAATAGTAGTTATAATAATTAAAAAGTATATTTACTATATTAATTTATTAATAAAATAAAAACTAATAACTAAAAAAACCTTTTACTACTAACCTAAAATTAACTAAGCTAAAAAGGATATATTTATTTAAGTATAAATAGTAAGAGTAATAGAGAACGTATTATCTAAAAAGTACTACTACCTATAAAAAAGAAGCCTACTACTCTAAGTATTTTATAATTAGTTCTTAAAAGTTCACCTTACTCTAAGTAGTCTACTACTATAAATATTAGCTTTTTCCTCCTAAATATATTATTATAAACCTAACTATATCCTCTTTAACTTAAAAAATCACTTTAATAAGTAAAACTAACTATTATAATTAATAACTAAAATATCTCTCTTCTTCTTACTTCTTACTAACCTAACCTTACTTAAAAACCTTACTAATATCTATAATTAAACTAATAACTATAAACTAACTTTACTTTTAGCAAACTATTTTATAAGCCTAACTAGCTCCTTCTATACCTAAAAAGTATAAAATTAGAAGGTATATTAACTACTAGTACTAAAAATCCTCCTTACTACTATCTATAAAAAGAGATATCTTAACTTAAATAACCTATAATAAACTACTTTATATATAATAACTTTCCTTTTATAATAACTACTTTTATATTTTACTTTAATATTTTAACTAAATCTAACTACTATTTCACCTACTTATTTTTTCTTTCTTAACCCTTAAAATATCTCTACTAATTATATTAGTAATCCTTCTACTATAATAACTTATTACTAAATTACTTTATATTTTAACCCTAACTTTAATATCTTCTCTACTTACTATAAAACGTTTCCTACTTACTTAACTATATATAAGCCTAACTAAATATTACTATATTTAATAAAGCTCTTTCTTTATCCTCAGTAATAACTTTACTATATCCTATTAATCTTCTCTAGTCCCTTCTTTCTCTTAATCCCCTCTTTAATATAACTTTTAGAATAACTTATAAAATATTAAAAAGATTAAAACTATATATAAAGATCTTCAAACCTATATTTTATATCTACATAAAAAGCAGTTAGTTAAGCTTTAAATAACTAAATAGACTTAAGAACTTATAGAAAAACCTATAGAAAGCTAAGAATATTCCACTCTAAATACTAATTTAAACTAAAAGAGAGAACTTAATAAGTAGTTAGAAAAGTCTTATTATCTCTTTCTTATTATTAATAATAGCTACCTTTTTAGTATTTAGTTTAGTATAATAGAACTAATTAAAGTGCTAATTAACCCTTATAGCCTAAGAGACACCTCTAAACTAGAAACTCTTAGAAAGTTTACTGCGCCTCAATAGATATAGAGAACTTATAATATAATAAATATAAAGCTAATTAAGTAATAAAGTAAGGGTTTCTATTACCTTAATAAGACTTAATACTAGAGCTACTAAAATTAAGCTATATAAGAATAAATACTTCTAAACCTTTATAACTTATTAAAATACTTTTAGAGAAGCAAAAAGCTAGTAGCAGATTATATTAAGTTAGTATATAAACTTATAATAAGGGATATTAAAAGTGATAGATATACTAAGATCTTTATTATATAAACCCCTTAGTTTAGTAATAACTTAGTTTTCCTTTATAGGAAAGATAATAATTTCCTTATAAGCTAAAACTTTATTATCTTTATTAGATACCCTAAAGAAGGTAGTTAAGCTATAGCTATAGTTATTAACTAGAAAAACAGCCTCTACCTCTATTTAGATAGCAGCTAGAATAAGTATATATAAGCTTCTAAAAGAGGATATTCTAAAGGGATTTTTTAAGATATAATAAAAATAATTAGAAACTAATATAAAGTTTATAAAACACCAGCAGAAACTTAAGATCTTATTAATTACACTTTATTTATTATCTCTTAACTTTAACTTAAAAGAGAACTTAAAGAAACCTATAACTTATAGAAGTATAGCCTCTATACTATTAACTTTATCTACTATATTCTTTAAGAAGGAATTTCTAATATTAAGAAGTTTTAGTTAAAATAAGCTTTAGATAATAAGATTACTAATTTAAACTATTATAAACTGCTTTATAACTACTAAGTTAGGCTTATAATTAATAAATTTAGCCTTTATAACAGCACAATTAAGGGACTTTAAGCTAAGCCTAATATATCCCTAAAAGAATTCTTAGAAACTAAAGATATTATAATAAGGAACTTAAGGTTTTATAGAACTTAAATAGTATAAAGATAATAAGAAGAAGGACTACTTTTAGTATAGCTTAATTAGTTTTTAGTTACAAAAGGATTAATATTAATTATAAAAGAAAATATAAAACTAAGCTTAAACACTTATAACTTTAATATCTATCTATAATTAAGAGATCTAGTATATTTAACCTTTACTAATATTATTATATAAGAAGATTACCCCTTTAAATACTAAAAATAAGAAGTAGATTAACTAATATATATAGAAAACATTTAATAAGGGTTTTACTATACTAAACTTAAGTAATATACTTAGAGACTTAATCTTCTTCTAAAACAGAAGCCTAATAAGTATACTCTAAAAGAATTTCTTATTTACTAAGATAACTCTATAAAAGATATTATATAGGTAATATAAGCTTAAAACCCTTATCTACTTCTAACTATACCTAAAGGATAGCTTAAACCTAATATATAATATACTAAAGAAGTATAAAAAAAAGATATAGATAATACTTAGGTTAAATAGAAAACTATTAAAAAGCTTATAAGAAGTAAAACCTCTAATAGCAAAGTTTTTAGAGTATAAAAGAATATTATATATATAAAATAAAGCTAATTAAATCTTCCTCTTTTTACCCAAAAAAAGACTTAGAGGATATATAGAAGGAAGTAGGGTTTTAAAATTTCTAGTATTTTAACTTTAAAGCAATAAATTATATAAATAGTTTCTTAAGCGTTAAGTATTATCTTAAAGGGAAATAGCTTATATAAGTAAATAGAAATTTAGTTAGCCTTTAATAAAAAAAACTAAATAATTAAATAAGAAATATATTTATTTTTATAAAATTCTTATTTTTCTTAATAACTTTAATAATTAGTTCTCTAAAAAAGCTACTAAAACCTTTCTACCTAACCTATAGTAAAAATCTACTAAAACTTATCTTTTAAAAAACTAAATAAAAATAGGCGTTTTTAAGCTTTTCTAGCTTTAGTTAGTTTTACTTTTTATCCTTTTTCTTAATCCTTATTATACTTCTTAGGTTATTTAAAGCTAAAATAGAGTAGAATACTGTGGGGATAACACTATTAAACTTCTTCTTAATAGCCTATTTTCTCTAAAAAAGTTATATAACTTATAGGATAAAAAGAATAGAAGTTATAAATAAAGCATAATTTAGTTAAGCTTATATTTATATATTTATCTTTATATCTTTTATAGTTAGTTAGAAAATTAATATATAAGTATTTAGATATCTTTAGGGGTGTTTCCCCCTGAAATAGAGCGCCCAGTATAATTAATAAGTTTTCTCTCTTACCCTATTATAATATAAGCTTCTTATTATAGAAGCTTAATATTTAGTATTTTTATTAGTATTAAGAAATTTAAGAAATATTTTCCTAAAAAGCTTATTTATAATAACTTTTCTAAATATAAAGCTTATATTATAAGTCTAATTATAAACCCTAAGTAATAAGTATAAGCTTTACTACTTTAAATATAACGCTTTATTATATTATTTTCCTAATATTAAAGATAATATTAAAGAATTATTTATTAAAGAATTTTAAGCATAAATTATTATTATATTTCTTATAATTAAATATAAATTTTATTAATATATTATAATATTAAAGCTAAAAGAGATCTTATTTTTCCTAATAGAGAGATATTTAATCTTATTATCTTTATTAGTGAAAAAAAAAATAATAAATTTTATATAAACCCTTTTATAGAAATTATAGAAGAGTATATTAGTTATTTTTAAGAGCTTTACTCTTTAAAAGGTGTAAATATTATTTATTTATTTATTTTATTATATTTACTAATATTAATTATATAGGAAGATCTTTTATTTTATTAGAAATAAAATACTTTTAAATATCTTATATTAGCTATTATAGCTAGAAGGTATTTAGGTATTACTACTACTTCTGTAGTTATAGAAAGAGTATTTTCAGTTTCTAGTTATATTATAACTAAAACTAGAAATAGACTTACTCCTAAAATAGTTAAAGAATTAATTCTTCTTAAATATTAGAAGATTATTTCTTTAGCTGAGTTTTAAACTATTTTATAAAAATATATAGAAAATATAGATAAAGAAAAGCTTATAGATATTTAAGTATATATATACTTATTTAGATAGAAATATTAACTATAGTTACTCTTTATTTTATTTTATTATTTTTAATACTATTTTTAATACTATTTTTAATACTAATTTTTAATACTAATTTTAATATTATTTTTAATATCATTTTTAATACTATTTTTAATACTATTAATTTTAATATTTATTTTATAGCAAATATCACTAAGTTAAAACTAAGTACCCCCAAATAATCCAGCTAATTAGAGGCTACAGATTACTTATTAATACGTTAATTAACTATTAATAACTTATTATTAATACGTATATACATACTTAGTTAATTAAAGGTTATTAATGCGTAAACCTTTAACGTTAAACGTCTAAGTTAAACTAAGTATCTCTAAATAATCTAGCTAATCAGAGGCTTTAAAATTTA
The DNA here is from genome assembly GCA_027406065.1 of Colletotrichum cordylinicola. Lineage (NCBI taxonomy): Eukaryota > Fungi > Ascomycota > Sordariomycetes > Glomerellales > Glomerellaceae > Colletotrichum > Colletotrichum cordylinicola. Next base: position 276,994 of record JANVYD010000011.1, on the reverse strand, counting down.
TAAGTACCCCCGAAGTATTAGTTATTTAATAAAGAATAATACTATAATATATTATATAATTAATAGTTATTAAAAGAATTAATTCTAGAAAAGTATATTATACTAAAGTGAATTTTCTCTTTAATATAATAGTATATAATAGTTAAAAATACTATATTTATATATATATATCTATATATAATTATATTAATATTAATATATATTTAAATATATATAGTATTATTTCTATTTATTTTTATTTATTATTATTTATTTTTATTTATTTTTATTTATTAAAATTAGTCCTTAGTTTAGTTTAGTTTAGTCTTAGTTTAGTTTAGTTTAGTTTAGTATAGCACTAGACTAATTTTAGTCTGACTAAATAGGGTGCTGACTAAACTAAGACTAACTAAAGGGGGCCCTGACTAAACTAAACTAAACTAATTTCCTACCCTGTCTAGATGAGGTTATGCAATCTATTTGAGATGCCGCCATCCCGCCGCATGACCAACCAGTTCCCTTGTATTCCGGGATGAAATATGCTTAGATGCCATCTCCTCGTGGCTAATACCAGCATCACACTGCGGCCCTGGCATGGAATGTATTCATCCGCTGGTTCTGTGGCTTCTTCCCCGCGCCAAGGATGCTGTCCCCACGCTCGTCATGCTTTGCTCACGCTCTAAATGGACTTAATATCACCTCCTGTCTAATCCGGGCCGCCATAGTCCAATTGAGAACTCCGCACCGAATTCAGATCGCAACATCTTCCAGAAAGGGCATCTCATTGAGCCCTTACACTCTGCCGTGGAGAATCAACAATTATCCGCCATGGCGACTAGGGGCTGGTCCTGTCATCTCGAGTCTACTTGGTCCTGGGGAGTATTCTCGGCCATCAATCTTCCGTTAGTCTCAATAAGTATGTAGCAAATAGAACCACTTGACGGCGTATAAGTATGCCGCCCTGAATGCTCAAAGCAGGCCTTCATCCCCCTCAGCAGCCAAGCTTCATCCGTCTCAAATCAAGTCTGTCGTTCACAAAGGAAAAGAAAGCCCGTCATGAAGTTCTCCGCCTCCGTTGTCTGCCTCCTGGCTCCTCTCTCGGCCCTCGCCGCGCCCCTCGAGGAACGACAGGCTGCCCAAAGCATCGACGCCCTCATCAAGGCCAAGGGCAAGCAGTACTACGGCACCTGCAGCGACCAGGGCCGTCTGACCTCGGGCAAGAACGCCGACATCATCAAGGCCAACTTCGGCCAGGTCACCCCCGAGAACTCGATGAAATGGGACCAGATCGAGCCCAGCCAGGGCCAGTTCAACTGGGCCGGCGCCGACTATCTCGTCAACTTTGCCACGCAGAACAACAAGAAGATCCGCGGCCACACCCTCGTCTGGCACTCGCAGCTCGCGGGCTGGGTGAACAACGTCCGCGACCGCGCCGCCCTGACCTCGGTCATTCAGAATCACATTAGCACCATCATGGGGCGGTACAAGGGCAAGATCCTCCATTGGGTATGTTTATCTCACTGTCATATATAGCACACATAAACCATCTCAGGGTCTTACAAGCCAACTAACCATCACGACACCCAGGACGTCGTCAACGAAATCTTCAACGAGGACGGCTCCCTCCGCTCCTCCGTCTTCTCCCAGGTCCTCGGCGAGGACTTCGTCGGCATCGCCTTCCGCGCCGCCCGCGCCGCCGACCCGGCCGCCAAGCTGTACATCAACGACTACAACCTCGACCAGGCCAGCTACGCCAAGACGCAGGCCATGGCGCGCAAGGTCAAGGAGTGGATCGCCCAGGGCATCCCCATCGACGGCATCGGCTCGCAGGCGCACCTGCAGGCGAACCAGGGCGCCAACGCCCTCGGCGCCCTGCAGACGCTCGCCGGCAGCGGCGTCAAGGAGGTCGCCATCACGGAGCTGGACATCGTCGGCGCCAGCGCGGCTGATTACTCGGCGGTGACCAAGGCGTGTTTGCAGGTTAGCCAGTGTGTCGGCATTACCGTGAGTCCTGCCCCCTGCCCGTTCCCTGGTTTATTCTTGAGAGGCCCTGATATTGACAAATTTCCTGATCTAGGTCTGGGGTGTGCGTGACCCCGACAGCTGGAGGGCGCAGAACAACCCGCTCCTGTTCGATGCCAATTACAACCCCAAGACCGCGTACACTGCCGTCGTCCAAGCTCTTCAGTAAGTGGCCGTGGTGCTGTTTGCCCGTGGTCGTGGGGAAAAGGGGGCGATGAGGGTTCGGTTCGTGTACATATTTGGTATTTTCCAGGCTATTCTGGACGTGAATATGAAGTTTGATCCTGCTTTTGGTCAGGTTCGGACGTTTCTGCATAGCAGTCGAGTCACATGTCCAAATCTTTTCGCTGGTGAACATGGCTCCATCAGGCACAGAAGTTTCGAAAGCCGCCGTCCAGCATCCCTGCGTATCTCGAGTGAGGAAAAGAAAGCAACGACAAAACAAGAGTAAGGCTCTTATTCTCCCGTCAAGTAGCGCCTTCAAAACGCTAGAATAGGTGTGATTAGCGGTTGGCTCAACACGTATAAGCAGGTATCACAGTTCACCCAATATTTATATCACAATACTTCAAATCCAACAGCAGTACTTTGACCTGTGCCCGATCTCGATAAAGTAAAGAAACAAAATTTCGTATTACGACTGGTTGTTGACACTTAGCTTAACTTATCCTTAGCTATATAGAAGAGGATAAGCGGGTATTAAGTAGCGGAGCGGTAAAATATACTAGCGAGAGCGTCGTCCACGACGTCATCGTTCGGAAGAGCGTCGTTCGCGACGTGGCTAGAGCCTGGCGATGGCTTGAACCCAAACTTGAGGGCGTTTTGGTGTGAATCTTCTTGTGGGTGCCCTCCTTGAACTTAGCCAGAAGAGTTGTCGTGGCCATGGAGGCATAAGCTAGAAAAGGTATATATATCAACTGCGGCGCTTATACCAGGTTTATAGACTAGCCTCCTATCTTACAAACAACAATATTGCATCATCAATCGCTTTTCCCAAATTTCCTTCCGGTGACCAGCGCCGATTGTTATCAAAACTCCTCATAACCGTCCCCAATCCAGAACCATTTCGCGGCTGGTGTTCTGAGCCACTCGTCTCTCTCCTTCTTCTTCCGCTTCAATTCCTCTTTCCGGATCTTCTGCGGGCTGTCTGTGCTGTCTGAGTCCCAATCGACGTCGCTGAGAAGACCGTCGTCCAAGGGCCCGTCTATGTCCGAGTCCCAAACCGAGTCCATGTCGTCGTCAAACCCCCACTCGTCGGAGAACGATTCATCCCAGTCTTCGTCCGTCAGGTAGTCCTCAACCGGCAAACCTCCCTTGCGCTCAACGGTCTTCCGGAAGTGCTCTACGAGGTACCCGTAATCCTCGAGTCTGCACTTGACGCCCGCGTTGAGGAGCTTCGTGAAGCAGTACCGCACCGAATCCGCCTGCTCGCACTTCTTCTCCGCCTTCCGACTCGTCTCGATCACGTCCAGCGAAATCTCCCCGCGCATGCTGTAACTACACGCCGGCCCGTGCGGGCAGGTGAAGTGGTCGAATAACACCCTCGCCAGGTTCGGGTACAATCCGCGCCTGACCGCGTGGCCCAGCCACTTGAACTCCTTGCCGTCCTCCTTCTCGATGAAGTTGGCGACGTGGAGCACCTTGAGCGACGTCGGCAGCGTTCGCAGCGCGGATGTGGACCCCTTGCCCATGGCCTTGAGTGCGAAGGTGACCTTTTCCAGGACTTCGAAATCAACGAGGGAGCCGACGAGGTTGCTCTGGTTGCGGGGGCCGATGTGGTCGTCGCCGAGATCGAGTATCTCGAGGGTGCCCTTGTGACGTTCCCGCAGGGCGTCGATGATGGCCTTGATACTGATGCCGTGGATCTTGTCCTGGTCGTCGAACCTGAACTCGCGAAGCGCTTTACAGGACTTGATGATGGCCGCGAGCTGGGGCATGTGGATGTGTATCCCCGTCAGGCCGAGCCTGCTGATGTTGCTCCAGTCGAACTTGTCGCCCATATCGTTGACCCTCTGCAGGTGGACGGTGTTGAGGTTGGGGGCTAGGCTGAAGAGGCGGTACACCTCGCCCAACGGGACCCTACGGGGCTCCCCGTTGAGGGAGAAGAAGCGGATGTACTGCAGGCTGTTGAGGCGGATGTCCGTCTCTTCTGCCGAGGGAAACTGCCAGAAAAAGGTATCCGGGTGGCGGCAGCAGACGCTGGCCTGCACGTCGAGGAGCTGGAGGTTCGTCATCTGGAGCACGGCGAGAACCGCCATGAAGCGGGTGGCGGACGGGCTCGGGCGCGGCCAGCCGGCTGGGGGCCGTAGGTCCAGCCTCTTGGCCGTCCGGTTGCAGGCTTGCACGGCCTCTGTCGTGAGTGGGCTCATCATGTCCTGGCTGGAGGCGGGCATGCAGAAGTAGACCGTCCTCACCATGGAAGCGACCTCCGGGCTCTGGTCCATGATGATGAGCAGCTGCGCGATCCTGTCATTGTCGAGGTCGAGATGAGAGCTTTCCCTGTTGAAGTCGATGTAGATGTCGGTGAAGAAGGACCGCCTCCCGAGTTGCCAGAGCTGGGGGCACAGCGACGCCAGCGTGGTTGATGCGCGCTTCGCGGAGCCGGGGAGCTTGAGAACCGGCTTCTCGATGTGAGCCCCGCGCGAGTGCAGGGGTGCCGTCAGCAGCATGAAGATGTGCTGGATGATTTCCGGCGGGAGGTCCAAGAGGTTCGCCATGGTGGAGAGCTACCGACTGGACTGGCACGTAGGGATTGATGGAGTGAGAAGCACGTGTTGGATGAGATGGAGGGTTCACGATGCATGCAAGCTGGAAAGGGGCGAAGGAATGCTGGATGCTCTCTGCTGCAGTGTGCTCCCAATTGAAAGCTAAGGTAAGGTACCTAATTAACGCGTGTCAACCAGTGCCGGCCCGACGCGAGACGCGATGAATCCACCTTTGGCACTTAAGCCCCTTGCAATGCATAGATAAGGTAGTATGCATCTATCGCGAATAGAGCGCGAAGCAGAGTGTTCGTCTCATGTCCTCATTAAACTTTTTTTGCTTTTTACAACCTGCAATTTGCAATTTGTTTAATGTTCATCGAGCATGAGACAAGTTTGAGTGCGCGAACATGATCTCGAGGTGATTCGCCCCGATCATGCCAAACGCGAAGCCCAACGATACGACCCAGCTTTCTTCTACTTCTCCTTGGGACCTCATCAATGACGACTCGATGTTCCCACTGAATGTGTTGCTGTCCATCAGGAAGAGAGAAAAAAGACGTTGCAAACATGTGCCGGCTGCGATGTGCGCAAATGAGAGGGGCTTTCGACGTCATTCCCGTGTTTTCAAAAGCGTCGAGCTTCGGCAACGAGTAATACGAGAACATCGCTCCAGATACCGACCACGAGCCAGCCTAAGGTCTCTGGCATGGCGTCGCTTAAGCGCTTGAAAGAGACCTTGACATCGAGGACGCCGACTTTATCTGCCTTTCTGGCGCGTGCCTGATCCATTGGTCAATGATCGGTCTACAGCAACGTTGCACCCATCCCCGGCTTTCGGCTCCGACGCCAAGCAGTTGGTTGGGGCCGGCTGCTCGGGGAATTCTTCGCTGGGCATGCGACTTGTTGGTGAAAGATTTTCAGGCACTCACTCAGACACTGCCACGTTTGCCACGCTGTGAGTTCTGTCAATTCATTGTGAAAGTGAAAACGGCGGGGTAATATTCTTTTGTTGTTTGTCTTCGGGGTCCCGAAAAAGCTTGCTATTCTTGGAAACAGTCACGGACAATTAGTGCAAACAGTCAAAACTGACTCGACTAGTAGGGAAACCGAAGGCTGGGCCGGTAGCCTCGGGTCGCCCGCGTGGAGCCGGGAGGTTGGCCGGGCGGCGGGTACCCGACTGATCGGCCGGTTGAAAGCAATCGTCTAGCCCAACATTGGCTAAGACTCTCAGGGCCTCGCATGGCTGATTGGCACGCTTCTTTTCAGTGTCCCGACTTGGCAAGCCTTGACTATTTCCAGCGTGTTTCTGACGTCAAGCAGAACTGTGTTTGGGACTGTCAGCTCATTAGGGTTGAGGTCGAGTTTCCCATCACAGACATCCATGGATAGGTTGTCAACAGTCACACAACTCAATGGCAGCGGCCCAACACTCCGTTCCAACCCTGCCACATTTATGGGTCTCCCCACACGCTAGAACAACCATGAGATCATGGGAATCGTGGGCCCATTGACCTGTCAACTTTGTTCGGGTCACTTGCCGAAGGCAATGCCTGCGGCGAACGCTGAATACGAGAGGCTAGAGAGTTTTCCACCGACTCGACCCCACAAGGCATGGAAACAAGGTGAGGCGAACACGAGATGGTGAGCTTTTTCAGCTAAGCTTCTTCAGACTTCTGAGACCTCATGATATGTGATTCATTTGGTATATAAACGATTGCGTGCTCCTGCTCTAATCCTACTATTCTCATCATCACTCTCATCTTCAGTCTCAAGCTTCACTTACAAAGCCTTAATCAACCAACCTCTCCACCTTCACCTTACTCTCACCCACCTCCTACGCAAAATGTACAACAAGCTTACCATCGCCCTGGCCATGGCCTCGGCTGTCTCTGCTGCTCCCGCCCTCGCGCCTCGCCAGGACCCTTGCCAGGACGCCTACAAGGCTTGCATCGCCGCTGGAACACCAGAGGTCGCTTGCTCTTGCACTCTCACTGCTTGCCTCGGTGAGGACAACGCTCGCAACCGCGAGTACTGCGCTACCGCTACTGCCAACCTGCCCCAGCCCACTTCCACCGGCATCCCCGGCGGCTGCAACCCGGCCCACCCCGGCTCCTGCCCCTCGTCTTACTTCACCTACCCTACCGCTTCGGCCAGCGCGGCGCCAACCTTCACCCCGATCCCGGGCATCCCCGGAGGTTGCAACCCGGCCCACCCCGGCTCCTGCCCCTCGTCTTACTTCACCTACCCTACCGCTTCGGCCAGCGCGGCGCCAACCTTCACCCCGATCCCGGGCATCCCCGGAGGTTGCAACCCGGCCCACCCCGGCTCCTGCCCCTCCTCCTACTTTACCTACCCTACTGCTTCGGCCAGCGCGGCGCCAACCTTCACGTCGATCCCGGGCATCCCCGGCGGCTGCAACCCGGCTCATCCTGGCTCTTGCCCCTCTTCCTACTTCACCTACCCCACCGTCTCTGCCACTGCTGCTCCTGCTCCTACCGGCGGCAGCTCTTCTGGCTCCACCGATCCCAAGCCTGTCGAGGGCAAGACGTGGACGATCAAGGACCTGACCCGTTACTGCGGCGAGGACAACTCCGGCTGCGACTACAACTTCAAGATCGAGGCTGACGGCGTCACCGAGGCCTGCACCGTCATCCGCATGCCTGGCTCCAACGCTGCCACCGAGAGCTGGTCCAACCAGCCCTGCACCTCCGGCTCCAAGTACCAGATCTCTTGGGGCTACGTCCCCGAGCCCGCCCCCGCCTTCGCTGTCATCAGCGTCGTCGATGGCCAGGAGATTGCCTGGTTCGGCGTCTCCAACGTCAACGGCCAGCCGGTCACCACCGCCCCCTCCAACCCCTTCGGCTCTGGCCAGTTCGGCAACCTTGGCCCTGAGCAGGTTTACACCTACTAAGCCATTGCCCTGAAAATTATTCCATTTCACCACGATCATTACCATGCAGAACGAATCGACGAATCATAGACATGTCACTCCTTAATCTAATGTTTAAGCACATACCATATTACAATAGAGTTGCTATAGATAGACAAAATACGATGAGCTCGACTTGAGTCGAGCATATTAATTGTTTAAAAGTCACATATTGGTGTCATGAGATATAATCAGATTAAGTTTTGTTTGTTGTGGGCGAGGGGCTTTTGGCCCCACGCTTGGATTTTGGTGTAACATGCTCACTACTCCACGAAACAATGTCCACCTGATTCTGTAACGCGGGCGCCTTTTTCCATCAGGATATTAAGCACAGAGGATGAAACGGCGGGGAAGGCAACTTTGATATATTGCTGTAACATATAGTTTCCTCCTGCTATGATACAAGTCAGTGACAAAAGTTCGTGACCCAAATTGTAAACGAGCCTCCCTTCTCACTGCCGCGAATACCCAGTCAGAAGCGCTGTTGATAGCGAATCAAGAGACAGTGAGCCATATGACGCTTAAGGGGACGCCGCTTGCATATTGGGATTCTGCCTGGCTTTGTGACATTCATATTCTTAATCAAGCCCAACTGACGCTGATCCCGTTTGAGCCCTACAGCCTTGGCGGTGGACCAGACATCGCGGGGAGAGTATATGATCCCCCCTGAAAGCTCCGAATTGGTCTTCCTCTTCATCGATTTGTTCCATTTTGTAGAGATTCCCTTTGTTATCTTCGCCTTTCATTCCGGAAGCATTCCTTGTAGAACATAGCCCAAGCTCAGTCTATCAATGGTTGTTACATCCAGAGCCAATTTTCTCAAGGGCGAAACCGATCGTTCGCACGTTCCTGACTTCCCATTGTGGCTGTCAGGTATTAGGATAATACAATTCGTAAGTTTCAACATCACTTCACATGCGAGAGACAGGTCGACCTTCTAGCAGATCCATTACATGAGACCTTTCGCTAATGGTGCTATACTGCAGATACAGTCGACAGTGTTATTATTGTGGACTGCTTGGGACCTTGTTAGTAGATATGTAAAAGGTCATGAAGTGCCGTGCGATTTCCGTAAGTTATGATGATGTTTCTGAGTATCTAAGTATTTCCATTTTTTTCGGTCTATCGTCTGTCGTCACAAACTGGTGTTCGCTAATTGTTGCAAAGTCTTTTCATTATTTGCATTTGCATGGACCTCATCAAGTCTAGCATGGCTCGGTGTCGCTGTTCATCTTCGTCCGCGCATGTACAACTGCTGGGTACACGGGTAAATGGCCCCATGCACACGATATAGAAAGACGTCTACTAACCAAATTTCCCAGTGGCCTTGAAATAATCACAGTCAAGTGCTATACAATTGGTGTGCTCAGCTTCGTAGATTCACTGCGAAGCGTTTGACACCGAGGAGACCTTTCCGGGAGACTGTTATATTTAAAACCTAGTGGTAGATGACCTCGGCTTCTGGGAAGCATCCTCAACCTGTTCGGGAGCTCTTTAGCATTGCGTCATGAGAAACGATTATGATTAGAGGGTTCAAAGACCTGCAATAGAGTACAGCCATTTGTTTTGACAAAAGGGCGAAAGGCGATTTTTCTTCTGTACCTATGGAACTCAAAACTTTGCGATAGGAGAATAATTTGGCGTACGCAGAATGGCTATTGTAGTCTGAACAAAAATGGCTGACCCTTTGTGTGTTTGTGAGGCATCCATTTGCCTATTGCGAAATTACCGCTGGCCTCATTCAATGCTACACATAGTCGCGATCACGACATCGCGTATAATACCCAAACGCATCATGATCCATCGATTCCTTTCAGAAGCTGGGGTTTGATAGGCTTGAACTTGTTAGGGCTGGCAAAACTTGTTTGAACAATGTCGTTTGTCTCTTATTTGTCAAGGTTTGTAATGTTGAGCTCTACTAGTCATATGGATGCTAATAGCCGCTAACCAAGATGTCAGAAAAGAGATTAGCTACCTGATACTTCCAGTAGATCACCTCAAAACTGTTAAATGTTTCATGAATGGCCGGCAGAACTTTCAGCATTTAAGGACGAGCGGAGATTCTGGCTAGATTTAGAAAAGTTGTTAAACGTGTTGTAGACATATGGTCAGTACACAAGCGTCTAAGTGAGGCAGCAACAACATATTTTGATGATCCTATTATGTAATTTGAGGAACAAGAGATTATAAAAGGAAGTAAGGTATGGTCTAATGATGACGCAACAGCCTATAATAACGCGGTTCCAGAGCGCCATTCCGTATTATTTTAATGATCTTTGTTCTTTAAACTGAGTTGTTTCTTTAGCTGAGGGAAGGTGCTGCAGACTAGGTACTTATCGAGCTGTTCAATCTATGTTTGTTCCTTCTCTTTATAAACTTTCAGACGTGCTTTCGCATAGCATTATGCCAGCTGCTGGCTAGATTGTGCACCGGTTTATTCACTATAAGGACGCTAGTCAGATTGTTAATTGATCGCCTAATAGTGCAATCGGATATGTGCTAGGAGCTAAAAACCAGGGTTTTTAGATAATGTAAGCATAAATAATTTCCCTAATTATCGGCTTTTTAGAGTACTTTGCTGAATCTAATAATACTTCTCTTACGCTAGTATTAGCTTAGATTTATAAAAAGTTACTCTATAAGATTTTAGATAAGATAGTATATATTAAGAATAGCTAATACACTCTTAAGAGATTCTACTATTTAGCTTAATATATAAAAAAGTAAGGTTAATATTAGGATTTAAGTACTAAAGTAGACTATATATATTTTTAATCTATATTAGTTATATTCTAAATATTAAAATAAATATCTTTTAATAACTTATTATTATTATTAATACTACTATTATAGCTATAGCTATAGCTATTATAGCTTTAATTAATAATATTATTAATAAGCTTACCCTCTAAGTAATTTAATACTTTAGTAGTATAAAATAGATATCTAAATATATTACTTTACTACTATATAATAATTATAATAACTTTTACTAAATATTTTATATCTTAAAGAGGAACTTTATAAATATTATAGCTTAGCTATAATATTATAACTTTATTAAAAATACTTAATATTAAAGCTTTAAGTATAAGCTGATAATTAGCTTATATATATTAAGCTAAAAAATATATTAGTATATAACTTTAAATAAATTTTAAGTAGTATAAAATATTATTTTAGAGATATTTTATTAAGTATTTACTAGCTTTATTATCCTTTATAATAAGATTATTAAATAGCTAAACGCTTTATATATATTACTTTAAATTAAGCTGAAAAATAAGTATAACTGCTTTATAAGCTATATTAAAGTAATAAATAGAACCTTTTTACCTACTTATATATCTATATAGATAAAAAAGAGGTTTATTAGTTATAAAAGCTAGCTATAGCAAAATATACTATATATAATCTAATTTAATAGAATATTTATATATATATTAGTAGGTATAAAAAGATCTATAAATAATATAGTATTAATATAGTAGGTATATAGTTAATTATTTAACCTACTAATAAGTTAATATTACTTTAGAGATACTAAATTTATTTATAAGAGGGGTATTTTAATACTCTTCTTTAGTAAGAAGTATTATTAAGCTGAAATAAAAGCTTACCTTAATATAATATTAGTAAAAAAGGTATATAATATATTTTATACTAATAAGAAGGTGAGAATTAAAAACCTCTTTAGTAATATAAAAAAGAAATAGCTTTTACTTAAGAACTATTTAGCAGAGTATTCTTATAAAGATTAAGTTAAAATAATATATATAGTAATTATAGTTTATAACTTTATTGCTTTTAAACAGCAGAATAATATACCTCTTAACTCTATATAGGATTAGTTATTAGAGATAGTAAAAAAGTAGGTAAATAATATAGTTAGTATAAAAGCTAATAAAGTAGTATATATAATATAGTAATCTAAATATAGAAAGCTCTTAAAGTAAAGTATTAGAAGGGGGCAGGGTTTTGAAATTTCTGGTATTTTAACTTTAAGGTAATAGATCATATAAATAGTTTTTTAGGCGTTAGGTATTATCTTAAAGGGAAATAGCTTATATAAGTAGATAGAGGTTTAGTTAGCCTTTAACAAAAAGGACTAAGTAATTAAATAAGAAATATACTTATTTTTATAAAATTCTCGTTTTTCTTAATAATTTCAGTAATTAGTTCTCTAAAGGAGCTACTAAAACCCTTCTACCTAACTTATAGTAAAAATCTACTAAGACTTATTTTTTGAAAAACTAAGTAAAAATAAGCGTTTTTAAGCTCTTCTAGCTTTAGTTAGTCTTACTTTTTATCCTTTTTCTTAATTCTTATTATACCTCTTAGGTTATTTAAAGCTAAAATAAAGCAGAATACTATAAAAATAATACTACTAAACTTCTTCTTAATAGCTTATTTTTTCTAAAAAAGTTATATAACTTATAGGATAAAAAGGATAGAAGTTATAAATAAAGTATAATTTAATTAAGCTTATATTTATATATTTATCTTTATATCTTTTATAATTAGGTAGAAAATTAATATATAAATATTTAGGTATTTTTAGAGGTATTTCTTCCTAAAGTAGAGCACTTAGTATAATTAATAAGTTTTCTCTCTTACTCTATTATAAAATTAGTAACTAGTATAAGGGAGTAAATAAAATTACTAAAGAAGAATCCCCTCTATAGTTATTTTATATTATCCTATTAAATTAGAGTAGGAAAAAGCTTAGAAAAAGAAGTAATTTAAGTAATATTATATTAGAAGAAATTTAACTAATATATTTTTAACTTCTATTTTCCTAAAGTGAAGAGAAACTATTTAGAAACTTAAAATCTAAGATTAATTAAACTTATAAGAGTTTAAAAAACTTTAAAAAAAAATACTTAATTTAATAGAAGAAAGTAAGTAGAGTTCTAATAAGTCTAAATAATCCCCCTTATTAACTTACTATCTACCTATTTAAAAATTATTATATATTATATCTTTACTAGTTTTTATAATAATAATCTAAAATTAACTAAAATAAATTAATTATCCCCCTTACTCTTCTAAAAGCTAAAAATATAAAAGTAACTAAATTTATCTTATCTACTTTATAAACTTTAAAAAGGGTAAAACTAATTAATCTATCTTAAGAAACTTCCTTTTAGCTAAACTTATTAGAAGGTTTTTAATAATATATTAACTAGTGAGGGAGAAGCTAAAAAAGCCTAAAAACTTAGGATTTAAGTTATACCTATATATAGAAATATTAAGAACTAGGTTTTTTAAATTAGAAACTATTATAAGTATAAAAGTATAAAAAGCTAAAAAGGAAAAATATTATAACTACACTAACCCTTTAAAAGAGGAATAAGGGGAATATTTTATAAACCTAATTAAAAATATTTCTCTCTTCTAAAAATAATTCTATATTAACTCTATAAAAAGGAAAATATATATATCTTTTCTATTACCTTCTCTCCTTACCTACTTATATAGTAAATAAGCAGCTAATATAAAATATATCTCTTAAAGTTTATAATTAATATTAAAGTTTAATTAAGTTTTCTATTAAATCCTAAGCCTAACCTATAAAAGAGAAGTACTATAGAGTGAAGTTATAAAAGATATTACTAATAATAGCTAGTCTTCTTATAAGGGGAGAGAAAAAAAAAGTCTAAAGTATAAAATAATTATACTATTAGAATAGTAAAAAAGAGGAAGAATAATAAATATAGATATACTTATTAGATAAAAGAGATAAATAAAAGCAGAAATAATAGCAGAATCTTCTCTTTCTTTCTTTATCTCTATCCTCACCTTCTATTACCTTTCTAAACTTATATTATAAAAATTCTTCTTTTATTCCTTCTATTAATAAATTATCCTCTTTACTTAAATCTTATTCTATCTTTTTATAAAATATTTCTTTAGAAAAGCCTTTTTCTATTATTTCTTTTATTAATTTAATAATATCTACTTTAGAATAATATTACTAAAATCTAAAATTCTAAAAATTTTAATTTAAGCTTAAGATAAGGGTTTTAAATATAAATTAATAAATAATAAGCTTAACTTAAGCTCTAGTAATATATTAATAAGTCCTTTTATAAATCCTTTATTCTATTAACCCTAATAAGAAAAGCTTCTCCTAATTTCTAATTCTAACTAAAACTTAAAAGTAATTACTAAAACTAAAATCTTTAAAACTATAGCTTCTAAGAGTAGTACTATAAATATAAATAAGACACCTAGAGAGAATTCCTCTAAAATAAAAACAATATAAAGCTATCTAAAACCTACTAAATTATATTAAAAGATATTAAAACCTTATAAATATAAGCTCTAAAAATTTAAGATACTAAAACCTAATATAATTAAAGTATTATTCTTTTCTAAAAATAATATTCTAAACTTTATTAAAAGCTATAAAGCTACTATAGAAATAATAAATATTACTAATACTTCTAAAATACTAAATATTATATTTTATATAAATACCTCTTTTTAAACTAATAACTAAGCCTAACTTTCTAATAAAACTTAGCAATAAATAAAAAAATACTTAATCTAGTAATATAAAGCTATAAATAAAAACTATTAAAACCTTTTAAATAACTAAATCAGCTAGATTATTTCCTTAACACTAATAATTAATAATCTTAACTATAAAGCTACTATAAAGTTCTTTTAATAAATTAATAACATTCAAACTAAAGCTACAAAACGCAACCTTAATATTATAAGTAGCCCCTAAATAATCTAAATAACTATATTAAGATTTAATTAGTCAGCCTTAAACAGAACTACTTTATTAATAAAGTTAAGCATCTATAAATTATTTAAGAAAAAAGACTTTAATAAGTTTAAAATAAACCTAATAAATTAGCTTAGCTCTAAAGCTACTTAGAAGCAGACTTTTTATATTATAACCCCTACTTATACTCTATTTTCTCTACCCCTAAAAGTTCTATAAAGAAATACTCCCCCCCCTCTATAAATAAAAAGAAGTAAACCTAAGCCTAATTAAAGTATAAAAAGTATTTAAAGTTAACTTTTAAATTAATAACTTTCTAACTTAATAAAAATAATAAATAACTAGAAAATATCCTCTAAAAAAGTTGCTTAAGCTTCACTAGCTATAAAAAATAACTAACTATTTTCAGTCTATTTTATAAAAGTTAATAAAAAAAACCCTAAGCTATTCTCTTATAAACTATATAATTAGTATTAATATATAAGCTACATAGATTATAACTTTAAAAAAGGCTATTATCTATAAAAAATAGCTAATAAGCAAAATAGCTTAATCTAATATTTCTAAAAAATAGTATTCTTATAGTTCTTAGAATAATAAATTCTTTATCCCTTAGATAATTATTACTTTATTAAGATAAAAAAGTAAACTTAACTAAAAAGCTATTATTATATACTTAAAAAATTAAAATAGCTATAAAGCTATAAAAGCTTAAGCTACTAAAATCCTTAAATAGAATATTAGCAGACCTTAGTTTATACTTATAAAAGTTCTCTAAAATTAAAATAACTTTAACTTAATTAAGATATCTTATAAGTTTATAGAAAAAAGAAGTATAATATCTAATAAAAAAGTAAGTAGTTAGGCTTTTATATTTCAGGTTTTAGCAGTTAATAAAGATAAACAGGAAAAACACCTATATAACCTAATATAACCTAATAGTATAATAAAAGAAAATACACTTAATTTTACAGCTTCTAAGCTTATAATTACTTAATTAAAGACGTATAGAGTTAATCCTTTCTCTTAGAAGAAGCTAAAGCTTTTAGATTTAGAAAAGATTAAAAAGAAAGCTTTAAAATCCCTTTCTAAGAAGGTTTACTTTACTATTTAGGATATTAAGGATACTCCTGCTATTTTAAGAAAACTTTAAGCTATAAAAACTTACCCTAAGAAGCCTCTAATCTTACTAAAAAAAGCTAGAGAAAATAAAAGAGTTTCTTATAACTTAAAAAGGTAAGAAAGAGACTTAAATATTAAAATAGAGAAAGAGTTACTTTCTAATTAGGCTTCTACTCCTTTTAATACTCTAAAACTAAAAAAAACAGATAATCTAAAAGGAGAAATAATAACTAATAATATAATTAAAATTTCTCTCCTAAAACCTATTCTAAAAATATCTTATCTAAAAGATAACTTCTAGCTAGCTATATTTCTTAATAGCTAAAACAGAAAAACTATTAAAAATAAAGAATTAATTAATAAACTTATTTTATATAAGTTTTATAGCTTAATTAGTTTTCTAGTTAAAAAAGTATATAAGATTTAGCTTAAGTATAGAGAAGAGTTTATTAGAAAAATATATACTTTTATAGATAATCTTAAAAGTATTATTTATATACCTATCCCTACTAACTTTACTAACTTCACTAAAACCTCTAAAGAAAGAGCCTAATAAATAGACTAAGTAACTAAGTATAATAATATAGTTTAAATATAAAACTATTTAAAGATCTTTATAGTTAAAGCTATTATCCCTATAACTATAAACTAAATAGCACTTATAATTATTATATTATAGCTTATTTTAAAGGTTACTATTAATAGGGAGCGCTTTAATAACTACTCTCTAGTATAAAGCGTTATTAATACTAGTACTAAGTCTAATCTTATTAGTTATAAATATATTTTAAACTATAATATCTCTATTTCTATAACCACTCTAACTATAAGAATAATAGCTAAAAATAACCTAAAGCTATACTTTATTAAAGCTTATTATATACCTATTTAGATTAATAACTATAAGATTATAATAACTATAATAGTTATTAACTTTAAAATAGTTAATTATAACCTACTCCTTAAGCTTCCTTTTACTATCTCTACTAAACTTACTTTTAGGTATTCTAAACACTTTATTACTACTATAATAAAAGCTAAAGAATATAAGAGTAAGAGGCTTAAAAGAATTAGTATTCTAGTTAGTCTTATACAGTTAGATTCCTTACGCTAAATTCAGCACTATTTTCTAGAATAAGAAGACTATATATAAGATATTTATAACACTTCTAAGTCTATTTATAACTATAGTAAGACTAACTAAGATATAAATAATATATATAATAAAGTTTAAACTTACTATATTAATATTATAATAAACTATAAAAAAGAGCCTCTCCTTACCTAAGAAAGAAAGGAAAACCTTTTTAAATAGGAAATAGAAACTCCTCAGAGTAGTTAGTACTACACTTTAATCTCACTTTTAGCAGCACTTAACGTTCTTAGTATAATTATAAAAGTAGCAGTTATTCTAGTAATAGAAACTATTAAAGCCTACTTTCTTAAGAAGACTAAAAGCTAATAATATTTTAATAGTATTCTAAAAAACTAAAAGCTTTTTAACTTCTATTATAAAGATTCTAAAGCTAACTAAAGCTTTATAAAGGTTTATATATTATATAAGTAGAAGGATAAGAAAGTATATTTAGTTAATAATTTACTCTCAGATAGCTTAGTTTTAAATAGTTAGAAAGACTAAAAGAAGATCTTAACTTAAGAGGTTGAAAACTATTTTCAGCTATTTAACTCCCCCTTTACTAGCTATATATACCTATAATTTATAAAGTTTAACTGAGGTATTTAGCTTATACTAGAGAGGTTTTTAAAACTTAAAGTTATTTAGCTATACTTTTTGCTAAAAGAGATTAAAATACTAAAATATATCTTTATAAATAGAGAAGAAGCGCTTATATAGGATTTCACTAAATATAGCTATATTAATCCTTAAATAGCTCTACTATAGAAGATTAGAACTATCTAATATATTACCTAGTAAGAGAAAGGAATTCCTATCTTAAAAGCTTTATAAAGTAAGGTTATTAATATATTTAGATTATAAGTTATATAGAAAGTACTTAAAGAATCTTATAAGTTATATAAAAATACTTAGTTTCTTATTACTAAGAAAGATAGTAATATAAAGCTAATTAACTTATATATAAAGCTTAATAAGATTAATATTAGGGATACTTTTATTCCCCCTAAAACTAATAAATTCTCTAAAGATTTTACTAATTATAAGATTATAAGTCTTTTAGACTTATTTTCTAGATATAACTAAATTTCTCTTAATAAAGAAAACTAAGATCTAATTATATTTACTACTCCTCTTAGGTTATTTAAGATATATATTTTACTATAAGATATAATAAATTTAGTTACTTAGTTTATAAGGGTTATTATAAGAATTTTTTATAACTTTATCCTAAACGTTTATTAGCTTTTTCTTAATAATATCCCTATTAGAGGGCTGAAAATAGTATATAATAATAACTACTTTATTAAGCTTTTAGGGATATATTTATATATCTTTAAGCATTTTATAAACCTTAATATAGTATTTTAGAATTTTAAATTTATTAGTACTACTATTTCTCTTAAGAAATTTTAGATTTACTAACCTACTATTAACCTTTTTAGATATATAGTAGGTAGTAGGAGATATAAGCTTAACTAAAATAAAGTTATTAAGATCTTTAAATAGGAAAAATATAATAATATTATAGCTATTAAAAGCTTATTTAGAATTATTAAGTTTTATTATATATAGATTAAAGATTATAGTATTATTTTAAGCTTACTAGTGAGGCTTCTCTAAAAAGATATACTTTTTAAATAGAGCTTTAAGTAGTAATTAGCTATAGAAACCCTTAAGCTTTACTTAGTTAGCTCTTTATTATTTTAGCCTATTAATTATAATAAAAAAGTAAATAAGATCTATTTTTCTACTAATATAAGCTTTAAGAGATAGAGTACTATCCTTAGGTAATACTATTAGAGTAAAAGATATATTATTAAGTATAAAAGTAGAATTTAGATAAATATAGCTTTTAACTATAATATAAGTAAACTTAAGCTTTAGTTAGTCTTACTTACTCTTAAAAGATTTTAAAATTATCTCTATAAAGTATAGTTTACTTTAGAAATAGATATAAAAGTCCTTATAGACTAGATTAGTAGCACTACTTTAGATTTACTAAGTACTATCCTTATATAATAAATTATTTAAATTAAAATATTTAACTTTAATATTTAATATATACTTAGTATAAAGAATAGTGCTATAGATAGTCTTTTATAAAAACCAGCTAGAGAATTTAATATTTATAAGGTAGAATAAAAGAAAGATTTAGATAAAATAATTAATAACTTTATCTATACTATAGAGCTAGATAAAGATCTATACTTAAGAAGAAGAGACTTATTAAGTTTTAAATAGGCTTAATCTTAAAAATCTCAGCAGATTACTAAATATTTAGCCTCTTTAAGCTAACTAAAGATAGTAGCTTAGTATAACTTCAGTAAGTTTAAGTAGCATATAGTAAGATATATCCTTTAAAATAGCTTCTTTTTTTAGAAAAGTATAAAAATAAATCTTATACTAAAAAGAGTAGTAAATAATAAAAATAAGTAAAAGAAATTTATTTAATATATATATACTAAAAGAAACTACTATAAAAAAGATACTATATATATAAAGTTTAGGGAATAGTATATTTAAGAAAATATATATTAAATAATAAATAACTAGATAAAAAGCTACCTCTTATATACTTAAGCTTAACTATATTAATTTAAAAACCCTTATATCTTTACTACACCTCTAGGTATTCCTTTTTAATATATTTATATAGATATCTAGAAGATTAGTAATTACTTTTTAGCTAAAGCTTATAATATATTAACTAGCTATATTAAAGCTTATTAGCTACTAAAAAATATTAACTTTAAAATAATAGCTAAGTTTATTTAAGAAGATATTATCTACTAGTATAAGATTTATAAGCTTCTTACTATTAATAGAGGCCTTAAAAATAAGAGGTTTATTAAAAAGCTTAATTAAATCTATAGGAGATAATACCTTATTATTTTAGTATATAACTTAAAAGTAAATAGACTTATTAAAAAGAGTTATTAACTTTTTATTTACACTTTAATAACCTAGTTAGACTTTAGCATTAAAAACTAAACCTTAATCCTTTATATAGCCCTTTTTACTAATTAAATATTAGTTAAGTCTTCTACTAGCTACTCTCCTTTTTACTTTATCTATAAATATAATTTAATTACCCTGATTAAAATAAAAAGTATTACTTAATAAGTATTAGATTAATTAAAAGCTATAGATACAGAAATTAAGCTTCTTTTATATATATAAACGTTTAAATAACTTAATTCTAATTACTACGTTATACTTAAGTATATTATAAAGCAGCACTATTAAGTAGCTAAAGACTATAATTACAGAAATAGATATTAAATATAATACTAAGAGCTATAAATAGGAAATATTATTCTTATATATAATATAAAGCTATTTATTAATAAGAGCTCCTCTAGTAAGCTTAATATTTATTAGCTTAGCTCCTTTTATATTTAAAAGATTTCTCTTTATATTTCCTCTTACTTCTTAGAAATTTTTACTAGTTTACTTATTAAGAGAATTATTATTAGTAACTACTTAAAGAAATTTATAGTAAATAAAGATAGCTATTTAGATAATATCTCTAAAATAGAAATCTAACTAAACCTTAATAAAGATATAACTAAAGTTTTTCCTACTACAAATTAACTAAACCCTAATACGCCCAGCCTAATAGAAATTTCTAACCCTAATAAACTCTCTATACTAAAAGAAGCAGAAATAAATAATATTAAAGCTATAAAAGCATAAATTAAGTAATTTTAAAAATAAAATAAAACCCTATAAACTAAAATTAATAAGTAATAAAAAAAGAATAAGTTAGTAATAAGTATCCCTATAAAAAATAAAGAATTTAACAACTAATATAAAGATATAAAAAAACTAAGAGATAACTAAATCTATATATTTATAAGTTTATATCTATTTTAAATAAATAACTTTATATTTAATATATTTATTATTAGTTATTCTTATATTATTTTTATTATAATATACTATTTATATTACTTTTTTTACTTATAATATACTTATTATAAAAAAAAGGGGAATATAAAAATAATAAAAACTAACTATATATAAAAACTAAAAACTACTAAAAAACTAAAAGAAATTAATATTAATCCCTAAAAAATTTAAACTAAAAATAGACTAAATACCCCTTTAAATAACTCTATTATTAAAACTACTACTATAACTATATATACTCCTTATCTTATCTCTTATATTCCACTAACTCCTTCTTTAAATAACTCACCTATCTAGAGATAACTAAAGTTAAAATAGAATAAAATATAGCTAAAGTATTTCTAAAAATATTATACTTATATTAAGCTATTAAGTTATAAAAATAATTAAAAAGAGAACTATACTTTTAAGTATAAAACTTACTTTTAGAGAACTTCTTATTACTATTAAGAAATAAAATAACTCTACTACTATCTACTTAAAGCGTTCTATTAGAGATACCCTTCTTCTTATTACTTTTCTTAATATAGCCTATTTACTTAGTCTCCTCTTAATTATAGTTAAGCTTATATAAGTAAGATAATCCCTTTTTATAATAGATATAGTTTAAATAAAACCTATCCTATTTAGTTTAATAAGAAATATACTTTTAGAATAGAGGGGTAGTAATAATAGTTTTTCCTTTAGAGGACTTCTTAAATAATATCTTTCTCTATTACTTAAAGTAGCTATTATAAAACTAAAGGTTATAAATATTATATATATAGATTAATAAAGCTTTAATAGCTTTAAACCTATTAAATTTCTAGTATATCTAACTAAAAAGACTAATATAGCTATTAGTAATATATACCTCTTAAGTAAAGAATAGCTAGTTAGAAAATACTTCTTTATCCTTAGTTAGGTCTATATATATTAAAATAAACTTTATAAGTAAATACTAAAACTATATAATAACTCCTTCTTTATATTTATCTAGCTTCAGCCTATCTATAAAGTTAATTTTATATTAAACTATATTAATAGGACCTAAAATAAATATCTACTTAAGAGAAAGAGAAGCCTATCTATAAGTTAATAAGAGACCTAATTAAAGCTAGAAAAGAATATATTATAACTAAAGCAGTTATAATAGCTTAATACTAATAATATTTTCTATTTTTATCCTTATAGAAAGTAGAAGTTAGAATAAATAAAAAAGAGAAGGGTTTAAATAAGTTATTTAGGGTAGTCTTATAGAAGTTACTAAGATTAATCTTAATATCTATATTATAATAATTAGAAGAGTAAAATTATTATTATAAAGGGTTAGTTAGGCTAAGATTTATAAAAATAGATATATTATATAGAAAAAAAAAAGATATAGCTAAATAGAAAAGAGATACCTTTTTATATCTAAAAAGAGAGATAATTAATAATAATAAACAGCAGTTATAATAATTAAAAAGTATATTCACTATATTAATTTATTAATAAGATAAAAACTAATAACTAAAAGAACTTTTTACTACTAACCTAAAGTTAACTAAGTTAAAAAGGATATATTTATTTAAATATAAATAGTAAGAGTAATAAAGAATATATTATTTAAAAAGCACTACTACTTATAAAAAGGAGACCTACTACTTTAAGTATCTTATAATTAGTCCTTAAAAGTTCACCTCACCCTAAGTAGTCTACTACTATAAATATCAGCTTTCTCCTCTTAAATATATTATTATAAGCCTAACTATATCCTCTTTAACCTAAAAAATCACTTTAGTAAGTAAAACTAACTATTATAATTAATAACTAAAATATCTCTCCTCTTTTTACTCCTTACTAACCTAACTTTACTTAAAAACCTTATTAGTATTTATAATTAAACTAATAACTATAAACTAACTTTACCTTCAGTAAACTACTTTATAAGCCTAACTAGCTCCTTTTACACCTAAAAAGTATAAAATTAAAAAGTATATTAACTACTAGTATTAAAAACCTCCTTTACTACTATCTATAAAAAGAGGTATTTTAACCTAAATAATTTATAATAAACCACTTTATATATAATAACTTTCCTTCTATAATAACTATTTTCATATTTCACTTTAATACTTTAATTAAGCCTAACTACTATTTCACCTACTTAATTTTTCTTTCTTAACCCTTAAAACATCCCTACTAATTATATTAATAATCCTTCTACTATAATAACTTATTACTAAATTACTTTATATCTTAACTCTAGCCTTAATATCTTCTCTACCTACTATAAAACGTTTCCTACTTATCTAACTATATATAAGCCTAACTAAATATTACTATATTTAATAAAGCTTTTTCCTTATCTTTAGTAATAACTTTACTATATCCTATTAATTTTCTCTAATCCCTCCTTCCCCTTAATTCCCTCTTTAATATAACTTCTAAAATAACTTATAAAATATTAAAAAGATTAAAACTATATATAAAAATCTTCAAACCTATATTCTATATCTATATAAAAAGTAGTTAGTTAAGTTTTAAATAACTAAATAAACTTAAGAACTTATAGAAGAACCTATAAAAAGCTAAGAATATCCCACTCTAAATATTAATTTAAACTAAGAGGAAAAACTTAATAAGTAATTAGAAAAGTTTTATTATCTCCTTCCTATTATTAATAATAGCTACCTTCTTAATATTTAGTTTAG
Source organism: Colletotrichum cordylinicola (assembly GCA_027406065.1). Classification (NCBI taxonomy): domain Eukaryota; kingdom Fungi; phylum Ascomycota; class Sordariomycetes; order Glomerellales; family Glomerellaceae; genus Colletotrichum; species Colletotrichum cordylinicola. Next base: position 253,773 of record JANVYD010000011.1, on the reverse strand, counting down.
TATAATAGAACTAATTAAAGTACTAATTAACTCTTATAGCTTAGGAAATACCCTTAAGCTAGGAACTCCTAAAAAGCTTATTATATCTCAGTAGATATAAAGAACTTATAATATAATAAATATAAAGCTAATTAAGTAATAAGGCAAAAGTTTCTATTACCCTAATAAGACTTAATACTAAAGCTACTAAAATTAAGCTATATAGGAATAAATACTTCTAAACCTTTATAACTTATTAAGATACCTTTAGAGAGGTAAAAAGCTAGTAGCAGATTATATTAAGTTAATATATAAACTTATAATAAGAGATATTAAAAGTAATAAATATACTAAGATTTTTATTATATAAACCCCTTAGTTTAGTAATAACTTAGTTTTCCCTTATAGAAAAGATAATAATTTCTTTATAAACTAAAACTTTATTATTTTTATTAAATACTTTAAGAAAAGTAGTTAAGCTATAGCTATAATTATTAACTAGAAAAACAGCTTCTACCTCTATTTAAATAGCACCTAAGATAAGTATATTTATAGAGGACACTTTAAAAAGATTTTTTAAAATATAATAAAAATAATTAGAAATTAATATAAAGTCTATAAAGTATTAATAGAGACTTAAGATCTTATTAATTACACTTTATTTATTATCTCTTAACTTTAACTTAAAAGAGAACTTAGAGAAACCTATAATTTATAGAAATACAACCTCTATACTATTAACTTTATCTACTACGTTCTTTAAGAAGGAATTTCTAATATTAAGAAGTTTTAGTTAAAATAAGCCTCAGATAATAAGATTACTAATCTAAATTATTATAAACTACTTTATAACTACTAAGTTAGGCTTATAATTAATAAATTTAGCTTTTATAATAATATAGTTAAGGGACTTTAAACTAAGCTTAATATATCTCTAAAGGAATTCTTAGAAGCTAAAGATATTATAATAAGAAACTTAAAGTCTTATAGAACTTAAGTAGTATAAGAGTAATAAGAAGAAGAATTACTTCTAGTATAGCTTAATTAGTCTTTAGTTATAGAAGGATTAGTATTAATTATAAAAAAAGATATAAAACTAAACTTAAATACTTATAACTTTAATATCTATCTATAACTAAGAAATCTAATATATTTAACCTTTACTAATATTATTATATAAGAAGATTACCCTTTTAAATACTAAAGATAAGAAGCAAACTAGCTAGTATATATAGAAAATATATAATAAAAGCTTTACTATACTAAGCTTAAATAATATACTTAGAAACTTAATCTTCTTCTAAAATAGAAGCTTAGTAAGTATACTTTAAAAGAATTTCTTATCTACTAAGATAACTTTATAAAAGATATTATATAAGTAATATAAACTTAAGACCTTTATTTACTCCTAACTATACCTAAAAGATAGCTTAAACCTAATATATAATATACTAAAGAGGTATAAGAAAAAGATATAGATAATACTTAAGTTAAATAGAAAACTACTAAGAGGTTTATAAGAAGTAAACCCTCTAATAGTAAAACTCTTAAAATATAGAAAAATATTATATATATAAAATAAAGCTAATTAAATCTTCCTCCTTTTACTTAAAAAAAAACTTAGGAGATATATAGAAAGAGGTAGGGTTTTAAAATTTCTAGTATTTTAACTTTAAAGTAATAGATTATATAAATAGTTTCTTAAGTATTAGGTATTATTTTAAAAGGAAATAGCTTATATAAGTAGATAGAGGTTTAATTAGCTTTTAATAAAAAAAACTAAATAATTAAATAAGAAATATATTTATTTTTATAAAATTCTTATTTTTCTTAATAACTTTAGTAATTAGTTTTCTAAAGGAGCTATTAAAACCCTTCTACCTAACTTATAGTAAAAATCTACTAAGACTTACTTTTTAAAAAACTAAGTAAAAATAAGTATTTTTAAGCTTTTCTAGCCTTAGTTAGTCTTACTTTTTATCCTTTTTCTCAATTCTTATTATACCTCTTAAGTTATTTAAAGCTAAAATAGAGTAGAATATTATAAGGATAATACTACTAAACTTTTTCTTAATAGCTTATTTTCTCTAAAAAAGTTATATAACTTATAGAATAAAAAGAATAGAAGTTATAGATAAAATATAATTTAGTTAAGCTTATATTTATATATTTATCTTTATATCTTTTATAGTTAGGTAGAAAATTAATATATAAGTGTTTAGGTATCTTTAGGGGTGTTTCCCTCTAAAGTGGAGCGCCCAGTATAATTAATAAGTTTTCTCCCTTACCCTGTTATAGTATACTTAAAGGAGGAATAATAATATTAATAGGTATAGTAATAATAATAATAATAATATAATTAAAGTAGTTATATAGTATAGAGGTTAGCTAGTAAGGTAGGTTATTAATATTAATATTAACTTTAATATTAAAGTTAATATTAGAGGTAGAAAAAAAAGAGCTCTTTTTTTAATATAATTAACTTAGTAAAAAAGGCTAATAATTATAAAAAAGAATTATATATTATTTTATAACTAATAAATATTAGCAAATAAATTAATACTTAGTTATTAAGTATAATATTAAATCTATTTAACTGCAGTTTAACTAAAAAAGCCTTTTTTTATTAATTAACTTAATATTTAATTAAGTAACTACCTCTAATATATAAGCTTTAAAATATTAAGCTATATATAACGCTATACTAGCTCTAACATAATATCTAAATAACACCTGAAAATTATAGCTTACTATATTAATATTACTTAACTTTATCTTATAAGGAGTAGAAATTACCTTTCTAAGTTAACTAATCTCTTACTTAATATACCTACTAAATTTATTAAACTAATAACTCCTCTTCTCACTCTATCTTATTAAGTAGTAGTAAACTAGCTCTACTAATAAAGCTATAGTAGAAGTAGTAGTATTTACTATAGGATTATCTTTAGGGTTATTAAAGTTTAACTACTTCTTCTTTTAGTATTAAGAGAGCTTACTAAAAGCTACTCTAACCTCTTCTACTTTATTTTTATTATTAGAAGTAATCTTAATAGTATTAATATTACTTACCTTAATAATATATTAGCTTATTAATATCTAGTTAAACTATAAAACTCTATACTTATTAATAAATAAAAAGCTTTTCTTTCTAATAGCTTATAAATAAAAGTTCCTAATAATAAAGTTCTATTAGTAATCTTCTAATATATATATTATATTAGATTTATTATTATATTTAATATTTAAGTAGAAGAAGTTTTTAATTTTATATTAATTATATAATAATAACTTAAACTTATTAATAAAGGTCTTTTAGATATATCTTAATAGCTTTAAAAGCTTTATTTATATCTATAATAGAATATTACTTATTATATAGTTAATATATAGGCTTTAATTATTAAGTAAGTTCCTCTTATTAACTTACTCCTAAGTTAGAATAAAAAATAGTTATAAAATATTATAAAACTAAATAACCTTTACTATTAATAAAAAATAGAAAGTATAATATTAATATAGTAATAATAAAAATATTCTTATCTCCTCTCTAGTATTAAAGATCTCTATATTATCTTAAATATTATTACTTTCTTTATTATTAAAAAGAATATTTAAGATTATTATTATAGTTACTATTATTACTATTACTATCTAGCTATAAAAGAAGATATAAGAGTTAATAAACCTCTTATCTCTAGCTTTTTTCTATAAAGAATTTAATACTAATAAAAACTTTATATTAGTAATCTATTTATAGTAAAAAAACGTATTAAGTAGGTAGTGAATTAACACTTTAATTACTAGTTATAGTAGTATAAGGAGGGCTCTAAGACAGTAGTAGCAGGGGGTAAAAGTCCTGGTTTTTAGCTCCTAGTACACATCTAATTACACCATAAATCACAGAAAATCAAAAGTAGGGACAGATAAGCTAAGGAAATAGCTGAAAGCGCCAAGAGTCCAGGACGTCATTTGTTTAATGCGAGTAAGATATCTATGTTAGGCAGCTGAGACAAAGCTGCTTAACATAAATGAGGTGCATGGCCAAGCAGCGCTTGCGCCCAATGAGGGCCACGCTTGCATCAGGTCTTGAACAGCCATGAATACGGCATTATTACACTACATGCATTTCATGTATGTGATTACGTGTAGTATCACAACACCTTTTTTCCTCATCGGGCATAGCTGATATCAATTTCACACGGGATGCTCATCCATGTCGCCTTCATGTTCCGGTTATAGGCTCCTTTCCCCTCTTCTCACTTTCCTGCCTGGCCTCTTCCATTTCCGGTCACTGAACATCCATGATATTAAAACAACATTGAAATCTTCATTCAGCGCTACGATTTTGACAGCTTTGGCACGAAGTCACCTCCGAAAGACACTTCGCATCGAAAAACACGAGCGGTCACATGTATATGACTATACTAACACGAGATGTCTGGCCCAAAGATGGGAAGAAACGATCCCACATTCCCAAAATGCCAGTGTGGGTGGCAGGTCTTAGGTTAATGCAAATGGTGAGTGGCACCGGTGCTGCTTTATCGTCTGGCGCACATTGAACACCTGCTCTCAGGCAAGATGAGATTTAACGCTGACAATATTTCAACTGCGGCTCCTCAGGCTGTTTCGATTGTGTTGGTAACGTTGACTACTTGGGGACTCACCACCATGCAACAAGCAACAAACTATCGAAGGATAACTGTGGGTTTTCTTCCTAAATACCCTCTGCCCGAATTCATTTTCAATCCGGCTAGCTAGTATTAGTCTTACTTGCTGACAATTTATCCTATGTCTACAGTCCTTCAGTGGGACTGAAGGTTTTCGTACGTTATCTACTCACTAGGCTCTCTCTCTGTCTCTCTCTCTCTGTCTCTCTGATCTTCAGTTGGTATTAACCAACGAACCAGCTTTCTCTTGGTTCATTTTTGCTTGGACCTCAACATACATAACATGGCTTGGGCTCGCTGTGATGTTCATTCCTATCATGTATAATCGTTGGGTACATCTGTAAGACTTCACTACTACGAGACATCGAGAGGCCCTTGCTGATCGAGTAACTTCACAGTGGCCTGGAAATCATCACAGTCGTCTTCTGGCTGGTGTGTTTTGCCCTTTTGGCCAGCCATGCAGACGATCTCGACTCACTTGACGCTTTCATCATAACATTTGGCCCCAAATATGAGGTTTACTACAAAGAAAACGTCAAGCGTTTCGCAGAGACCTTTGTTGTTGCAACATTCGCAGCCACGGCTGTCTCTACATTTAACTTCGTTCTCTTCGTAGCGAGTGTTACTGTATTCGGTACGTTGTCATACCTTGTTGTATGAGATCCCGACAAGTAATGCCAGCCACGATATGCTAACCAGTCTAGGGCGCGAGCTCCATCGCCATCAACTTAGTAAGTTGACAGCCACGGAGGACGGCGGCAAACTGGAATCTATGGATCATCGCAAAGATCTTAGATACCATAGTCAGCATGCGGCAGAATTGGGTCACCATCAGCCGACTCCAGAGCTGCCAGCTCGTGATCCGCGTTATCATATCACTGAGCTGAATCACCATCAGCCAACCCCGGAGCTGCAGGCTCTTGATCCGCGTTATCATACCGCAGAGCTGGAGGATCCGAGGCGAAGAATAGAACTGGAATAGCATGGCGGCTTGCGACCTAATAACTGGCAACACGATTATAGAGCACGATAACTTACAAGTTGTAGCTTCATGCTTGCGTAGTCACGTCTCTCAACAGAACAGTACTTTCTACAGTATCAAAAAGCGAAAGGGTTTGGTGCAAGAAGGCTGACAGAGCGAGTTTGGAAAGCTATCATCAGAAGAGTCAAGCCAGGTTGATTACTTCCGTTGGGCTGGGCCACCACAAATACCAGGAAAGAAACGCAATTATACTAAGATCTAAAATATGGCGATGGCCCCAGGTGGACTTCCTATTCCCCCCTTTAAATGCAAAGGTGCACTGGTTAGAAAGAAAGACCATCTCCTATGCTCTTCGCACAGTTGCGCTAAAGTCTCAAGATCCCACAACTCTCCAAGCGGCGTCCCCCACCAAACAAGCGCAAACTCGTGGATTACAAAGGGAGTTCCTGCCGGCGGTGGCCAAGCTTCAAAAGAAACAGTGTCACCCGCCAGCGCAGCGAAATGCTTGTTGTACAGCCACCGTACCGTCTCTTCGGTAGATGCAATACCGATGGCGGGACCCCCAAACTTCATCCCTTTGCGACGCTCTTCTTCCGAAGATTCATTGTACCTCTTGATATAGCCAGTGCGCATGATTAAGATGTCTCCGGGTCGGCATTGAGTACCTTGCTCGGCAAGAGCAGCCTGGATATCGTTGACCCCGATCGGGCTTGTAGACCAGGCGTCTGGTAGTTTTCCATCGCGCCTTTGGTAGTATCGAACCTTGAAAACGCCTTATGTGAGCACTCATTCGTCTACTTCTCTCTGGCCTTACGTACCATGTCCACCAATATACCACGGCCTGTAATGCCTCCAGCCTGACACCAGGTATGTATTCCATTGGTGTGTGTCTTCTTTGCTTGTTGGTATGTCAGACCTCCGTAGAAGACCTGACTCTTTTGATGGGCGAACTATGAGCCGCGTGAGATCTTGCTGTCCGTTTAGCCTTGCCGTGTACCTACGTGTTTCAGGCTATCCCACTGCGAGCTGCCCTGAGTGTTGATGTGTATCTCATCGTCCAAGACGAAGGCGCTGATATCTGGATTCTCGGAGGCGTCCAGTATTGTGTGTTGTAGCTCTCTTCGACCAAACCCTGGGGACTTGAAAGAATCTAGAGGCCAGTCAAGTTGGACCCGACGACCGGTTTGGATCTCGCTGGCGGCTTCTTTCACGACGCGAGGCGTCAGAAGGTTCAAAGCTATAGTTATTTAGCAGGCTCCAAAAGCAACTCTATGAGATGTTCTTACAGCCAAGCTCATCCTTTTTGCCATTCCTGTCATAAAAGCCCCAAAGACATCCTTGAGGCGCGCCCGGAACCACGGGAAGCTCGTCAAACGCTGGGAAATGATGTTCCATATTAGCACAGAACTGCAATCGCCGCCTAAGTCGAGTAACTTTGTCGAGTAAGCCGGGTGAACAATCGAGGCTTGTCGCGAACATGCGAACCATGACCTTCATATACTACATCAAGTAACGAAAGTCCGGGTAAAGATTTCCCCAATAGTGCAACCATCCACCACATGCAGCGATGATTGTCTTGATGCGAGTGCTTGCATGAAACCCCGCCCTGAGAGCCACTCAATGACGATGTCGATGTCATGAGATCGCCCATGCAGCTTGCTCCTTTTGTCTCGCAGATGTTCACAAAAGTTGCATCAGGTGGTTTTTGAACGGTTATGTACTTGAAGCCAGTCGGCTTTTTCGCTATTCTGTAGACTCAACTTAGTCTTTCTATTACTACTTCAACACCTCTGGAATCGAAGGTCCTTGTTTTGCGACGTCAGGCGCTCGAAATGGTGGGCTCTTATTGAGCATCCCTTTCTACCGGGTTCGAGGCAAATAACACTGCACACTACGCCTTTAATTGTGCATCCGGGGCCGTTCAGCACGAGCATCTTAAATTGCACTAATGCAAGCCATCTATCGTAGAGAATCGTGGCACCTACCAAAGCCCTACTAAGTAGCTCTGAGCTGTTGGTTCCCACGCTAATCGGGTAGAACTCTGCGTTGCGCAAAAACCGCACTGCCAACTTCATGTCACGATGACCTCTTGGGCTCGCTTGGAGTTACGATCAGGCTTTCTGCAGGTGATGACTCATCCAATTAAGAGTCAAGGTTGCGTGCAACCTGCAGGTCCTGTGACCCGGACACTAATTAAACGTTGGTTCGTGCCATCATCCTACATCTTCCCCGCACAGGAAGATGGTCTGATCCGTGCTCCTCGCCGAGTCTCTCTCATTCAACACACGGCGACTTTCCGTCAAGCAATGCTCGCCGAAATCATTGGACGGCCGCTTTGCACAAAACAATCTCTCATCGCGGACTTTCAGAAACTCGGAATTGCTGAAGGCGAAACACTCCTGCTCCATTCATCCCTCAGTCGCCTCGGGTGGGTGAACGGCGGCGCCGAAACGGTCATCTCTGCTCTCCTCGAAGTATTGGGAGATGAGGGAACGCTGGTAGTACCGACCTACACGGGGGACAACACTGATCCCGCGGAATGGAGGTCGCCACGCGCGCCCCGGGAGTTGTGGCAAACGATCCGGGACACAATGCCCGCGTATGATCCGCGGATCACCCGGACTCGGGGGGTGGGAACAATACCAGAGATGCTGAGGAATTGGCCCGGAGCTATGAGAAGTGGGCATCCTCAGACCTCGTTTGCTGCTGTTGGACCCAAGGCAGGCGAAATCACCGCAGGACATGCGCTCGACTGTCGGCTGGGAGAGAAAAGCCCGCTCGCCAAGTTGGAGCAACTCGAAGCTCGCATCTTACTGTTGGGCACCGGATTCGATACTTGCACGGCGTTCCATTTGGCAGAATACCGTAATGTCGCTCCGCTGGAGAGCAACTCATTTGCTGCGATAGTGGAGGGTTCCCGGCAATGGGTAACGGTCAGAGACGTCACTCTTGACGATGACGATTTTGGGGCCATTGGTAAAGGTCTAGAAAGAACTGGGACTGTGAAGAAGGGATTGGTTGGCGGTGCATATTGTGGGATATTTCCATTGCGAGGGGCAGTGAGCTTTGCGACAGACTGGATGAGGATCAATCGGTAAAGAATGCTGTATAGAATGTGTCGATGGAAAGCCTCGTAACATATGTCGTACATAAAATCTAGAGAAGATCTACAAGAGGGGGACCAATGAAATTTAGACACCATGAATCTGTTTTGCGCACGCGGCTTATCGCAGTACCTCGAAATGTCCTTGTTAGTCTGTATTGAAGGGCGTAATGACATGTTCAAGGGCGTAATAGCTGGTCGTTAAAACCGGATAGCCGGTCCGGATCACCTCAATCTGCCGGCCGGATTTGTGGATTTCGTCGGGTGAGATTATAAATGTTCGGAGACGTCTTCCGAGCAAATTAAAAGCATTGGAGACGATGCGTTTTCGAGAAGGGCACAGCTCCAATTTCAGCATCATGAACGACAACATTGACGCAGCGCCTAGTATATTGCGGTCTCTGGGTAAGTTGAGCTAAAGACCGACCACAAAAGAAGGCAAAGTATTTCAGTTGACACCCACAGGCCTGTTAGAGCAATACTCGACAGTCAGAAGCCATCTCAGAATCTACAACAACGTCTGCGTCACTGCAGTATATAGATGTTCCTACAATGGAGATCTTCTACAGGCTCTATGGCGAGCTGTTGGTGACGTCGTTGCCCAGCACCCGATCTTGAGAGCTATACCCGTTGATATCGATACCAAAGAGCCTCGTTTCATCTCTGCGCAAATTACCGGGCCCGAGCAAGTCATTCAGCTGAGAAAATCTCGAACGGGCGTCACCAACCCTCAATTTGAAGTTGAACTGCAGACAGCGTTGGAAAAACAACATAATACGCCGTTCAAGCACGACGTGACCCCACAGCCCTTCTGGAGACTGGACATTATGGATGACCGAACCAACTCTGAAAGTTTCGTGGCTTGTCTATGCTTTCATCACTCGCTGATGGACACCAAGAGTGCTCTGATATTTCACGAAGACCTCGAGAAAGCTTTGAATCAGTCGTCTACAATAACCCGTTCTATGGATGCACTGCTTCCACCACTGGAAGCCGTCTATGATCTACCGGTTTCAGAAGCTTTCGTCCAGCAGGCGTCAAATTACATCGAACCATCAGCCAATGTCTGGAGCGGCGCGCCACAGCAACTTCCAGTCAAAACCCGTGTCAGGCTGTTTTGGGTCTCGGAAGAAGTTGCCGACAGCTTCAGAAAGCACTGCAAGGGAGAGAGAGCATCTGTCACCGCTGGTATGATGGCCCTCCTAGCAGCAGCATTCTTCAAGGCTCTCCCCGACAACTACGATACCGTGCAGGGTGACTGTGCTGTATCCTTGCGCCACCTGCTGCCGGACCCCATCAACGATAGATCGCTAGGATGTTATGTTGGATCCTTCAGCGAACAGTATTCCCGGAGCGCGAATCCGGCTTCGCAGTGGTCCGACGCTAGACGGACAAAGGCGACGATCGATGAGGTTGCGAAAAGACGTGGAGCGGATATGCCTGTCGGGTACCTACGTAACGTCGCCGATGACATGTCGGGATGGTTGTCCGGAAAGCTGGGGAAGAAACGGGCTGCTGCGTGGGAGCTTAGCAATGTTGGGATTGTCGGCTCCACTGGAAACAAGACTGAGGATGGATTCAAATTGGAGCGGATGCTGTTCAGTCAGAGTGCCAGTGCAACCTCTGGAGCCGTCAAGGTTAGTGTTGTGACTGGACGAGACGGGCAAATCGGCTTTGCTTTCTCGTGGCAAGAGGGAATTGTAGAGGAGAGTTTGGCTGCAGAGGTCATCTCTACGTTTAGGGAAGTACTGTTAGCGTCGGTATCGGAGGGCGCTTGCTGAAAAGACTAGATTCGATAATATGTTCATTGCATTCACTGTATCAGCCAATCATCTTTCAAGTTAGGACCAGCAACTTCGAACTTAGCCGGCGCCACAACCGGCTAGACGTCGACTATCAATTCAATGAACCGGGCCGGTTCTTCAAGACAGATTCCCGGTCCGATGGGGCACAGTGAGCTCTTCAGCTGACTCATGCAGACACTGATCTCATCGATGGTTATCAAATCAGGGGCCATGTGGTTGGTTGAGACATTCTTATATATGCTATGTTCAAAATATGTCCAAAGAATATCCGGCATCACATTATGTACACCAGTTTAAAGGCCGAAGAACTTCATGTCATCGTCACCCCGGATAGGGACAGTATGTCCGACACCAACAGCCCAGACACCGGTGAGGTGGTCACCAAAGACATCTGTGCGGTAGTTGGCGATGGGCGTGTTCGCGGATGAAGTGGTGGGCTTGTCGGGGTTGTAGCCAAAGACGCCGGACCACTGCTTGATGGTCTCCTGGTAGTTCTTGGCATTGAGCGTGGTGTCGACGCTGCCGTGGTAGATCTGCATGCGGGGGCGGGACCCGGTGTAGCCGGGGTAGGCGTCGGTGACCCATTTAGCCCAGGCGGCGGGCGTGGCAATGGAGTTACCCTGGGCACAGGTGCTGTTCCAGCCGTTGACGGTGCCGGTATAGAAGCAGCCGGCCGGGACGCCGTTGTAGACGATACCGGCGGCAAAGACATCGGGGTAGGTGGCGGCAAGGACGTTCTGGGTAGGTTAGCAAATGACGACACGGTTGATAGATTGCGGTTGGCTTACGGTCATCATGGCACCGGATGAAGAGCCAGTAACGAAGACCTTGGACTTGTTGCCGTTGTACTTGCTGAGAGTGTACGAAACCATGTTCGCAATGGAGTTGCTGTTAGCTCCACCGTTGTGAGTGAGCGTCGCCTTGGACGAGACATCCCAGCAAGTTCCCGAGTAGGGCGACTCGGGGTAGATGACGATGAAGCCCTTGGAGTCGGCGAGAGTCTTGTAAGGGCTGTTGTTGTAGTAAGCCTGAGCAGTGCCGGTGCAGTAGTGAATAGCGACGACAACCGCAGGATTCGCGGCAACTTTGTCGGGGACGTAGATGTACATCTTGACGCCGCTGGGGTTGGAGCCGAAGTTGGTGACCTGTTGGAGCGAAGCGGCGCTGGCGGCGCTGGCCAGGCCGAAGAAGGAAAGAATGTTGCTGAACTTCATGGCTGGTTTGATTGGATCCCAAACTGCTTGACAAAATGCTGATCGTCCAGTTCCCGCTTGACAAACTCGACTTGGCTTCTGGGTATTTATGGTCCCACGAGGATCAAAAACGAAGCTGATCAGACAATCGCCTTGTCGTGCTGTACCATGCCACTTTTGTAGACTTCCCTTCAGCCGCTCTTAGACGACGTCAGGGGTCGCAAATCATTTGTGTAAAACCCGATCATCTCGGTCCCCCACATCCAGGGTCGTCTTGGAAAGGGGGGCAACCACCAAAAAGGTCGACTTGGGTCGGGGGAACAGCAATTTAGCCGGAAGAATTGGCCACTCTTCGTCCGAAGAGAGCAACCCGCAGGAACGGGTTCATCTGGAAAAAAAGCTTCTTCGGCACTTGCGGAAGCCTCCGAACAGAACCTGGTAAGGTCTCAACTTTAGATGCCGAGAGCCGCTGATTAGCGTGGCTGCATGGTTCCTTTTGCGAGAGCGATTCCGGGGTTGCCTTGCACTTTACGGTGGTTGCGTTGCGCATTGCCGATCTTGCTGGATAATTTGGCTGTGTCAATTTGCCGGCGACACCAGCCACGGAACATGCTCCCGTGCTTGGCGCATTGAACCGGGAATCCCAGGTCAAAGCAGTGAGTTTGCGGAACAATTGAAGTGTGTGGCAAAACCTAGGCTGAAGCTTGAGCCATGGGGTTGATGTTTATAATTCCCCCAATCCCAACGGTTTGTTGATGTGACAATAATTTGGATAAGGGGTATAATCGAGTGCTGGCACTATGTCTCCGCGATTTATCGCGATGCCGATCATCCGGGGTATGTCTCCAGAGCCGGAGCTGTGAACCATGCGAACATCCTCTCAGCCGCCTGCCAACAATGTGCAATCGTCAACCACACGGCGACGCAACTCCCGAGGGCTTTCTCCAGCGGATCCTACGATTCCATGTGTCCAACTTGTCGGTGTCCAGGAGGCGATCGGTCGTTTAGGGAGCGGGCGGCATCCAGAACACCGGAGCGCCCTCGAAATTCGAAAACGTAGCGAAGGCCTACCGATTCATCAGCACATGGATTTAAAACGCGCGAAGGTAGCGGTATACCGATGAGTCTAGATCTAACCAGTCCGTAGTCTCCCAGCCTGCCAGAAAGTTCGTCATGCCTTCGAAGCCCTGTGTCTGGAACACCGCGCCCATGTCGCCCGACTGTGCCACGCCAAGTCCCGAGGGGTCGTCGACTTGCATCGGATCCGCTGCCTGTCCACTCTCAGCCTGTTCAGAGGTTGCGCCTTGTTCTGGGCCCCGTTGTCTGGCTTCAGGCCCCTTGGCCTCTTCTCGTAATTCCTCCAGGATGACGCTGTACCGCCTGCTCGGGCTGTCGGACGTCGTAGCTTTGGCCAGGTGGTTTTGGCATCGGTCCGCGAGTTCGAAGAGACCCTTGTCCTCGTCGTCTCCTACCCTTTGTATCTTCCAGACATAAACCACAGCAAGAGCGCAAAAGGTGACGTAGGGCGTCCACCAGAACGCATGGAACAGAGTCCCGTCGCTGGCCATTGCGTCGACGGTCTCGAGCGCAGTCTTGGCGGCGTTAATACATTCCTCTACACTGTCGTCGAGCGCAGAGGGCTGACTGTCGCCTCGCGAGGTCGTCGTGCCGAGAAGGAAAGGACGGTTGGCGTGCATGATGGCGTGACAGTATGCCAGCTTCAGTGCGGTGTTTTGTCGCCTAAAGGATGGAATCAAAGACATCGGGCGGACGGTACCGAGATGATGCGGTAACGATTCGCGCCACTCGTGAAGAGCGCGTCCGTATCGGTGAGCGGCCAAGAGACGATCGTGTTTCGGTATAGATTTGATCGAGTACACCTCGCGCGAAATTCCGTCAATTAGCTGCGCAAGCTTCGCATGGAAGATGAGCGATTCAACGTGGCAGTCCATCTCGGGCTCGTCGCTCGATCTGCCTTGGGGAGTCATGTCTTCGTCGTTGACGCAGTCAGGAAAGTCCTGGTCAATGTCTTCGTCGTGGTACATTCTCGGACGACCAAACACAACTGCGAGGTACTTGTCGATGGTGTAGGCCACCCAAAAGGTTCTCTTCCGACATTGCGACGTAATGTAGTCAGCTGGAGGGGCCTGGCCGTTGCTGGCTCTCTTGCGACTTGCTTTGCGATGCAGACCCAACGCTGACACGATAGGCAGTACACTGCCAAATGTGTACCAAGCCTGGTTCATGCGCGACGTTTGCAAGAGGTACAAAGTCTGCAGTAGCCGCGCCTGGGCGGATTCAAGCTTTGGAAGGCCTGTTTCCTGGTCCGTCAAGCCCGTGGCTCGGCAAAAGTAGGAATCGCTGCGTCGTAATTCGGAAGCCTCGTCCGGTGAAGGTTCAGTGCCCCTTACCTTGATCTTGCGCAGAGTGACGATGGCAAGAATGGTCAGCACAATCGACGCTTTGGCGTGGCCAATGTCACGGTGCAGTGGCACATTGTCTAGGGCATTTGTTAATAGGACATTAAACCACTCGATCACGTAACCCTGGTGAAGACAGCGGTAGGTCACCACGCAGACGTCAAAATAGAAGCGCATCATCTCCAGGCCGATTGATCGCTCGGGGAGAGGATGGCTCTCGTGGGTTGCTGATGCAAAGGGCTTGTCGCCTGCCCTTGTCATGGTTTGGTGCTGTTCGTTTGTGCTAGAAACATGGGGAACAACGCCACCAGCCAGTCTTTGGGATGACAACCGTTTCCATGCGCGGTGGAGGAAGGTTAGGCTCGACGTGGTGTCGAAGTACTGCCCCTCGATCTCGGCGATCTCGACCTCTGGCGATGCCCTCGATACTGGCTGGACGCTCTCCTCGACGGCTGGCGAGGATTCAAGCGTGATGGGCTGCTGCGAAGGCCTTGCTCGAGGCGTACCGGTGGCGATAGGACTGCGGTCTGTGAGCCTTCTTTGCGCAGTGCGTGTGCGCATAAGCCAGAGGGGCACTTACAATTGCGCCTGGTAGGATGCTGGCACTAACCTGGCGTCAGTCGTTGGGGTCGCAACCTCGACTCCAGCTGACGGAGCCGGAGGCGGCGTCGGGGGTCTCCCGCGACGGTAGCTCGCGTCGTAGATGCAGGCGAGACGCTTCTTGGTGCAGACATCGCAGGGGATGGTGCCGGAACACTTCAGCTTTTTGGCCTTGCAGTAGTCGCATGCGCGGCTGACTTTGTGGCTCCGTCGGCGGTTTGCGGCGGAAGCAACGGCGGAAGAGGGTAGAACTGGAGACACGGACGGACCCGACTCGGACTCCTCGCGGAGGTAATGACCGGAGGAGGGTCTTTCGGGTAGTGGGCGCGACCTCCGGGAGGATTCCGACGGCTCGGGGGAGGGGCCCGTACTTGGACGACCTTCGGGCAGGGTGCGCTTCTTGCGGGAGGATTCCGGAGGTTCAGACAAGGTCGGGCCGTCGTCAGGGCGTCCCTCTGGCAATGGGCGTTTCCTCCGGGACGGCTCCGAGGCCTGGGACTCCGACTTGCCGTCGTCGTCCGCGGGCCTACCTTCGGGGAGTGGGCGTTTCTTCCGCGGAGGTGGCTCCGTTGGGGTGCCGCTCGAGGGCGACGGCGGAGAGACGTTGGAAGACGGGGTGGGCGCGGTGCTGGTGGAAGCTGGTTCTCGGGTACGGGCATCGGGGGGCGCGGTGGATGGTGTTTGTGTTGTTGGTGTAGGCGGATCGGGGTTGTCTGCCATGATACTCTGGACGGTCATGGAAATCCGACCCTCCGACGCGTTTGCTGACATGAGTGCGGTGCGGTATCCACTGAGTCAAGTCCGTCTTGTCCGGGGATGACCGCGTCAGGTGTCGCACAGGTGCCAGTCCAACGGAGGAGCGTCTTCTTTCTCTCTCTCTGTGTCTCTCTTGTCGGTCCCTCACGCTTCCTCTCCCCACGCCGACAGCTTGTGTGGGTCGAGAGTATCGTCACCAATGCTCTCCAGAAAAAGGGTGGCTTCTTTAGATGCGATTCATAGTTGCCGAGGCCTAGTGAGAAAGCGAAAACGGAGAGCAACAAATTGGAGACGGGCGTGCGCGACGCGGTGTTACGTCGGAGGGCAGAACTTTTGATGTGAAGCCAGCAGCGATGGATTCGACTCGGAAAAGCAACAAAACGCCAGGGAGGCTAGGTTTGGTTTGGTGGTGTGTGAATGGAGTGAAGGACTAGTGTAAAGTAGAGAGAGACTCCACCACGGAAGCCACGGCGGGACAGCCACTCGGCAGCAGAAAAACGAAAAAAGATTTCTATGCAGCCACTTCTCGATTAGCCTTGGACCGATGTGGTAAAAGGGGGTGGAGGTGGCTGATGATCGGTTGAGTTGGATCGATTAGCTAATCGAGATCCAGTCGATGGATGGATGGATGGATGGATGCGAGACGAGACGCGGCCGAGAGAAAGACTTTCTGTGTGTGAGTGTGTCTGTTGTCTGTCTCTGTTTCTGTCTCTTCTCTCTTCTTTTCCTCTCTGGATGGATACAACACACAGAGTAATGTAGGTACAGAGTACAAGCGTACAGGCTGACAGATACATGGAAAGACGGGAAAAGAGGCAGGTAGCAGACATGACTTGGCCCCGTCCTTGGGGGAGACTGCTACTTTTACGCCGCAAAACGACCCCTTTCACTCGTCGCACATACACCTGGACCCCGGACAACCTACAGCAGACGCTGCCCAACCCGCCGAGCAGCAGCATTTAAAGCTCCCGTCCTTTCTCAACACGGCAAAGACGCAGCTCTCGGGTCTAACCCTCTATCTGTGCATGTACGCAGAGAAAAAAAAGGCAGTGCGGGGTGTGTCTTGCATCTCTGTCTGGCTCTGGCTCTGGCTCTAGCTCTGTCCCTCTGGCTTGAACTCTGAACCTTGCTGCCCTACAGTGAGTCCGAGCACAGAGTTGGATTCCGACATCCTCCTCTCGCTTCACATGCCTCACATCCAGGTTGTGGCTTCTTCCGTACCGGCTGGGGCCAATTGGATTTGTTTCCGGCCATCTGCGATCGACTTGAGCCACGTGTGGGGGCTGCTTACCATCTGATTGTGCAAGTTCGTCTTGCAGCTTAGAAAACGCCCTGACATGTCTGGGCCTGGGCTGGGCCTTTGGTTTTTGGTAAACAGTAGAACCCAAACAGCCAGAGACAAAGTGCCCGTTGTGTTGGTAGCGGCGTCCCGTGTGTCTCGGTATCATATCTCGGCTCGGTGTTTGACCACGGCTTTGCATATCCTCTGCCCGCCTCCACTACGGATACCATAGGGAGGCATAACTATACCCACAAGAGTTGTGCAAGTCTCGGGTTCACTAACCGTAAACAACACAGGTCTTCCCGGCCCTTGGAAACCAAACCCCTCACAGCAGCCAATGACAAATACCTCAGTATTGCTGCTCTTGAACGTGCCACCGCAGGTACCGCGGCACGTAAATTAATTAGCTGTTAAATTCTCTCGAGACTGAAGCTCTGATCCCTGCTGCACATCGCTGCACAAAAAGACAAACCGGTAGCTGAAAAGGTCCCCCAAAACCTTCATCAGGCATACCGACACACACCACCACACACGAGTTTGGCGGCGGCACATGAACCACCCCGCAGATCAACGCGCAAACTCACTGATGATGACTGATGCTCGCAATCCTGTCAAAACCTCAGAAAGGTCAAAACGCCGCCCGGATAGTAGATCTGCCCATCGGACGATCGGACGGACGGACCATCTCTCCTAAATCCGGGAATCCTTCGCAGTAGTGCCCGCTCTCCTCCGTGACATCCGCCCGGTCCCTGTCCGCTCGCCCCTCTAGACACGGGCGGCGGCTCAGAGAATTGCACCGCGTTGCAACCGTTCGACCGTCTCCCAAGCTTTCGACCCGCTACGAGCTCTGCCGCCTCGTCTCAATTCGTCGTGCCTTCTCTGCCGTTTCTGCCCTCAGAAACTCTGTTCCTGGGTCCTGACGTCAATCTTGCGACATTTGGCACGGTCCAGTCGCCCAAATCTCCGACCTGCCAGATCGATATATATCAGACGGGGAACCCCATGACTCTTCATTGACTCGTCCAATAGTGCAATCCTGCAACGCTTCTCCATTTCATAGCATCATACAATAACTATCAGCCATGTCTCTCGAAGTTTTCCATCTGGGCCTTTCTCAATCCGAGAGGATTGTGTGGTTGTTGGAGGTGAGTCCGATGAGCGAGCGGTCTGCGCTCATGCTACCTTACACAAACTAACCCCGCATAGGAGCTGCAAGTCCCCTACAAACTAAACATCTACGACAGAGATCCCAAGACTGGGCTGGCGCCACAAGGCCTGAAGGATGTTGTAAGTCTCGCGATGGTCAGGTGATTCTGTACAGCGCCAATTGACCCACGCAGAACCCCGCTGGTACCGCGCCCTACTTCCGCGACAGCACCGTCTCACCGCCGGTCGAAATCTCGGAATCGGGCGCCACGGTTGAGTACATCCTGAATGTGCATGGCCAGCCCAAGGTCGGCTCCGGTGCGCCCAGACTGAGCCGAACCCCCGAAGACAAGGACTATGCGGCTTACCTCGAGTGGTTCCATTTCGCCAACGGCTCCCTCCAGGCTGCGATCGGCCGCGGCATGACCCTTCTGTTCGCTGGAGCATACGACACGCCCTTCGGACAGCGATGTGATCAGAAGATCCAAGCCAGCCTGAAGTTGGTGGATGACCGGTTGGCGAACAACAAGTGGCTGGCGGGCGAGAACCTTAGCGCTGCCGACATCATGACGGTCTTCAGTCTTACAACCATGCGCGGTTTCTATCCGGTGCTGGACCTTTCTCCGTACAAGAACATTCTCAGATACCTGAAGGATGTTGCTGAGCGTCCTGCCTACCGCAAGGCCTTGGAGAAGGGCGACAAGGGCATGGAGCCGCTGAACGGTCCCAAGGCCAAGCCTTTTCTGCAATTCGAATCCTTCAGCGCATTCTTCAAGGACTTGCAATAGACTAGAGTCTAAGGACATACCAGCACATACGACTACCTCAAGAAGTTAACTCAACTCTACATCAATACCAATTGAACATGCCACTTAATGGCGAAACAAAAAAGGACTCGATACGCATTGGGGACATTGTGTCAACATACTTTCGCGATCAAAAAGATATGCACTTGACCAGCCTGGGGGTCGAACCCAGAATCTCCTGATGTCACGAATAATCGTAGTCAGACGCCTTGCCATTGGGCCAACCGGCCAGAGGTTTTCCGGTTGTATCCACTGTGGTGGATGCTGACAGCCGCCCACCGGAGCCGGCTTGAGAACTCGGACCGCTCGTGCGCGGACGGCTTTGCGGTCCCAAAATTAGGACGAATGTCTACGTTGAAACGTCTTACAGGATAAGTTATCTTCCGTTGATTATGTACTAAGCACTTGAGCAAGCCAAGTGGCGTTCAAGGCACGGTCTGGTGGTATCTGGTCTTTGAGCCAAGGCACAATCGAGGCTAACTAAGGTAGATTTGCTACTTGGTATTAGCCATCAACTGTAAGCCACCGCGAGCGATGAGATCAATTGAAGAAACAAAGACACAGATTCCTTTTTTTTTCTGTTTTTCTTTTTTATTGGCCAACCCTCAATGCTCACAGAGCATACTTAAAGAGAGGGCTCCTTTCTCCCATACGGTCAAGCTCTTCGTCGGAGTATCTCTGCCTGACTTCGTCTTCAGTAATGAGCTCATTCTTCTTGTTCCTCCTATACAGCAACGCCTCCAGCGTAATGACCGCAGCGACTCCTGCCGAGGCGAATCCGAATGAAGTCCCATAGCCGGTCGGGTACGTCGGAGCCTCCTTGTCCATGTAGATGTAGCTGCCGATGAGTCCACCAATGTTACCAACACAGACAAGGAAGCCGATGCTGATTGCTCGCTTGGTAGGGCTCGGGGTATTGGCGACGTTCCAGGCGTTGACTCCAGGTAGGATGGGGTACATTCTGGACACACCGCTGTTAGTTCCATCCTTCTGATTCTAGACGTTTTACGTGTCTGTGACATACCCGAAGCAAGCCAAGCAAATGGCAAAATAGTTCAGAGCAATGTTGTCTTTGATGTCCTCGCTCTTGGTGAAGAGGATGCTGAACGCGATAATCAGGAGCAATTGCGGGCCGAGGAGGAATGGCATTCGCCAAGAGTACTTATCCGCAAAAACCGAAAACAGGTACGCGGACATAGCACCCACAGCATACGGTGGGATCGTCAACAGCTGGGCGTTGGCAGATGTGTAGCCCATGTTCTTGATAATCTGCGGCATCGCAAACTTCATTGCGTAATTTGGAACACTCTGGACTTGAGAGTTAGTCGGAGTCCAACGATAGTGTTCGGAGATACCCAGTCGTCGTCGACGACTCGCTGGTACTTACGTTCGACCAGTTGGCCAGAATGAGGAGATAAATCTTCCAGTCTGTCAACACGGAGAAGAATGCGTGCTTGTCGAAGTGATGGTCTCGGAATTCGTTCGGTCGCACAACCCGCCGGGCTTGCTGTCGTAGTTCGAGGAAGCGGATCTCTTCAGGATCGAGCCACTTGGAGAGAGTAGGAGAATCGACAAGGAAGAAGAAACACATGACACCTATCAAAACCGTAGCTAAACCCTCGAGGATGAAGATCTTGTTTTGTCAGATGGTTTTCTGCGCTCTGGTGGATGGAAGGAACTTACCCATCTCCAGCCCTCTAATCCGGCCACTCCATCCATCCTGGCGATCGCGAATGCCAACAGACCCGAAAACGCTCCACCGGAAGCGGCGGAGGTATATAAAATAGCAATTCGGGTTTGTGTTTCGTTGGGGAGGTACCATTTAGAGATGATCAGGATCGCACCAGGGAGGAAACCAGCTCTGGAACGTTCTGTCAGTTATGATGGGGTCTTTTCGGGTCTCCTCTACATACTCAAAAAGACCGAGGAAAATTCTCACGGCTACCAGCCCTCCAAAATTGTGTACAACACCGTTACAAGTCATTACAATGCCCCAGCAAGTCACAATGCCGCCAATGTAGAGAGATGGTCTCTTGAACATATGTAGCACCATATTACTGGGAACCTCGGCCAAGACAAACGGGATGAAGAAGACGGACAGTGCGATGTTGTAATCGACTCCCGTCATATGGAGACTATCAAGGAGGCCTTCGATCTTGGCATTTCCAATGTTGGTTTTGTCAAGGTACGCCATTAGGTAGAGGAGAACAAGCATCGGAATCAAACGGTACTAGGGATTCAAGTCCGTCAGTAGGCAAAGAGATAGAAGCGGTCGGCTCGAAACTCACATCGACTTTGCGGACAGCCTTCTTCTTCCTCTCCTCTGGAAAATTGGCAAGGAACTCTGCATCTTCGGCACTCATGCCGCTATTCTGTTGTAACTCATCATGAGTAACCGAGCTCTTTTCCTGGGCGGCATGCTCGACGTCGGACCGGTCAGACGATGCTCGAACAGGCGCCATGTTGACGGCTGCAAGAGCAAAAGGAAGTGTTGAAAAGAATAAGAGATCCTCTAGGCAAGCTAAAGAGGATGGCCAAAACACCACCTTGTGTACGGCAGAAGGCAACTTGGCAAGAGGAGATGTTGAAGTGTGTCTTCTTTATACCCAACGGACTTCTCAACAACTCTTCTAGAGGCCGGATTCCTGGGGAAGGGAGATTGGTCTGCCAAGAATGCCCGAGTTGGGCTGGAGTTGCGGGGATGAACAAGGAGGAGTCTGGGGAAGACCTTGGCGCCGGCGTCCTCCGCGCAAAAGCAGTCGGAAAAAAATCTGCTAGCCCCTCTGCGTAGCTTTGAGCCATATTATTCAAGTACACTCGGAGAACCGGAATACTCTTGCTTTCGGAAACATTCAGAACATGACAACCAACCAAGGCATTAAGCCACCTCATCAGCAGATGTATCATGTCAGGGAAGATATCTGCTCATGTCCACTAAAGCGGCCGCCCGTTACACCTCGTTGTTACACCAAGCTTCTGGGGTGCATCGACTATGACACAAGCGTTGCGCGGGGATGGGGTCACATTCCAGCTTATCCTGTTATGAGCGATTTGCTATCTCCCCGGGGTCCGCCCAGGACACGAAAAAATGGCCCTAGTCTTCCTTTGTGGCAGGGTGGCGGTGGCATTTCCAGGCCACGAGTCACTATTCCGAGATATCTCGGACTTGCTGTCCGGACTCTGCCCGGAAAACAAACCCCCGCCCCGGAGACGCGGGGAAGCGGGGGAGCACCAACCTACACGATCACGCTTTACCGGGTGGCACATCATTACATGAAACTGCTGGAGGCGCTTCAATATGACTAGACGCGATTTCGGCCTTTCGCTAAGCGCGAGGTTGTCGCCGCGAGGGTCATCCTGAGGGGCTCTTCGCATTATAAAACAGTCACGATGCGACTGGTATTGAACCCGTCTCATCTTCACAGCAAGCAAATCAGTCCTGTTCATCATTCAACAAATCATTACTACTCTCTTATTCACATAAAATCAGATCAGAATGGGTTCTCAGTCTGTTAGCCTTGACCTCCGCGGCCTCACCCCCGCCCCCATCACTCCCTTCACCAAGGACGGCAAGGTTGACTACGATGCCATTCAGCGCCTCGGCTCCTGGCTCGGCAGCATTGACGGCGTCAAGGGCTTGGTCGTTCTCGGCCATGCAGGCGAGGGTACATTCCTGACGCAAGACGAGCAGGTCGCCGTCATCAAGGCCTTCGTCAAGTCCGTCAACAACCGCATTCCCATCATTGCCGGCATCACCGGCGAAGGCACTGAGGTCGCCGCCATCGAGGCCAAGCGCGCCCGTGAAGCCGGTGCCGCCGCCGGCCTCTTGTACCCGTCTCACGGCTGGCTCCGCTTCGGATACCAGCCCGGAGCCCCGCAGGACCGCTACAAGGTCGTCTACGAGGTCAGCGGACTGCCCCTCATCCTGTTCCAGTACCCCGACAACACCAAGGCGACGTACAACCTCCAGACCCTGCTCGATATCTCGGCACAGCCCGGCGTGTTCGCCATGAAGAACGGCGTGAGGAACATGAGACGTTGGGACACTGAGATCCCCGTCATCCGCAAGGCGCGACCTGACCTCCAGGTGCTCACTTGCCACGACGAGTACCTCCTCCACACGGTGTTCGACGTTGATGGCATGCTCGTCGGATACGGCAACATTGCACCGGAGCAGCTCATTGAGATGATCAAGGCAGGAAAGGCAAAGGACTACGTCAAGGCTCGCGAGCTTCACGACCAGTTGCTGCCCGTCACCAAGGCGGTGTACCACAGGGGATCGCACATGGAGGGCACCGTGGCGTTGAAGCATGCGCTTGTTGCGCGGGGTATTCTCGAGCATGCAACTGTGAGGTCACCTCTCTTGCCTTTGGAAGACGGTGCGGAGACGGAAATCCATGCTGCTGTGTCGTCTGCAGCCCTGGCGCGGGTGAAGGGGTTCTAATCTATCAACGGAGGAAATCAGAGACATGTAAACGGCTGTAAATGTTGTGCAACTCAAATAGATAACAATCCAACCACTTCTTAGATTCAATCCGATGTTTATGCGATGCGATGCTTCATGCACACTGCGAGAGTGAAGCTCACCTCCCTATCCCGCGATGCCACGACCAGGAGACAATGAAAAGCCATTTCCTTGTCTGCATGATGGTCAAGGACTAGTGCCGAACCATTTCAATGATTCGCCCTGACGAAGATCTAGATTCCTGGGGGCCAAGCCACCGACAGAGACGGTGTGCTCAGCCCGCTCTTAGCCTGCGATTAGACCAGTCGGGACTGAGACATCCTCCTTAGTTCTATGCACATCATTTCCGTCACTCCAACCCATCAAAGACGTCGTGCATGAGACCCGAACCCAGGAAGCTGGTAATGATGTCCATTGACACGCCACTTTTGCAGGTCCTCGTCACAATCGCCGGGATCATGCACACCGGATGCATTTGCCAGGCCTTGATTTCGTGCGTCTAGGTCGAAGCCAATTCTCGGGAAAGATATAGTTGCATGCTCCAACAGCGGGGTTCCAGCTCTAATCGCTGGCTCTCACTTCGGAAAATGGTTCGAGCCCATGAAGCCTCTTGTGGCGAAACACTAAGCCAGGAGCAGCTTGCATGGTGGCTGCCGATAGCACGGGAAGAGCACATGTCGGGGCTGCAGCGGGCGTCCCCAGTCCTTTAGCACGTTGAGTTTCTCCTTTGATGCCATTGAACACACGCAAGACACGTCCGGCAGATCAGAACTTTTGCAGTCCACTACTTTAGAACACATGGAGCCCTCCTCATCCATCCTCTTGTCTCGAGGGCATGCTTCCATTCAACATCCACTCACCCAAAGCAACAATGGACGGAATTCGTTTGGTGCCAGATATCTCTTGGGCAGGCGTTTCGTGGCCCCAGCTCCTTGGCGTCGGGTTCACATTGTGGCTGCTCTACGGGGGCTTGCTTGCCATCTACCGCGTCACGCTGCATCCGCTGGCAAAGTTTCCCGGACCGAAGCTTGCCGCAGCAACATTTTGGTACGAAGTGTGGTATGATGTGGTGCTTTGGGGCCGGTACACTCATGAGATCAAGCGAATGCACGAGATCTATGGTATGAGGTTTGGTTGGTGACGTGGGGAGCTTGGCTAACGGAGCTGTCTAGGTCCCATTGTTAGGATCAACCCTGACGAGGTGCATTGCAATGACCCAGAGTTCGTGGAAGCCATCTATGCGAATGGAGCGAAGAGGCGCAATAAATCGGAGATGTTTGTCGCTGGTTTTGCTAATGAGTGAGTTGGTCTTGATCCCCGTCTGGGAACATGTTCCCCGTTTAATGAAAATCTGCTAACATCTGCCCTCAAGTCTGAGAAACGTATGCAGCCAATGCCTGCCAAGTTGAGAATTAGCTTCTAACATGAAAGATAGGGAGGCTTCGGAACCGTGGACCACGCGCATCACAAGCTCCGACGAGCAGCAGCCAGCAAATACTTCTCGCGAACCCAGATTCAGAAGCTCGAGTGGGTGATTCACCAACACGCGCAACGGTTGGCGGACAAGTTTCTTGCATATCGAGCACAAGGTCCCTTTGATGGCGCCTCCGCATACAGCTGCTATACCGCCGACATTGTTAGCGATTACTGTTTCGGCGAGGGGCTCGGGTTTCTCCAGCAGCCCACGTGGGAACCGAACTTCAAAGAAGCTGTTTACACCATGTTCCATTTAATCCACATCATGAGACACTTTCCATGGACGACGAGACTGATGGAGATGATTCCGGTGTAAGCAAACGAACGCCCAGGGGCGGCGGATGGGTTCGAGTGGTTGAAAGACTGTGACTGACTGATGGGAAATAGTTGGATGATCAAACCGCTCTCTGCCAAGATTGGGCTCCTCATGGAAACGGTCAAGATCAAGCTCCCAGAGCTGGTCAGGCAAACCAAAGCAAGGCATGAAAACGGAATCAAAAGAGATCGCGTGACAGTCTTGCACTCGTTGCTCGAGTCGGATCTGCCACCGGAAGAGCTCACAATCAAACGACTAGCCGGAGAAGCAAATGTGTTCCTTTCTGCGGGAACCGAGACAACTGCATCGGCTCTCACCATATGCACGTATTATCTGCTAAGAAATCCTGACGTTGCCGCCAAGGTAAAGGCAGAGCTGGCAACCGCGAACGCCGACCCCAAGGCTGTTCCCAGCTGGGCGATACTTGAAAGCCTCCCATATTTCAACGCCGTCATAATGGAATCTCTCCGGCTGATGTACGGATCGCCATCAAGGCTGCCCAGAGTCGCACCCGATGAAGACGTGGTGTACCAAGGCACGTGGACACCTCCGGGCGGATCGGCGCCGGTCGATGTTTCTCACGTCATTCCGCGGGGCTATGCGTACGGCATGTCGGCGTTCATCATGCACACGGATGAGCGGGTCTTTCCGGAGCCCTCCAAGTTCCTCCCGGAGAGGTGGCTCGACGAGAATGGCCAGCGAAAGAAGGGGCTGGAGCGGTTCCTGCTCACGTTCTCGAAGGGAAGTCGGCAATGCCTGGGAATGCAGTAAGTACCCCCCAAGGTCATGGACCGCATAATCCGAAGTATGCGTGCCTGAGCTCCTGCTGACCAATGCACGCTTGGATTGTAGGCTGGCGTACTGCGAGCTTCATGTCGGGATCGCGGCGGTGGTGTTGCGCGCGCTGCCGTACATGCGACTTTACGAGACGACAGACGTCGACGTGGAGTATGATTTCGACCTTGCTGTCTTAATGCCGAAGAAGGGGAGCAAGGGTGTTAGACTGGAGATGATTTGATGACCACGTAGCATGCGGCGCTTACTGGCCAGAGCTCCTTTAAGCTTTGGTTCTTCTTTTCGGATGGAAAGGTGAGAGTTTGGATGAGATTGGGGGAGACACATGCTGGGCACTGTATGGAAGGAGTCCTCGAGTGACTCTCCGTGTTCAGCCCTACCCTAGGTATCTATGTTTGTAATGACAAGCAATTCTTCTAAGCTGACACGACGACGATCAACGTTTGACGTGGCAGAGCCAAGAGACGGAGTCAGAGTGACGGGACCGATGGATGACTCTCTGCTGGGAAGACTGAGAATAGAAGCCTGACACCCTCCCGAGGACAAAGCGAGTGAGCGAGTGATTGAGTGACTGAGTGAGTGAGTGCGAGAGTGAGTGAAAGAAGCGCCGAGGGCATCCGTGCGGGTGTTAGCGCCGTACTGTGTCTGCCGCCCAAAATTAGGCAGCCCCACACGGTCCCGAGCGCCGCGGTGGCCCGGCGCCGACACCCCCACCCAGCCAGGCCCCGATTAGTGCAAAATACGCGGCGAACGGGCTTTCCCAGCGCCGACGCCATCTATTGATGGGCTCCTAAGAAGATACTATGTCCAATGAAACTTGGTAGAAAAGGGACAAAATGCTGCCGTTCCAATATGGGTTACTGCCGCGCGCGAGTATTACCAATGCGCCCCCCAACCCCCTGACTAAGACTCTCTCGCTCTTCTTGAAAGCCCTCAGGCTCTGTGTCTTCCCCTCCCCTGGTTAATGATCTGCTTCCCTAATGCGCCGCCGGCATGGGCCTAGACTCGATCCGATATGGAGAGTCGCACAGAGGGGAGAGACCGGTAAATGGCCTGTGAACACTCGACACGGGACATCTCCCGCTGCTTGGCACAGTACGGCGGGTGCGCGCACCTTGATCGAATTACTCATTGGACATCGATGGCCTCATCTGGCTTATCCCAGCACCGCTTCATTTTCTGTATCCGCAGGTCTCCATACAAACTCTCTTTTGCAAGAATAAGCTTAGCATGGAGCCACTCCGTCTCCATCTTTCCAGGTTGCTCTCTTCCTTCGACCTTCACGCACCGCGCGCTACGCTAATGCCGTGGCACCCGCAGCGCCGTTGCCTTGACTCGGCCAGTCGGGCCCCTGCCGCGCCAGCGCCAGAGGCACCAAAAAGACACCAAAGGCACCTCATCCCTGTCCAAATGCCGTCCCCAATGGGATGCGGATTCGCGATGCTTTTTCCCAACGCGTGGCTTCGAATCCGACCTCTGAAATCCTGCCCGTGGTCTGACCACTGTACCCCGAAAAGCAAAATGCCTGGTGACTAAATCAATTTCGCTTGTCCCGCTATAGCTGAATAATCCGAGCACTCCCTCGTCTGAAACATTGGATTACTGGCCCATGAAGGGTCCAGAAAGGAAAAGCCCGAACCGCAAAGCGTGTCCCCGTCACTGTTCGGCCGAAGTCTCTTCCTTCATATTGGGGGAGGTCGGTGGTGGTACACACCCGTCCTCTTGCTTGTCCTAGACTTTGCGAGGCGCCAGCTAATTAATCCTCTGCCTTTGTGTCGATAAAAACATTCATTATCCCCTCCGTTCCCCCCCAGCCCAGCTGCGCCCATATCTCTTCGCACTTCCTTTGTTCTTACCGCGTCGTTTGGCGTTGTCATCTTCTCCATCGCCCTACCATCCGCACTCCCCCACGGCATCCCCGTTCCGCTCCTTAGCCTGCCGCCGATTAAATACCCCAACAAGCCGACGACTTTCATATCTCTCCCTTGAGGCACCAGCATTACCTGCGTTATTCCCGCCAGACCAATTCGCTTCCTTCTCTCTCAACAAATCTCACACTCTTCATACCGCCAACAAAATGGTCAAGCAGGTCGTCATTCTGGGCGCTGGCTACGCCGGCCTCGGTGTCGCTCACAAGCTGCTCAAGTACACCCAGCCCAAGGTCAAGGATCTCAAGGTCATCCTCGTCTCCCCTTCGACCCACCTTTACTGGAACTGCGCCGCCGTCCGCGGCCTCATCCCCGGCGAGTTCTCCGACGACACCCTCTTCAACCAGATCAAGCCCGGCTTCGACAAGTACCCCCAGGACGCCTTCGAGTTCGTCCTCGGCAAGGCCACCAGCTTCGACCCCTCCGCCAACACCGTCCAGGTCGAGACCAACGAAGGCCTCAAGTCAATTGAGTATGCCGAGCTCGTCATCGCCACCGGCTCTTCCCTTGCCAGCGGCCTGCCCTTCAAGACCGTCGGCACCCACGAGGAGACCCTGACTGCCTGGCACAACCTGCAGTCCGAGGTCAAGGCCGCCAACTCCATCATCGTCTCCGGCGCCGGCGCGACCGGTGTCGAGACCGCCGGCGAGCTCGGCCACGCCTACGGCTCCACCAAGCAAATCACCCTCATCGTCGAGGGCGATGCGCCCCTCCCCGGCCTCCTCCCCAAGCTCGGCAAGATCGCCGCCACCAGCCTGGCCTCGCTCAAGGTGAAGCTGGTCACCAACGCCAAGGTCACCGAGGCCGACACCTCCGGCTCCCTGAAGTCCATCAAGCTCTCCAACGGCGAAACCCTCACTGCGGACCTGTACCTGCCCCTCTTCGGCGTCCGCCCCAACACATCCTTCATCCCGGAGAACCTGCTCGACGACAAGGGCAGCCTGAAGCTCAAGCACGACCTCCGTGTCGAGGGCCTCAGGAACGTCTGGTGTGCCGGTGACGCCGGCAACCTCGAGGCCAAGCAGCTCATGCGCGCCGAGGGCCAGGCGCTGCACCTCGCCGACAACCTCGACGCCGTCCTCACCGGCCAGGACGCCAAGGTCAAGGACCTCAAGCTGACGACGAAGCCCCAGATCTTTGTCACGATCGGCAAGAAGAAGGCGACTGGCCAGTTCAACACGATGAAGCTGCCCGGCTTCATTGTCAGCGCGGCGAAAGCCAAGACCTTCTTCACGGAGAAGGGCCCCGGTCTGGTTGCTGGCAAGAACATTGCCAGGGCGTCGATCTAAGGGATCGAATTGGCATGGATGATGATGGTCAGATTGAGATGTTTATGCTTCAGCTTTGATATCCCGGGACGCGTATTGTCATTGGCTACTCACACATGTGAGCATACGAGTTGTAATTACCTACTGGACCTATACCCTAATCATAGAAGACGCATAATGTTCATGAGATGAGTTCTATTGCTTGTGCATGTCGCTACAGTATAATACCTTTTTCCGCAAGCCACTAACTCTTGAAATTGCGCCGTGACGGCCCAAGTAAGCTCCGTATTTTGAAGTTGCGGGCTTGATCTCCTGGTGGATTTTATCAAGCGCAGTCCCGGTCTTGCATTCGAAGTCACCTTGGGCAATTGCATCT
Organism: Colletotrichum cordylinicola; assembly: GCA_027406065.1. Classification (NCBI taxonomy): domain Eukaryota; kingdom Fungi; phylum Ascomycota; class Sordariomycetes; order Glomerellales; family Glomerellaceae; genus Colletotrichum; species Colletotrichum cordylinicola. The sequence continues at coordinate 224,407 of JANVYD010000011.1, read as the reverse complement.
GTATCAACAGCCACGGCCCCCATACATTGAGTCGCCTGAAATCACGGATTGAGAAAACCAATAATCGGGGTCAGATCTAAGCAGTCAATAGCATGGCAGGCACAGGACCAAGAAGAACGTGTTTACAGGCTACCTAACACAGATTGGCCATAAATTGACTCTTTGCCTGCAAGATTCTTACTGTTCCTCACGTATACAGGCTGAATAATTGCCAACATAGTGATGTAACAGCATAGCCAGGGCCCCAAGCTTGAAAGCCTCTCTATAGAACGGAGGAATTGTTAGACTGTTCAGGGAAGCTGCAAAAAGTATATCGCAAAGATTACTTGTGTGTAGATGACCTGGTGTGAAGTCCAGTGATGTGAGCTTTGCATAGACTATTAACGGGAAAGTGGGTAGACCTGCAGCTCGATCGTCAGCCGTAATTCCACGTGGTGCCTTCTTAGCCAATGGTTTTGGATACGGCGACTCCATTCTAAAAACGAGAGGGTTTTCCATAGCACTAGGAAAATCAGGCTGAGCGCTGGACTGGAGGTCAGAAATTGCAACCTTCCTAAAGCGGGAACATGTCAGCTCTGTGAAACTTGCCTATCCACCATTTTTAAAAGCAGAGCCTTCCCACATAGACTGACACACGAAGAAACGTCTGGCTATTGTAATGTTCTAGGCTTCGGCTTTGTGACACTTGGCCACTTGACTACTCGCTATTGCTTGCACTCGAAGATCAAAGACGATGGAGAGCCGGCAGCGCTCAGAGACAGTGAAGATGGCTCAGGTCGATGCTATCCAGGACATGTGGGAGAAAGCGGCCATCGCGTTCGAGGAAATATGTAAGGAGTCCCTCCAAGAAGGAGAGATAAGAGACTTTGCGGATGTGCAGAAGAAGATCGAAGAAAGCGGTCAGGCATCATTTAGCAACGAAAGCAAAACGCAGGACAAATGGAAGTCGGCCAGAGATGCAGGACTTGGGGCTCTTAACTACCTAAAGATGCTTGTTGGAATCGCTTCTCAAGCTGCCACATTCGTACGACCGGTAATGCCTCGTCGCAATACATGATCAAGTCATTGACGCTCATAGATTCCTATCCCAGCAGCAGCCACTAGCATCACCGCTGCCGCTTTAACCCGCGTCTTCGAAATCCCCCAAGCAGTGAGGGATTACAATGACTCGATTGACGGGGTTTTTGGCGAAGTCTCCTCGGCTCTGGCCCAATTCAGGATCATCCAATCGATGAGCGATGTTGACCAAGAACTTGTTATGCAAATCCACCGGGTTCTAGTCAGTTTTGTCAAGATCTGCGCCTATGTTGTCAAGCACAATCAGAGCGGAACTTGGCATCGAATCAAGAAACGAACCAAATTTGCCATTCTGAAAGAATCAGATCTGGCTGCTGAGATGAGCGTGTTTAAGAAGAATTTGGAAGCGCAAAACAACGTCCAGGGGACTCTCACGCTCGCCAAGATAATCGAAACAGAGAAAGGTGTTGCTGGCATACTGACTTGGTGTACCTCATTCGAAGCCATTGCCGAAGAGACGAGGCAGATGATGAGAGAGCAGCATAAAAGTGCCCATGCTAGTAAGGAGGACTCCGAAATCGCCAAATCACTGGAAAAGATCTGCCTCGGCCTAGGCATACCGCCAACGGTACAAATGAACACCAACACTACACAAACGCGCACCAATTTCTCTGATCGATGCGCTGAAAATACTGGGAATTGGATTTGGGAGACGGAAGCCTTCATCGACTGGACGAATCCTCAAACCCCCACGTCGCACGTGTTGGCTGTATCAGGCCCTCGGTATTCAGGGAAAACATTAGTGAGCGCCCATATCACGAAGCGTCTGGAAGAGGACCAGATAAAATACGGCAACACATACGTCGCGCATTATTTCTTCCCCGCAAACATGAAAACTTCCGGGACTTTCAGAAACACGGTGGAATCAGCTTTGAAGTACATGGCTTTTCAGTTTGCTCGCGTTGACTCAACTACGAGAAAGGCGCTGAGCCCGGTATGCCATGAGGGACCAGCTGCTTTCCGCGGTTCTGGGAAGAACAGGAAGCTAGATACGCTGTGGAGGCAGCTGAGAATTGGTGGGTCGAATTCAACTGCTGTGTACTATCTCGTATTCGATGGAATCGAAAATTTGGACGCCGAGCAAGCGAACATGCTGCTCGAGTTTGCATTTGGATTCCACCTGAGGCGCGAGCCAGTTAAGCGGGTGCGCTTCCTGGTCAGCGCAACAGAAGACAGATTCCATGGTCGTCGAGATATCAACAATTCCTTGAGGATCCATATGAAGGAGCGGAACAATTATGACATGCAGCAGATTATCAGGGCAAGGCTCGACGAGCCTGACATGCTGCCGAACCCAAAACCGGGATCACACCAAATGGAGGCTAGGGACATGATCATCCGAACACTTGGGCAAAACACCAATGGAAGCTATGCTCTTCTTCAGCATAAACTGGACCGTGTGTCTCGCCAATTGAAGATGGGTGCGTCATTCGAACAGTTGGAAGCCGCCCTGGACGAGTCCTCCAGCAGTTGCGACGTTGCAATTAAGGACCTGCAGCAGACCTTGCCGGCCGACCACATCTCTCAGCTCAATGAACTGCTCAAGTGGATTCTGTTTGGCCAGGACCACTTCACTGTGCCACAACTGGAGGCTATCATGGTTAGTTGTCCCAGTCATCATATTTGCCTAAATGTAAGCTTACTTTGACCCCAGTGGCTTCATTCACCAAGCAGATCACTTATAACCCTTGACCGCATCATCGAGAACAGATATTCGTCTGTTTTGAGGATAGATAATGGGTACGTCTACGCTCAAGAAGGGGTTCAGGAGTATCTCGAGGCGAAGAACTCTTCCAGCCAGCACGCACGCACGAAAGACAGCGGAACCATCAGCATGACGATCACTATCAACAACGTGGATCCAGATCAATGTGGGAGCTTTTTCTGGGATCTTGCTGAGCTGGCCGTGCGAGACAAGTTCCAGTTCAGTCTCAATGGAAGCAACCAGCGCACCATCGCTATCGACGAGTTTCGGGCACACCATGAGATCGTGATCCGGGCATTTGAGTATTTGAGAAGCAACCCAAAAGAAGAAACCAAAGAGATTGGCCCATATCTACTGCGCTGGCTGCCGTACCACCTTGGCCGGCTTTACACGCTGGACAACGAGGACGGGGGCAGGGAGCTCAAGAGGCAAGAGAAAGCGCAAATTGGAAAGCATCTCTATGAGACTTTCAAAGACCAGACAATACTCCATCGACATAAGAGTATTTTGGAACAGCTGGTCTGGTCATCAAGCGACATGGCTAGTGTTTGGGAATGGTTGAAAGACCCCGCTGTCCTGAGAAACCTAGACCAGATGTGGTGCAACGAGATACGTGCCACTCACCCACCAAGAGGATTCTTGAGGGAGCTCGTGTTGATGGTGGTTCAGAGATTTCTGAAAGAAAGAACATGGGATGTTTCGAACGCTTCTTTATGGATCCGCGAATTCATGGCGGCGGTGAGTAACCTCTGCTAAGTGCACCCTGGCCATCTCCTGAATTGTATTCTAACGTTCATTTTCCGAGGGCAGGATGACCAGTACAATTCCCGACGACTTCGCACGCTCTCTGAAAAGCGTCCAAAAATTGAACACGTCTCTTCTGAGTCATTGTCTGAGCTTTCTGGAAGCAACAACATTGACTGGGATGAAGTCGGCAGCTGGTGTCAAGACATTCTCGGGTTAACACTTTCGGGAACTAACAGTATTTGGTACGAACGCCTTGCCGAGGCTTCTTCCATCCAAGGCGACAGTCTGAGTAGCACTATAAAGCTTTATGAGAAAGCTATCAGCCAAGGAAACCCCAGTTGGCTGTGCTTCAAAGGCTTGGGAAACGCATATTACAGCCAAGATAGACACGAAGAGGCAATCGAGACCATCCAAAGAGCTCTCGAAGAGACGGAGCGGGAGGGTTCCGAGCCAGAGCCGAACATCCAAGACATTGCCAAGTTACATCTCATATTGGGCAATTGCGCCTACGAGTGTGGAGACATACCTCTTGCTGTCGAGCATTACGCTTCTGCATGCTCAGCCGAAAAGACCAATCAGGCATTTCAGGCACATCTGGGCCACCTTAAGGCGAAATTAAGGATGCCGGATGTTGACATAAAGCAATTGCTGAAGACCACTATCGGCAATGAGCTGGAGGACGAGCGGAACATCGGTGTTCTTCAAATGATGGCGAGAGACTCGGAAGACGATGAACTCATGTTGATCATACTTGCTGTTGCTAAGCAGGACGCCGAGCTTCTGGAAAGCGTCATAAGAGTTTTGCAGAAGGCTGTCGACAGGCTTGCGCCTCTCGACCGCCACGGCACTGAGACGTTCTTGACTTCCGATACATACGACGAAGGTCTTATTCGGGGTGTTTTGCTCTACCACCTTGGTGTCGCGATTTATACACACGAGAATGACGCTGGTGAAAACCACAAGTCGGTTTCTGAAGCGGTGGCACTGTGGTCAGACAGTCGTGATCAACTTGCCAAACTTGGTGGCAGCAACGCGTCCATCATCGGCTCACAAGCTACCTCCAAACTGGCAAAACACTATTTCCAAGAGAATCGTGTCGAGGAATTGACCAAGCTGGCTGAGGATAATTCAAGAGACTACTACAATCACCCGGCCAGACTCCTAGGGGCACTGTACGCCCAGCAAGGCAATAAGGAGGAGTCCAGAAGGTGGCTGCAGAGACACGTTCAGCGCGGGCTACTAAATCTCTCGGACGACTTCGACGACAACGACTTGCATGGTCTATACCTGATTGTAACAGCAATGTTGCAACATCGAGATTTCAACAACGCAGTGGTGGCGTTTTCTCTACAGTCTGAAGCAGATCTTGTGACGGCTGCGTTGTGCTTCGACCTCGAAGACATCGAAGTGGAGAACGAGGATGATAAACAGCGAGTACTAGATGTACTTGAAAGACTGGCTGAGGAGACTGTTCATGCTACCAGACTTCGCGTACCAGACTCTGCAAGACAGCTTGATCGAATTGACGCTGCGAAGGAATATATCGAATGTCTTACTGGAGGCAGTTCTGGCGAGACCAAATCTGAGGGGGAAGAAAAAGCTGCCCCTGATGTCGCAACGACCGCAGCACACATTTTGATTCAGACTAGAATCACAGACTTGAAAGCTTCTCACAGCCCCGGGTTGAGTCCAACTGCCTTCCGGAGCAGATGGTGCGACGGACGTACGTCGGATGGCAAGGGATGCGATAGGGGAATGACTATCGATAGAGGGCTTTACCACTGCACTCTATGTTGGGATCGGGACTTCTGCGAGGAATGCCTCACATTGCTTCGCAAGGGTCGCTTCTCCGTGTGTAGTCCAACGCACGAATGGCTGTTCACACCGCCGCATGGAGCCGATACAAATGCAGGGCCAAAAGCGAGGTATTGTCGAATTCCGAGCAGCGTCAGACCGATTCAAGAATCAGATAAGCAGGTCTTGATGGCTTATTATGACGAAACCGAGACCGACAAACGTATTACCCAAGAAGAATGGAAGCAGAACATAGCACAGGAGTGGGGTATTACTTATGAGCCTTTGTAACTTAGGCATGTGGCAATACTAAGACGAAACTAGAGTTCTCAACTTCTCAAAACACCTTATATTGATTCGTCCGTCTACAAACCTCGTGTTGCTGAGCATGTGATTGATGAGTGTGACAGAACCCAATACTAAATACATACTAGGCTATTGTTTTGTGACCCCAGAATCTTGTCTCTAATAAACGCGACTTCTTCGCTAGTGATACCAATTTTCACTGCCTCTCCTTTCTTCATGAAAACCGTCATTCCCACTCCCATCTCCTCGCGAGTTATCGTAGAGGCTCGAAATTGAGAATCCTCACTCTTCTGTCGTCCGGGATCACCTGAATACCCACTTGTGAGGAAGGTCCATCTGTGAGACGGCGAGTGGGCCTCACTGCTGTGAGATCCCATCAACATCGTACACATGGATTGCATTCGAAGCCCAAAACTTGGCAGAATCAATGTTTAGCCAGCACAATACTGACTCTTACTCCTCAGCCAGGCACCCCACCTCCACATGACCAACGGCACAATGATGCCCATCACAAGAACAATCCCAGATAGAAGCGCATTCCCCCATGCTATGCCAAGCACATCATACAGCTTCGGCGCAAACAGAGGAAAACTGAAGCCAGCCATGGTTCTCACGAATGCTGCCGCACCAGCAGCGCTCGCAGCATACCTCTCGTATGAATCAATGACGTACGTCTGTACGCACTGAAAAGATAGAATGAGCCCCGCGGCCAAAATAGCTGCACCGATGTTTGGGACGATCCAGTGAATTTTGAAATGTGCCGCTATGCCGTAAAGAAGAAGGCCGATGGGCGTGACTATGGCTGTCGGGAACATGAGAGGAATCCTGAATTCTGGAAGGCCAGTGCCGTTGTTTCTTGTTTTGAGCTTTCGGTAAACCTTGACGATATTAGTCAGGGTCTCTGAACTAGTATACAAGTGAAGCTGACATACCTTGTCGATGAGAGGTCCCGAAACTTGAAGTCCGATGACAAAGCCGACACCGAGTGAAATGTAGTTTAGACTTGCTGGACCAGGTTCTTGATCGTATTGCTCGCTCCATACAAGTGGGAATGATGCGAGGCTTGAAGCAGATCAGCGATTGGCTTCTTCTAGCATTAAGTTTAGGGGCCCAAGCTTACACGAGATACATTAATCCGTAAAGGTATGCCCTGTACAGCGCCGTGATCTGCAACGCTGGCTGCGTAAAGAGCATCCTGAACGGCCTGACCAGGTTCTTTCCCAGTGTCTGGCCAAACGTCCTGTCTGGCCGCTCATACTCGGTGCGAAGATTCTTGTTACCAGTGAGCTTGCGCAATTTCTTGGCCTTCACCGCCAGTATCTTAGGTGTGTATGTCTCTGAGAGAAAGAGAAAGGCAAGGACTTGGACGACTGCATCGGCGATCGAGACTGTCCAAAAGATCCAGCGCCATGAAATGTATTGGGTGAGATATCCAGCAGCTTTAAAGTGTTAGTTGAAACATTTATGTTGAAGGCGTGGTGATGTGGAACTTACCAATTGGTCCAACCGCTGGGCCCAGAAAAGGGGCAAGACTGTATATGGCGGTCGCCGTGCCTCTCTCTTCCGCTCTAAAGCAGTCACTCAGTACGCCACCGCCAATCTGATGCTAATGTCAGTGTGTGCTACCTCTTCAAGGACGCCATCGGAAATGTGCTTACAGCTTGAGGTGCGCTCCCGCCCAAACCGCTGAGAAATCGAAAAGCAAGCATCTGTTCCTTTGACGTGGAGAAACCACAAACGGTATTGAAGATGAGATAAAACATGTTGGCTGACTGAAGCACGACAACTCTGCCGTACATCTCTGATAGCGGCGCTAGAACAAAGGGCCCGATCGCGTAGGCGAGGAGAAAGATGGACATCAAGAGGTAGGTCTGAATGTCTGACTCGACGTTGAGGTCGTCAGCAAGAGTGTCAAGTGCCGGCGCCAGCATTGTCGAGGATACTGGCGATATGAAAGTGAAGCAGGAAACCAAGATGGTGGCTGTCCATTTCTTGTGCTTGGGCCAGTTCTTGGGGTTCATTGGGTCTGAGGGCCCAGACCATGTTACCTGTTGTTCCATTAGCATTTAGTGTGACGAAGAACAGGGTGCACCCTACCAGGTCTGGATCCTCGGGATCATCAGAATGATTGCCCTGTTCATGGCTAGACTTCTCTGGTCGGGGTATCATTGAGGGGTCGTTTTGAGCATTGTCATGGGAAAGCAGGTGAGAACGATCTGTTGGGCCAGGGGTCTCTAAAATAATATCGGAATGTTTGTTCCCGTGATTTTGTCGAGAGAATGAGCCGTCTGGGTCTTGCAGCCATGGGAATTTGTATGCGGTCCGTTCGTACTCTGAGAAAGAAGGGAGTCCCGGGCTCCATCCGCGCCACAGGCTGGACCGAGACCGGGTCAGTGTTCTCTGGAGGCTCGGGGCCATCTCTGGATCTGAGACTGGCTTATGAGGAATGAACTGATAAGCGTGAGATTGAGACATGTTTGCGGAAGCGACTGTCAAAGCGAGTGTATGGAACGACGACGAATGGAAAATGACGATCACAACGCTATTATGATCTTAATGGTTTCATGCACGCTTGAACGTTCACTTGAATACGACGGAGCGTTTCTTTATAATACAAACTGTTTTCATGATATCTTCCACTTGAACAGGCAGAATAGCATAGCCTCATGCACTCATGATGGCAGCGCCTCTGATGATGAGTACGGCGTATGGCTGGGACGCAGACCGAAAACAATCAGCTCATTCCGGATTTCTCCTCCCTGCATCCAAACCTGTGGCCAATATCCCTAGATCCAGCAGATCAGCTGCCAAGGAGAAAAAGATATGACTATTCCGGGGCAAGCTGGTGGACTGGTGGGAAAGTCGGCCGAAGCTTTCTTGGCGAGCCGATCAGCGGAGTCGTGGACCGCTACGTCAACTGTGGCTGATGAGGTTGGAGTAACATTCATCTAGACTCCGCCTGGGGCTGCATTTACACACGCTTGAACCCTGAAAAACACGTCGATAAAGTTGTAATCCTTATTTATAGCTCAGGGACGGGTTGTTTGATTGGAAGATACCGTTCGAAATGGCACCTCAAGGGTTTGTTTCACCTGGGTCGAGATACGAGATCTGGGCAATCCTGATCGTGTGCTCACTCGTCGCCGAGAACAGGCTGTGATAGTCCTCTTGCCAATGAATGCAGTTGTTTCAACGCCTACTGTGATTTAAAGACAAGCTATCTAGCGCCTTTGAAGGCTGTGCTGGATGTAAGTTGCGTAGACGATGTTACACCATGATGCTGTTGACAGCTCAGGAACGGTTCAGTCGGCAGCCCATCGAGGCAACAGACACGTGCAGGGCTGAAGACATCGCCGTCCCGGAAGACTCGCGTGGAAAACATCACGCGATCAAATGTTCGTTTGCAAAATAGCAACTGGCGAAGCATCTCATAGCCACTCCACGGCAGCTGGACGCGGCAGATTGGGTCTCTTGATTCTCTTGAAGGCGAACGAAGCCTCAATGCTTGGGAATTCCTCACCCGACAAATGAAGAGAGTGGGCGCAGAAAGACCGCGTTGATCAGTACCAGCTAGAGGTTTTGTTCCGAAACATTATAAAAAGGTTCGTAAGGACGGGCCATTCCATCGACAAACCAGATCAAACAAGTCTTCGTTCACCGTAATACTTACCCGATACATATCTCACTCGCTTTAAAAACATTCGCTTCGTTGTGTTCAAGTCAGTGCTTTGCGACAACACGGACACCCATTACCATCGTTTAACATCACAACCTACCGAATATGATTTCTTCCACGGCATTGGGAATGAAAATTCTCGTCTGCCCCTCCGGTTTCAAGGGAAGCCTTCAGCCAGAAGTTGCCGCCGACTGCATCGAGGCTGGCATTCTCTCTGTTATGCCGGATGCTTCTGTGCGCAAGGTTCCCCTTGTTGACGGAGGCGAGGGGTTCACCAGTGCCCTTGTGTCTGCAACTGGTGGGACATTGCATCCAGTCGCTGTCACCGGCCCCGTTGGCGCTCCGATCGCGTCTTACTTTGGTATATTGGGAAGCAAAAGCCCTGATGTGCCAAAGACAGCTGTCATTGAAATGGCTGCCGCGGCCGGCTTAAGCCTTGTCCCAACCCATCTTCGCAACCCGGCAGTCACTACCACGTTTGGAGTGGGCGAGCTTCTGACAGCTGCAGCCGGAGCTGGTGCAAAGAAGATCATTGTTGGCTGCGGCGACTCTGGTACTTGCGACGGGGGCGCGGGAATGCTCCAGGCTCTTGGCGCTCGCCTGATAGATCAAGACGGGCTTACTCTCCCTATCGCTGCAGGGGGCGAGAGCCTGCTGCGTCTTGCAAATATCGATCTTGGCGGAATCGACAAGCGGATCAAAGATGTCGACATCGAGGTCGCGGTCAACTGGAACAATGTTCTCAGTGGTCCCGATGGTGTTGCTAGGGTCTTTGGGAAGCAGAAGGGGTCGAGTGCTGAGCAGACGGAAGGACTTTCGGCAGCTATGGAGGTCCTCTCTGTGGTTGCCGGGCGGCTTCTCTGCGACAGCAATGTGGGCTCATCGCCCGGCGGAGGAGCATCTGGAGGGTTGGGCACCGGTTTGCGTCTGGTGGGCGCCAAGCTCCGGCCAAGGTATGAGGTGGTGGCGGAGTATGTCGACTTCGAAGGGCTGTTTACGGACTGCGACCTGGTTCTCACGGCCGAAGGAGGCATCGATGACCAGACACCGAGGGGGAAGATTCCGGCAGAGATTGGGACGCGGGCGAAGAAGCATGGCCTGCCGGTGGTTGCTATTGCTGGGACCATCGGACCAGGGGCTCGGGTCAACTACGACGTCGGAATCGATGCGTACACATGTATCCTGCAACGACCAACCACGCTGGACGAAGCCATTGTGGAGGCGGAGAGACTGACACGGGAGAGTGCCGAGTGCGTTATGCGAATGATTGTCGTGGGACGGATGTTGGGGTCCAAGAAGCCCTCGTCGACGTCGCAGGCGAAGCAACATGAAGCTGCAGCGTCGGCATGGGCTTGAGTTTCGAGTCACGGATTGATTGCAGTGAAGATGGTATGAGCCAAGACCGCAGGTAGAAAGCTAGATGTGTTAGTGTAAGCGAGCTGGAAGGGGTTCTGGGGTTCTGGACGAACAGTTGAATGAGAAATGACATTGGCGCTAGCATCTTGGTGCCCTTGAGTGAAAAGAAGAAAGCCTTGGCATGAATCAGGAATTGGTTTCTCGAAAGGAAGACATGACTGGCAGAAAATCAGGCCAGCCAAGCCGCTTGGTGTGGCGGTGCATACTTGCGATATGTCCATCGCCGGATCGGACGGTCTTCATGTTGTAGCAGCAGAGGGGAGGCAGAGAGGCAGGTCAGGTAGTTGACGTTAGAAAAAGGTTCGTCCCAAGACCCAAGACGGCAGACGGAAGATGGGAAGGAAGGTCTAGACGGCACACAGGACGGTGGATGGACGGACGATGGCCATCGCTCGCTCGCTTAAAGCCTTGACGTGGGTGAGGTTGCTTATCGTTATCAGATGAGGCCAAGCCAGAAATAGCAGTGGGCCCACTCTTCGATCCACCTTATCTTAAGCGAGCAAATCGTCACGTGTTTCTGCCGTCAATTGGCAATCTTGGCCCTCTGATTGGCTTCTGCACCGCCGCAGCTTCATCCAGGGCCAAGTTCAGTGGACGATCCGGGATGCTTCAGCGAATCATGCCCTGAAGAGCATCATCGTCATGGCCGTTGCGCAGCTGCGTTCGTCCAGTGTCCTTGTGCGTCGTGTCACTCAGGCGGGTAAGGTGCCCTTCACTGCCCCGCCCCCGCTCACTTTACCTTCCATTGCCTCAAGGTACCTTACAGAGTACCTTACCTCCAATTACCTTAGGTGAGGTAGCTGGGGGAGGTACCTACCTTAACCTTACCTCAGCTCTGCCGTAGGTAAACAGACTCAGGGGCACATGCCACCTTCACCTCACCTCGCCTTACCTGATCCATCACCGCCCTTCTTGACTGCATCTCTATTTTTATTCTCACCTTAGACCACCGCCACCACCATGCCAAAGAACGCGCCGGCTCCCGATGAGCCTGCCATTACCTTCAGCTCTGGTTCCGACGCACCCGTTGCCTTGCGTCTTCTCCACCTCAATGATGTCTACCACTTGGAACCTTCCAGTGCTGAGCCCGTTGGCGGTGTCCCTCGCTTCATCACCGCCGTCAACGAGTACCGCAGTCACGACCGCTTCAATGGCCAGCCCGAGCTAATTACTCTATTTTCGGGTGACGTCTTCAACCCCAGTCTCGAGAGCTCCGTCACAAAAGGTAACCCCTCACGTGTCGTCTTAGGTCTACCTGCCATGATGCTGTGCTGACGCGGACCCTGGCAGGTGAGCACATGGTGCCCGTTCTCAACAAGATTGGTGTCGACTGCACCTGTGTTGGTGTAAGTGAACCAACCATGCCTCAATTGGCCATGCCACTTTTCTTAACACATGCAGAATCATGACTTCGACTTCGGAGTCAAGCAGTTCGAACACTTGACCGCCAAGTGCAACTTCCCCTGGCTGCTCGCCAACGTCCTAGACCCAGCTCTCGGCGAAAATGTGCCCCTCGGAAATGCCAAGCACACCCACATGATCACATCCTCCAATGGCATCAAGATTGGTCTCATTGGCCTCGGTGAGAGGGAATGGCTCGAAACAATCAACAGCTTGCCTCCCGATATCATCTACAAGTCCGCCAGCGAGACAGCCAAGGAGCTCGTTCCCCAACTCCGCGCCCAGGGTGCCGACATAATCATCTGTCTCAGCCACCAGCGTGAGCCAAACGACAACAAGCTCGCCGAGAAAACAGACGGTCTCATCGACATCATCCTCGGCGGCCATGATCACTACTATGCCCACAGCTTCATCAACGGTACTCATGTTCTGCGTTCTGGTTCCGATTTCAAGCAACTCAGCTACGTTGAAGTCCGGAAGAAGGCGGATGGTTCAGGGAAATGGGACTTTGACATTGAACGACGAGACATCGTCTCGTCCATTGCAGAGGACCAGGAGACTTTGAAACTCACTGAGGAGCTGACATCGAAGCTCAAACACAGCCTGGCCAAGTCAGTTGGTTGGACAGCTTCTCCCCTGGATGCACGCTTCACCACAGTACGAATGAAGGAAAGCAACATGGGCAACTTTGTATGCGATGTAATGAGACACTACCACAACGCTGACTGCGCTCTCATGGCAGCTGGCACCATACGAGGTGACCAGATTTACCCGCCTGGCGTAATCAGAGTCCGGGATATTACCAACTGCTTCCCCTTCGAAGATCCCGTCATCTTCATCAGAGTAACCGGCCAGCAAATATGGGACGCCTTGGAAAATGGTGTCTCGCAGTATCCGGCACAGGAGGGTAAGTCTACTGTCTGGCATATCATGGACCAAACATCCTAACAAATCAGGTCGCTTCCCACAGGTATCCAACATTACCTATACGTTCGACCCCAGCAAGGAACCTGGCTCGCGCATCGTTGAAGCTACCTTGGGCGGAGGGCCCATGCAGATGGACAAGAAGTACACCCTCGCCACTCGTGGTTATATGGGTCGAGGAAAGGGTACGTTCAAGGCCTGCAGAATTCTGCGTACGCTGCTAATGATCACAGATGGTTACACCAGTCTTCTTGTCGAGCCGGAAGGCGGCACAGCCGAGGAGATTGTCTGTGAGGAGAATGGTATCCTCATTTCAGCCATGCTTCGCCAATACTTCATGAGTCTGCGTACTGTCGGTCAGTGGAAAAATCTCAGTGAGCACTGGGTCCAGGTAGCCGAAAAGTGCCACACTCCCGTCGAGCCGCGCAAGATGTGGGAAACACCCGCCGCGACAGGCACCTCAGACCCTAAGCCCGACGTCCATTCCAAGTCCTGGGCTGAGTGGATGGTCAAGAGGCACGCCCTCAACACCAAGCTCCCCAAGGACGAATCGGATGAGTCTGATACGGAGGATGAGGCGGATACCATCGCGCAGGTCGACATGGAGATGCTTATTATGCGCAAGTTCTTCGCTAAATGGGCGAAGGCGGCAGGCGTGAAGGCCGAAGTGTGCGATCCCTTGCGGGAGGGCGAGTTCACTGTGGACTGGACGCGGGTTATCGCGCCAGTGTTAGAGGGGCGCATCAAAATGATTAGCTAAATAGCATAGAAAAGCAATAGACAGCATGCCTACCAGCACACATCAAGCCAATCTAGGCAGCATGATCAGTTCCGGAAAGCTTTACGGGTGATCAAGTTCTATCGGTGATGCCCGGCAAAAGGATGGACAATCTAGGAATCGAAACTAGGACCTACCGCATGCGAAGCGGTCGTTATACCCCTAAACCAATCGCCCATTCTAATTGAGATACACAATCGTTGGAGTCGAAGATGGGTTGAACGTTCCTACGGATGTGGTGTAGCCTAGAAAGACTGTCTAGGATTTGTGGCGTCGAGTCTGGCCGCTGTGATGGTGGCTACATGTCTTTCAGCTGCGGGGTCGTTAGGGATTTCACACCGAAGCTGAACTCCCCGGATCGTCGCACAAGGCTTACCTGCAGGTATTCCAAGGGTTTAGATAATTACAGAACGGGGGTTATGTATGATTGTAACGTCACTTTCTACGGACGGTCACTGGTGAGCTGAACGATCTTCACAGCTAAGGGGCGAAGAGCGGGAGGATATCTTGCCGTATTACTAGCGAGCTAAGCTTTCCCCAAATAGTAGGCGGGACAACCCTTGTTCAGGGTTCAGCTTTTGGAAAACGGCCACGAGGGGAAACGTGGGTTCAGTTGTGTCTTGGAAAATCCAAGTTTGCTTCGGCGGTTAATCGTCAAATGACGCCATTCTTCAAGCTTCAAGATGTGCATGATCTGCAAGGGGTATCAAAGCTTGACAAGCTCTGATGTCTGGACAGATATCTGCAAGACGACGGTCACAAGACCACGAGGATCTTGGGCACCTCCAATCTATTCATCCAGTGACTTTGATGTTGCGATCGATGATTAAAATAACAGCCCAAAAATACCACTGCAGTATGCACTAATCGTTGATGACTTTCGACATTATCAATAAGTAGTCACCACGACCACCAACAGGCAACTTTTATAGACCAAATGGTCGATCTATCACTTTTGACAGGGGAGATCCGCGCCCATTTCTGTCACTTCTCGTCATTCTTGTCTTACAGCAGACCGGAGAAATCCTGTCTTTGTCTTACAATAGCTTCTGAGTCTGTGAATTAGGTTCATCCCGTTGCTTATCCACCATTCTAGCAGCGGGAGTGGCGGCGTCGTCTGGTGTAAGTGGCTTCTTAAGCCCTGGAGAGTATCATATCCTTCCCTAAGTCGGATTCAACTTGGTCCAGAGTCCCATAGTCTTCAAAATAGCCTTAGCTGAACTACAATGACGCGAGCCAAGAAAGAGAGCACATGCAATGCAACCCAAGGGAGCTGACTTTAGACGCTTACTTCGGCTGTCTTGTGGTTATACGGAGGAACTCCTGCGCTTCATCTGAGTTGCTGACCCGACTCAATGACTCCCAAAGAGTATAAATACTGGTCTCTTGTACGCTCAGCTAGAGAGTATCTTCAGCATCACTCATTCACTCTCCTCATTACCCCATCAAAGTCATCGTTTAATAATCATCAAACATGCACCTGCAATCCATTCTCATCGCCGCGATTTCGGTCCCGGCAGTCTTCGCCGCCTTGAACGAGCCATGCTATGGCTCGGGAGGCAGAGCTGGTATGCCCGCCTTCTTCAATCACATTCACCCTTACTAACAACAATCCCAGGTGTTTGCGTGACCACTAGCAGCTGCTCATCTAGCGGCGGCACCACGATCAACGGCGCCTGCCCCTCAGACCCGGACAACGTCAAATGCTGCACCAAAGCATCCTGCGGCAGCGGCGGCAACTGTCGCTTCACGAGCGACTACGCAGGCACCTCTGTCGCCAATCAATGCCCGGGTCCAAGCACCTTCAAGTGCTGCTCCTCATCTACCTCCGGCTTCGGCGGCTACGGCGCCCCGAACACCCTGACTGTAGGCGCTTGCAAGTCGGTCGCCGTCAACGGCGCCAAGAAGATTGTGGCGGCGTTCCCGAAGAGGGTTCGGGAGATATTTTGCACGCGAGACTGTACTTGTCCCGGCGACTCGGATCACTGCTGTGGCAAGGCGACGGATATGATGTGTTCTGACGCTGGCGGTGTGAGTAGCACTGCCCTGGCCTTGTTGGATGAGATTGACCAAGTAGCAGACTCCCACCACCTCCGGTAAGGAGATTGCCGAATGGGTCATGAACAACCGTGCGACACTTGACTTGAAGTATGTCATCTGGGGACAGCGCATCTGGAACCCTTCTGTCGACTCTGTCAAGTCTTGGTCGGATTGGAGGGGAATGGAAGATCGGGGTGGCGTTACCGCAAACCACTGGTGAGTCCTGATTCAAGTGTCCTTTAAAATGAGAAGTAAGCTGACAATTCTCAAGGGATCACGTTCATGTGAGCTACAACTAAGCATCAAGAATTCAACTAATCGGAGCACATCTCGCTCCTGGATATGATCGCAAGGAGTAAAGGAATAAAATCGTGAACACGATCAAAAAAAGGCATTGTCGGTATTGATCATTGCTTATGTGACGCTGGAAGTCGATGTGGCATTCCACTTTGGCGTTCAAGTTGTGATGTTGACACCAACTAGAACATGTGATGGCGTGATGCATCGGGTGCTCCCAAAGAGGAAGCTACGACAGAAAGATTCGTCTTCGTTCAATACATACATAAAGGTTGTCCGAGTCATGTTGGTTTTACGGCTCTCGGCAACCACTGATGCGTGATATGTGATATGTGATATCCAATGCAAGATATGCTCGACGAGAGCTGGGTCACTCGCCATCGCGGAATCCTCAGCCCTCAGTTTCATAGTTGGGAAGGATTACAATAATTCGATAACTCTGACTAAATAAATTGATATGTTTTCTCAATTTTCTCTCGGAGCCAATTTCTAACTCGTGGTGCAGAGATTTACCCGATTCAAAGTGCACCACGTTGCACCACATTGGAAGTTTACCTGTTGGTTGGTTCCCTGCACGCAACCTCCTCTGATACGTCCGGCAAAGTCACTATTTGGGGATATGCTCCACGCTACATGTACTGAATCGAATGTTTACCGGAAACCTGCATGAAAACTCGAGTCAAGGAGAGGGGTAAATTTGTGGGCTTTTCGAAGACCCGGGGACGTTCGTATTTAGATAGCAACCCCCGGAACCGGTCGTGTGATGACCTTGCAGTCCAAAATTCCAGAAGACAGAAGAAACGACGACATCACTGAAGAGAGAATCATGTCGGAGACGAGGGAAGATATCACTGGGGTTGCCCCGGCGTTGGCACCGGCAGTTAACATTGCAGATGCGAACACCGCAGATAACAACCCAGCCGTGCTTCTTGCGGAAGATGTAGGTTGAGAAAAGACATCGACCCTTTCTGAGGCATTGTTGACATAAGTTCTCTCCGTAGGCACCAGACGACGAGTCCGATCGGGGCGAGGTTAGTAAAACTTCAATTTCCACATTCGTCTCCGCTCCCAGCGATATACCCTCTCTGACCCGACAATATGTAGAGTATTGCCTCATCGAGCACAAGTGTGACAGAGTCGGTTCTTGAGTATCGCATAGAGAATGGTCGAACGTATCACAAATACAAAGACGGCAGTAAGTGAACAATCAACTGGAATCCGGGAGGGCTCATTGGCACAGCATCTAAGGATGCAGAATACCACCTTCCAAACGACGAAAGGGAGAATGATCGCCTTGGTGAGTGACTTGACCAAACATCGTCCGAATGTCAAATCTGATGGCTGAAAAGACATTCAACATAACATGTGGCTGCTCACCTTCGACAATCGTCTGGGAACTGCACCGCCGAACGATCCAAACTCCAAGGTTGGAAGAGTTCTTGATGTTGGAACCGGGACGGGGATCTGGGCCATGGAGTTTGGAGAAGAACATCCAAATGCAGAGGTTACTTGAAATGCTCCCAGTATCTGTGCGTACTTTACTGACCTTCACTCACAATAGATTCTTGGAGTTGATCTATCGGCGATCCAACCAGACTTGTAAGGCTTATATGACGGCATTTCATCACCCAGCGGTATCTGACTTCATCACAGTACTCCTCCGAACGTAAAGTTTCAGATTGACGACATCGAGGAACCGTGGACTTACTCTCAGCCCTTTGACTACATTCACAGTCGAACAATGACCTTCAGTGTAGCTGATTGGAAGGAATTTATCCAGAAATGCTACGAGTTTGTTGATGAAGTTTTCTTTTCATGCTTGAACTTTGACTAACATGAGACCGTAGTAACCTAAGTCCCAATGGCTACCTTGAATTGAACGAAGTCGATCTTTGGCCAAAGTCCGATGACGAAACTTTGAAGGATGATTCTGCTGTCTTGAAGTTCGTTCGCCTTTGGGCGGAGGCTGCGGTCATGTTCGGGCGTCCGTTCCAGGACATCAGAGTCTTGAAGGATATCATGATTGAGATAGGTTTCAAAGATGTTTACGCTCAGATGTTCAAGTGGCCCACGAATTCATGGCCTAAAGACCGGAAGCATAGGGAACTCGGTTTTTGGAACCACGACAACTTCTGTGCCGGACTCGAAGGCTTCATGATGGCACCTCTCACGAGAGCTCACAACTGGACCAAAGAAGAGGTCACTGTTTTCGGAATGCAAGTGCGCAACGACATGAGAAACAGAAACATACACGCCTATTCTGCCGTGTGAGTGTCCCATCTATATGTATAACGCTGCCTTTATTGACCTTAACCAGCTGGTCGATCTACGGGCGGAAGCCAGGCAATAATGAAGCCTAGGATAGGCTCAAAAACCTCATCATGATCTTCCGAGCAGGATTTCATTACACTCGTTTGTTTTCGCTCTCATATTTGGGCTCGCTGCAGCAATCATAGTGACAGTACATGTACATACACACTCGCTTGGCTTAATAGTAGCCCTTAAAGGTATCCTCATGATCCTTTGCCACTTTTGCAACGGCTTGCTTGATTGGCAGGCTTCCCTCCCCGGGCCCCAAAAC
Source organism: Colletotrichum cordylinicola (assembly GCA_027406065.1). Classification (NCBI taxonomy): domain Eukaryota; kingdom Fungi; phylum Ascomycota; class Sordariomycetes; order Glomerellales; family Glomerellaceae; genus Colletotrichum; species Colletotrichum cordylinicola. The sequence continues at coordinate 205,665 of JANVYD010000011.1, read as the reverse complement.
ATCAAATGCGAGTCCGTGAGTCTTGTTGTTCTGGATAGATGCGTAGATCACCTTCGCGACGTCTTCGCGCGGAATGATGCCGACTGTTCCCACCTTTCCGGCTCGGATGACGCCCTCGCTGGGACCTTCTCCAAGGCCACCCGGCCTTACGATCGTGTAGTCGAGTCCGCGAGCCGCATTTCCGACCCTCAACTCCGTGTCGGCCGCGAGCTTGGCTCGGAGAATGGGACCGATGATGCCCCACATGCGATCGCTGAGCTTCTCATCGGCTTCCGTGTACCAATCCGGGACGGGCTTGTTCTCGCGGTCGCGGACGTCGAGGGCGCTGACAACAATGTACCGCTTAGTTGTGACATTGGCTTTGGCTAGGGCATCCATGGCGCGGATGGCGCCGTCGCGGTCAACGGCCTCGGCGGACTTGGGATCCTTGCCGCCGGCTGCCCACACCACCACGTCGGGCCGGGTGCCCTCGATGATCTTGATAAAGTCCGCCTCGGAGCCGGTTGCGATGTCCTGGACGATTGGCTTCGCGCCGATGGCTTTGAGGTCCGGAACCTGGTCCGGGTTTCGGATGACGCTGAAAACGGTGTGCGGGGTGGCGGCGCCCAAGAGGATCTTGGTCAGCTGGCGGGCAGTCTTGCCATTGCCGCCAAAGATGAGAGCCGTTGGCATGTGGAGGATGGATGCGTCGCCCATGGTTGGCTATGTTTTGTCCGCTTACTGAGCTCGCGAGATGACCTATTACACTACACGAAGTAAGACACTCGAAGTGGCTTGACTATTCTTGCCTCGCGTCCATTGACTTCGATGACGGCATAATCCTTACAGGGTCCGTGGAACGGAAGAAACCCCGCCCCGGACAAGACTCTCGGACAGCTGTTTTTTCCGTCTCCTATTCGCATTTGTAGCGAGAGAGCCCTTCTCCACTAAACACACTTTTACGCAGATTGCGCGGGCTTCACTGTCGTGCAGCAGGAATAGATGTGGCTGTGGTGATGTTCATGCCGACGAAGGTTGCCGTGGCTCACCATTGTCGACTCTTGGGCCGCGGACAGTGATGTTAACGTGTGATGATAACTCGGATATCGGCATGAAAGCCATGAATGTCGAAATCCGCCATCGGCTCCGATTTTTGGGCCCTCGCCTTGCCTGCAAAGTGTCCAATGTCACCTTCCTATCAATAACAGCAACCTCTGATTGGTGCTGTTCCAATTGACCGATGTCCTGCTAGCCACTTCACACCCGCTCAAGGCCCAAATCTGCACGCAAGCTCAAACATGTCTCTCATGCTGTTTGCGAGACCTTCGGATTTCGGTATTACCGCTGGAAAAGTAACCGAATATCCATGTTTTACCCCAAATCCCATAAAAAGCCGGAGACTTGATCATAGGCGGATCTGACCACCAAGCCATCAGCCCCCTATGCGTTATTGCAACCAGCCGCCCACTGCACCGTTGCGCTGATCGCCCGTATTCAGGGCTGCGTGATGGGTAATTCCAGCTGCCTTATTGGGCAGGAGGCGCTGCTCCACGCTTCGTTGGGGTTAGACTGGGGAGGCCTTGTCCCAGGAAATGAGCTAGACAAGCACTTTAGAAGAAGCATATCTAGGCGATCCACGACGGCCTGAACCGAGTGGAAAACAGCCTTCCTATTCGGCCACTACGGGTGACATTTATAGCATGTCTCCAGAAGAATACGAGGTTGTTCGCTTTCGACCCGTCGTTCTTGGCCCCATGCCTGCAGGGACCAAGGGTCGCCCCGTCCAACGTTGCATTGCCGGATTCCTCCAGAAGAATGAGAAGCAAACCATTAAAGCGGACTGTTTCCAGCGCAAGATGAAAGTGGAAGGTTGAATCACGCACCCGTCAGTCACTCGTTCAAGCCTTCGATCATGAAGCAAAGCCTCTTCGCCACCGTCGCTCTGGCGACCCTCGCATCCACGGAGTACGTCTGGCCGTCGATTTACGATGAGATTGAGGACCACCTCTCCCTGCAGTCCGGTTACATGCGCAGGGGCTTCACTGATGGTTGGTCATATTTTCTTGGATCGACACAAACTCACATGTACTGACATTCGTAAGGCGTTCTCACGTGTGGTTTCGGTACAAACATCCAAGGCCGTCAAAACTCGGCTGAATGGATTCGGAGCGCTTTCCACGATATGGCAACCCATGATGCTGAAGCTGGAACCGGCGGTCTCGACGCTTCCATCTTCTTCGAGCTAGAGCGAGCGGAAAATATCGGCAAGGCTTTCAACAATACTTTTGGCTTCTTCAGTAGCTTCTACTCTGCGCGCGCTTCAGCCTCTGACTTGCTGGCGATGAGTGTGCTTGTAGCCAGCTACTCCTGCGGCGGCATACAGATCCCATATCGAGCCGGCCGCATCGACGCCCAAGAAGCAGGACCGGCAGGCGTCCCTGAGCCGCAGACCGACTTGGAAGCCACTCAGGCCGCGTTCACCAAGGCTGGGTTCTCAACACAGGACATGATTGCCATGGTGGCCTGCGGTCATAGCCTCGGAGGAGTACACAGCACTGATTTCCCTGAAATCGTCGGAGTCGAGGCGGATCCCAACAACGACACCGTAGCTCATTTCGATGTCAAGTTTGACAACTTCGACAATGGCGTGGTCACTGAGTACTTGGATGGGTCGACGAAGAATCCTTTGGTTGCGGGAACCAACGACACCCTAAACTCTGACAAGCGCATCTTCGGCGCCGATGGAAACAAGACAATGCAAGCGATGGCCGACCCGAACACGTTCCAGACAATGTGTGCGGATATCTTCACCCGTATGATCGACACAGTACCCGCAAGTGTCAAGCTTAGCGACCCTATAGTCGCGACGGACATCAAGCCCTACATCAACGGCTTGTATCTGAAAGACGACGGTAACATCTCATTTGCTGGCCGCATCCGTATTCGCACTACAGCTGTGACTGGGCGAGATCCGAAGGATCTTTCCGTGCAACTAACCTATGCCGACCGCAACGGTAATGGATCAGAGGTGATTACCACAAGAAAAGCGACTTTCCAAGGGGGGTCTGCTTCCGGACTCTGGCGAGAGTCCTTCGCCTGGTGGGAGTTTGACACCACCATTAGCCCTGAAACGGGTATCAGCAAGTTCTACATTCACGTAACCAAAACGTCGACGAACGAGACGATCACATACGACAATGCTGGGAATGCGTACCCCATGGATGACGCCCTCCTGTACCAGGAAAGCCAGTCCTGTCTTGATACGAATGTTGTGAATGGACAGATGCCTCTCACTGTCAAGGCCTTTGTGCGCAAGGACCGTTTACCTGCTGCAGCAACCGACCTGACCCTCGACCTCGTCAACGAGTTCCGCCGACAGGGTGTTATCGTACCGAGATTGGAGACGGAGAAGATTCCTTTCGAGTCCACGGGAGAGGAGAAGGAGCAGTGGGTTGCTTACAAGGCCTCTGGCAAAGTCAATGCAGATGGCTGGAATACGAGCTTCGATATCAAGCTGGGAGGAGACAAAGCGGTAGAAGTTGCATTCAAGAAGACTGGCAGCTTGACATCAAATGTCTGCTCTTAGTTGTCTATCTAACCATAGTAATTATAATACAATCGGTTATTCTACCCGTGCATAGTGCACCTTTTGTCCCAACGCCCCCAATAAAGCAGATCTTCACTTGTGCCTCTACTTAGAGGGTGTACAGGTTCGGAGAAGTGCCCGAGCCAGCGAATCTTTCTAGAAGCTTTTTGTTATCCCGCCTCAGAGTCCATTTCATTACCATGGAGCCCAGCACGCTTGCCAGAGAGAACGCGACCATGAGTATCATAGCCTTGACGTAACGTGGAGCATCGCCGGGCGAGAAGAAATATGGGCTCCAAATATTGCCAAACTGACCAAAGATATTGATGATTGCGGTCGCGCAAGCTCTCTTCTCAGGTGTCTGGCTAACGGAGGACGCTGCCCAACCAAAGAGGATCGCGTTTCCTGAGAAGGCTCCTGATATGTAAAGGAATGATGCAAAGTATCGGGCCGGAACGTTCAGAGTCGCAGCAGAGATGATGAATCCGACTGCGGACATCATCATTGGAAGACTAATGTGCCAACCGCGCTCGTTCCGTATGTCGCTCGAGTATGCTACGAGCAAAGAGAATATGGCACCGACTAAATACGGCGGAGCTGTGCATAGAAGAGTGACCGTCCTGCTTCCGAGATTGAACCCCTTGACGATCGTCGGGTAGAAATTATTGAATCCATACGCAGTGTGGTTGCAGCAGAGAATGAATGCCTAGATCGGAGGATCATGTCAGCGCGTTGTGATCCGACAATTGGGGTGAGAACCAAAAGTGATTTCGAGTGCCCAACTTACAAATACCCAAACTCGGTAGTCCTTGACTGCAGTTTGTAGCCCATACCAAAGCGAATTGTTGGACTCTTGGTTTGAGACCTGATCCCTCGCCATTCTCTCAACCGCCACTTGTCGTTCCTCCTTCGTCAAAAGCCAAGTCGCTGAGCCAGATTCCGACGCTGGGAAATCAGGCAGAACAAACATTGCCAAAACTCCAAAACCGAAGCTTGCTACTCCTTCAATGATGAACAGCCATCGCCAGCCGCTCACTCCGTGAACCCCAGACAAGCCTGAGTAAATACCAGCTGCGAGCAGTCCTGAGAAGCTTGTAGCCAAGCTGATACCTGAGTATAGGATCGCTGTGCGGAGAGCCAGCTCTTTCCTGGTGTACCAGCATGAGAGCAGAAAAAACGCACCAGGCCCGAAGGGTGCCTCGCTCACTCCAAGAAAGAACCGTACGGCAATGAGACCGGAATAGCTATGAGTCGCGGCAGTGGAGGCTGATATGCAAGACCATGCGCACACCCAGAATGGGATATACAGAGATGGTCGCACTCGGGTAAGAAGCATGTTGCTCGGCAGCTGCATGAGCATGTATCTAAATGACAGGTTAGTAGCATTCTATGATTGATAAATATTCATGGCTGTAAGAAATATCGTGGCATTGAGCTGATACATAGGCAAGACAAAGGGGCAATATTCTGTCTTACCCAACGTTGAGAATGGAAACTGCTGTATTAAAGTTCTCGCCTTTGAGCCCTAAATCAGCCTCGAAAGTGTCAAGCTTTGCTTGGCTGCATTGGAATCAGTGCTTGGTCACCCGACGCAAGTGTCCTTCATGGGTGGCCTACGCGATGTTGTTTCTATCCAGATAGTTGAATAAATATAGGACCCAAATGATGGGCATGAGAGTGAGGTCGAGCTTGCGACGAAGGCGTTTCTCTACTGCCAACCAGGCATCGTCGACGACTGGAACCGTCATCTCGTGCTCGTCTGCCTTGACAGTTTCCGCATCCGTAATCGCAGACGCTTCGGCGTGGCCATGTTGCAGGACTCTAGTCTCGTCGACGTCTTTCGCCATCTTGGCAATGAGAGGGGTAGTCTCCCCCGGCGTTGGGTGAAGTTGGGGTTGCCGGGGCACAGAGGAGTCAGGGCAGAGAGGACGCATGGTTTTAACGTGTTCTTCCGATTGCTGAAAACTTTATGCGGAGGTTGGAAAATCCTTTGCTTGAGGTGGTGTGTTAGCCGCTCTAGGCGGGGGTAATCCGGGGAGTGGCGGCCGGGGAGTTTCTGGGGTGCAGCCGGTCGGAGTAAATGAGGGGTCTATTGGGGAGACCCCTCTTCTAGTCTCGGTAGGGCCAGTCCGGTATCGCAATCGGGATCGCTCCCAACATGTGGAGATTTTGCTGGCCAGTGACATGTTGGAGAACTCAATTGAGATTGCGTACTTTCTTAGAGTTGAAGAGGACGGGATGGTCTTATTAACATGAGATAACTTCTCGTGTAGAAGAGCGACCGGTGCGACTCTGCCGTGCAGTCGTAGCGTTAGGATCAACTATCCATGTGAAATTTGATGCAAATGGGTAAATGGTGTGAAATCTGCAGAATGACAATCGATTTGTGAGTGGGAGACTAACGGTCAGCAATTGCCGAAGTAGCACGGCCGTTAGTGGTAATGCCATTGTACCGTCGATGCGACATCGGCTCATTGTTGCTATGCTGTCTCGTCATCTGTGACAAATGGCCAAAGTCAATTTACGAGCACGGATGTGTATTGTTCAAAAGTTAGATTAGATCGTGAGAACGTGAGTTCTAGGGCATCGTTCAATTCATAGTCAACAAAATATCGACATCCGAAAAACACTTTAAAGACAGTTCAGTACTTCCCCTGACCGGAAGGTAAACACCGCCTCATCCACCATAAACCACATTGCAGAGCCAAGGTTTATGGAAGATCTGGATTCTCTCCCCCAAGCCACTTGTAAATCACCTTCGAATCCTTACCCTGAAATTCCTCATAACTGGCAGCGTCTCTGTAAGCCTCGAGCATAGGCTTGCCCAGCACCGTCCTAGCCCCAACGTCTTCAGCGGTCTTGAAACCTAGTTCCAGCACCCCAAGACACAATTCAATTGAGAATCCCCCCACGTAACCATGACTGGCAGCGTTTGCTGGAGTTAATCCTGGAACTGGATTGTTTATCTTGGAGTTGAAGTTCATTCCCGAGCTCGCGTTGATCACACGGTCCAACTTGCGTGGGTCAAGGCCGCCCCGGAGGCCGATGTTGTAGGTTTCCGCTGTGGCCATTGCAGTGAGCGCTGACAGGTAGTTGTTAAAAAGCTTGATTTGAAGTCCAGATCCCAGTTCCCCGCAGTGGAAGATGCTGTCTTTACTTCCCATGAGTTTGCAAATTTCAAAGACTCGAGGATAGAGTTCGTCGCTGCAGCCCACCATGAAGGATAGAGATCCTCTCTCAGCACCCATCGCACCGCCCTTGATGTTTGTAGAAGGTTAGAAGTGTTGTCAAACAGCGATAAGACAGGAAGATGGCACACCGAGCATGGGGCATCGACGAACTTCCCCCACTCTCCGATATTGACTGCATCTGCTACTTCCCTTGACGCTTTCGGATCAATGGTGCTCAGCTCCAGGAATAATATCCCACTGCTGGGTCTTTTTCTGGAAGAAAGGAGGCCATGTTCAGGATGAAGGAACACGTCTCTGACGTGCGAGGCTTGGGGAACCGAGGTCATGATTACGTTCTGGATTGATGGTCAGTTGTAATCGACGTCAAGAGGCTAAATCCAAAGCATTAGAGATCCTCACAGCAGTTTCAGCAACTTCTCTAGGAGAAGAGACAGCTTTGACCCCAACACCGTCGTGCTCTTGGACAAAGCTGTCAACAGCTTGATTGTTGACGTCGAAAACAACGAGTTGACTATTTGGGGGTACTTTGAGTCTGATGTTCTTCGCCATTCCATGACCCATTTGACCCAAACCTAAAGAAGTAAGAATTCTGGATGCGAAGAAACACTCCTAGATCAAGCGTATTACCAATGAAGCCATATGTAGTAGGAGCTGTGCTAGTCATGTTGTTGACTTGAAATGGATGACCTGCAAAGTTGCGTAGTATAAGGTAGTACCGGCTTGATTGTTTCAAGGATTTGTTTCTTCTTCCGATTTGGGTGGTGCACGGCCAAAGTCGGTTAAAGGAGTGGCTTCGGGTGACCTCTGAGTTACGAACATTGCCCTTCGAAATATGAGAGTGGGCAAGTGCTGGATGATTGCGATTCACTGGCTTAAATCACAAGAAATTGCCACCGGTCGGAATTCGTTTCCCTTCGAGTGAGAAGATAACTGAAGGAACTTGACTTGCTGAAATGGGACGTCTTGGTCTAATGGTCAGCTGGCTCAAACGCGGCAAAGTCTAGGCTGTGTGGTACGGCTTGCATTCAACATGAATAACGTCATGTGTTGGAGAGAGTTGGAGACTGGATGTGTCGGAGAAATATCGCCGTACTTGTAAGTTGTTGCATGTGGAGGTGTTGGAGGTGGCACGGGGTTCGCATGATCGTCCCAAAGATCTCTCCAACGCTCAAAGCAGTCCCCTCAGCCAAATCATGGTTACTATAATTGTATTGAAAAGCGGCACGACTAAGTATGTGTCATGCTCTTTCCTCTCTACATTTACAAAGGCTTGTCAGCAGTCAGCAACCCCCATACCAACGACAAAAGCATCTTTACTTCTAATAGTCCTTACTGCAACGCCATACCATCACCATGTCCTCTACATCAAGTCGCGCCGACGCCCAGAAAGCCCTCTATGAGGTGGGCATGCCCATCCGGCGAAGCGTTCTCAGCGATGCCTACGTCGACAACGCTCTCAAGAACGGCAGCACCGAGTTCGCGAAGGCCATGCAAGAGTTCACCACTGCCTTCTGTTGGGGCGCTGTGTGGGACCGTCCAGGTCTGGACCGCAAGCAAAGATCATTGATCAATCTCTCCATGCTTGCTGCTACTGGGAAGATCCATGAGCTTGCCGTCCACACCCGTGGCGCCGTTAACAACGGCGTGTCCGCCACGGAGATTCGGGAGGTTTTGGTGCAAGTCTGCATTTACATGGGAGTTCCTGCCGGAATGGAAGCGTTCAAGGCATCGGAGAAGGTTCTGATTGACATGGAGAGTGAGGGTATTCAGATCAAGTAGTAGAAGGGTGATTCCATTAAGAGGATGCTTCACGTGGACCTGCAAAACATGGATCAGCTGTGCCATGCAGTCAATATGTCTTGTCTACGTCGCCTTCATTCACATTAAGTTCGCATTCGCGCCTTGAGCAATAGACTGATTCATACCGTCCATACATCTCATTCGTGAATGCTTTTCTAGTGATGATCTTGTAATACTAGAAGAGCTTTGCTATCCGGGCGGGTAGTAGACCTACCTAGACGATAATAGGGGTAGTAGTAGTGGTAGTAGCAGCGGCGATGACGATAACGAGAAGGACGACAGGGCCGACGGGGACGACGGGGATAATAAGGGTATTAGTAATAAGAGAATCATTAAAGAAAATAAAATATTAGGCTTAATTTCAGTAGTTATCCGCCCGGATAGCAAAATGCTACTAGAATATAGGCCTACTGACCAGCTGCACTGAGGGGAAACCCGTTGCTTGTCAAATGCTCACTGACATTCAGTCAGCAAGGGTATTGGATAGCTTATCTGCATAAATTTCAAGAACTCGCGCCATTTTGGGCATTATTTGCCAAACTGTGGTGTTCTCTGTCTTGAATAACTCTGCCCATCTTTTCAAAACAAGAACATCTAGACGCGTAGACGATTCTTCTGCTCGAACGCTTCCATTACTGGAGCCTATACTCTGTTCCAGCATGTGTTTTGCCCCCCTTTCCTCGTCAGAAAGATCCGATGCTTGTTGATTGGCCTGTAACCACTTCGACAGCAATACAGCGCATTCAAAGTAAGATAAGGCATGTTGAACGCTCCACACCCAGAAGCTAGTGCGGGCTATCATCTTGAAACCCAGTTGTGTCGGGACTCGAAGAGCCAGACAGGCTTGAATGGCCGCTCTTGTTGTGTCTGGACCTCTAATCGGGGCTTCGATTCCTGCGATGGAATTCGCTATCTTGTCTTCGGGGCATGAAGCAGCGAAATTCCATCGTATTGGTGAATAATCAGAGACAAGACGGACATAGGCTACCCTCAGAAGGGCGGTACAGTTGAATAAGATCGGTCCTTGGGGGTGGTCAGGAGATAGTGACGCTTCAGGCTCGCTCTCCCACATGAGCTGCCACCGCCGGAGAGCTCGAATGAAATAACAGCGATTTTCAAGATATATAACGTCCTGTGTGGGGCATGATCGACGTAACAGAATGATCTTCTGTAGTAAGAACGAGATGAGAACATGGCAACCAAACATGCCGATGTGAGACGGGACTGGTAGAGACTCGTCTACAAGTCTCTCGACAATGGCTTGAGCTGACGGCTAGGTCTGGTTTCCAGCACTTCGCATAGCCTCAGCCCAATCACCCTCGGTGCTCGCGCACCATTGCTTTTCATGTGCAGGCATGCCATGCTGGGCCTCTAAAAACAATGGTGATGGTATGTCGTAGGCGATTGTCATCAGGTTCATGAGCGTAAAGATACAGAATGTCACTCTGACAATTGTAAGTATAGAATCCCTCTTCACATTCGGTGAATTACTTACCTCTTGAGAGACTCTCGCGCAAGCCAGGCTTCCCATGTAAGGATTTCTACACCCTCAACAGAGTCCGAAGGTGCCCACTCCTGACGTATAGAAAAAGCAAGACGCCCATGAAATTGCAACGCAGTTCTTAAGTCCTCTTTCGTGCCGCTCCACGCAGCGAATGCTGTGAGTAGCATCATCGTCTGTAGCGCATGAATACCTTCATCTGTAAGACTGGTCATCTGGACAGCCATTTTGTACAGTTCAACGGCAGCGGGCCGCTCCAGACTGTATAATGCACCATTTGCGCAGACGGCAAGGACCAACATGACTGGAGAACGGCTCGCCGACCATGTTGGCTCGTGAAGAAAAGGCTGGTGACGGTGAAAGCTCCGGAAGTATCGGGCAATAAATCGAGAAAGTTCGTCTTTTGATGGCAAGACGTATTGCGGATCTATCTTGCTGATCTCCGATTGCATGCGTCTCCAACATGATTCCGTCACCTGTAGATGATCTTTTGACATGGAACGGTTATTGACAGTGTCATGAAGAGTTGGCGAACCGGGCTGGGAGAGAATATGGTTTCTTGCTGCCTGGTCTCTAAAGTCGATGGGCGAGAAAGGCGTTGTTGTTTGCGCTGAGGATGCATCCGCTAGGGGTTCCAACGTATCAAAGGCGCCAAAGGCAGTGGTATCAAGATTGTTGAGCCAAAGCCCGGAGTCTTGAAGTAGATAGCTCTGCATAGACTGATCAACTTCTCCAAAGGTGAATTCAGGCACCGTCACGTCCTCTTGCAAGGCATCTATGGTGAAGTTCGCATTGAGAAGATTATGGTTCACTTCTTCGTCACCTGCCGTTGACGTGTCTCGATTTTGCAACGCACTCCAATTCCGCTGGAGCTCTGCATTCATAAGCTCCACGTTCTGTGTTGATCTTTTTGGTGCGAGAGTCTGGTTTGCTTTGGTAACTTTGCGTGGAGGCTGTCCGCGGCGATGGGCCTTGAGCTCATGCCTGCGGAGCAGGTCTCGTCTGGCAAAGGCATGCGGGCAAAGAGTACATTTATATGGCTTCTCTTTTGTGTCTTGTATGGTTTTAATGTGTTAGTGTCGGATTCACTGCCAAACATGCAGTCATCGGGTTGCTCACGTGTGCGTTCATGCCTTACGAGATGCTCTGAGCGGTTGAACTCGCGGGAGCAGTGCACACAGCGGTGAACTGCCGGGTTTTGAGTAGTCATTGTTAGGCTGCCAATTGCTTTCCTGTTGATAAGATAACATTAAGCGTTGTTTCCGTATGAAGTGAGGTCAGAAGAGACCAAGGGTGTAAAGTGAAACGGAACGCCGAATAATCGGCAAGGAAAGGAAGATGAACAGATTTCCCCGCAGCCCCCGCGTTTGCCCCGCTCCCCAGCATTAGGGCCTTCGGGAAAGGCTGAAGGTCGCCGAAGTCAATAATATTGCAACAGCAGGTTTAAATAACTATGTCTCAGTGGTTGGGCTTGATTGCAGGTTGGCCAGGATCCTGCAGAGATCCCCATTATTACGCATGCAGAACCTATTCAAGCACGGCCATCGATCCGCTTATCCGGCAGACGAAGGCTTGAGATTAAGTACTAGATTTTGAGGCAGAAATATAGACACATCAACTAAAATTCTCCGGCGTCCTGATGTAAGATTAACATCGTCCTCCGTGCCGTCTCTTCGTTTAGAACTCTGAGTTTCATGACTTGTAATGAGAGAGTCTAGGAGTCCATTAAGTCAGCGAAGCCTGTCGAGCGGTTCAGATGAGGGGCCTTACTCGATGAGATTTCCGTCTGGGTCCCTAACGTAGACACTCTGGATAGGGCCTTGCGCTCCGGTCCTGGCGACAACCTTCTCGCCCTCGAGCACCTGGATACCATCCGCCTGGAATCCCTTGATAAGCTCCTCAAGATTCGTGCCGTCTTGTACGAGGAAGCAGAGATCCGCCGTGCCGGGCAATGCCGTCTTCGCTTTAGGCTCGAATTCTTTGCCCTGCTGGTGGAGGTTGATCTTATGCGGACCAAACTTGAGCGCTGTCCTCTGAACTGAGGGATCCAAGGGTGAGGTGAACGTCTCGGCCTTCATTCCCAGGTACGTACTGTACCAAGATACTGTCTTGGGAACACTCGCGCAGGTGAGCACGAGATGGTCCAAAGTCTTGACGATAGCTCTAGCACCCGACATCCTGGCTGGGCTGATGGTGCAGAATTGGCGTCGTAGGTCACCGATGATCTTGGCGAGGGCAGAGCTGCAGGATGATTGCTATGCGCCCTTTGTAGTTGTTGTGCAGTCGAAGTAGGATGAGGTAGTCGAAGTAAACAATCGAATAGATTGGAGAAAAAACAAATACGTCATTGCCGCTAGAGCTGAGTCACCCGTGTGGTAGTGTGGTGACAGCTGCCGAACTCCCGAGATCTTCGGCTTCCAGAACCGGCGCCGAAGTCGAACTCGCCGGAACTCCACATCCGACGCCCCGCACGTATGTATTCAAGTCCGCATAAAGCTCTTCGCGAGAATCCTTTGCCGCGAATCGAACCACGATGGCGGGTAGAACTGTAACACACTCCAAGTTCTCGACCAACAGTATCCATTCAGTCATTGGAGTTCGTGGACCTCCTACGCCTGTGCTGGTGCTTGTTGGAGACTCGACCAATGAAATTGCTCCTGTGTCGAGCCATCTCCATCACTCCAACTCTCTCCAACACCCTCCACAAATCTCCAACGGGGCATAGCCATAGCTTGGCTGTGCTGTGCCATGCATAATGCTCTGGGTATGATGAGCAACTATGATCACCAAGCGTTCTGGTGAACTTGTAGGCAATCCAAAGTTCGTGCCTCGTGTTGCTATCTGCAGACTGCAAAGCATTACTCCTTCTAAGCAAAATGGCCGAACCCAATAGTTCGACGTCATTTGTGAAGCTTTCGTTGCTCCCCAGTGGATTCCTAACTCTTCCCGAGCATTTCTTCTGCGCAGACCAACATGACAAAACAGTCCGGAATCTTGTCCCGTCAATGTCCTTTCTGCTTCAGCACCCCATGACTGGGACTCGAATCGTGTTCGATCTGGGCATGCGAAAAAACCTGAAGGACTACCCTCCCGATATTCAACCGCATCTTAAGACTCGGCAACCCATCCACACGGAACCCGATGTTTCTGATTCGCTGCGAAAGGGTGGTTTGGGACCCGGCGATATCGACGCGGTTATTCTGAGCCACGTTCACTATGATCACGTGGGAAACCCAAAGGACTTTGCTCGGGCGAAGTTCATCGTCGGTAATGGGACTCGGCATCTTTTAGAACACGGTATGAAATACCACTCGGCGGCGAAATTCGAGAAAGACTTGCTCCCAAACGAACGAACCATTGAACTGGGATCTCAGAAGAACAAAATGAACCCTCTACCCAGCTATGACGCAGAGCTTGCGGTTTCAAACATCCCACCAACGCAAGGGCTTGACGCCATAGTCCCGAATGTCAACCATGAGTGGCAACCAGTTGGCCCGTTTCCCAACGCGATAGACTTGTTTGGAGACGGGCTTGTCTACCTTGTCGACAGCCCTGGACACCTCATGGGACACTTGAACGTTCTGGCGCGTGTGGCAGAGAAGGGATGGGTGTACCTCGCCGGCGACGCTTGTCACCATGCCCGAATACTTGATGGATTGACAGACATGGCTTCATGGTCCGAGAATGGAATGACTGTCTGCATCCATGCCGACAAGGAAGTGGCAACGGATACTTTGCGCAGGATTCTAGATCTGAAGACGCGTGGGTTTGAAGGGAGTAGGGCAGAGGTCGTTCTGGCTCATGATGCGAAGTGGTTCTGGGAGCATCAAGATGCGATTTGGCCGCAAACTTTTACAGTCTCATAAACACGCTGTCCCTTCTATTCGCGATATTGGCAATCTCGCGGCTAATGGACCCATAGGATCTAGTGTCGTAGATCCACTTGCCTGACTACAGACTATATTGATGCCGGTTTAGACCAAGGTATGCCCAACCCTTTGGCTGTCTGTTTTGTGCGGTTCGGGTGGGAATCTGCTAGCTTGAATTCCAGTCAGTCATCTACATAATTGAAGAATGAACCCTTCCTTGAACATATGATAATATCGATTGACTCTGTGTGGTAAGCTCATGCCATGCCACGAGTACGACCCCAACGCGAAAAAGACAAATGTATGCACCGATGAGTTGGATTCGGAATTGGTTTGAACTCCTTTGGTCCCTTTTCACGCCTTTGTGATGGATGCCTTGTATTTGACGACCGGTCGTGGGTTTAAAACGCCAATCTGGAATACCTCCCAGATGTATCTTTTGGTGGTGTCGGAGGAAGAATTCTGAGTTATCGTCGAGGTTGGGTGTAAGCCAGGGCAGTAGCTAGCGTAATCGAAGACTCGTTCCTCAAAGAATTCCGGATGTAAAAGGCGGTCCGTATCAGGTATGCGGCAGGGCGCGTTCGACATCCGAAAAGGCAATCTTCCCCGAGCGTTCCGAAGACGTTTGATGGGTATCGTTGATTCGTTTGGCGCGGGTGCTAGTCGCAGGAGCATGGCATGTCGGGTCGTGGCAGGGCGTGAAGGGCGTGGAGTTGCAACGGACTCTTACACCGGGGTTCGTCCCGTCGTTATCAGGTCCATGACGTTAGACTGGGACGGAAAAGCAGAGCAGCTGAGTCAAGCCACGTAAATGTTTCGTATCTATCTCGCGGGGGCACCAAGAAGTAGGTCGTCTGAGCCTCAATGGCGGTAGGCAGACAGGCAGCAGATATCACATCAAAGTCGGGATCGGGATCGGTATGGGTCTCCGACGACCGCTAGCGTGTCGTCGGTCGATCATTCCGGCTCCCTGTCAGGCGTGGCGCTGGACGGAGGCGGAAGAGGCCCGGGGAGTTTTGGGTTCTGTACGGTGTACCGGGCCGTGCCAAGGGTGCTACACTACCTAGTGTAGAGCATGCGGGGGATTGATTATCAAGATACCGATGGGCGGTATGGATGTCAGTTTAGGTCCCCCATCCTGTCGGGTTGTGCATACGTGGGTTGATAAGCGTTTTATGGCCCCTTGTCTAACAGCAAAGGTTGAGTTTGCATTCGACAAAATGATTCTTCTCATGGAAACTTGGGTTTGTATCCGCAGGCGTGGGACTACCGCTCATTTGTGTAAAGTGGACGGCAAATTGCGTGCTGATCATGCGATTCTTATCGAGGGCGCGGCTCAGGACTTGCACCCAGCAAACAGGGCGCGACGCGATTCACGTGGAGCAGGCATTGCATTCAGTCAGTTTGCTGTCCGTTCGGTTCATCCTTCGGCGATTGCAGTTGTCGGGCTTCGGGCGCAACGGTGAAAGCTGGAGATGGGCCAATGAGAATCTGAATCGGTTTCCCCAGGACCGAGAGACAACTGGGTTTGAACAATGCGCGATTTGATTTAAAAAACGTGGTGCAGAGAACAGGGTCTCTGGAGAAAGTGGTCAGAAATGTCAAAATTTTACGTGATGCTTCTCCAAAGGCGCGGCAGTGAGCGGGTACCATCGGTGTTTCCTCCGTCTTGGACCCACTGTTTCGGGGATCACTGAAGCACGTGATATGGGGTTGTGCAGCGTGAGATGAGGGGTAGTCTTATGTAAGCCGATCAGAGATTGTGGATAAGGCCATCTTAGCGTCCTTGGGCGTTCTTGGTTCCCGTCTTTGCCTGCGTTTTTGGTGCAGGTACGACGGGCCAGAAAGAAAGGGAAAAAAAAAAAAAAAAAAAAAAAAATCGGATGCCTCGGGTGACCTTCTTGACGCTAACCAAAACTCTCCGTTTCCTCGCCTCACCCAGGCCATGCCACTCGGTCAGTTACATTCACGGTCTCTTCGTCGGTCAGCAGCATCAGTAAGAAGCATCTTCTTATCGCACGTTTTCCCGAGCGTGAGGCCGAGGTGGATATGTCCGTGGAGCTTGGCACCAGCTCGAGTGGGCATTCTGGCCCGCCAAGTAGATAAGCCTTCCGTCCGAGTGTGTTACCCCATGGGTTCACTGAAAACGTTACGACACAGAAACAACTGATGGCTGCCACCGTTGCTGTTTCCGGCTTAGCGTTTCCCCGTCGCGAAGCTTGCCCGCGCCCACCCACCCAGTCAGTGCCGAGCTTCTTCTTTCGACAGGCAGCCAAGCACTTGCAGAGCCTTCAAGGGTCGCACTAGACTCCAGATTCCCCTACGTCACCCAGCAACACCAACACCCTTCTGGCTTCAATATCCTTTCTCGAGTGCTACCTACGAATACTCAGGCGCAACACAGGCTACAGCCAATTCCACGGGTGCGGGTTCCGTTGCTTGGGCCAGTCCCGGTACAAAGGTCGTCCTGTCTCACGACATCCACCCCGTAGCCAACATGCACTCGACCTCTTGGCCAAGTCGCTGCCCCCAGACCGAGACTCCATAATACTGCAGCCCTTCCCCCTCGAGTCCTTAGGTTGACTAAAGTAAATAGTCCTCTCTCTTCTGTTCGCGTTCTAGAATCGCTCCGTGGTTGCGCCGGGGACGCCCACCGACACCATTAGCCACCAGTTTTTTCTCAAATAAGACACTCCCAGTCCCTCGTCCACTCCTTCACACTACCACCACCAGTCCGAATCTTCTCTTCCTCTTCTCCCTTGGCCGCAACAATGGAGAAAGACTACAGAGGCGGCGGTCCCATGGACGACGTCGAGTCCAAGCACCAGGGCGAGTCCTACCCGCGCGACGTCAACTTCGCGGCTCTCGGCGGCGAGCCCAACCTGCTCGCCGACAATGACCAGCTTCAGCGTGGCTTGAAGAGTCGACACATCCAGTTCCTGGCTCTGGGTGGCGCGTGAGTCTTCCTCCCATTCCCCTTCCACCAATTGCGCCTAGAAACCCAAGCTGACCTCACCCCCAGTATCGGAACCGGTCTCTTCGTCGGCTCTGGCAGCATCCTCTCCGCCGTCGGCCCTGCGCCGCTCTTCATGGGATACCTCTCCATGATGTTGCTCGTGTGGAATATCATGAACAACCTCGGCGAGATGGCCACCTTCCTGCCGCTCAAGGGCATCTCGATCCCCTACTTTGTCGAACGCTTCGTCGAGCCCAGTCTGGCTTTCGCCGCCGGTTGGAACTACTGGTATGCCTACGCCATGCTCGTCGGCGCTGAGGCTTCGGCCGGCGCCATCCTCCTCGATTACTGGCAAACACCCGTCCACCCCGCCGTCTGGATCACCATCATCCTCCTTGTCACCCTCGCCCTCAACATCTTCGCTGTCGAGATCTTTGGCGAGGCCGAGTTCTGGTTCGCGAGTATCAAGCTCATCACCATTCTGGGCCTGATCCTTGTCAGTGTGGTCATTATCCTTGGCGGCGCCCCCGACGAGGGCCGTATTGGGTTTTTGTACTGGTACGACCCCGGCGCAATTACACCATACCTAGTAGACGGGAATACAGGCAAATTCCTAGCCTACTGGACCGCCTTCGTCCGCGCTGGTTTCGCCTTCATCACCTCCCCCGAGCTGATCGCTCTCGCTGCCGGCGAGACTGTTGCTCCCCGTCGCAACATCCCCAAGGCCGCCCGCCGCTTCGTCTGGCGTCTGGCCATCTTCTACGGCCTCGGGTCCCTCATGATTGGCGCCATCACTCCGTCCAACGACGAGCGCCTTCTTAGCCCGACCTCCAACGCCGCAGCCTCCCCCTGGGTCATCGGCATCCAGCGCGCCGGCATTGGCGGTCTCAACCACGTCATCAACGCCGCCATTCTCACCTCCGCCTGGTCCGCCGGCAACGCCTTCCTCTACTCCGGCAGCCGTATCCTCTACAGTCTCGCGCTCAACAAGCAAGCCCCGCGCTTCTTCACCAGGACCACCAAACGCGGTGTCCCCTACACCGCCGTCCTCGGCACCTGGTCCATTGGTCTGCTCTCCTTCCTCACCGTCAGCAGCGGCACCTCGACCGTCTTCACCTGGTTCATGAACATCAGCACCATCAGCGGCTTCATCGCCTGGATCGTCGTCATGATCACCTACCTGCGCTTCCGCAAGGCCATGATCTTCCACAACATGATGCACCGCCTGCCCTTCAAGACCCCGCTGCAGCCCTACTTCACCTGGTTCATCCTTTTCATCCTCTCCATCCTCACCCTCACCAACGGCTTCCAGGTCTTCTTCCCTGGCCACTGGAGCGTCTCCGACTTCTTGGCGGCTTACATTACCCTGCCCATCTTCCTGGTGCTGTACGTCGGCCACAAGATCTGGTTCCGCACGCCGTTTGCGAAGCGCCCTGAGGACGTGGACGTCATCACGGGCGTGAAGGAGATGGAGGACATGGCGGAGCTCGACGAGGAGCCGATCCCGAAGAACATGTTGCAGAAGTTCTGGTTCTGGCTAGCATAGTGGTATCGAAAGTCTTTGGAGTACATATTTCTGGGAGTTCGACATCTAATTGATAACTGTTTGAACATATGCTGTCTGTCGTCATATCCGTCTTCGTAAAGCCCGTTCTTTTATTGCCGATGATGACGACGGCGTCAAACGGGGGAGTCTTCAGCGTCGGGTACGGAAGTATGTATTTCGATACCTTCGTCCCAGACGCATGACCGTCCCAATGACCTCCAATATTTGACAAGCACAAGACTTGCCCAGAGAAACAGGAGTATGACCAATGGAGGGAGAGATATTACACCAAAGCCAAATTCAGATTCCTTCCCTTGAAGCATCCGCGCTGCAGACCCGAGGACGACCCAAACAATACAGGAGAAAAGCACGACGAAGCTGAGATGTATTGAGGCTTCTGTCATGCCTGGGTCGAAGTCTGCAACGATTCGCACCCATTCTGGCAGGTGGAACCGGTCTTGGACACTACGGCCGTGGCGACTGATGGCTTCCGATTGCCCAAAGACGTAGTTCTCGTACAGACGCGTGAGAATTTCCCCCAACACAACGCCACAACACCCGCTGCAAGGGTCACCGCCATGAGAGATCATGGCGATTGGAGTGGACTCTCGTGGGGAGATGAACGACGAGGCGGAAGTCGCACTCCTAGACAACACGACGGATCCTTAGAATATAGACTCTTATGGACTACCCTGTTAAGGTTAATTTGTCTTCGTTCCACTTGATACTTGTTCGGTATGGAAGGAAGGATGATAGGAGATTGCTTACGCATGCGAAACTGATGTTGCAAGTCCCTGGCATATGGAGGCTTGCAGGCTCTATTGTATCGTTCGGGTCCGCGACATGAATTGTATAGGATGAAACTCAAGGAGAGAAACCATAGTAGCGAAAAGTCAAGGAGACACGTATCATGAGGTTCGCAAACCCAAACGAAAGGAGGCGGCTGTAAGCCACTTCCGTAGGTTCGGTAACTCTGACGTGTCAACAGACAGCCGGCCATATATGTACTCACTCATACTGCAAATCACCCTTCGACCTTTGCGGTCGCATTCAACTTGTTGCAAATCGCGCTCGGGGGCATCAGCGACCAAAAGTCTACGCTGCCAAACTTCTAGCATGGTTACTGGGTGGTCAAAAGGGGGTTTCAATGTGTTTAGGTGGATAACAATTCTAGAAATTGTTGAATGGCCTACTACTGTTTGAAAAATGCTATCTTCCAAATCGAGCTGTTCCTTTTAGCTGCCTCCACCTCCATCGCCAGCTCCAGCAGACAGAATCCCCTTCTGCACAGCTGCAATCCAATAAGTCAGTGATCTTATCAATCAATATGTTCAGGTACTTGCAAGTCTTACCTGCTCTTCTGACCGTAGTCTCGATAATGCGCCCCTGCTCATCGATGTGATATGTCTTACCCTCAGTGCTAGGCAGCGCTTCAACAGCCTTTACGACGGGCGGCTTCAGCATGTTCTTGAGCTTGCTGAAGGCAGAATTTGGGTCTGTAGGCGGCTTGGTGGCGGACTTGGGTATTTCCTTGACTACCCGCGTCGAGACGATGTGGTAATTGTCAGTCGCGACAGGCTGGCGATCGGTGCCGCGGAGAGGAGCGGAGCCAGCGCCGGCGCCATCGGCATCGCGGATAAGAGGGTGGACAGAGGCGGTGTCGGAGCCGACTATGGTGTCTTGGCTAAAGACGGAGGGGTCATAATCTTTGTTCTGAGTGTTGCTCATGGCCGTTTCTTGGCGTGCCAGTTCTTTCTGAAGTGAGAATATGGAGGATCTCTTTCTTCCGTCGTCAGAGGTATCTGAAGAGTGGATCACTGTTTATAAGCTTGCAAGATGAGGCGATGCCTAGGTACATTGGCCGAAGAGGCGCATTATGCCGCCCATGATTCGATAGCCAAGTCTTACTAAATCCTGCGGGTGAAGCGTGATGAACGTTGCTGCAGCTGGTCGGTTAAGCTCTTTACGCCCTGCCTACGTGACGGGCCGCCCCATTAGTCCTAGGAGGGATTGAAGAATGCTGACAAGTGACAAGCTTTGGTGGCTAGGCTTACTTGGCTTTCGTGTCCTTGGCTAATAACCTGGTCATGTGAGCCTGAATTCTGCCCTGCCCAACTACGGAGCACATGTTGTAAGGCTTATGCGGCACAGCAGATCTGCTGGGTAGGTCATTTGCCATTATTCTGAAAAGGAGGAAGGCAAAGATATCAAAGCCATTATTGATTCTAGACCAGAAAAACAATCGATTCATCCATGTCTCCTAGGCTATCCTAATGACGCCAACGTTCAGAAAGACCACAAGTAGCTCGCGACATCCGGATTCTCCTGCAGGCTCTCGAAAATCCTACGACACTCAAGCAAGCCAGGGAATTCCTCGATTTGCTTCCGAGCGTAGTCGTCGTCCAGTTGCGCCGAAAAGTCATCCAAGATGATGTCCACGTAGATGCACCCAAGCCCAGCTCCCTCCGGGGTCAAGTCCACATTCAAACGCGCGACTTTGGGGAGATCTTCCGCAAAGCGCTCCATGATGCGGACACAAAGACGGAAAGCGGCGAAGAAGTTGAGGCGTGCGACTGGTTTCTCGCTCTTCAGTTCTGGCAGCACCCCGTTCTTGACGCCCTCAAGGATCATGTTCATTGGCCTCAAGCTGATCCATCTCTCAAGCCGTTTGGCCTCCCTCTCCGAAGCTTTCTTGTCGGGATCTCCAAAGATGTCGTTCCAGAAACTCCAACGTTTGGGTGAATAGTCCCACATGTGCGCGGTATGAAACAGAGAAATGGTCTCTGTATCCATGTGGCTTCTGCGATAGGCGTCTTTGGTGAACGGTTGCGCCAGGCCAGAGGCGTACCACCCCACGAGGTCTTTGTTTTTCTGGATGCCACATCCTTCCGCCCTCCGGAAGTACGTGCTGAACTTTTTCTTTGGAAACACGCCGAAGAACAGACGGTCTTTGAATATCTCGCAGAGAAAGTCCAGGATAGGGATCGGGTTGATCGGGTTATTGCCCATTTGGCGCAGGGCGTTGTACATGTGCAGCGTTGCGGAAACGTGACCGCTCTGACTGCAGACATAGACACCGTCGTGCATGGCAAGGCAGTGGAACTCTAGCATGTGGCATCCTGCGATCCATGGAGCTTGATAGTACAAGTCGAAGCGCTTCTCGCGGCAGAACATGTCCATCTTGGCGATCATTGTGATGAGACGGTCTTCGTGTTCTTGCCGGGTTCGGCTCTTTTCAGGTCCAGCATCTTTCTGCAGAATATCAAGAGTCTGCACCAAGTTCGACTTCACATCCTGTGCGAACTTCAAAGCAGCAATGCGACAGTTGGTCTTGTTCGTCATGACATCTGGCCAGAGGAAAGACTTGAAGGTCGACAAGACCATCTCGAGACCGAACACAAGCTTCGCAGACAGAGGCTTCTCGGGCTCATCGAGGGCTTCTTTCCAGAGCTTCAGCAAAGGCTCGCACACCCGGCCGGGACCTCGGAAGGATTCCACGCCGGCAATACCGCGGCCGTTCTCAAGAAGCAAGCGCATGTTCTCCTGGAACATGTCAAAGGCGAGGTCGTCATGAACGATATCCGCCTTCTCTTGAGCCTGCAACCAAGCCCAGGGAGGTTGTATGATGGTAACCGGATCCCTGCGTTCAGCAGCCTCAGGGCGAGCGACCTTGTACTTGCCCTTGGTGCGACGATACTGCAGCACTTCACCCGGGTGGCAGAGACCATTCAGGTTGGCGAAACGTCCCTGGCCTTGGTCCAGCAGACCCTCGTCGTCATCGAACATGAAATCGATGCCTTTGCTTTTGTGGTACGTCCACTTTTCCACAAGCTCGTCGTAGGTCTTGGCTATTTTGGGTATCTTGCGATCGAAAATGTGTCCAGCCTTTTTGAATGCCATGTTCGAGACCTAGGCAGCCATCAAGATGGGGATCTTGCCCTCTGCTGCTCCAACCCAGCAGTCATTGACGACTTTGCAGATGGAGTCCCATTCCTGGTTTCTGTCAGCACAACTGGACTGCATGGTCGGCGCGTCTCGAAGCTCTTACATAGATGAAGTGTGTCAACTCAATCCACTCTCCGATGTCATCATCCTCAAGTACAAGACCATCGTACTCCAACAAATCTCGGTGGCCGTCAAGTTCGTTCTTGGGGACTTCTTCGGCAGATTCCTCGATCACAGGAGGCTCTGAGGAACCATCGCCATTGTCGCTCTCGGAGCCGTTTGACTCGAGATCTTGAAGCAGGTCAAGACCCTCAAATCGGTTGATAGTGTGCATCATACGGGCTTCATCTTGTGAAGGCACAGGGCTCGTCGCGTTCGCCGCTCGCAGCGGTGTCAAGATCTGGAGAACATTGGACAACCTGCATTCGTCAGTGAGAGGAACAAGATTACAAGCGCCCGAGTTGCATCCAGCATGGGAGAAACTCAGGAGAGATGCTCACCGTTGGATGAATGCCGCATGTGTGCGATCGCTATCAGCATCATTTCTGCCGTTTGCGGATACCTCCAAGCCTCTGAGAATCTCAAGGACCTTCTGCCGATCTTTGATGGCATCTGCTAGTGATGCAATTACAGACTGAGGAACCTCCCTCTTCAGGTCCCGAACTCTTTTAGCCGCATTGATGATCTCCGCCGTGGTTTTGAATTTGTCTTCTGCTGGTGCAGCCTCGCTCGGTCGGCAATTCAACTGCATCCACCCAAGTACGTAGTTCGTAGAGTCCTTGTACGAGTAGTACAAGTCTACCAGAGACGGCGGGAGGGGTGCCATCGTGGCGGCAAGGAAGACAGGCCGGAGACAGAACTGCGGTGAAACGAAAAGATGAGAATTGAGGGCGCACGAAAATGCTGAGAGAGAATAATCCGTGCCACTTTTCAAGAGCTCTCTGCCATAACCCCCTTTCTTCCGTGTGCCGATGTGGCAGGTACCGCTGTTTGTCTGTAGGTAGCCGTTGCCAAGGTCTCAATGCACCAACAATGAGGGGGTATTCCTGCAGGTTCGCGAAATGGACGTCGCGTAAAGATAGGTCTTCTCTTTGCGTTTCCCTTTTTGAGTATCAAGTGTGATCAGGCTGCATGATGTGACAATCTATTTTTTGCTGGGTGGAGCTTGTGTTGTCTCTTTATTCCCGTTGATCCGCAAAGAACTGAGTTTGCAACTTCAACCTTTTCTGGAAGTGTCTTGACGCATACATTTCCGTCTACTCTAAGCCTTTTGAGTGAGTGAAGGTCAAGGTCTTTGTGATGAAGTTGCGGTATTTCGATATGATGAGGTGCCTGTTGAGGTATGAGCTAAATGCACTCAAGGTTTCATGCATTCCACGGGCCTCGATGGTATCAAAGCAGGCTTTCTGCTGCAATCGTGTCCAATTGAGTCGTCTCAATCCAAGCCTTTCTTGATGACAGCCATCAGTAGCCCAGAAGACTCTGGACAAGGCAAGATGCTCATGGTGAGCTCACCTGGGAGTTGGAAATTTCTTTCTCGCGTTGGTGATATTCTCGGTGCAAAGATGAGGTGAAATGCTATCAATATCTCGGTTTATTGAGAATGAGGTGGGAAAGGATTCCAAATTAGTCAGTTGCTTCTCAGAAACATAGGAAGAATCAAACAAATGTACGGAGATGGACTTCATTAATCTGGGTGTCTCAGCTTCGGAAAGTAAGAAGTCCAACGCAGCTGTCCTGTGCGATTTGCAAAGTTGACTCTTCCGATTGCTCATTTCTTTTCTCTGCCAACTGTCTCCGTTTTTGTAGTTTGCAGCTGTACGGCATCAAAGGTCGAAAGCCAGAAATGAATCAGAGCGAAGCCGATCCTTATCCCAAGAGTCTCCCGGTAACGACCTTCACCGTGAATAAGCGTGAGAAGGGGATTAGTTCCAGAGTTTAGCCTTTTAGCACAAGTAACAGCAAGATGAAATTGGATTCTATCTACATATACATATAAACAAAAGCAGTAATGGTATCTCCAGGACGCTGTTCAGGCCGGAGTAGGCACACCTGATGAAATCGTCGTCGGAGTCGACCCCGAGAGGCCGATGCAGTACCAAGTATCAGCCCATAAGTTGGTGCAATCGGTACCAACCTGCGGGTTCCAGGTATAGAAATCACTGAGGGCAATGCCCGCATATGAAGCAATATCATAGCAGTACAGGGCGGCTGCATCACTGCCGCGGAAGTAGAACCTGACACATCCGTCTACCATGCCCGGCATGAACGGCGACGGTGTCGTCACAGCAGTGCTGGTCGTCGTCGTGGCACCGGCAGACGTTGTAGTCATTGACGACGTAGATGCCGAATTTGAAGCCACAGTTGTGCTGGGTACAATGGTTTGGCCGGCTGAGATAGTAACAGTGCTGATGGGGGCGATGGTCTCCCACTCACTGGTGCTGACACAAACGTAGTAGTCCACCTTCAGACCAGCACAGTCAGACCCAACGGCCGGGTTCCATGAGTAAAAGATAGTGGCGTTGGCAACGCCGCTGTCCTCGATGATGGTATCACACGTGTCGGACGGCGACACAAGCCAAAATTGGGTACAACCGGACACGACGCCCGTCTGAGTCGGCAAGCTCGCGGGCACAGTTGTTGTCAAGGCGTTGGAGCGTGTCGTGGCGGTTCCTGGGACGCCTACGCAGTAATATGTGTCCTGTTGAATGTTGGCGCATGACGAGCCAACACTCGGGTTCCAGGAGATGAAGTCAGACTCGGAGAAAGTGCCGAACCAGGCGGCAACGATGGCGCAGTCGTCGTTGACCCGGGTGATGTACCACTTCTCACAAGTGCTGATTGTTCCTGTAGCCGTGGGAGATGCGCCGCTCGTGACTGTGGGAGGCATGGGTATGTCGCTTGCAGCCGGAAAGTTGGCCACGCAGTAGTAGTAGCCGGACCAGAGACCCAGACAGTCGCCGTTTAGGGCTGGGTTCCAGCTAAAGAACTGGTCCTCGATGATGTAGTCGTACACCTCGAGAACGGACGTGCAAGTATCGTCTGCCTGGGCCTGATAGTAGTTTTGACAGCTGCTAGGGATGCCCGTCTGCTGTGGAGATGCAGTGTAGTTGGCGACAGCGGTGGCGACGTAGCCGGGATAGGGGGTCGACACCGGCGCGGTGAAGTTGGTCTGGGACGTGTACCACTCTATCCTCGAAGAGGTTTGGGACTGGATGCCAACGCAGATGTACCAGCCTGTGTACAGGCCGCTGCAATCTTGTCCAATGGTAGGGTTGTACTCGAGGCTTGAAATCGAAGGGCATAAAGTCAGTCGCAGTTTGAGCCAGGTGTCTAGATGACTTCAACTTACAGTTGCTCGAGGGTCAGTCTATTGCTGTAGTAGTTGACAATTTCCTCACATGTCTGGCCTCCCGCTACTTTGTGCCATGTATTGCAGTAGCTCGGTTGGCCAGAGAGAGTCCGCTGTGGAGGAAGGGCTGTAGCTGTGTACGGCGCCGTGAGATTGAAAGAAGTAACGGGATATCGTGTCGAGTACGGAGTTGTTGTGGTGTTCACACTCGTCCTTGTGCTGCTTGTAACAGCGGCAGTCGAAGTGACAGTTGCCGAGGAGGCACTGCTGGTCGTGGAGCCTTGGTTCTCGTTGATGCCGACACAGTAGCTGTAGTCTGGCCAGAAGTTGGTGGCGCAGTCAGTCGAGACAGCCGGATTCCACTCGAAGAACCGATCAGCCGTGATGCTGTATTCCTGCTCTATGCTGTAGCACGAGTCTCCCGAGACAACGGTGTGCCAGGCATCGCAGTTGCTTGCGATGCCTTCCATCGTCGGACCCGGGGCTCCGACCCTAACGCAGTAAGAGTAGTCGGGCCAGAAGTTGGTACCGCAGTCGCTGGACACGGCCGGGTTCCACGCAAGGAACTCGGCCTCCGTGATGCCGTACTGCTGCTCGATGGAATAGCATGTGTCGCCAGAGACGACGGTATGCCAACCGCTGCAGTCCCAGGCTATACCGTCCATTGTAGCGCCGGACGGCGATGTGTCTTGGGCGAGGGCATGCTGGAAGCCCACGACGATGGCCAAGGCGGCAGCTGCCCGAAATCTGATGCTCGGGATCATGTTGGATGGCGTATTCATGTCAACCGTGATGCTAAAAGAGTGACAAAAACCGGCCGTCGATGAAAGAGTGAACAGAATTGAGCTGCCCGGTTGCCAGAGAACACGCCAGAGAACTTTGAGTTCGGCGGGACGACTCGGGTATCAGGTCGAACGTCTGCAGAACCCTCAAGGCAGCGTCTTGTGACAAAAGTCCTTCTCGTAAACCAAGATGCCGCGCATCTCCAGATGGCGGTCCTGTTCTTGACCCACATCCACAACGAAAGTAACATCGATCTCACGCCTCTGGCGCGTTGAAGGATTCGGAAGGCCCGAATTCACAGCAGTTGGATGTGCAATATGGAACTATTGAACATTTGTATTGTGTTCCTAACCCGCGGCTTTACGCTTCTACAGAGAGTGATTCCCCCAGAGGATGAAGAAACTTACGACGGTATAGACTTGGCGATATCTCCGGTGAAGGAGCCGGAAAGGTGGGCGGGAAGCGGGGCTTGTACCGGTACAAGACCGGGGACCCCTTACCCGATAGAGCCGGCCGCTATGGAGATTACCCGGGGGCGGACGGGCTTTAAACACGACGTTGGCCCATGATGTCCAGGCTGCAGTCAGCAGGGGTTGTGTGAACAAGCAAGCAGGTGAATCTATCGGACGAACGCCTCCGAGTCGACACACAAGCTGCCGCCAGCTCACTTTACCTCTCCTGGCCTCCCCCTCGCCTGCCTTGTGTGCAACATCTTGTCTTGACACCGCCGTCACATCAGTCTCTCGTTCAAACGGCTTTTCCTCTCTTCACGGAAATAATGCTGTCTCTTACGCTCGTTTTATCTCTTTTCTGCCTCCTGTTTGGCAGCCATGTGCTGGCCGGAAGTTCCATCTGGCAACCAGCGCTCGCCAGCAGAAGCAATAGCTCCATGCCGGACAAACGGTACTATTATGTTACCAAAGAACCGTCACCACATTACAAGCCGTGGCCCAACCGTGTGATTCGTTACTGCTTCGCAGACGGTACGACTGCGGCGCAAAGGAGCACGCTGAAGAAGTATCTGAAGGATGCGCGCAAGATCTGGATCTCCAAAGGGCTGGACAGCAACTTCAGAATCGAGGAGGTCAACGCCAACGTTTGCTCATCCGAGCGCAATGAGGTCCTCCTCGTACACTACTCCGCGAGTGCCCTTGCCACCACCGTTGGGTTCCCCACCGACTTGGTCCTGTATGGCCCGAATATGCATCTCAGCGACCGCACTGACATCGGCATGCTGGATGTTGTCGGCAACTTTGCTCACGAACTTGGTCATGCCTGGGGACTGTATCACGAACACCAAAATCCCAATTTCTGGGCGGGTGTTGATGGCGCCGAAAGTGGCGAAGTCTTCGGCCCTGACAACCCGGGAGGCTGGAACTGCCGCAACCTCAAGGACTACAACATTGCGCTAGGAATGCAGGTCCAGAAGGGTGGAGGCGGACTTCAGGATGTGACAATCGACAGGATGTGCCGCAATTATGGGTTGGCCAAACAGAAAGGATTCAGCGCCAGTGAATACCTGCCCATGCCGGGCGGTACCGCGCACTCTGGTGGCCACGGCGAGAACGACGTCGACTGGCAGTCTATGATGATCTACCCTTCGGGCGCCGGAGGCTATTCAGATGGCAATCCCACCCCTGAGAACGACAACCGAGATGTTATCTTGAGGAAGCCGGACGGCAGCAAGATCCCCATCAACATAGCGCCCAGCAGCTTGGACATTGCCGCCTTGAACGCCATGTACGCGGACGTTGAAGGAACCAAGCTCGACCTTCTCAATTCCTTGACCAATTTCAAGAAGGTGTACAAAACTAGCGAGTCCGGTCCATCTGGCGGTTCGGGGTGCTTGTGATCATGGTCCGTTTCTGGATGGCATTTTTTGTATATACCTAAGCTTCGTAGATTGATTACCAATCTTTCCACTGTTCACTTCGTCAACCTGTTCGAATTCTTAACGCCCTGAAAGAGTGCCGGTAACTCCTTGATTAAAGACCTAATGACATTCACAATCATTTTAACACAGAGGCACCTTGAACACCCATTTCGAATAGAATAGTAAGTAGGCATAAATAGATTCAATTGAAGAACTCAATAGCTTTTACTGGTGATATGCTACATGATACAAAAAGAGCACACCAGTTGATCTCCGAGCCCAGACGCCTAGCTACTCGTATCCGTGGCATTGCCGGAGATGTCCTCCAACGTGGTCCCGAAGCAGGCCACGATTTCCGGAGGGTCGTCGAGTATGATGGTTGTCTCCCTGCCAGTTTCCGACAAGCTCTTTATCAGAGTGCCATCGTCGAGATCGACGGCCCAGATCATGACGCCTCCCAGACATCTTTGGTTGGCATAGTCCACTTTCATTTTCAGTGTCTCGGTGTCATCCCATGAGACCCATTGGTTCGAGTCCCAGGTGACAATTTGCACGCCGGCCACGGGATCTAAAGTCATGGCCGCACCGTCCTCGATGATTTGCATGATTTCGTGGGCAGACAAGACGCCAGCAGTCCCGGTGCAAGCTCCGCCGTTGCCACCTTCTGTGAACTCGCATCCCGCGGCCATGCAGCTCGGATCCTTCATGGTGAAAGACCGGCCGTAGAAGCCGAGACCAAGGTTGACACGGCTCGGATTGATATTGTTTCGCCAGAGCAGCTTGAGAGCCTCCTCAATCTCGGTCAAGTTGGTGTGAGCGTGGGCGTAAGGACCCAAAGATTCAATGGTTGAATCCCAGACGCCGTGAATATCATAAGTCATGACGTTGAAGAAGTCGACATGGGGCTCCAAGTTGACAATATCGAAGCCCTTCAGATACCAGTATGACGCAGGTAGCGTCATGGACAGGCCCTTTGGCGTGCCAAGGTTGTTCAAGCGGTTGCGCAAACGTGAGATGAAGTTGACAAAGTTGTCAAAGTCGGCTTCGATACCGCCACGGTCCTCGGCCACCGGGTATTCCCAGTCGATGTCGACACCGTCATAGCCATAGTTGGACATGAAAGTGACCAAGCTCTCGAAGAATTCATCCTGAGCACTCTCGCTCGCGGCCAAATCCGAAAAGGTTGTCCGCCATGCACCTGGGTCGTTCATGGCCCATCCGCCAATGGCGAGCCAGACCTGCAGTTCAGGTTGCGTCTTTTTCAGGGCGGACACAGAGCCGTACAGACTGCCCGTCGTGTCGTCCATGGGTTCCAGACGGAAGGTATCGGGGTTGATCAGCGAGAATGAGTAGAACAGGTGGGTGTAGTAACCCTTGGGAATCTCTTCTGGGGTCATGGTGCCGCAGGAGCGTTGCGAGTTCCAGCCCTCGTAGTAGCCGATGGTACGGCCATTGGAGCTGCCGGCCGCGATATCACACTGCGGCGAGGACACGACCTCGCCGCCGCAGAATCCGGGATCGGTGCCGCAGAAGCCAAACTCACTGCAACATACGTTCAAGGGGCAGGCTGTGGCGTTGGACCACTCGATGCCCCAGCCCGGATCGCACTCAGACTTGTAGTGGCATGTCGATGTGCACCCGTCGCCACAGAATTCCGGGCCTAGGCCGCATACTCCATTGCCCTCCTCATCTCTGCGAGCTTGCGTGTCAGTCCAGCTCGTTGGCAGACAGAGGAGATCCGAGACTCGCTCAGTGTGAGTTGAGGGTTGACTTACAAGGGCCCGCAGCAGCCAATATCGCAGCCTTTGGTGGCAGTGCATACGTAGTCATCATCACCTTCATCCTGTCTCTTGGCTAACTTTCCAGTTCTATGGAAACGGACTTGTCTGGCCATGGCTGCCGTATGGTTTGTGTCAATGATGGCTTGGACAATACCTGGCGAGAAGACCAAGCACGCCAGAGCGAGGCGGCGAAGAGAGTACCTCGAAGCCATGGTTGACGACGTAGGACAAAAGAGTGACTATCGCTTTCTTTGTTTGCAGAAGAGACCAGAAGGAAGCAGATGGCGGGTTCTGGTTGAATCGAAGAGAGAGGAACGGGGGAAAGGGGGAAAGGGGTTCTCGCCGATGCTCTCAACTTGAACAACATCTAAGATCATTCCTCAGGATGCATCAGAAAGTATTCTTGTCGCCAGGAACTTCTAGGTATCCATCAAACGTCCCCATCTTTGACATGGGCTGTTAGTTATTCCAGGAGCAGGTGGTCATGCTTGCGGCTTGTAGGATCCTACCCCTGCTCGATAATTGAATGCGAGCTTGTATCGGTACTGTTGCCCATTACCTTGGATGACGGACCTGCATATTAAGAATCCCCCACAGAAGCTTATCTGCAGTAAGCGCTAGGGCTCGTTTTGGGGTTTCCACCGCTGCTGTAGTGAACCCTTACAAAAGACCCTTTTGTTAACGTGGTGTGATGGCTGAATTGGCACCCCGATCCGTGGGGCGTGGTTTTGGTCCCGGCCAGACACCACGTGGGTATGCAATCCTATGATCGGTGCCTGACTACGGATAAAATTAAGCATTGTGGCTTCCCGGTCAGCCCTAGCTACCTTCGGTAATGCGTAAACGACGAGACGGAGGTTAACTGGTGCCATGATGATCTGCCGGCGACCGGGGTGCAGCCCAATGTGCTCTCCACGGCTCGAGCGGCCAACGAGCAGGCGGCGCATTCTTCAACGCCAAGAATTTTGCACGCATCGGTAGTCGACATGATGTGGCCGTTGTTGCATTAGGCAGCCAGCCAGCCATGAGTTCGAATGATTTTGGTGGCAAAGCACTGAGATGAACCATCACACAGATCCTGGCTTTGGGATCCTTCGGGAGGAGGGATACCAAAGTCCCAACCCACGACCGCCGACCCGCCCCCGACGTTCCGGTTGGAATGTTACCGGGTTCAGGCCTGGATAACATCACTTGGACTGATACTGTGTATGTGACTTTGGTTTTCCGTTCCCCGTACCTATCCTTCTCGCAGCCTGCCGGAGCTCAAGTCTAGGAGTCCACATCTATCGCCGTCCTCGCGCCCCCGCGCAACTCCCTTCCCTTAGACATTTTGTTTCTGAGATCATCTGTGACTCTCTCACACTCTTTTCAAACATCATTTCTTAGTTCTAAGCCTTGACAGCAGAGACACCCGCTCATTTTTGCTCTGCCTTCTGGCTTACACGTGCCTCTTTGCTACAGTCATGAGGATCACGCTCCTCTTGGCTGCCCACGCTCTCGGGCTAGCCCTGGTGGAGGCGTACGTTGTGCCCTTCTCTCAAGCCAGCAACGCATCAACGTCTTTCCTCGCCCCAAAGAGACAGAAGAAACGCAGCCTTGGCAAGCGCGATGATGGTCCCAGCGACTATAGCTGGATCAAGCGCTGGGCCGCCGTAGGTGATAGCTATACAGCGGGCATAGGTTCAGGCAAA
The DNA here is from genome assembly GCA_027406065.1 of Colletotrichum cordylinicola. NCBI lineage: Eukaryota > Fungi > Ascomycota > Sordariomycetes > Glomerellales > Glomerellaceae > Colletotrichum > Colletotrichum cordylinicola. The sequence continues at coordinate 173,812 of JANVYD010000011.1, read as the reverse complement.
CCTCTGGGCAACCCAATCTTAGACGACCCGGAAAATACCAATTGGTACTGCTCCCGCTATGATACGGCCTGGCCGATGATCGTCAACGACGCCCTAGGCGGGAGCGTCGAGAACTTCCAATTCGTGGGATGCAGCGGCGACAGAACGGGCGGTATCTACAACCAGATCAAGGCTCTCGAAGGCGATCTGGACTTGGTCATGTTGACAGCCGGAGGCAACGACCTTTGCCTCGCCAAGCTGATCGAGAAGTGCGTCTTGGTGCCCAGTGGCGACTCTGCTTGCGACAGCGTCATCGCGATCGCCCAATCAAACATGGATTCCATCCTCAAGGGCAACATGAAGCAGTTGATGGCGGCCCTGGATGAGAAGATGAATGACGACGGTGTTGTCATCTACAATGGCTACGCTCAATTCTTCAACACCGAGACGGAGGACTGCAAAGACCAGCCCTGGGCGTATGCTACGCTCTGGCCGGGCAATTCGGGCCTGACCATTGAGCGCCGCAACGTCTTCAACGACTTCGTGGTTCAGATCAACAATATCATCAGGACTGTCGTTGAAGAAACGTCCAGTAACTCCGACTATAAATGGAAGATTGGCTTCTCCAACTGGGACCCTTGGGTGTACGACGGCGTTCAAGGTCAGATGTGCGATCCGGACGGGTCAGGCGACTACCCCGACCCTGATCAGCCCGACCTGCAATTCTTCAAGCCCGATACCAGCGTCAGCGACGACGACGTAGACCTCAAACGTAGGTGGGAAGAGTATGGGCCCTTGGTCGAAACCAGACAGGCTGCCCTGGCTGAAGTCGCCCGTCGCAACCTTGAAACTGAACTATACAACTCGCTTCTGTTCAACTCGGCGAACCCTGGCGCCGAGGTTAAGCACAAGCTGGACCGCCGAAACCCGTCTCCCCCGGGATGCCCCGGAGACACGGACGACGAGATCCAGCCCCCGTCCATCGGGCTACCGGACTGGGTCGGCAAGAACTTCCACCCCAATGAGAGGGGCCACTATACCATCGCATCCTTCGCTCTGCAGACTCTCGTGGACACGCGTGCTGCCGTTCTGGATATCGAGCCACCTTCATGCGAGGCGCAGGACAAGTTCACATGCTGGCAACATGATGGGGACGGCTCCAAGGCCTACGCGTCAGGCGACCGCCTAAACGAGGATTACAAGGACTTCTGCGACAGTGTGACTCGTCCCACAGGCCAGTCCGGGTGGAGTTACGGGAAGACATACCACAAGGGCACGCCGGACGAGACCGGGTTTCTCCTCTCCATCGCCGAGGGGAGCACCAACTACGACAAGCAGGAGTGTCTTGACAAGATGTGGGCCGTCATCAACAACTGCGACGGCAACGACCCGGAAAACCCCATGAACTGGAAGTTTGGCGGCGAGTACGTCCACGGCGACTACACATACCAGGTCAACCCCCAGAAAGACAATCGCCACTGGCCGGTCCCCAAGGAGGCCGGTGGCGACTGCAAGGGCTGGTATCATGGCTGGTGGAGCAGCTATGTCATGCACGGTTACGGGTGGTCGAGCTATGATTTCGGCCAGAAGACGCTGATGAAGGAGGCTAAGGACTGCATTGGTGGCGGCCTGTCGATGTGGAGGTTTGAATATTTCGACGAGCCGGATGATGACGGCAATGAGTGGAAGGCCGACTTTAACACTCCTATCTGGAGCAGAGCGCGATGCTTTGCCAATAATAAAGCGCAGTTCGCCGCTGGGGGGTTCACACATGGTTGTGGCGGAAACGACTAGTATGAAGTGCGATTTTGTTGTATAATTACACCTGAATAGGGTAGGGTTGTTTTGATTACTTCAACAGCAACGTATATCTGGTTGTATGAAGGATTTCTCATGCCATGAACGGAAATGGACCTTGTAAATTCCAAGGAGCATTCGCCTTTGTGCATGAAACTACCTCGTCTCCGAGTCCACCCCGAGTCCACCGGCGCTTTGGGCCCACACCTCCGCTCCGGGTCCGAGTGTTCACAGTATCACAGCCCCGACGACATAATCAGACCTCTCTTTTTGTGCCTCACAACAATAGGCTAAAGCGGTTGAGCCCTAGTTGGTGCCTCGCGTCCTGGTTTCTGCCCTCGCCACCTTTGAAAATTCCTTGCCTCCTGAATATTCTTTCAGGTTTCTCTCCTGCTTCACAATCGTCACCACCTCACAACACCTCCGACTTTTGTGAGTTGGTCAACAAACACTTCATACTTGAGGGGAAAGTATTTCTTTCATCACAAACAATCGGTTACAGTCTAGTGAGTACAACTCTACGTTTCTTCCAGCCTCCAAAGGACTTTACTGACCAAGGCGGATGGAACAGCCATCGACGACGCTCCAGCAACGCCCCGAATATCCTCGAAGCAACAGCTCGAGATCCGAAAATGGCTCCCTCTGCATCCAAGCTTGTCGGCGGTACCGGATCTGGTCATGGCACCTCCAACGGACCCAAGGTTCCCGGTCCCGGCAAAGACAACCCGCTGTCCACCTATCTGTACAACCTCAGGAACACCATCGTCCGCATCGGCATGATGTCCCGAATCAACAAGCCCATTGACCATTCTTCTGTCATTACACTCAAGAAGGAGATCTACGACTTCTTCAACTACCTGGAGGCTTGCCAGGATTACTTCGACATGAGCATCACTACCGACCAGGCTACGTGCCAAGGAGACCTGACCGCCCGCCTCCTCTCCATCTCGGACGGAGAGCCCCCCGAGAAGCAGCGCCTCTTCACTACCGGTGATAAATCTCGTGCTCTCAGCCTCCGCCAGTGGATCGATGACAGCGTTCTTGCTAAAAGAATCGTCGATCCGAAGACCGTCAATCAGGAGACCCACGATGAGATTCCCGACACCTCTTCCGTCATTACCGTCGTTGACAACATCCCGCGCCCGCCCGCCGATCATCCCATCTGGGGAGTTCGCGGTATCATGCATGGCTTGACGATCATTGGCATCCATGTGCGCTTCAACCCGGACTACAAGCACTTGCGTCGCCAAGCCAAGAAGTACGGACACAACGGTCTCGATGTCGGGGCCTAGTATCCTCGTCTGCTTTCTGCTGTGTTCCATGGCGCCCATGGACATTCCCAAGCCGGCATTCACGGCACCATCACCAGCGGCGCCTATAGTGTCGTAATCTCGCCGAACTCTGAATCCACCGACATTGACAATGGCGATGTAGTCTGGTATTCTGGCTCGGGCTCCGAAAAGAACCGAGATTTCGAGAAGGTTCCCAAGCGAACTGCCGGCACCAAGGCCCTTGCCGCCAGTCTTACTACTGGCAACAAGGTCCGAGTCATCCGCGCTGCCGCCCGCAAGGGCAAGCAAATGCTCTTCAAGCACGCTCCCAAGGCTGGCTTTCGGTATGATGGCCTTTACCAGGTCAAGCTGGTCACTAACTCGGTCAACAAACTTGGAGGCCGTATCGAGCAATTCAAGCTCGTTCGTTGCGAGGATCAGGATCAGCCCGACCTGGAGGAACTCCGAAGCATTCCCAACCCCGACCAGCAGAACGCCCACGAGAAGATCCTTGAGAAGTGGTGAGCGAGGAACATCGAGAGGTCATTTTCCATAAGAACAATAGCAGATCTTGGGAAAGGATTGGTTGGGTTTCACCTTTTGGTGGTTGAGTATGCGTGAAAAAGCACCAAGTTGCTCAGGAATGCCCAATGAGAGGCAATTAGCTAGATTTACGAAAAGAACGAGACTCTGGTTCTATCTTTCTTTCCATTTCATGTGAATTACTGTCGTGCATATCTGCGAGGATCTCCGTGGGCTAGCTGGATCGTCTGTCCTTGCCCAAGCCTCCCCGCCGAGTGGCATTCAATTACATGTAGAGGTGAGCGTTTCTCGAGAAACTGCATACCTCAAGCGACGAGAGCATGAAAACGAATTGTCGTCGATTTTGTTTGCCCAAAGTCAATATTCGATGGAGATTACCTTGAATATCTTGCTATCACAATGAGCCGCCTCGATTGTAGAACCACAGCCTCGTATCGTCTATGCCCAGAGCCCCTACCATCAGCATCCTGCCAAACAAGTCAACATCATCCGCGGAAGCATCCCTCAATGCCTCGTTGAAGGACTGTTGGTTAATCACAAAGTGATTCTTCTCTCTCCAAGCAATGGCAAAGTCGACAACATTCGGGGCGCCCCAGAGGTGAGCTGACATGGTCCATGACTGACAGAAGATGTACCTGTCCGAGCACCCATTGGGCGGCTCTCGTCCTATCAGCATCTGGTGTGTGATGAGAAAGAAGCATGTGAAGAATATTGTGCGACGAGCTGACTCCTGCCAGATCCATTCTTGCCAGAACTCCTTGGTAGGACAGAATGACTGCTCCGCTGCTGGACCTGTACTCGGCTGAGATGACTCCCACTTGACGAAAGGAAGCAAAGCGAGCATAGCGGGCTCAAGTGCGGTAAGGCTTTGTTGAGCTGAAGCTCGCATGGGAATATCGCCATCAAAAATGCGGATGATTTGGTAGAGGAGTATGGCATGAAGGCGCGCGAGGGCCTCAAGCCGGCCTTTAGGCGGCGGAGCGGCGAGAACCTCATGGGCCCTGGCCTGAATAGTACGCAGGATCATGGGGTAGTTGTGTTGGTTTTTCGCAGCATACAATGCACAGCATGCTTGTGCATCTGGCGATGGATTTGTTAGCAGGGCCCCATGACTACCCGTGAAGCAACATACCTTGCATCTCCCTTGGCATGTAAGCTCTGTACAAGTAGGGATGTGACCATGGGGCCTGGTTTTCAGACACCATAGATGAGGGCACTTTCTTGATGACGTCGAGAGCATACTGAATTCTGCTGGCTATCATCTCCTCCAGGGGGGTTTGTGGGTGGTGGCGAGAGGGCACCAACATCTGGTCGGGCTTGGGTGTAAGTGCCACCGGGAGGGATAATGCCCCATCCAAGAGAGCGTCAGTATTGATCAAATCCTCGAACCCAACATCGAAGTTGACATCTTCCAAGTCCTCTAGACCTAGCGGAAGAAGGTCTGGGCTTTGTGACCACGATACAAGAGAATTATCCGTGGACGCGTCTAAAGTGGCGGGAACAGGGGTCTCAGCGGCGGAGGTCGAGCCGCTTTCTGGCAAAGGTGATCCAAAGCTCTGCTGAGTATGATGTGCTGCCGATGACTTCGACCTGGCGACCGGCGGACTTGGATAGACACATTCGATTTTCCGCCGTGAACACCGCAAGCACGAGGGTTGGCCGTGGTCGCATCGTCGCTTGGCTTTCGTGCAAGCTACGCATGTTTTCCGCCGCGGAGGCGGATTGGCCCGCTCGAAGAATGAGTTTGACATTTGACAGTCTGATATGCGGAGACTTTTCGTCTGATATGTCGAAAGCTTGAATAAGAATTGCGTTCGCGATGCTAGAGAAAGGCAAATGGATGGTGTAGATGGAGCGGAATGCGGGCGGCGATGCTGCAGGGAGATGGAGTGCTTCAGGGGATTCGCAGCGCTGGAGAAGAGCTCATTGTCCGCTAACTTAGTCATCTGGCGGGATTCCGCCATCATTTTCCACCACCAAGACTTTCATTTTCGTCGTCCTTCATCCTTCAACTCCTTTGTCACCCCGCACCAACCTCTTCCCGGCAACCCGAACAGATCAACTCTATGGCTGTCTGTCATTCGGTGCCATGGAGGTCTGCAATGTGCCCTCCGCAGCGTAGCTCGGCGGATCATGATGTCGGTCGCCCTCCCTGGCTGGCAACATAAGTCCCTTCGGCGCAAAGCCGCCAATGGTACTAAGGTAAGCTGGATATCGACCACGTGAGATGACACGAGCTGATCGCTTAGATGTAGTATATAGGACTTTGGTAAAGAGGAAGATGACTGGAACAGATCGCTAGCTTCACCAAAGCCACCTGGACATCCGAGAGGTACGCTCATTCTGCGTCCACGTCGACGAACACCATCAACATGTCTCAGCAAACCATCTTCGTCAGCGGTGCAACAGGGACAGTCGGCGGCGCCGTTGCCCATAACCTTCTCAAAGCAAACATCGCCGTCCATGCCCTCGTCCGCGATCCCGATTCGCCAGCCTCTAAAGCCCTCGCAGAGCTCGGCGCGAGTCTCACCAAAGGCGGCTACGACGATGATGCCGCCCTTAAAGAGGCAATGAAGAACGTCACCGGCGCCTTTCTCAACCTGACTCCCGACTTCGTTGACCACACCTGGGAACTCCGTACCGCGAAGCGCATCATGGCCGCTGCCAAAGAGGCCGGAGCCGTCCACTTCATCTACAGCAGTGGTTTCGCCGTCCAGGCACCCGAAAGGTTGGAGCACTGTGACCCCGACAGCTTTGTTTCCATGGTTCTCCATTCGAAGCAGTCTATCGAGAAGGCGGTCCGAGAGGCTGGCTTCGAGCACTGGACCGTCTTGCGGCCGGGAAGCTTCTCGTCGAACTACTTCCTTCCCCAGGCTGCCGCTTTTCCCGACCTGGTGAACAAGGGGAAATTCGCGAATGCTTTCAAGCCGACCACGAAGATACCGACGCTGGACCCCTACGACATTGGGAAGTTTGCTCTGGCAGCTTATCGCGACCCTGCGAGGTTCAATCGCCAGGAAATCCCCCTGTCATCTGAGATGCTGACGGTGGGTGAGATCATGGCGAAGCTGTCCAAGGCCAGTGGAAAGAACATACGGCCGGTTTTCTTGACGGAAGAGGAGATCGACGCCCAGAAGGCTGGGAATCCGTTCATTGCTGGGCAGCTCGCCGCTCGCGACATGGACCAGTTCGCGGATGAGGAGAACACTCGAAGTTGGGGGATTACTATGACTACTTTTGATGAATTCCTTGAACGGGAGAGAGAAAGAGTCATGCAGACTTATGGCCAACTTGCCTGAGCTTTGTCGTCAAAGTCTCAAGAACCGAATGGAAGGATATTGTCCGATGAACCTTTGCAAGAACGTCGATCTTAAGTGACAATAAGCAAGTGTTTTGCTATCCGGGCAGTGCCCCCTATGGTTTTGATCGCATCGCACACAGTACTTGGATCTGGCGCGCGCAGTACTTTAACCATAGGGGTAGCGATGATAAACGACGGTAACGGACGACGACGACGATGACGACGAGCGACAATTACGACGAGCGACAATGACGACGAGCGACAATGACGACTGAATCGAGCATGTAGGAAATTTAGTTGTTTTAGCACAGGGAAATAAGGGGTTCTCAGTAGCATGTACGGATTACACGCGTGTGTGCGGACACTGCCTGGCTAGCAAAACTCATAAACAATATCAAGGATACATCTCCAGAATCTTCCCCTTGTCTCCGTGCTTCTCGCCCCATTTCGCCGTACCCTCGGCCAATGCCTCTACCAGCGCGGAGTCATACTGCTTCCCATTCTCTGCCCAACCAACCTTGACAGTTCTCCAAGTCAACCAGTCCTCCGCCAGAACACCCTCCGGAGCCCGAAACAGCCCCGCAGCGACGTTGAAGAGTCTGTCGCCATTGACCAGAGCGCGTTCTGGGCCACTGTAGAATGCCAGTACCGAGGCGCCACAGACTCCGCAGAAGGAACGAGACACCTTCTCCGTCGACTGGAATATCTTCGAGGTGCCGAGTGTAAGGTCCTCTGGAATCTGGGGCGTGATGCAAGATTGGGGTACGAACGCCCAGCCGGTGATGTGGGCGCCTGTCTGCAGTCTGCAGTCGCTGCAAGTGTCTGCTCCGGCCATCCATTTGTTCGGTTCCGTGGGCGAGATCCAGTCCTTGTACGATTCGACGCCGGCTGATGGCCTTGAGATGGTGAAAGACACCCCTCCACAGTGGCATTGGGCCCGGAGTACTTCTTTGCCGTCGCCGCCAATGTCAGGTTTGGGCCGTGAGACCTTCGTATCTGTCTTCGGGTCCCTGACTTTCAGCTGCTTACCAGCGATACTTGGGAGCCAGTCGTAGAGTCCCCCTCCCGGCGCCGAGGCAGTGTTGACATGCTGCCTGATATCCCACACCGAGGGAACTTCGTCCTTGTTGGCGTCAAAGATGGAGGTAGAAATGACCCAGCCGCCGTCTTCAATACCCTCGTCTCCGATGTGGCAGCTGCAGGTGCTGCAAAAGTAGCGCGTGCTTGCCGCAGAGGCGTGGCGGTAGGCCGTCAGGGCTGAGAGCGAAGACGGTGAGACGAATGACGGGGCAACGCCAGACGGCAGTGGTGCGTGAAAAATGCAGAGTGTGCCGTGGGTGTAGCGACAAATGCTACAGTGGCACAGGTGGACTTTGAGCGGGAGGGACGTGGTCGGGACGGTGATGGTGAAGTGGACGCCTTTGCAGTAGCACTGGGCTGTAAGCGTCTTGCTCCCGTCTGGGTGAGTGTCTTGATCTTGCCCCATGGTCTGCGTGAGGTGACTGGAAAATGTTTAGGCGGAAGTGGGATGGAAAGAAGAGCTTGTGATGAGTTGAATTTAAAGGACGCGGTGATTGGAGGGGAGTTTGGCCGTGGCGCGCTGATCGCCAAGTTCTCGTTTCAACCCCGCGATTCTAGTGTCAACGGCAGGGCGTACAGGCAGCAGCGAGGGGTTAAGCCAGTCACTTCGCAAGTCTCCAGGAAAATCATGCTACGGGCGGGGTTGAAAATTAGGCGAGATCTTGCATTGGTCAAACTTCTATATGAATGTCTCGGGTATCATGCTACGTATCGTAAATGCAATCAGTAGTGGTATCATAATCCTTAAGCTGTGCCGTTCTTGTTGGCCTCCTTCTCCTTCGCCGCCTTGCGCCATTTGACTCCCCAGTACATGACGGCTAGCAATGACGGACTGAACACGATATAAAGTAGAGCCAGGAGCGTGAAAGCCCAGCCAACTCCCATTCCGTTGATCATGGGTAAGATGGCCGCGGTTGCAGCGGCTCCCAGCAGGCACCTAGTGAAGTTGTTTGCCGCCGTAGCTGTGCCTGCTTTGCCTGGGTGAATATCGACGATAAGAGTGTTGGTGGTGTTATTGAAGCCGATCATTCCGACTCCAAAGAGGAAGAGCAGTACGCAGGGAACTGCCACTGGTGCACCGGCCTGGAGAACCCATCCCCAAACCAAGAGCAGGATTGAGCTGAAAAACAGCAAAGGCAGGCCTATCTCGAGGCGAGCCTTCTCGATGGGAAACTCGGACAGGTCCTGCTGACGAGACTTGTCGTAAGGGATGCCCAGGCGCCTGCAGTGCCGACGGTAGTTCCAGTTGATCAGCGGCCCAACGACGAACCCCGCGACGACAGACCCTCCAGCCAACGGCAGGTACATGAGCCCAACTTTCAAGCTGTCAAAGTCGTACAGCTGTGCGAATTGGGTTGGCATCGAAGCGGCGATGGCATAAAACCCGGCGAAAACGATGGCGCTGAAGCCCAAAAGAAGACCCATTTCCTTGTGAAAGAGGAGCATGAGGGAGGCGAAAGGGTTGATCTTGAACGTAAGGGATGGTCTTGCGGTGTTCGATGTCCCTCCAGTTGTCGTTCTTGTCATTTCATCGCCATGAGTTCTCCTAGATCTGAAGTAGTCCTTCAATAACTGATAGCCGGTGCGGTACAGTCGCGGGGGCCGAACGGAGCCATCATCCACAATTCTTCGGCAGGTTTCTGGGAAGAAAAGCAGCAGGGCAATGAAGAATACGCCGGAGAGGATGGCCAGAAACCAGAATATTGCCCGCCAACCCAGGAACTGGGTCAGGATGCCACCAAGGACTGGACCCAGGGCTGGCGCAAGAACGATTGGAACAACGGTTATTCCAATGTACTGACCCCTCTCCGCGCTTGTCACGACGTCGGCAACGACGGCGGAGGCGAGGGCAACCGTGCTACTCGAGCCGGCCGACTGTAGACACCGGACGACAAGTAGAGAGGCGTAGTTCTGTGACAAGGCGAGGCCGATATTGGCGGCGATGTAGACGACGAAGCAAATGACATAGGCTGGTCGTCTGCCACTGTTGTCGGCTAGGGAACCGATGAACATCGGTACGATACCCTGAAAGATCATGTAGGTCGTAAGGGTGAGATTCATGTCGGAGTCAGAGACATGGAAATCTTCGGCCAGAACCGTGAGTGCGGGCAGATATATCTGGGCGGTGAAAGGAGAGAAGAAGGCAGCCAAACAGGCGCCTAGCACAATGAAGCGTTTCTCCCATGTTGTGTAAATGGAGTACCGTGGAGGTTGCTCAGGCTGTTCTGAAGGCGATGCTGCTGTAGCCTCGACATCTTCCACATCCGACTTTGTCGAGCCGGTGGGCGGCACTGACTTCTCGGAAGGTACAGGGCTTGAAGGTCTAGACATCGTGAGTGGGCTGATAGTGCTTTGGAAGGGTGTGGACCGTGGAGAACGGGATGAAGTCCAATTATAGTCGCATCGTTGTCCGGCAATAGGACTTTAGGAGATTGAGAAAAAATGACATTCGAGGCTAAGAATCTCGCTAAACAGCGACGGCGATGAGATAATGGATCATCGCCTCGCATGGCCTATTGCTGGTCAGTAGGCCGGCATCACTATCGAGCGACACTGCATATCGGTGCCGAGTCGGCGACCGCCCTCGGAATCCTGTGGCCATAATGGAGACGGTATTCTCCACGGCGGTATCACGTTGGCGGGCCATTCTGGGCTTAGGCGTCTGGTTCCTGAATGTGACAGTGCTCAATTGTTTGTGTACCGGATGAGGCTGGCGGTAAGTCCGATTTCGTCAAACCGTGATCAAGATCCGATGCCATCATGGAGAGTGACCGGCCGGTGCTCGTGAAGCTACGAGCGGTCCGCTGTCGGCTAATACGTTGGAGCATTTCAGTACGAACGCTGGCTCAGGGCGTATCTCATGCAAGCACGCATGATGCAAGTCGAATACATTTTGACCACGGGTTGCTAGAAACAGCAAATCGAGGTAAAGGTACCGTAGGAAGAGACCCTCGCCGTCACGATTGCCTTCCGGGAAGGACCGTGCGTCCCGCATCGTGCATCTCATGTTCGCACTGCTTTCCACACCGTGCTACCCCTTCTTCCGAATTGGAAGGCGGTGACGTGTTTTCTTGAGCGCCTCCCTTGCCCGAGAAGCCACTTGTTGTAAGTAGATTGAGCTCCAGCTTGTCCTCGGCAAGGCCAAGGGGTGCTGCGCATTCTTACATTTTTCTCAACAACTCAAAGATTAGTCCCTGATATTTCCTCGATTTTGCAGAAGCTCACCCAGAGAAGACGCCTCGCGCAAATTGAAACAGTATGGTTAGTCGCGGCCCTAAGTACCTGTTTTGCGCCTGCACTGCTAACTCTTAGCTGCAGAACGTCCAGTACAACTCGGCCCTGCGCCAGAGCAAGGCCATCCGCAAAGATCTTGAGAAGCTCTCCGACTCTGCCGCCCAGCCCGCCGCCTTGACCCCATCCGAGATCGGCAACGTCTCTGCATCCCTCGCCTCCTTCTCCAAGACCATCGACGAGTACAACCAGCTTGCGCGCCAGGAGATCGTCCCCAAGAAGCAAGAAGAGGCCTTCGAGCGTGTCAAGCGCTTTCGCGACGACCTGGCCGACTTCCGATCTCGAGTCGACGACCTCAAAAAGGCCCGCGAAGATGCCGTCCACAGCAACAACCGAGGCGAGCTACTGGGCCGTCGAGCCTATGTCACTTCGACACCCGAGAACCCCTACGCGAACGTCAGCAAGTCGTCCTCGTTCCACAGCAGAGGCGCTTCAAACGGAGGCCAGGCCGGTGGTTTAAGTATGGGCGGAAACGATGTCACGAGAGAGCAGCACGCGCTGCGGGAACAAAACTTCTTTTCGCAGACGAATTCAGCACTGGACGAGTACATTGCGCGCGGCCAGGCAGTTCTGGGCGACCTTGGAACACAGCGCGAGATGCTCAAGAACACCCAAAAGAGGCTATACTCGGTCGGCAACACGCTGGGCATCTCCGGTGACACTATCCGCATGATCGAGCGCCGTGCGAAGGAGGACAAATGGATCTTCTGGGCTGGTGTCATCGTTTTCTTCCTCTTCTGCTGGCTGGTCCTACACTTCCTGCGATGATCCGTTTGTTTCTTCATTACGTGGCGTTGGGGGTGGCAATCAAAAGTCTGCGACATCTCAGGGCATTCAGGGGGGCATGGCGTTTGGTGTCGGTGGCCGAGTATTCAGGAACACCATGTACAGCAAGCGACAGTCGACTTTGGTTTATTCAATCCCCGCGAGGGCAATCGTGAAAAGCACAGTGTCTGTTGTCTCGATCTCGACCACCTTCGTCTCGGGTAGCACGTGGTTGCTGGTGCTCATGTGGCCTCCAAACTTGGTTTCCCAGTTCTCAACATCCCACTCGAGCCCTTTGGTGGTGAGGTAGCTCGTTCCTCCGATGGGAATGATGCCGACATGTTTTCCAAAGACATCCTCGCCGCCCTCCCGCACTTTAATGCTGTGGCGCCCTGGCTTCAGCAGGAAGCTCAAGCTCTGGCCGGATACCAAGTACATTTTGCCCTCATCATATCCAGGTCCTGGCTGTGAGAGATACAGCTGGTGTACCTGACCGAGGCCCTGGTCAACTCGGCCGCCGAGGCCTCCAAGGGCCACAATGTCGACGTTGGGGTGTTGTGATCTGATCCAACGAATGGACTTGCCAAAATCTGTTGAAAATTGGTCGGGCATATGCACGATTTGGGCGGGCTTTTCCAGGTTGGTGTAGAAGTCTCTGGCAAAAGGATCTAACGAGTCCAAGTCTCCGATAATGGCGTCAAGATTGGCCTGCGGTGGTTAGAACGTCGCACGTGGGCATCCAGAAGTTGAAACCAACATAAGGGGTGCTCTGCGACTGCGACTGTGTGGCTCTGCTCAGATCAAGAAGTCGATTCGCTCCTCCGTCCGCCGCAACTCTTATGATGGCTGCGATGGGCGTCAGTATTTCGCGTCAAAAATGCCAGATATCAAATCGTACCATTCTGCCACAACAAGTCAAGTACCGGTGTCTGCTTCAGTGGCTGGTTGAGAACGATGAGAGCAAATGCAGCAGGCTCGGCATCGGGTTGCCTGTCCCGCAGAAATGCAATAGGGCGCCACTCGAAGCTCGGCGATGACATCTTGTGAAGTTACTCGTCTACCCCGCCAAATGACAACAAGTCGAGCTTCTATGTACAATTATTCTACCTGCACAGGTAGCCAAAATAGTCCGAAAGAAAGTCAGCCAGAACCAAGCATCACAGGTGACTCGTTACGATTTGAATGAAAATTGAAAATGTTCCCCTCAGCTGTATCACCAACGTCTACAAGGTGTTATCTTTCGACAGACTGCGCCTGCGGGATATGTAGATGTCATGTGCAGAGCACCAAAAAAGGATTCAACTGCATAAAGTGACCCAACCGACTTGATGACCAGTAGAAATGCTTGAATGACCCCGATTTTCCCTCTGATTTCTTTTTTTTTTTCGCTGGGCCGTCCGATCGGCCGAAGCCAGCCAGGTGCAAGGATGCAGATTGCGCCGCGTAAACCCCGGCAGAACCCGAAATCGAAGCTTCAATTTTCTTTCCGGATCTGTAGATTACCAACCAGTCTACCGGCCCTCGACCGCGCCCTCCGCGAATCTAATTGCCTTGCCTCTTCCCCTTTGTCTTCTCATCCCGTCTTTGGTTTCTTTGGTTCCTGGTTTTCAGCATCACAATGTATCGCAGCGCCGCCCGCTCGACGCCCCGCGCCTTGAGCGCCGCCCGCCAATCCGCAATTCGCGCAGCCCCTCGCCGATTCGCCTCGACAGCACCCGCCGACAAGCCCCGGACATGGAAGAGCTCGGCGTTGAGATGGGGTGCCGCCTTTGGTGCGCTCTACTGGTACAACACCAGCCCAGTATTCGCCGAGGAGCCCGTCGGTACGTCTTGCATCGCAGTCCTTCTACAAACGCAAGGGATACATGATTAACTCTGTCCGCGACTCCAGCCCGCACGATTCCCGCACCCTCCCAGTTTTCCGACGCCGACCTCACCACCGTTGATGCTATCGTCGAAGAGAAGCGCAAGCGCGCGATTGTGAAGGCTGAGCAGCCCAAGCCCGCTCCTGCGGCCGACAACGCACAGGCGATTCAGACCGAGGGCGAGCCGGCGCCCGGTTCTCCCGAGGCCCTGGAGGCGGAGGCCGACCAGCAAGGTGCTTTCAACCCCGAGACAGGCGAGATCAACTGGGACTGCCCGTGCCTCGGCGGCATGGCCGACGGACCTTGTGGCGAGGAGTTCAAGGCTGCTTTCAGCTGCTTCGTGTACTCCAAGGAGGAGCCCAAGGGCATGGACTGCATTGAGAAGTTCCAGTACGTTCACTTCAAGTGATATGGTTATGGTTCGATACGGATATGCTAACGTTTTGTAGGGGAATGCAGACATGTTTCCGCAAGTACCCCGATGTCTACGGTGCTGAGCTTGCCGACGACGAGGAAGGCCCCGGTCCCGACGACGCCCAGCCCACTCTCGACACCAACGCCGATGCTTCCATTCCGCCCGCCGCCGAAGAGACGAAGGAGGCTCCCAAAGAGGCCAAGCAGGAGGCCCCCAAGGAGACGAAGACCGAGGCCCCCAAGGCCGAGATCACGAGCGACTCTGAGATCAAGAAGGTCGAGATCAAGGCCGAGCCCGAGAAGAAGGAGACGGAGAAGAAGACCAAGCCCAAGAAGGCTGCCAAGGTCGACAGCGTCGACCTCACCAAGTCCAACACCGCGGCGACGGATGCCACTGCGGCGAACGACAACTAAACAAAAACCAAAACATCTCCACACCTTTTGACCATTGTAGACATCTGTGCACGTGGACGGCAGGGATTAGATGCGGACATCGATGAGGAAAGATGTGGACGCAGCAAAAGAGGCGGCTAATGACGAGCATGACGGGAAAAATCCGGGCATATTCTGCGTGTACCATAATCGTGTACAAAGTGTATCAGTAGTACGAAACAACAACGCAAAACAACCACCAAGAGCAATAGACATACACACCCACATCTCCAAAGGTGTTTTTCCTTTGTCTGAAAGAAGTATGTAAACAAGCATGGATATCATTTGTGTGCTTAGGTGGGTGGTCGGGTGGGAATAGCCTCACATCGCCCAGCAATGAACACGACAGCATGACTCTTTCGTATCCTTCTGGACCCATCAGCCCTGAGCCGTGGGTAACAGCATGAACAACACTGCACACATCATTTATTAATGGGCACCCGTCCACCCAATCCCACGCGGGCCCCCGTCCTTACAAGGCCCGCTGCATGACAGCGTTCCTGGCCGTTTCCCGGCTTGTTCCCCGGGTCTAGGCCGAACACCCCCATCGCAGAGTGGAGATATGACGTTGTGATTGGCCGGGAGCTGCACCAGAGTGAGGTGTCCCAAGCTCCCGAGCCGCATACGTCATTGGTCTCCCAGGTTTCCCACGCGCCAACCAAGCGAATCTGTGAGGGGGAGGATTGTACCTTACCTGCCTAGTACACTGGGTGACTGCACCTGATGACTTGGCCGTGACCAGCTCACGGTGCAGGTGAGGTGGTTTGACCACCACCTCACTTACCGCATCTAGGTACCTACCTACCAACCAACCGACGACGACCCGCCCCGGTGCGCCATCGTTTTACCGCGCCTATTGCCCTTGGCTTCGCAATTTTCCCTTCCCCTCCCGATTCTCGACTATTCCCTCCTCTTCTCCCGGTTTTCTCCTTCACATGACAACCACCTCTTAAAAGGCACCTCCCGTCATCCATCCCACGTCATTTGCCAGCCTATCACACTTTTTTCCTCACGCACACCACCACCACATTCGAAGCTTGCTCTCCCATCCAACGTCCATCTCTTCAGCTTCATCCCACACCAGTAATACACACCCACAAGTAGGTTTCTTTGTTACCGTCAATCAACGGTTGGCCATGCGCGAGTATCCTAACAAACAATGCAGTGTCGTACGCCGCTGCCGCAGCCAAGGGCCCCAAGCAGACTCCCGAGGAGGTACGTTGCGAGATCGCGTGATGCTCCTTTTCTCCCGTCCACAATGTTTACAATGACGCAATGCCATACACACAACATGAACAAAACCCCCCAACTAACTCCATCTCCTCCAGGCTGCCGCCCCTCAACCTCCCGAAATCGCCGTCACCGACTCCGCCGCCTCCACCTCCTCCCTCGTCGACGTCGACATGCCGAGCGTACACACCGTCCCCAACGACTTCCTCGAGCAGGAGATCCAGACCGAGACCCAGGCCGACCGCCGCGACCGCGAGGAAAAGGCCCGCGCCGAGGCCGACCTGGCCAAGAAGAAGGCCGCCAGCAAGGCCCGCAGGGCCGACTCCTGGCTGAAGCGCCAGTTCGCGAGCCTCAGCGACGGCAGCGCTAGCGCCCTCGTCGTCTCCAACCTCGTCGGCGTCGTCGGCCTGAGCGCGTTCCTCGGATACAAGGCGTGGGGTCTCTACGAGCGCGGCCGTCTGTCGTGGCAGAGTGTCAGCCTCGGCCTGGGCATCTTGGGTGTCGTCGGACTTGGCGAGGGCGTTCTCGGAAAGTAAGTCGCTGCCTCCTCTTTTTCCTCCATGCTCTCACCAGAGATCTGATACTGACTGCCTTGCTTTGCAGCTACCTCTACAAGACCAAGGGCAAGAAATGAAGACAAGACTGTTGTTATGACACTTGGACTTTTTGCGGATGGCTTGGAATTCTTATTTCTACTCATGGGCATGACATGATTGCAGCGCGGACTCGGGCGCGGGGCGAATTTTAACGTCTTTGACGATATACACGACGTGGAAAGGCTCTCCGCTATGTATGTACTTGGCGTTCAGGGCGAATACGGACACATGATACTCCTCACCATCTCAACTGGACTGTCCCACACCAAACAAAACATTGCTCGCTTGAATGACTTGGTTCTAGGCTCACCACAAGCAGTGTCTTCCCATCCAGCCCATCATCCCCATCCCTCCCAGTTTACCTATATGAGTCATGCACGAGGCTCACTAGTTCACAGCATCTTTTCGGACTCCTTGCCCACATTTTCGATATCGACAATAAGTATTGAATATACTATAATGGAAAAAAAGGAGACCTAGCCTGCCTCGCTCTCTTACTCTCTCTCTCGGCCCGATAAAGTCGCCTCCGCTGCTCATCGCTGGTAGTGGTGGTAGTAGTATCGTAGAATCGTACAAGACAACAAAAAAAGTAAGGTGTCGCGAAAGCTCAACATCCCAGTCGCTATGCCGTTTGGTTGCTAACTCCTCCAGCCCCAGTTTGAACCTGCCACCCCCAGACCGGACACCAAAGAACGCCCTCGCACTTCTCTCAACTTGCGCTTGATCCAGCCTTCCGTCTTGTTCAAAGTGCCCCCAAAAAAGCCTTTGCTAGCCTAGCCTGCCTTTAAAGCCCTATGCCCCCCGCTGACCATCGCGTACGAGAGGGTCTTGTTAACATCGAAACGCCGTGTCACCACGAATCCTACACTGACGGGATCAAGGCTCTTTCGTTTACTCGGCCTTCACCGCCTGCTGTTCTTTTTTTCCCCCTCTTCACAATCTCCCTCTTTTCTGTTCAGTTACCCCTCATGCGTTGGGTCGGTTGTTGTGCAGCTCTCTCAATCGCTTCACCCAGTGGTTGCGCAGCGGTGGAGGCATCTTGCAGAAGATCATGGCCTTGTTGTCATCTGTGAGAGCCTTCTCCGCAATCTTAAGCTGAAGGTCCATATCCTCATCCGAAAAGTCACGGAAGAAAATATCAATAGCCTGCTCGGGATATCTGGTTGGGCCACGGATGGCATCGGCGATCTTTACCAGTCCATCCTCGAGTAGCTGCTTGCCAACATTCATCATCGAGGCCGTCGTCGCGTCCAGGTTGCTCGCAGACGATGACGCCGAGGCGGAGGCCTGAGCGGGGTTCGCATAGCCAGATATGCGGCGCCGTTTCTCCACTGGCTGCGCCGTGGGATGGCCCATTTGCGCCGTCGGGGCCTTGTCGGTTGTCGGGGCATGTTGGGGGAATCGCTTGCGTCCCGTCGCCGTCTCCTCGGGTGGCGTGAGGGCGCTGGTGCCTGCGATGTGCGTCCTAGGCGGGATGGTCGTGGATGTGGGTCTTTGTTGTGGTTGCTGTGTTTGTTGTTGGGGTATCATGGGCTGGTGGACGTTTGCTGCGGGGGTTTGGCTCACGGAGCCACGGGACTGCACCGGCTGTTGGCTCACGCCGGACTGGGAAGGCGGGCGATATGGCGGGTCGACCTGGAGGTCCAGGACGGCAGTACCCGGCATATCCGGGTCTTCAGAGCCCTGGATCACGTCGGGTCCTTTGCGCTTCGGCTTCATGATGCGCTTCGGAGCACCACCGGATCCGACGACATCCGGGTAAAGGATTTCCATGTACTGCTCATGTTCGAAGGGGCGCCCTCGTAGCGCGCGCGACAACGGCTCTTTCTGAGGCAGAGGGTTAGCGATAAGGCCCAATATCAGAGACGAGGTTGGGGGGAGCCGGACGGCCAGGGGCGCAGGGGCAGATGAAGCGCGCGGGGGGGCGCGCGTGTCGACTCACCTCGATATGCGCTTTCCAAGCCTCCTCGGAGGCGGTGACGGTTCTTGTGGTCGGGTTGTAGAGGAACTCGGGGTCTTCGCGCAAGCCGCGCCAGAGACGGAACTTTTTGCGCGCGTTGTCGGACTTGTTTACGAGATGGCTCTTTGTGGGGTATGCGCCATGTTTCTCGCGCAAGGCGGTGGCAGCGCGATCCCAAGCATCAGCCTTGAAAGAGTGGTTCTCGCGAAGGCCCAGCTGAACAGAGTCGCAGAGGGAGCGGAAGAAGGTTGCCTCGTAGGCGGGAGTCCAGCTGAAGCGCGGTGCGCGCTTGTCGCGATCACCTCCGGCGGCGCCGGATGTACCGTCAGGGCCGGTGAACTCGTCGTCCGACATTGAGGGCTTTTGAAGGGAGAGTGACGGGAGGGCGTCGACGAGGAGGAGGGCGGAGGTGGAGGAACAGCTCGGGGTCTAGTGGCCCCAGAGATGTCAACGGGAACGGATGATATCGATAGGATGGCAGTGGGAAAATGGATCCGGGTGTCTTGGACCCTGAACGGCGATGTGGCCGTGTGCCGGGTTCGGAGATTGAGGAGTCGCTGAACGGGGGGGCACAACGGTGGGCGACGTTTGACGTGGGCAAGACACACCGAGACCGACGACAGGACGGTCAAGTCTCGACGGTGAGGTGCGGTACGGATGGTCAGGTCGAAGGTCAGACAGGACCAGTAGGTAATTGTGTGGATGGATGGAGGGACGGTGGATTGGGGGTGTGGGTGCGGTGCGGTGCGGTGCGGTACACGCCGTGTGTGGGCGTGGACGGGACGTGACGAGTTGAGTGGGCGTGTGACCCGACGGTTGCAGGTGGTCCCTTAGCAAAAAGTAGGACGGTAGCTACCACGGTTGGGTATCCGTAGGGAGGGACGAATAGGTACGGTAATACGGATAGTGTTCGTCGAGGTTTGCGCGGGAGGCGAAGCGAAGCGAAACGAGCGGGCGGGCGGGCAGGCGTTGGAGCGAGCGAGCGAACGTTGCGCGTGGGGAAGAACAGCGTGCGAAACGAACAACGACGGACCTCTCGTCGTTTGGCTGGCTGCAGATGCCGCTGGGTTGGCTACCTTAACTCATGGATGGAGAACGGTGCGGATAGAATTCTGCCAAAAATGCGCAAGTCGATGCCTACACTAGGCGGGCAGATTGGAATGGAGCAAGCAAGCAAGCAACAAATCAACGAGGCTGGCGGTTGGCGGGCTGGAGGAGGAGCTGAACTGAACCTATCCGTACCTTACCTACGGATAGGTACTGCTGTGCTGCTGCCGCTGCTGCCCAGTGCCCCGCCTTACGTCCGGGTCCGGGAGAGGAGACCTAACACTTGAAGGTACAGTGGACGGTGGACGGTGCTCACCCACCAGTCATGGACCACCTCACAGGGTCTGGCGCGAGTCGGGCGCAAGTCACGCCTTCCCTCTGAGTGGTTCCTTCCCTTGGGCTGCAGCGGGTGGGCCAGTCACAGTCATACACCGCGGTGCTAAGAAGGGCCCGAACGGGGTTGGTTGGTTGCGACTCGGTCCAGAACCAGTCATGTGTCTGGACCCTCCCTCGGATGCTGGATGGTCCCCGTTTCTCGCCAGACTGACGTGCCCTCTGATTGGCTGATGCAGGGTTTCTTTCCCGCTTTCCGCGCGAACCGAGCTTCATCCGTGGCACGGGCCAGATCACGTGGGGTCCAAGGTCCTGATTGGGGTGCAACACTGTCAGTAATGTTTGTCATCATGTGCACAGACCACACCCAATGATCTTTGATGCCTGAGGTCTCCAGAGAGACTCATCCGGGTGTTGTCCATCTCACACTGTGTGGCGGTGCAATTCTAGCCCGTCTTTCCACTTGCCACGATGAGGCTGATGTTGTCCCTCCTCCTCCTCCTCTTCCATGTCTGCCACCACCTCCCCCCGGTGCTTCCCTCCGCGTTCCCAGAGGTCACATTTCCAGCGTTTGACTGCCCTGTCCTCACTGCCGGCTTGGCAGAAACACCAAGACAGATCGCTCAAACATAATGCTGACGTCCTATTACACTCATTCACTTTCCACGGGCGCCGCACCTAGTATTGTGGGTGCTGTCCTGCAAGCCCGTTTCCTCTTGCCTGCGCTTTTTTTTATCCTTTCCACTTGACTGACCTGCCCTGCATGTCTGCATGTCAGTCAAGCTTTTCTCGTCGTCACCCCCGCCTAGATCAATCGGGACGTCAATGATCGTGGGAACGAAGCTTCAAGGACTGGCGGTTTGCACCCTTGGAGGCTGTCGGTCGTGGTCCCCTGAGTTGGATCCTTCGTCGCCCTGCAGATGATCACCATCGCCAAGCGATCACAGTCGCAGTCGCAGTCGGGGTCGCAGCCCGCCGGAGCCGCATCACTCACGTCACCACCTCACATGCTTCCTTCACAGGCAAACAATCAGCGCCATCCTCGGGCTTTATAGTATACATCGGATTTCCGAACACGAGAATGCCAAAAACTGCCACAACTGGTGCCAGCCAACGACCGGTCGCAGCTCTGCATGTCGCTGACTCTCTCCCCCTCCTCTCGCGACAAAAAAAGATACTCCCGACTACCTACGCCCAGTGACCTGCCTGCCAAGTTGCCAAGCGATTCGGTCTCTTGAGTAAGTCCGGCCTTGCTAACGTTCGAACGACAAACGACCGAATTACTCGATAAGAGCCTCCACGGCAACCATCCACCACGTCTCCAACACCATCAGCACCCACAACGACATCATCGTTCAACGACTCTCCGAGCCTAATGCCGAGGCGAGCGTGGCTGGCCCTTGAACGTCCTCCACATCCGCCTTTTTTTAGGTTGAGTTTTAGAGTTGCTTCCTCCGACATGACAACCTACGTGTACTGATCCCGAGGCACGCGGCTGTTCAGATGATGGCGGCCAGCGAGCCCACTCCTGACTTACAGAGACACCCAAATTACGGTTGATCTCATCTTCTCCTATGCCTGCCGCAGGGCCCGGTTTCTGCGCAACGTGACGGGCCAACCTTAGTCGCCTGTCTTGCCCTACGGAGTACAGGTTCACTATGCCATTGCCAATTGCACGCATGACATGGGCCGGAGTCCATGAACATGGCAGCGAAGCAAGGCAAGGCATGGCTCATGCAGACCTTGCCTATGGAAGATGAGATATTATCTCTTTTACCTCCCGGGGGTTCCATCTGGTGGCCCTTGATCGTCCCTGAGATGAGGCGCTGCGCTGAACAGCAGGTTGCAACAACGTCGAATCTTTTGAGGCGAAGCGCATCAGATTCAGCGTCAGCCCGCCGCCGTCGTCACAAACATGAAATGGGAACAGACATCGGTTGGCCATTCGAGGTTCCATCCTCAGCCCAGCCGCGCTTCTCGAGAACAAACAGAATTGCAAATCGTGTTGCAAGGCCATCACGTCTCTGACACCTCAAAACCCAGTCAAATAAGAGCACATTACTCTGTGGTATGGTGGCTGGGCAGGGCATGCCCATGTTGGAGGCGTTCATAGTTTGCCATCCCTCACGGCTGCGGCGTAAACATGCAGCTGCACAGTTTGACAGTGTCTGCCTTCAGTCAGTCATCTGCAGACTCAGCATCTGCACTTCAAAGCCAGCAGCCACCTCATATTTCGCATGCCCAATTCATCCATTCGCACGCCCACGAGGTCCCATGTCGCCCCCCGGGCGCATGTGCCGCTCGGAACATTTGGCCGGCTCGGAAGGGCGAGGTGACTGGGATTCCGCCGCATAGCGCCGTCTCAGAATGCTCAGTGGACCGTTTCAGGGCCTGTCAGCCTGTCCACTTGGGGACGCCCACCAGAGAGGGACACACACAGGACCTCCCCCACCCGTCTCTGCTGCAGCACCATCAACCGCCCACGAACTTGGAGAGACCCAGACGCCTCTGGCCACCATCGACCGATTGGGTCTCGCTGCCCCGAGGTGCCGTCTCCGAAGGGACCCAGGGCTACGACGACGATGCTTCCAAACGTTCCAAACGATGACCGAAGACGCCGTTTATCCGGGCCCTGCGTCAGCAGACTGTCAGTGAGTTGCCGAGTTGCCTGTCCCTTTCATGTCGCCTCTCCTGAAGCTCCCTGTCCAAGACAAAAGACCATCCAAGCAAGGGGTTTCTTCTCAGGAGACGACGGTCGCCGCAACCAGATGAGAACGGGACTCGATGATGGGGACACGGCTCTAAGGGAGGGCTCAGCTGGTGAACTGGGGAGGTCTAGGGGGACTTGATACAACTCGTGCTGCTCCAAGCGCCTGTCACCTGGCTTGCTTGTTGGTGCTGGCAATCAATGGAGTGGCTGCATGGCTGGCAGGTTGCGAGAACGACGATGCTTCCCAGAGGCTGTGCTGTGCCTGGCGTTTCCTGGGAACAGAGCCCCGAGTTCCCGCAAACGCTGACAGTTTTGGCTTTCATGTTCAGCAGCGGCGCTCGTTTCCTCTTCGTCCGATTTACGAATACCACCTATCAATGCTTGTGTAGAGTACGGATACTAGGTAGTCGGGACCTAAAAATGTTCGGTATCCCTCATCCGCAACAGCAAAAGCTTAGCACGCCAAGCGTATGGGGGCGTGGATAGATCGCCCTTGGCGACCCAGGCGCGCAAGTCTTGGCTTTCGCCCTCCATCGTCGTTTGCCCATGCCCAGCCAAACCCAGCCAGGCACCATGAGGCTTTCGTTAGCGGCGGGAGAGCAACCATGGGGATCGCTGAAACGCCAAGCGGAAACAACTGCGAAGGCTAGGTGTAATTCAACCAACCCATCACTTCTCCCTGCACATTGCAGCCCATGGGCCTAATGACGAGATTAATCCGGGACACCGTCTGGATGGAAATCTTCCGTCGAACGCGTCCATCTGTCGCCGCTCTCCCGCGCTCGATCCCCCTCCCCTGCTGCGACTGGAAACTGACGTGCGGTGTACCCACCCCCGTCGCAGAAAACTGCCTCTCCTCTCTTATTACAGTATTTGCCTTTTCGTTTCCAACCGCCAAGGGGACTTGGCTGGACTGCCTTTCCAGTCGCAGTCGCATCGACAAGTGGAAACCCGGTTCGTCCTCGACAACCGGAAGGATGCCCGTCCCAGTACGCAGCGCCAAGAATAGCATCAATACCGCTTCTTCTCCCCTCCCTCCCTCCTTCTGCGTTCCTCGTCGGATATCCGCCGCCGTCCGCCTTTGTCAGTGTTTTATCTGAAGAAGAGAAAAGCAGTCCAGAGTCGACTTAAGCACCTGCGACGCAGGCATCTAGCATCCATCCAATTCGACATTTCAGTAATTAATTGGAATAAAGCCTGTGGAGACCCTCGTGGGACACATCTACCTGCTACGTCGTCTAAATGCTTAGCCTCGCTTACTTGGACTAAGGTCAAGGTCAGGCTTCTGGATCCCTTGATCCAGAACCACAACAACACCAGCGACTCTGCTCGGCTCAGCGACGCCGCTCGGTGGAGAACACGGGGTCAGCAACATGTCTGGCCATCTGCAGCAGGACTGGAGAAAATGCAACGGCCCGGCTAGCAGATCCCGAGTGCTTGATTTCTCCTAAGCCACGGCGCTTGTGATCTCTCGAGCAACACGCTAACCTCCTTGCCCACGCCTACGCAATCAATCTAGCATGGCAAGGCTTAGTTTAGGTCTAACAATGGTGCTGGCTCCGAGGATTTGATGTTGACAGGCGCCTGGCTTTCGTCTTACCGTCGCTCTTTTCCCCGGCGCCCATCTAATCCGCGGCGTTGCCTTCATCCTACCTACACCGGAGATGGAGATGGGTGCAGAGGAAAGAGGGGGCCGGGATCACGTCGCCAAGCCAATCTGCCAAAGCATCAACGCTTAATTGGTTCGAACTGAGCTAAATGAGACCTCGACTGACAAACGGCCTCCACGGTCTCGCAGACTTTAACATCCGAAGCACCAACATTTCTTGGCAACTCAGACCTTTTAACGGTTCACAACCAAAGAGAAAGCGAGCGCAAGTACAAATGTGTTTGTGTGAGTGAGTAGGAAAATGCATACCTGGAGGCAAACCACACACACACACACCTACACACGTCCATTCTGCCTCCCCTCCTTGCCTCCTCTTACACACCCACGCACACCCTCAACCCACAGCCCCTGCGCTAGTCTCCCGGCACCGATCGACCGGTATCCCTGTTCTGGATCACAGCTTGGCTCACTGTGGGGTAAGGGGACTCCCCTGCTTGCAACCGATCTACTACTCCTCGACGTATTCGCAGAATTCCAAACATGCTGCCAGATCCACCCCGTTGCCGCAACTCGTGTCTTGGATCCCGACTGGCGGGAGGGACTTCGACCACCGCTCTTTCTGAGATCCTGATCCCAAGCAGACACACACACGCACACCCCTTTCGCCTCTTCTCTCTGTGTGTTCCTTGCCCCTCCTCCAGTCAGGCCCTCGCAGTAGTTCGACCGGTCCAACGCCAGATCCGTTTCCTCCCAGGGCCTGCCCGGCCTGACATGGACGCGCACGCCCTTGTCGACCGGGACAATCTGTGACCAGGGCATCACAACTTGAGACTTGGCCCGCCTGGAGGCTCCAAGCAACGAGCGCACGACGTCGTCGTCCCATTTTTGCAACATGTATAATCCTCGCAACCCATGCCACCCAGTGGCCATCTCTTGAGTTTCCTACTTTGAACATTAACTCGGCCTTTCCACCTCTTCTTTTTCTCTTCTTTTCCTTCGTCCTGAGTTACTCTTCTCTTCTTGGCCACTCCCGTCACCAGTTCCATTCATTCGCGAACTCTTAATTTCTCATTACTCTTGAGGGCTCCTGGTGATAGCCCCTCGTCCTTCCTTGACAACCGCGAGCCGCCTGGTGTGGCCTGTTTCTTCCCTTTTTTCTTATACTCCCCCAAGTTTGTAGAGAGTTGTGTCCTGGTGACGGACGATAGACAAGAGACATCATGGAGCCATCTGTATTGCGGACGTTGGTCCTTTTCTTCGGCTTTCTCGCCCTGGCCGATGCCTCTCCGGTCGACAAGCGCAGCACTCTTCAGAAGCGCGGTTCTTTCCTCGTCCCCCGAGTCCCCAACGAGAACTTCCAGGGCCACAATGGACCGAGACAACTGATCAAGGCCTACCGAAAGTTCAGCATGCCCATCCCCCAGGGTCTGCAAGACGCCATGGACGCCATGGACGCCAAGGCCGCCGCCGAGGCCGCCGCCAACCCAGCACCGGCACCTCCCGTCTCTGCCGAGAAGGCGGAAGGCTTCAAGTCTCTCGCTGCTGGCGCGAGCAACCAGACGGCCGCCGCTGGTCAGCCCGGAACCGGTCTTACCACCGCTACGCCGATCCGCAACGACGTCGAGTACGTTTCGCCCATCAAGATCGGTGGCCAGGAGGTCAACGTCGACTTCGACTCCGGCTCTTCTGACCTGTGGGTCTTTACATCCATGCTTGATGCCGCCTCCCAACAGGGTCACCAGCTGTACGACCCCACCAAGAGTACCGGTAACGCCGCCATGATCCAGGGCAGCTCCTTCAGCATCCGCTACGGTGACGGTTCCGGTGCCCAGGGTGTCGTTGGTACTGACCGCGTCGAAATCGGTGGCGCCGTTGTCGAGAAGCAGGCCATCGAGATGGCTACCGCCGTCTCCCAGCAGTTTGTCCGGGATACCGCCAACAACGGTCTCATGGGTCTCGCCTTTTCCAAGCTGAACACCGTCAAGCCTGACAAGCAGAAGACCTTCTTCGACAATGTCATGCCCAGTCTCGCTGAGCCTGTTTTCACTGCCGACCTCCGCAAGAAGGCCGTTGGTGCCTACGAGTTCGGCCGCATTGACAACACCAAGTTCACCGGCCAGATGGCCTGGATCCCCGTCAACACTACCAGCGGTTTCTGGCAATTCTCCTCTGAGAAGTTCGCCGTTGGTGGTGGCGCGGTCCAGCAAGGTACCGCTGGTGCTCAGGCCATTGCTGACACCGGAACGACCCTCATCTTGGCCAACCCTCCCATGGTCCAGGCCTACTACCAGCAGGTTCAGGGTGCCCAGAACGACCAGACCGTCGGTGGCGTCACCTTCCCTTGCAACGCTCAGCTTCCCGACCTCATGATGGATATCGGCGGTGTCTACATGGCCCGTGTCAAGGGTAGCGACATCAACTTTGCTCAGGTCGACGCTCAAAGTAAGCTCTCCAAACATTGTACACTCTTCGTCTTTGCAACGCACATTACTAACCTCGATGCTTCTCAGCTTGCTTCGGTGGACTCCAGGCGACCACTTCCAAGCTCCAGATCTACGGAGACATCATGTTCAAGTCTCAGTTCGTCGCCTTCAACGGTGGCAACATGTCACTCGGCATGGCGGAGCACATTGTCAACAGCCAACAAGCTGCCGCACCCGCAGCTGGCGCCGCGGCGTAAGCACCTGCCACCGAGACACAACACGAGCGAAACCTATCCTCTACCACATCTTCATTTCTCTTTCTCTTTCAAGGCATAAGGATTCACTAGTGATTTCTCCAGGGACATCAACACAAACAACGCCGGCTCGACGACGATGACGTCCGGGAGTGAGCGGAGGGTGGCTGCTACGGGGGGCTTAATAGTCGCTCTCCATGCAATGTTAATCGCAGTGGTCATGAGCGTCTGAGACGACAGCCGAGAAACCCTTTTTTCTTTTTTTAGCAAATGACAAAAAGACGATGGTGAATCCCCCATTTTATTAGCTTAGATGTTCTGAGCTTGTCTAGCCGGCATAGTAAATGAATGGCATTGTGATGAAAATCAAACGTCTTGTCTTCTAAACCTGGTCTCGTCGTGGTGCTGAATTTCAATGTAATGTGATGTCTACGCTGCCTTGATCTTGTATTCTTGCTTTCCAACGCGCCTGCAAAGTTCTTTCAGTGTGTGACCAGCCCACTCAAAATCTTCCTCGTCAAGGTAGATTTGCGCGCTCAGCCGCATGTACCACCGTCCATTGTGCCAAAATAGAGCGACGAAGGTCTGGTACTCCTGCACCAAAGTCTCGACCATCCAGTCGACAATGGGATAAGCCTCGCTTTCCGGCACTGTAACCGTGCCGTCCGGCCCGGCCGACGGGGTCTCGGCATGCTCACTCATCACCATCGGCAGCGCCACGTTGACCAAGCTGCACTTTGTCATCGTGCCCGCCTTGTTGTCCATGATGAACGTGCCGAGAATAGCAGCGGCCCTTTCGCCCCCTGCCCTGGCCAGCGTCCACATGTACTCGATAATCTTGTCCTCTCCGCCGATGCTCTTCCTCCACTCGATGGCATCCTTGACGCACAGATACGGGCTGTTGTCGAGGGTGCCCACGTACCCAAAGTTGGCGACGAACTGCGACTCGGCGCTCGCGGGCAGCGGGTTGAACCGCGGGGCGCCGGAGCGCGGGACGTAGCCGTGGGACGTCGGCACCGTTGAGGCCATGAGGTGCTGGTTGCGCTCCGGCACGTAGAAGACGGCGCTCCCGCGCGGGGCGTGGAGCCACTTGTGGCAGTTTGTGAAGAAGTAGTCCGGGTCGAGGGCCGTCAGGTCGATCGGGATCATGCCGATTCCTTGGGCGCCGTCGACGAGGCTGGTCACGCCCAGCTCGCGGCACGCTGCCGTCATGGCCTCGAAGGGGAAGCGGACGCCCGGGAGGCTGGAGACGACGTCAAACACGCAGAGGCGGGGGCGCTTGCCCTCTGCCTTGCTCTGAGCGACAGCGGCCCGGAATTGGGCGATGATCTCGTCATCTTCGAGGGGGTACGTCAGGGTGATTCCGCGGTGGGAGACGAGGCCGTTCCGGGTGTCGACGATGTAGTCGATGGTCTTGCCGCAGGCGCCGTAGATTGTGTTGAAGTACAGAATCTCATCGCGAGCGTCGGGGTTCCAGGCGAGATTGCGGAGGACGGTGTTGATGCCGACCGTGGCGTTTGGGATGAACACGACCGCTGAGAGGGGTGCATTGAGGAGGTCCGCCGCGGCTTGACGAGATTCTCTGAGGTGGTCGTTGTAAGTGAAGCGGATGAAGGGGTCAGGACAAGCCTCTGTCTGATCTTGATAGAGTCGGAGAGCATCTCGGATATGTCGTGGAATCCCACCGTATGATCCTGAGTGAAGTTAGTCGATGAGCTTGCCGATGCAGGTCCGAGTAAGTGAGGGGTTGGTGCATGTGATCTCACCGTGGTTGAGGTTGCGATAGGATGGGTCAATGAGGAACTCTTTGAGGAAGGGTTTCCCAAACGTCAGAGATGACGCCTGGATCTCGTCTGAATCTATGATGTATTCGCCCATGGTGGTCTTATCGTGCTGTAATTGAGGATGAAGTTGAGTGAGAGACATGTCAAGCTGCTAGGATCTATCCAATGCCGATAAGGTTCTGATGGAACCGGTGCTCAATGTAACGCCGCGGGCACATCAAGCTTCTCACAAATACTTCCAGACAAGAACTTATAGGCAGTTGCATCTTATTATCGAGCGTTTTCATTTTATTGACTCACTCTCGGTGACTGACTCTTTTGTTAAAGGCGCCCTCGGTTGTTATTAGCCGTAGGTGAGCGGACAGCGGACAGCGATGGCCCGCCGGAGTTCAGCGGGGATGTTTGTAGTTCACAGGGCGCGCCCGTGTTCTTCTGAGCAATCAACATCAAAGCTTGATGAACAAGATGGGGCATCTGTTAATCCTTATCTCTCATCATTCATTTAAACGGAGCAAAAGAAATTGTTTAGCTATCTGATCGTTAACTGCTTGCTTGCCCAGGCAAATCTTTAAGCCTAACTTTGCAACGGTCAGTTTCCCTATGGAAGTGGGTCACCCAAGCTGTGGTGGGCCTTAGTTTCCGCATTCGCCGAATTCTGCAACGAAGATCGTGGCGGACATAGCTCAGTTGGGAGAGCGTCAGACTGAAGTTAACTTCAATCACTTAATCTGAAGGTCGTGTGTTCAATCCACACTGGCCGCATCTTCTGTTTTTGGCATTTTGATCAAACGACTTTTGTTTTTTGACTTGAGATGTCATAATAAATTATTCATTCCTTTTCTCAGAACAAGAAGCGTATCGTAATTGCCAGATGTCAACGTCTCTTTAATATGCGGCTAGTATAGTAGGATCTCAATTCCAGTAAATTATAACAGTAAGCTGCCTTTCCAGCAGTAACTAAACTCATAGGAATCTCTCTCTGAAGTCTGGTACTGGCGCAAGTTGGTGAGAGTTTCAAGCGACCAAATGACAATTCCCTAAGTAGAGCAAGTCCCAGTCTCACAGAGACATTTCTTTCCGGCACTGGTGCACTCCGAACCTTTCGTCCACTTCCTTTCATGGTTGCAATACATCTATCATTGATAACACCAACATTAGTGACAAGTCCTAGTAGCTCAAATTTACGAGAGATGCTCTGGGTTGCCTACCATATAACCTCCATTGAACTCGCAAGCGGTTTGGCCTACTTGAGTGCAGCTTGCACCCGGCGGAACGCCGCACTGGGCCATGGCAGTGGCGGCAAGCCATGCGAAGGGGAATACAGTAATCTTCATCTCGAAATTGGCTAAGGTTGGTGGATGCAGGGTGGCTTTTGAAACAATGTATTGATAAATACTGGAAGTACCCTTTGGGATTCTGGAGGCAAGTTAGGATTTGATAATTGATCAGGCCAAGCTGGGTCTACTCTGAAAAGGCTCGACCGAAGAGAAGTAAGTATAGGATCATTCGACGTAAGGCTTCCACAACACGAAGTTGACTACACAAATTTAGTTCCGCATAACCACACGCTCATGACATTTTGCCCGTAGCATCTTACAAATGGTAACTGGAAAATGCTCATACTACCACACGAAGGCAAATGGGTGCAAACACCGTATATACATACTGTTACACATTTGTGAAACTTGTTCGTATTCTTCGGGCCCCAGGAATCAAGTCACAACTTGACTAGGTACTACTTGCATCCGCAAACCCATGAGGTTGTGCTACCGTGACCGCGTACTATTGGAGGACATCAGCGGCACTGCACGCGCTCTTGGTCTCACAGTGCTTATCTTAGGTAAGAGCTCGATTAACGATGAGGAAGGTCAGACGGTCACAGGGGGGTCAGCAGTTTGTCGAGAGTCCTGCGTCTAAACCGATCGGTTTTAGGCTTTTATATACACAGGGCCTCTGAGGTCAACACTCCGCAACTCGTGGCTCTAGCTCTTAGCCTCTTCTCTCTAGTATGTGATGTTTGTTCCGTCTGGTTTCTATATCTAGCCATGCTATTTCTACACATAGATGGGCGTAATTCTGTCAGACTCCAAGTCGTGCTGCACGTTTAGTCTTTGCAAGTCCGCAATTATCGCAAGGGAATAAGAACAGCATCCGAGGAGCCCAAATACATCGATACGACTGCGCAATGAAACAACGGGGTCTAAAGTATCGCTGTGAGTATAGTAGGCGATGTGGAAGGTGAGAGCTTGCTACTCGGTCAAATAATGTTGATATACGACGACAAAGAGAACAGTAGGAGGGACACAAGTATGGATACGGAAGAAGACGCAGGGGACAGTGGCATGGATGAGACGGCAATGTGATTATGAAGAGCGACGAGGTTAGCCAAGCCGAGACAGAGCCAAAGTGTCAGTAACTTGTTCGTAAGGAGTTAAGGGGTAGGTGGGTTTTAGACTACGGCATCCAGAAAATAGGGGTTCACGAGATCGTTCATGAACAGCAATTACCCCGGTCTTCGTGACTAAGTTTCCCCTTTCGGACCCTCACGAACCCTCAGGCGGAAGTCAACACCCGGCATCGGAATTTCGCGCCATGGGAGGGAGCAATTGCCACCACACCGCCGGAACCAAGCAATCGGCACCCTGATGCGGGGTGCTGGTGGTGCGGCGGCCCGGCGTTTAATATGTTTAAGTTGACAACGTCATTTAACATGCTCAGAGCATGCAATTCACCCGCGGCGGCGCGGATTGGACATGTCCTGCAAAGGACCGCCCGATGTTTAACCATAAATGCGGCAGACCGCATGCTGGGGGCCGTTCATTCGCGGGAATATATTAACTTCCCCTCACATTGAATTGGGTTATTCTCCAAAATTTTCCCCATGTCCCAAGAGATTTTGAATGTAACCCAAGCTCTCTACCGTTAACGTCACATGGGAGAGAACGATCCAACCATCAGGCACAGAGCCGATCTCATACCCCATTCCGCATCGGAGGGGGCATCTGCCGCATGACATGGATACCCTCCCCAACGCGGGGACGAACTATCACAACAGACGAACAGTAATCAGCAATTGGATGCCGCAGCGAATACCAAGCCCTGCGAATGCTACTACCGACATGCCCGTCATTAGCAGAGCGCCGACGTGTCGCCTCACAATAAGGTGCGCCAAGATGGACGGAGCAAGGGTCGACAGCTGTGTTTTCCTGCCCGCAGAACCAAAGTCGTCCTCGCCGCGGGTCATGAGATCATAAGACAACTGCAATTCCCGTGTCTGCCGGATGGACGGCCAGTCTCCTCCCTCGGCATCTTGGCTGGACTGTCAGCGGGGTTCGAACAAATTGGACACGGCGGATCGTCCTTGCAGCAGGCGTGAGAAGGCCTCTTTCTCGTAGAGTGCCCTCAAGGTTCGACGGCGAGTATAAGTAATCCCTTCCCACGCGGAGGGCCCTCCAGTTGATCTGACCACCTTGAGAGAGGGCCAGTTCTGCAACTTGCATACACACTCACACACACAACCACACACACTCACCATCCGCCATGCACTTCTCCAAGCTGGCAGCTCTGGCCGCGGCAACGGGCCTCGCCAGCGCGCAGGAGGCCGGGCCACGGCGCTCCCCCGAGTGGGAAGCAGCCTACGCCAAAGCCGAGGCGGCCCTCCCGCGCCTTTCACAGAGCGAAAAGATTGGCATCGTCTCGGGCGGCGGCTGGGGCAACGGGCCCTGCGTGGGCAACACCAGCCCGGCGTCGTCCATCGGCTACCCGCAGCTCTGCCTGCAAGACGGGCCGCTGGGCGTGCGCTACGCCGAGAGCGTGACGGCCTTCACGCCGGGGATCCAGGCCGCGTCGACGTGGGACGTCGAGCTCATCCGGCAGCGCGGCGCGTACAAGGCGGCCGAGGCGAAGGGGGTCGGCGTGCACGTCATGCTCGGCCCCGCGTGCGGCGCGCTCGGCAAGATCCCCGCGGCGGGACGCAACTGGGAAGGCTTCGGGCCGGACCCGTACCTCATGGGCGTCGCGACGCACGCGACCATCGAGGGGATGCAGTCGGCGGGCGTGCAGGCGACGGCGAAGCACTACATTGTCAACGAGCAGGAGGTCAGCCGCGAGACGATCAGCAGCAATGTCGACGACCGGACGATGCACGAGCTGTACCTCTGGCCGTTCGCCGAGGCCGTCAAGGCCAACGTCGCGTCCGTCATGTGCTCGTACAACAAGGTCAACGGGACGTGGGCGTGCGAGAACGACGCCGTCATGAACAAGCTGCTCAAGCAGGAGCTCGGGTTCCCCGGGTACGTCATGACGGACTGGGCCGCGTCCACGGGCACGGCCAGCGGCGCGAACAGCGGGCTGGACATGATGATGCCCGGCAGCGACTTCAACGGCGGCACGGTGCTCTGGGGCCCCCAGCTGCAGAACGCCGTCGACAACGGCCAGGTCGCGCAGTCGAGGGTGGACGACGCGGTCCGCCGCATCCTCGCGGCGTGGTACCTCCTCGGACAGGACCAGGGATACCCGGCCGTCAACTTCGCGGCCAACGTCCAGGCGAACCACAAGGAGAACGTGCGCGCGGTCGCCCGAGACGGCATCGTGCTGCTCAAGAACGACGGCGCGGTGCTGCCCCTGAAGGGGCCGGGCAAGATCGCCGTCATCGGGTCCTCGTCCGTCAACAACCCGCAGGGCATCAACGCGTGCGTCGATCGCGGCTGCAACGTCGGGTCGCTGGGGATGGGCTGGGGCTCCGGGACGGTCGAGTACCCGTACGTCGTGGCGCCGCTCGACGCCATCAAGGAGAGGGCGGCGCAGGACGGCACGGAGGTCGCCGCCAGCAGCACCGACGACGCGACCCAGGGCGCCGCCGCAGCCGGCGGAGCGGACGCTGCCTTCGTCTTCATCACGTCCGACTCGGGCGAGGGGTACATCACCGTCGACGGGAACCAGGGCGACCGCAACAGCCTCGACCCGTGGCACAACGGCAACGAGCTCGTCCGCGCCGTGGCTGCCGCGAACCAGAACGTGGTCGTGGTGGTGCACAGCACCGGGCCCATCATCCTCGAGAGCATCCTGGCGCAGCCCGGCGTCAAGGCCGTCGTGTGGGCGGGTCTGCCGTCGCAGGAGAACGGCAATGCCCTCGTGGACATCCTCTGGGGCGCCACGAACCCCAACGGAAAGCTGCCCTACACCATCGGCAAGGCGGCAGGCGACTACGGCACTGCCGTGTCGAGGGGAAGCGAGGACAACTTCTCCGAGGGTCTGTACATTGACTACCGCCACTTTGACCAGGCCAACATTGA
This sequence comes from Colletotrichum cordylinicola, assembly GCA_027406065.1. Classification (NCBI taxonomy): domain Eukaryota; kingdom Fungi; phylum Ascomycota; class Sordariomycetes; order Glomerellales; family Glomerellaceae; genus Colletotrichum; species Colletotrichum cordylinicola. Next base: position 139,834 of record JANVYD010000011.1, on the reverse strand, counting down.
GCCGCGATTCGAGTTTGGCTTCGGACTGTGTAAGTCGCGTCCGTCCCAGTTGGGAGGCACCATGACTGACATTGGGGAACAGCTTACACGAACTACACGTACTCGGGCATCAGCGTCACCTCGACGGCGTCGTCCGGGCCTGCGGTGGGCGACGTTGTTCCCGGCGGGCGGGCGGACCTCTTTGACGAGGTGGCCACCGTGACGGCGACGGTGAAGAACAGCGGAGCCGTCGACGGGGCCGAGGTCGCGCAGCTCTACGTGACGCTGCCGTCCGGGGCACCGGCGGGGCCCCCGAAGCAGCTGCGCGGGTTCCAGAAGCTGAAGCTCGCGGCGGGCGAGTCCGGCACGGCGACGTTCATCCTCCGGCGCAAGGACCTGAGCTACTGGGACACGCGGAGCCAGAACTGGATCGTGCCGGCCGGGACGTTTGGCGTCAAGGTCGCGGCGTCGAGCAGGGACATGCGGCTGGAGGAGACGTTCGTTGTGTCGTAGTCTGCGAACCTAGACGTCGAAGGCAGTGGATTCGGTAGAAAACATGACAAAAATAGGCGTGGAAAAGTCGAGATTGCAATGTTGCAATTCTCCGTATCATGAATGCAATAGAATCATGGCATTATGAGATGGTGGCCGTTCCCTTTGCTGCAAGATGCAGAGAATTGCTCCGCGTGTCGGACCGAATGGCACGATGGTGAACTTGGCGGAGGAAGCCGTCTGCCAGGCACGATTTCTAGGCACTGGAGGCCGTGATTCCGGACGTGGAGTTTGCGCTTCGGGAATGTGGGCGATTGCGTTCCCGTGCCGTCGCGGCGGCGGCGGAGTGTGGCGGGATCCCCAGCAAACGCGACCATGTTCCCTGCTTTTCTTCGTAGGAAATCCATCTTCATATCCGAGCAACCTAAAAATTGGTTCAATGGGTTTTTGGAAGATGGCGGGGACAGCTCATTTGAAAGATCGGACCGCCTTGCTGCGTCATGCTGGTCATGACTTATGATGCCGGTAAGCATATCGCGAATGGGACTGCCGTAGCCGTCTTGGCGGGTTGGAACGTGGAGAAGCGAGGTCGCGTAAGGCCGTGGTTCGTTTGTTTCCCTGGTGGATTGGACATTGCGTTCATGTTTGCGACAGCGGTGGCTTGGATGCGTCTGAGTTGAGGCCGTGAAAGCTGGGATGAAAGGGCAGAGACGGGCGGAATCGGCAGATGCGAGCCGGGCGTGGGTGATGACGATCAGATCAGGGCACGCTGCGAACAGGTAGGTTCCTCTTGAAAGTTAAGGCCGAGCCTCAATTTGTGACGACCTCTTCAGGCGGGTTGGGGTTTGTTAGTCGCTTCGTCAGCCTTGAATATGGATACCAGTGACGATGATGTCGATGTTGATGTTGGCAGAAAGACGGCAAGCGACACGCAAGCCGTGGCAGTCCCGGTGGGTTACTCCGTAGAAACCACTAACTGCCACCGTGGGTAGGCCGGACTCGCCGACTGCCTTCACCAAGTGTAACGCCGATGCCGCCGACGCTGCAGCGGTGGGGTCGACAAGGGTGGGGCTTAGCGCACCGCCTCCCCCGAACTCACAGTGCTGTGCCCCAAGCCTCACCACCTGTAGGGGAAATCAATCTCGCATTCCCCCCGCCGAGTTTGCCTAACGCCCATCCATCACCCTGTTCTGTTGTCTGCACTGCACTGCAGCGGGCAGCCACATCGGCCGGGGGGCCATCTCCCGCCCCTTGCTCCCCCGTTGTCTCTCTTGTCTCTGCCTTACGAGGGCGGATGCTCTGTCGCTGTCAACTGCACGAACCTCTGGCTGCCGTTTGGGGGAAACAAACTGTGTAACCATGACGTGCAGCCAACATCACGCGTAAACAGGACCGTCTTTGCAGAACCAGGACAGGACTCTCGTGACTGCTCATTGCTCAACATGGCCACTCGGCATCGTAACCGTCTCTTGTCTCGGTATTTGTGCTGCATGCTTCCCTTAACTCCAGGCGTTCCCGAGGAGACGTGCGAACCGCTAATACCAGAGCGTGACATCCAACTTAAGCGTATCAGCGCGTGTCCCGATGGCAGTGTGGGGATGTGGTGCCGCCCCCGGTGAAGGGATGGACGTTGGTCCCCCAAAGACGACGGTACCTTGTTCCCTTGTAAGTGGTATGCCGCAGCCCAAGGTAGGGTACGCAATACGCCGAGCCTCCGCCCCAGCGCCGCCCGGGATCCATCGTCCTCGAACCTTTGCGTGCCCATCCGTGCAAGATTTGGGCTGCCCTGCGCTGATGAACATGCAATACTTAAGTTGATCGTTGCCCCTTACCTTGCCGTCATGTTTCTGTCTTTCTCGTTTCATAGCAACTTGCAACAAAACAAGACACCCAATCGTGACTTACACATCGTCGAAACAACACATCCAACCCCAACTTACACCCACTTACACACTTACACCACACCATCACCACACACAACCTATATGTCAGCCAACGACTACTACGGCGGCTCCCGCCGCAACAGCCACACCCCAGGCTCCCGCTCCTCAAAGACATACCTCTCGACCCCCCTCGTAGACCAAGCCGGCTACTACCCCGAGCTCGACGTCCCCCTCGGCGAACGCCCCCGCTCCGCCATGGCCAACCGCTCAAAATTCGGCAACGGCTACCACTCCCGCTCCCGCAGCACCGGCGCCGGCCCCCCGGGCTCTGACGCCCAGCTCGGAACCGGCAAGGAGGGCGAGCGCGGCCTCCTCTCCACCATCGGAGGTGGTGCCGCCGGCGGATTCGCCGGCAAGAAGCTTCTCGGCGGCGGCAAGCTGGGCACCGCCGCCGGCGCTCTCGGGGGCGCCGTCATCGCCAACAAGATCGAGCACCGCATCTCCGGAAGCCACCACCACAGCAGCAGCAGCCACAGCAGTAGCCATCACCACTCTCACTCATACGGCGGCGGCCACCACTACGGTGCTCCTCCTCCTCCCCCGCCTCCGCCTCCCTACCACGCTCACCACCACCATCACCACCACGGCCCGCCGCCACCTCCTCCTCCTCACTACGGCGCTCCCCACCACGGGCCCCCTCACCATGGCGGCCCCCCACCGCATCACGGCGGCCACCAAAGCTCCGGTGGCTTCGGCGGGATGCTCGGCGGTCTGATGCACAGAGGTCATGGACACAATGAGCCTCCCCACCACGGAGGTCATCATGGCCAGCACGGGGGTCATCACGGAGGTGGCCCCCACGGCGGCGGCCACCATGGAGGTCCTGGCTGGTAAAGGCAGTTCCACAGGGTGTTTTTCATAATGACTGGCGTTTGGGATGGTTTGATTCATGAACTTGTATAACTACGATGGCATGGGGAACGTTTAAACTATATACCTGTACGGATTTGTTGTCAGTATAAATCGACATCAGTTTAGATCACGAGTTGATGCGTATTGCGACGCGTGTAAATCAGAATTTGGATACCAGTATGCTTTCAGCTCGCTTGCCCCGTGTGAACACGCTGATGAGATGTGAATGCAGCCGTGGCCATGCGATGCAATTAGATCCTAGATATAAAACTCCCAATACTGGCGCCGTGGCGGCGCGTGACATGACATGCTATGCTCCCATATAAACTCACTCCTTGTGCGAGGATGAGTAATGACGAAGAAAATGCCTTGGTAACGAAGTAGCCTACCCCCATCCATGACTGCGCCCCCCGTATGCAGCTATGTACTGTACGTATCCAAACGAAAAAGTCGTCATCATCATCCACTCTAGACTGTTCACGAGGTGGCCTACACCAGAACAGCTAGGGGTTCCATGCAATTGAAACAGTGAATTGGTCGCCGGTAGACCAACAGAACACCAACATAAAAAGTACTCAGACACCGACGGCGCCCTCTGGCCTATTTCTTGACGGAATCTGGATCTCGCCGTCATCGTCATCCGAGCTGTCGCCAGCCTGAGCAGCCTGGTCAATCATACGCTCGATATCAGCGTCTGCTAGCCGTTGTCGCGGCCGGGATGTACTGCCCAGTGCTGCGGGAAGTGAGAGTTGTGGACGTAAAGTGCTGCCTGCAGAGAAGCTGGCGCTGCCGTTGATCCGCCTCCTCACGGGGCCTCGAGACTGTGGAGAGTCCATATCGACGTCCATATCGCTCATTGTGGTCATGCCACTGGGGCTCTTTTCAAAGCCGACGCGTTTTTGTTGCACGGGGCGTTGTGAAGGTAGGCTCTTGCGTGGTTGGGAACCCGGTAATGCGTGGCGGCCGGGCAGGGTCGAGGCCACGGACTGTGAGTAGTTGTGCTTCATGTTGGCCGAGTTTCCGGGGCTGCTCATGAAGATGAGAGACTCGATAGCATCCTGCTCTCTAACGTTTTGGTGTGGTGAGAAGAGAATAGGGTCGATGAGTGGTGTCCTTCCTAACCTCTGATTTGGTGTGGCGCCCAGGTTTTGCTGGCCCGGCGTGTGGGGTGACGCGCCGTGGGAGTGCGAGAGGAGGGTTGGAGTGTAACGTGGATTTGAATTACGGCGAGAATTTTGAGTAGCCATGGGTCGCGCGGGTTGAATTGGTGCGGGAGGAGCAAGCGTTGGACCGTTCTGAATAGGAGCTGGAGGCGAGGCCGAGGTGTGGTTGGATCTTTGGCCTTCTTTCCAAAAGGACTCGTAGGTAGCAGGGCTTGGGCCAGAGCTTGCGGTCGTGGCGGCACTGGCAGGTGCGTAGCGGGCCATGTTGGCGCGAGGGCTGGCCGAAGACTCTTGACGACCATGTAATGTGGAATTGCTCGAGGTGGGAGAGGCGGCCTGGGAGACCATGTACTCGACCTCGTCTATGGAGCGAGATTGCCAGCCGTGGTTCACCTTGTGCATGGCGTACGAGAGACGCGTCTTCAGGTCGCTCGACCACTGCGAAGGGTTAGCCACATGGGGTTTACTTGCATGTGATGGTGGGTAATACTTACATCGCCAATACTGCTGGCAGTTGTAGAGGCGGTGCTTACGGTGCTCGTGTTCCTGGAATGGCCTATACGGACGGGAGAGGTGTCTTCCTTGACCATGCCGTCGGCCATGCGTTTCCGCGAAGTTGCGGCGGCGTCATTTTCAAGCAGCTTGTCCTGGGCGGCGGCGATATGGGACAGCTGGAGCAGCTGGGACTCCTGGCTGGAATTATGACCGTTGGTGTTCGCGCCTGGCATATCACCTTGACTCGCTGGCGGGGTAAAGACGTTGTCGGCCTCGGCGGACAGGTTTGAATCTTGCGAATGGGCGGAGGGGACAGGTCGGGGCCCAGATTGATGGTCTTGGGACGACGCGACGGAAGCAATTGGCGTCTTTGTTGCTGGCTGGACCTCTAATGTGTGAGAGGTGTAGGGTGGTCGGGAGACGGGGTTCTCTGGTTGTTGGAGTGGTGGGTGATTGCGGTGGATATGGTTGTGGTTGTGGTGGTGGTTCGCAGTCGCGTCGCCCGAGGTTGATTTGGCGGCGTCGGTGGGAAGCGCGTCGGTGGATTTGGTGTGCAGGCGGGCGGTCTCTGGCAGTGCATGACGAGCAGCTTTGTCTGGTATTGATCTCGCGTCGGACACGACGGGCCCTGGGTGCATTCTGAAATGATCTCGGTCGGAGTCGAGTAGGTGTCCCAGGCGGGGAGGGATCGAGGCAGAGTCCATGGCGGGCAGGGCAGACTGGACATGCGCCGCCGGATTGTGTTGTGTCGTTGTTGCAATAATAGCCGTCGTCGGCAGACTGGACGCGACTAGAGCAGACGTGTCAGCGGCGGGTGGCAGCGCCGGTAATGGAAGCTGGAGACGGCAGCGAGGCCGGGGCGGACGTGTGAGAGCTGCACGAGACGGAGAGGTGCGGTAGATTGAGGAGGAAGAGAAGAGGAGGCGGAGGTCGGGTGGTTGCGACGATGCGGGTGTGCGATGTGTGGAAGTGTCGGTGGGCTGTGGTTGCATACGCGGACGACACTAAGCCATACACACACACACACACACACACTGCCCAGGTGCCTGTATTGCCGCCGCAGTGATTATTATCGCGGGTGGGAGTACAGAGTACCAACCAACTAGTCAGTCACTCAGGGCACCCTCGCTTCAGTGATCAGGTGCCTAGACAGGTCCAGTGATGGTCGGATGGTAGACTGGTAAGGTAGACGGAAGCGCGGGGGAAGCAATTAGGTAGGTAGGTTTGACAGGGGGGAGAGCGGTTTACGCGGTCTCTCACTCAAGGTGCTGTGTCGCGTTTTTCTGCCCACAGGCGTGCTTTGTCTTGGGTATCCAGTGTCCACGTCCCGCCTGTGTCTCTCGGCTTCCCACCTCAGCAAGGTACATCCAGCGGGGTCCCCACCTTAAGACACCCGCTGGACCTAAACGATGGACGGCCAGCTGCTTCTTCTGGCAGCGACCGACGACCCCTAAAAAACCGCACTTCATCTCAACCTGCGAACGCCATTGTGTGGTTCGCTAAAGGCCCCGTGGATAGAGAAAAAAAGCGGGAGAGCCCCAGCCACGCCAATCACTCTGCTGGGGGAATCCTCGGTCGGGGAGGGGCTCTCTTCATTTACTCCCGTCGGTATCAACAACAAACATTCTCTGACGACGACGAGGTGAGGCGACATAACGTACGCCGGAAACACGCGGTAAGATGGGCTCGCGAAGCGAAGCTGATGTCAGAGGAGAAAACCTGGAAACCGCAGACCACCTTTGCTGCGTAAGACACGCCTGTTGGTACCTCCCCAACCCGAAAAAGAAGCGAAAAGAAAAAAAAAAAAGTCGCAGCTGCACTGCGGCCCTGCGACACGCCCGGCTACCGCTCGGCCTGACTCAGCAGGTCAAAGACACGTGGTCACGTGAGATACGTACCATTCCATCACGAACATGTACCTCGGTACCTCACCCTTCTTCGCTCGCCGGGCCTCTGCGCCCAACACCATCCGCTCCTCACCGCTGCTGCCCACCAACTTATGTACGACAACGACCATGTTTGCTTTTCCCGCCATCAACTGCTGTTCCTGGTCTCCAAAGTCTCCATGATTGGATCAACCCGCAAGAACCCCTGAACATGATTCGACAGGCCGTGCGTCTACCCTCCTAGAATGAAGCCATCGCGAACTGCCCCGTGTTGCTGCCCAAGTTGCCAAGTCCCGCCTCCTCTGGCCGTGTTTGAAAGAGCTGCCAGCATGTCTCATGTCTTGTCTATTGTTCGTCTATCATTGACCCGCTGCTCCTGATTTCCATGCAAAGTCGACCATCGCCACCCTCTAACAATGCTTTGTTCTGGACCGTCATGACACGCTGAGGAATGTCCCCTCATGCCAGACCTGGCAAGACGTCTCACCTACCATGCGTTCTAGTCCACCCGTCTAGCCCTCTGTTCATCGCTCCTTTGAACCCTCAACATTATTCGCTATCAAGCCACTACCATCTTGCCCCCTCAGCCACAGGCAGGCTCGTCAGCCGTGACAGCATGTCCGTGGGCACCTCCATCTAGAATCACCGCTTCGTTGTCGTTGAAATCGTCCTGCACCCTCCTCCACTGCGTCTTTCTATCCTTCCGCCCCTCGAGCTGGCTGCCCTTGCCCTTGGCATCCCACACAGGTTTGATCAGCGCCCCGAGCAAAGGGTTGTGGCTGAACGCACCACCTCCTCCGCCTTGCCGCTGTCCGGCACCTGCATTCTCGTCCACGTCCTGGTGAACAATAACGTCCTCTTCATCCGGCGTTGTTGGCCGCTCTACAGCCGCCATCTTCCTCACCACCTTGCCCTTGACCACGTCAATGCTGACGACTTGCCGGCGCTTCTCGTACTCTGGCCTGGCATTCCATTCAATCTCCCGCAAAACCTTCTGCTGCCTCTTGAGCTCCCGAGCCCTCTCCTCCGGCGTCGACCAGATATTGCCTCCGGCGCCGGCCATAGCACCCGAAACGTCAAAGTCTGCTGCCTCGTCTCTGACCGTCGTTCTCCGCGCATTCTGGGCCTGGAAGTTCAATAGCTTATCGCGGTGCTCCCGCGCCTTGGCTTCCGCCTCGGTCATTTTGTTTTGGCTGAAGGGCGCCGGCTTCTTGCTGACTTCGGGGCGCTTGTGGGCCTCGCGATCCGCCGCCATGCGCTCCCGACCTCTCTCGGCCTTGAGCTCCCTGATCATGCCTTGCACATCATCTGACGATAAGAGAGGTGCGCCGCAGTATGTGCATGGCCCTAGGCCTTCCTTGACGCAAATGACCTTGCCGCAGGACAGGCAGTTGGGTGCAGCCGTTAGGAGTGGGTGTCTGGTAGCAACACAGTTGCACCGCCTGGCTTTTGGGTCCTCGCCCAAGGAAGGATTTGTTGTGATTTCCAGAGAGCGAATTGCTGCGTCCAGGTCGGTCAGGGCCGTCGACGCGCCGGCCATGGGGGTTCCGCCGGCAATCGAGATCTTTGTCGTGGTTGGTTTCGTCGACGGCTTCGGGGTTGAAGATCGTGATACGGGATTTGACTTTGGCTTCGCTTTGACATCGGATATCAGGTATCCTCCGGCAGTTCTTTGCTGTTGTGGAGGGGGAGTTGCGCTCTTCTGTGGCTGTTGCTTGAAGCTTGCTGACGCGCTGCCGCTCCCTTCCCCAGCTTGGTTGGGCTTCTTGCCGCCGTAGTAGTCGTCCTCCAAGTCCCTCTTCGTGTAGCTGGTGCCGGCAAGTGGTGGGAAAGCCTCAACCTTTCTTGCGACTGGCGTGTGGATGTTCGATTGCTTCTTCTTCTTCTGTCCTCCGCGAGACGTCTTCGGCGCTGGTTCGGCAGGGCCAGCGCTGTTCGATGCGGCTGCGGGTGGGGAATCTTTCTTTGTGTCTTTCCGTCTCGAATTGAACGAGGAAATGAACTCGACAGCCTGCGGTGAGTCGCCCAGCAGATCGTTGAAATGCGCCGCGGCCTCGGCCTTGGATAGGGTGGACGCATAGTCCAGCATCTGCTTTAGCTCATCATCTGGCAGAGGCAGAAGCCGGGAGAGCTGCGCTATCGACATTTCGGCGATCGCAATTGGGTCGCGGCGGCCGTCGGGATGGTCTTTTGGGAGGTGATGTGGTGGGATGTGGTGTTTGTCGTAGCAACGGAAGTGGTGATGAAATGAAAGAGACCCCAAGCTGGATCTGGCTGGCGGGGGTTTTTTCTGGTTCAGAGGTTCCTGGAGCTAGCGCCACAGCTCCCCCGCGATGACAGCAGCACAAGGAGTGGAAGTCTAGTGGGGTCACCACTGTCACTGTGGCTAGCCCACCCCGCCAAAGCATCCCGTCGCCGAATGACTCTTCGGCGTATCATCGCTGGTTTTGCTGTCTTACGGCGCTGAGCATGAGTATGGGCAGAAAGAAACCAAAAATTGATGCAACAGGCTGCTTGAAGCCTCATTTACTCCTGCAGAGGGACAATAACTAGAGCAGGCCTGACTGCCAGCACTATGCACCCGATCGGGCGAGATAAGCTCTGCAATTGGACCTGCCAGCCGCAGCTTTCACAGGGGAAGTTGCGTCGTCTGAACTCACGAGCAGATCGGCAGCCCAACTTAAACTATCTTAGGTGCAGTACCCTGTGTACTTGATCCCGTTGATTTGAAGCTTTACTTGCATTAGGGACGGATCTAAACCATGTGAATTACAGACGATGATCACGATAAATATAACGACGGTAGTGGACGGTAGTAACGATAGCGATTGCGATAGCGATGACGACGACGATAGCTGGCCCGGGCAAAGGAAGAGCAATCGCTCTGGCATGGATTAGAGATGGCCTCTGAGCAAACCGTCTGCGATGATAAAGCGTGCGGTTTGTTAAGTCTGTCTACGATGCAGATTTCGGCAACCAAGGCTGTCAGCGTCGACTGTTCAGGGTTGCCGCTCAATGGCTTTGTCATTGGACACAAGGCCATGGTCTCTAGCACTCACGACATATGACGAGTCGTAAGTCAAGCCGGTGGCTGTTTGATGTGTTACTGCTGTATGCCGGGGAATGCTGTGTACCGGGAGGTGCCAGTCGGAGACGGACGGAACCCCGGCTGCAAGGGGCGGCCCGAGAGACGGGCCATGAGGTCATGGACACGGCGCCGGTAGCGGAGATTCACACAATTCAGTTGGAGAAGGATGATTTGAGTGTCTGCTTGCAGGTAGCATACGCGGGTGAGACATTGGCTGAGTTCTTCACCGGCAGTGGTTACATCTGACAATCGGAAATCGAGGGCCTTCGGAGACGGGTGAGGCTTCACATGAAGCAAGCCGGTTCTCGTCGACAGCGTAACATGTTCTCCGACGCATGCTGGGACATCCCGGGTCGGGTGGCAGACATGAGGCCAGATTGCGTCGATCCCGTCCACCGAGGTCAATTGGAGATTGGAGTAGCTGTGCCGTCGCGTTGCTGTTTTTGTGGTTGACCTCGGGTCGAGGGAACGCCATGTTTGGGGCTGGCTATCAAGATGCAGCTGCAGCACCATTTGATGGGCACGTGCTCGTAATCGCGCATCCCTCCATCCGAGGGTTCCTTTGCATCATCTCTGGAGGACCTGGGTGCCGGCGAACAGTCGGGGACTATACGTCGGGGGAGCAGCAGCAGAGAAAGATGACGGACGCCGGCTCTTTGGGGAGAGTTTGTGGTGGTGGTGGTAAAGGCAAGGAAGTTGAGGAAAAAGAACGTACCATCTCCGGCGTTTCCCCGGGGTGTTCCGGCACCCCGTGACGCTAGCCCCACATCGGGGTTAGATCCACATCTTACCTCAGCATTGTTGGCCAGCGAGGTCACCGCATTCCAGGTTCCCAGCTTGTTGCTCCACAACAGTGAAGTCAACAACCACTGAACTGGCTGCCCGGCGGCACCGTCCCATCTTTTTTTCGCCCACCACAAGCCGCATCTTCCATCCCCGGTGTGGTGTGTGGTGTCCCTCGCCGTGCCAACTTATTTCGCGCGCCTCTAATTTTTTAACCTCTCTTCTGTCTTCCCTTCCTTTCCCTCCCATCCATCTACCAATTGTACCATCTACCCAACACCTCCCCCTCCGTCGCAAACATGTCTTTCGTCCAGCGCCGCATGTTCTCCGCTTCGGCGAGAAACGTAAGCACCGCCCAATCTTTTTTCTTTATGCTGGGACACACATAGTAGCTCTGCTGCATCCACCAAGGTGCCAGCTTGCCTCTCACTCCAAACTCCGAAAAGCCGACCTCGGGGCGCGGCATAGAGAGAGACAGAGAGAGCTTGAAGCTTCGTGAACCACTCACTACCACTACCTGGCCCACAGGCGTGCCTCCAAGAACACCAAAGCATGGACTCAATGGCTGACATGATGCCTCCCAACAGCTCTCCAAGGTCACCGTCCTCGGTGCCGCTGGCGGTATTGGCCAGCCCCTCTCCCTGCTCATGAAGCTCAACCCCAGAGTCACCGAGCTTGCCCTCTACGACATCCGCGGAGGACCTGGTACGATCTCTTCAGCCTCATTGCTGCCGCGTCCAATTGACTAACTCTCGCTCCCCGCAGGTGTCGCCGCTGACATCTCCCACGTCAACACCAAGTCCAACGTCAAGGGCTACGACCCCACCGCCACCGGTCTCGCCAGCGCCCTCAAGGGCTCCGAGATCGTCCTCATCCCCGCCGGTGTCCCCCGCAAGCCCGGCATGACCCGTGACGACCTCTTCAACACCAACGCCTCCATCGTCCGTGACCTCGCCAAGGCCTGCGCCGAGTCCTGCCCCGACGCCAACATCCTCGTCATCTCCAACCCCGTCAACTCCACCGTCCCCATCGTCTCCGAGGTCTTCAAGGCCCGCGGCGTCTACAACCCCAAGCGCCTCTTCGGCGTCACCACCCTCGACGTCGTCCGCGCCTCCCGCTTCGTCTCCGAGATCAAGGGCTCCGACCCCAAGGACGAGAACATCACCGTCGTCGGCGGCCACTCCGGTGTCACCATCGTCCCCCTCTTCTCCCAGAGCAACCACCCCGACCTGAGCTCCAACGCCGAGCTCGTCAACCGCGTCCAGTTCGGCGGTGACGAGGTCGTCAAGGCCAAGGACGGTGCCGGCTCCGCCACCCTCTCCATGGCCTTCGCCGGTGCCCGCATGGCCGAGTCCCTCCTCCGCGCCGCCCAGGGCGAGAAGGGCGTCGTCGAGCCCACCTTTGTCGACTCTCCCCTCTACAAGGACCAGGGCATCGACTTCTTCTCCTCCAAGGTCGAGCTCGGCCCCAACGGTGTCGAGAAGATCCTGCCCCTCGGCAAGGTCGACGCCGCTGAGGAGAAGCTCCTCGAGGCCTGCTTCGCCGACCTCAAGAAGAACATCGCCAAGGGTGTCGCCTTCGTCGCCCAGAACCCCCCCAAATAAATTGTCTTGTTTTGACCAAAAGACCAAAACAAAACATAAAAATGGGGACAGAGATGTTGTAGTAGATGGATACACATGGTTGAGTAGGGTTGAAAAATTCAGCTCTCGGCCAGTTCTTATCCCGACGAAGAAATTCTAATTGCGTTCGTTGGGATGGTGTACGGCTGGGATAAGGGTAAAGATGGAGGCGCAAAAGTCGTTTCCAAACTCGTGGCATCGCCTTTAGGCCTGCCTACTGTACCATACAATTTTAAACATGCTTGACTTCATGACTACCCAACTCGCCTCTCCAAATGCTTCGCAGTGTGATGCGCCTGTGTTGCGTTCGGCCTCATCACCAAGTCCGAGTCCGCCCTCCAGAATTTCGTCGTATCCCGCTTGAATGTATCTCCCTCGCCTCATTCACAGGAATCGCGGCAAGGAGGGTCCCTACTGGTTGCTGGGAATCTGCTCCGTTAGCTTCAGACCAGGATCTTTACACTCTTGTATAGACACAAAAGAGACGATCACAGAGGTGTGTCACAGAGACGGAGACGAAGAGGGACGATGGAGTCGAGCTACGTGCGAATCCATGACTTTATATGCTGATGCTGTCATCTCCCTATCATACACGTCCATACATCTCGCTATCTAGACACCGCCCTTTTTCTTCTAACTGACACGCGAGAAGTACTGGTCTAATCTATCGTCGGCCTTGTCTCCAGGCCTCGAGCTGTTGACGGCGCTCCTCAACCTTGCGCTCAAACTCAGCCACCTTCTCCAGGCGCTTCTGCTCCTCCTCCTCGTCCTTCTTCTTCTGCTCGGCCTCCTTGCGGATTCTCTCCCGCTCAAGCTGCTCCGGTCGGCGGGCAGCGATGTCACGGGGTCGGTAGTCGGAAAAGAGGCGCTTGAGGACGACCTCGATGATCCAGCAAGCGGCATAGTCCAGAACCATAACGCCAGTCATGGTGGTCTTGAACTCCTCAGTGAAGGGCACGAGCTTCATCTGCTCGTTGATCTCGGGAATGAACTCCATCGAGCAGGAGAAGGCCAGGGCCGAAACACCGACAATACCGTAAAACATGCCCTTATTCTCGCGAAGAGACTCACGGAAGGGGCGTCCCTGGTAGTTGATGGCGAAGGTGCTGATCTGCTGGATGAGCTGGAGAAGGTACACAGCGCTGTTCAACAAACTGGGAGCGAACTCGGCCTCGAGGTCAACGTCACCGGAGCGACTGCGTTTTGTTAGTTACTGTTCTCCTACATTAAGGCATGAAAACTTACGGCTCAAGCTTGTCACAGAAGCGGGCAATGTAGATGAGGGTTACAACGTGAACAGCAAACTGTCCCAGGATGGATCCAATGATGTAGAAGTTGAAGATGTTCGGCTGAGGACGCTCCTTGGACAGACCCTCGACGACACGGGCTCGTGAGATGGACAGGAAGCAGACACTCATCAAGATACCGCTGATAGTGTACTGACCATCACCAAACTTGATACCCTCAAGGTAGAGGACACTGAGACTGTAGGCGCTGATGAGGCAGTTGAGTGCGAGAATCTTGTATGTCTGGATGGTTGCGACGAGAGTGCAGCGACCCTGGCGGATGATATTGGGGACGGCAATGACGTTACGGAGCTTGCTGGTGAAGGGAGCTGCCACAGAAGCGTCGCCGAGCTTGAGGGTGGGAGGCTCATCGTCTCCGCCCATCTCGCTCTCCATCATCTGGGAAGTCATCTTATCGGCAAAGCTAGCGGCCTTCGCTTGAGCCTGAGCCTGACGAGCAGCCTTGGGATCCTGGTTGTTCAGAAGTTGCTGGGCTCCCGGAGAGGTGACGGTCTCAATGGCGGAAACACCGTTGGTCTTCATCCACTCCTCGGGGCTGACGTTCTTCCTCTTAGCTTCGCGCTCGACAGCCTTGCTAAAATGAGGGTTGCTAGGTCCAGGGGGGTAAAGATGGGCAATCATGACGGGAACAGGAGGAGCCGGTTGGTTGAAACGCTTCATGAGATCAACCTGCTTCTGGTAGATCTCCTTCATCTTCGTGTTGCGAGAATGCTCGGCAATACGAGTGAGGTCCTCGGGAGTGCCGTTAAGAAGAGCGATACCAATATGAGCCTGCTTGAGAGCGCCAACATCGTTGGTTCCGTCACCAGCCATCAGAGTGTAGTATCCCATGTCACGAAGGCCAACCAGAATATCTTCCTTCTGCTTGGGAGAGACACGCGCATAAACCCAGGTATGGCGGAGAATTGAGTACCAGCCGACTTGGTCCTTGAACTTGGCGAGGGCGTAACCTGTGACACAGAGGTCGTAGGACTCGAGGATCTTCTTGTCGAGGGGCTTGGACGGGTCAACCGGGATGCTGATCTTCTCATCGACGCTATGCCAGATAAGCTTATCGCCATCGGCATTGTCCTCGGGGGCATCCAAAATCAAGACGTCGCGATCGACAATCTCTACGTCTCTAGCGACGTAGACGGCGGTAAGCGGGTTGTCTCCGGTAATCATAACAACGCGGTGGCTGCTCTCGTTGAGCATCTGCACGGCCTGCTTGGCGTCATCCTTCAGAGGGCAAGAAAGAACCAAAAATCCAGCAAAGGTAAGCCCAGACTCGACGTTCTCACGCTTCAGGTCGTTGATCTTGCTGGCTCCCAACTCGTTATCAACGGTAAGCTGCTTGTAGGCGAGCGCGAGGACACGGGAACCGCGGCGAGTAAAGTACTTGAAGGTCTCCTCGTAGTCGGCGGGAACAGTAGTCAGTCTTCTCTGGATGGTCTCGGGGGCACCCTTGACAGCGACGAAAGTACCACGGATACGGTTGCCCTGCTTATCCGCACCGTTAACGGTAGCGACTGAGGCCTGTCTCTTGAGGGCCGAGGAGAACTGGAAGCGGCGCTTGATCTGAACAGTTCCGCTGACACCAGTGGTAGCGGCAGTAGTGGGCTTGCTTGCGAGAGTGTCGTTGCGGCCAACAGTCCATCCCAAAGACGTCAGAGTAGCCTTTTCCATGGGGTCACCAACGACATCTCCCTCATCAAGCTTGACAAGGGCGTGCGCAGTAGCGAGAACCAAGGTGGTATCCAGACCGATCTCGTTGACAGGAGTCATGTGGGAGTGGGCGCCATCGGACTCGCGAGGGGTGTCAGTGCCAGAGTGTCCAAGGCCCAATCCAGCAATACCCTCAACAACCAGGTCCTCGCCGGTGAGAGTACCAGTCTTGTCAAAGCAAGCAACGTCAATACGTCCGGCGTAGGGAATGCGGAAAGGCTCAGTGCAGAAAATGGCGAACTTGGCGAGGGCAGCCAAACTCGTGTTGACCGCCAGACTAAGCTCCATGGGCAACTCAGGGGGAACGACACTAGTGACGATCAAGACGCAGTCGAGCAGAAGCTTGGAGCGCTTGCGGTCCTTCTTCACACCCTCATCCCAGACGTACCAGGAGGCGGCAATCGCGAAAATGAGGAGGAACAAGATGAAAAACAAAGCCTCAACGTTGTTGGCAGAGACGCGCTCGGTGGAGTAGATCATGGTGCGGACCAGGCTGCCCTGGGAAGTCTCGAAACCAGTCTTCTGCACGATAGCCATGGCGCCGTTGTCGGGAGGGGGAGGAACACCAGAGGCAAGCTTAGGCTTCTCCTCATCAGGGTTGCCGTGGGTGATTTGAAGAACCTTGGTACCACCCCAGAGGAAAGCGTTCTTGTCCAGGGCTTCGGGCTCGATGGTAGCATCGGCAGGGCGAAGCCGAATAGATTCCTTGAGGAGAGGAGTACTCTCGCCGGAAAGCATGGCCTCGTTGACAATGGCAGTTCCTTCAACAAGAAGCATATCGCAAGCAACACCGCTATCCTCCTTGGTGCGACCAACGGAAACTAGATCGCCGGGGAGAAGCTTATCGCTCAGGACCTCGGTCCACTTGCCCAGACGGTAGACGTAGACATCGTAAGGCTTGATGCTCATTCCACGGAACTCGTTAAGCGTCCGCTGACGCTGCCAGACGACGGTGCTCTCAAAGGCGACGAGCATGAAAAGGGTGAAGAGGGAATAGTACCAGTACTCATCAAGCATCCACAAGCCGACGCAGAAGATCTGGAAGACGAAGAAGGGGGCGACGGCGTGCTCCTTGAAAAGCTCGGTGAAGGTAGGAACGGGAATATCGAAAGCGTTGGGGCCATAGTGCTCCTCGATCCTGGTCAGCTCCTCCTGGGTCGCGATACCCTTGGACTGCTGGTAGCGTGCGATCTTGGGCTTGGGCTCGAGGTCGATGTCGTAGGTCAGGGTTCGGAAAGTCTTCTCTTCGGGAACATAGATGAAGCGTCGCTTCTGGAAGAGGAAAGAGGTGTTGATCTTGCCTCCAACCTGGGGAAGAAGCAGCTGTCAGCGACTGCACCTGGACGGCTTTTTGCTGGGGCGCGGGGGGTAGCGGCTTACCTTGTCGCGAACCAACTTGCAGATCTCGGCAGACCCGGCATTGGCGACGGGAATGATCTTGATGAGCTCGGCTTCATCGATTGACTTGGCGCGAGTCGCGGTAAAGAGGGCCTGGAGGTTGACGCTCCAGTGGGTGCTCAACCAGAAGAGAGACTGGAAGGTGACGATGGTGCCGATCCACACAAAGGTCCATTCCTCGGATGCGATGTGCTTCTCGTACAGTTCTTGCGTGAGGTAGTAGCGTAAAAAGATGGGCCAGATGATGGCAAAGGGCCAGACATAGGCGTGAAAGTGCGTTGGCAGCGGCTTCCACAGCTCAGCCAGCTTGATCTGGTTGTTGTCCACGAGGGGCGCCATCGTGAGCGAAAGCGCAACGCGCGGGACCAGACGTCAGGCGAAAAGAGAACAAAAGCTCGTGTTCGGTGTCAATCTAATATATAGAGGGCATCGAACAAGACGGAGACAAGAGACACCCGACGACGGCAAGGACAAGGACGACGACGAGGGACGAGGTCGGACGACGGCGGCGGCGGTGGGGTGGTGATGCAGTAGAGAAACGAGAGGATTTCTGGTTTCTGGTTATCTGTACTTTTTCGCGATGGCGAATTGGGAAGGCCCCTACTGCCCCGGTACCTTCCACTCTGTAATAGGCCTACAGGAAGGTGCAAGGGTCCACGCCTACCCCACGGGCCACTGTGAGTGGCCACATCAGGCCAAAAAGGGCCCCCTACGCAACCTTTATTCCTGGACTGGAGTGACGCTACCACAGGTGCCTGCCCCAACGCACCTTCCAGATTCCGGATTTCTATGATGACTAAGCCGCCATTATCCGACCTCGGGACGATGTGATAGAAGGTGAAGCCATCACATCTTCCGAATTCTAGCAGCCAAGGCAGAGAGTTTCATGAAAAATAATGAGGAGAAAGGAAAATTGTTCGTTAGGTATGTCTGTCTAGATGTTCTACTCATCATCTGCTCTTGGATATCATCGACCTCGTCCCCATAAACGCCTTCCAAATCATCGTATGTCGTAACTCATTTTGATCACGACTTATCTGTCGTTCAAACCTTCTTCACCCATCACTCCTCTGCTACGCCTGCAATCACGCTCCTACGGTTTGCCCGTCCCGCCATCCAGTCCTCTTGAGCGGCCTCTTGGCCCGACTTGGATGGCTTGATGTAATCGGCAATGCGTTTGGAGATGCTTCCCTGGTGCTTCAGGCCATTGCTGTCGCCCAACGGTTGTCCATACATGAAGTTGCGCTCGTCCTCGGCAGCCGTGGTCATCATGCTCGCCCGCTTTCCGACCGAGTAATACGCGCTATCCCGCTTGCCGCTCTTTTGCGTGTTAGCTACGGCGCTTGGATTGGTTGAGACAGGATCGGGCCTGTATGCCGTGTACGGATTGTAGGTATTGTCACTGTATCCGTAATGACCGGAGCGACGGGCGAGGTTGCGCCACATCTGTGCATGATGTTCACGCTCAGCAGCCTCGGCGTCGGCGATGAATCGCTCAAAGTCCGTCATCTCCTTGCGAGGCTTCTCCTCGGCCTGATCTTTAGAGTGTTGAGATCGGCCATGCGAAGTCTTGTCCTGCGTGGGCTGTCGTGGCGGAGACGCCTGCTTGGGGATCTGCTGCGATGCCGGCTCTGGCGTCTGTTGCTGCACGTGGCTTGGCGGATCGAAAGGGGCTTCCATTTCCACTGGCGACGCAGACTTGGGAGGCGTCAAGTCTCTTGCGTAAGGATCCGCAACCAGGTTGAAGCTGTGTCGTTGAGACGATCGTGGACGGGACGGAGGCTGCGCCTTCGCGGGTGCGGGTGCCTTGCCATTTGCCGATGAGGCATTCGATTTGCTACGCAGTGGCTGATGCTGTTGAGGCCGGTGATCGACGGCAGTGGGCTCCCTGGTGGTCACAACCTCAATCTCGCTGCTCTTTACAATCTCAAGTCGGCGGTGCAGTTCCTGGGGAGACGGTCCATCGAACTTGGAAGAGGACGACAGCTCTCGTGACCTGCGCTTCTCGGCCTTCTCGGCCGACGGCGTACGCTGTCTCTGCTCTGGTGCGACCTGGCGTTGCGGCTCGTCCTCCGAGGCTTCGGCAGTAATTGTGGCCAGGGGGCGAACGCCATTCTCGCCGTTGCCAAGGGAGAAACTGTGGCGATGGTGGCGCGGCGGGTACGTTGTGCGAGAAAAGTCTGATGCCGCATGCTTTGGCACATACACCGGCCGAGACACCGGAGCGGGAGCAGGTGTTTCGGCTTCGGCGTTAGTTGCGTTGTCGTCGCCAAAGTCGTTGGCCCCAGATCTAGACCAGAAACGCTTGCCGAAACTCGGCTTCGCGCGCAGCTTGGGTTGCGCAGACGGCGTTGAGGAAGACATGTGCTGCTGGTGTTGAGCCTGCGAAGACTGAGACTGCGGGTTGTGCTTGTGTGGGGTGACGGCGCCAGTAACCTGGTTCGGGCTGGCTTTCGCTTGCTGGGGTTTCGCAACCTGTCGTAGGAAACGGGGGACAGACGAGGACGATGGGTTTCGGGCATCCGAGACAGTCTGGGCCTCCTGTGTCTTGGTTGTGTCGTCTAGCTTCTTTTGCGAAGCGTGGGACGCGGATAATGGCATAGACTGTGCCTGCATTTCGTGGTCCGTGGTTTCATCGGCATTGGCCAACGGATCAGACGAGTTGCTGTTCTCGTGGTCGGCTCCGGCAGGTTGGCTCGTATTGTCGGCGCTCGTGGAAAGCGACCGCTTCTTATTGTTTTCGACGTCCTTGTCCTTAGGGGCCAATCGCCGGCGCATGAGGCGGCCCAATATCCCTGTCTCGTCTGCCGAAGACGTGGGAGCTTGTGACGACGTAGCACCGGGATCAAGACTTGTCGCTGCATCTGTAGCAGGCGCGGCACGGGAGTCTATGTCTGCTGGAGGAGGCACCTGCTCCTGCAACTCGGGCTGCTCATCAAGCCCTGGCAGCGGTGCAGCCATGCGACCGTTTTCGATGCGACCCTGGGCTTGGGTCTGGGCATGGGTGGCAGGGTTGGCAGGGGATCCTCCGTGGAGGGTGTTCTGGGGATTGTGGAGTTGGGGACCACGTCGCATTGAGGATTGCATGGGTCCTGATGTTTGCTGTTGCTGATGCTGGGATGGCGGGGGTACTGGCTCAGCTTCGCTCTGTTGATGCCGCGGTGTCTTCATTTGGCGTTTGCTGAACTTGCGAGTGAGAAACCGGCCGAGGACTTCCTTAACACCGGTTGAGGGCTGGGTAGTAAGGGGGCTCGGTTGAGAGGGCGATGGCGGGTTTCCAGTCTCCTGTTGCTGTGTCTGCTGCTGGCGCTGAAAATGCGAATAAGACGGCGCTGATCCGAAAGATGCGCTTGCAGGCGCTATCATAGACAGCGGTCGTGGTCGCTTGGTGGGAGCGGCAGCATCCAGCTTTTTGTTGCGTTTCGACAGGCGACGACCATTCGATGCTCCCGACTGTGTTGCTTGGCCCTGGTCTTCTCCCTGCTCCCTGTTTTCCGAGTCGTCCTCTTGCTGGTCCTCCAAGGTCACCGATATGGCTGCATCTGGCCGCCAACTCCACCGATTGTAAGACAGCCGGCGCGATGAGACACCACCCGCAGCGCCAGGCTGCACCTTTTTCTCGGCTGGGACACTGCCCTCGCACGAATCGGGATTGGTGGTGGGTGGGATCAGAGGCTCATTGCTGGCAACAGCATTCTCTCGGGCATGGGCTTTTCGCGGTGCTCCCGACCACGACCAGCGATTAGGGTTGACCATGGCTATATATCCCGGCTTCTCGCCGCGAAGTGGCTGCCGTCCAGCTTGGTCTATCAAAACCTGTCAGTCCACGCCAACTCCTAGGATCCAATACCATGAAAGGGTGCCCACCCTTTAATTTTCAGCTCAGCGCAGAGAGCAATATTTCCTACGTTGGTATTTGCCGAGCCGGCAGACGCAGCGCTGCACCAGCAGATTGAGGCTTGTCGGCAGGCTGTAGGGTCGCCAGAGTGTGCTCCGAGGCGGCGAATCAGGACGAGGAGAAGGCCGTGTAAGCAGCAAGCTGAGCTGGCAGCCGGGCGATTCGAGACGAGAGATGCCAGTCGGTAATGTCCCTGGTCCAACGACGGACAGAAAAAGGGAAATGAAGGTATATGAGGACTCGGCGCATTTAGAAATAAGGCGAATCTAAGCAGTTTTAGAGGCGTTTGCGCGGGCGGAGGCCATGACATGGAACGGCGGCACATCCACAAATCTGCAAGTACTTTCGAGGTACCCTTCCATAAAGCAACCATCACGTACCTTGGGTACTCGTGGAGGCCAGACGGTCCTCCTCGCGCCGCCCCGGTTTTCCATGCATTAGGTGTCTGCCATGTAAGCACAGTAACTTTGCTGATACTTGACGGCGCAAAGCAAAGGGGACGATCAGGATTGCTCTCTGGCTGGGCGACAAAGAAAGAGAAGGCGAGTCCTGTGTGGTTGCTTAAGCTTTGACATGCTGTCTGAAGCGCGGCACAACAATAGAATCCGATCAACCAAACGTGTCTCCTGAAGCGTCCAGGCGGCGAGTTTCGGTAATTTGGGTGGCAGATGGACTACTCAGTAAGCCAAAGCGCTATTCCGCGCGGGCTCGGATTAAGAGCCAACTGCACCAGCCCTGAGTCAAAGTGTTGGCTAGCGTCTTCTCAGGAGAGCGTCACGAACTGTGACCACTATCAATATTCCTGGGGTTCTCCTCGTTGCTCCGGCTGCCCGGGAGAATGGTGAAGACAACGTCATATCAACACGGCCAGATCACTGCTCACGCTGGTCATCTCTGGCCGCACAGATTCAAAGGTGATTGACGGTGAATTTGCGGAGACGCCCGGGGATGGAGATATTAGCCCCACGGAGGCTTCATCGGGCTGGTGGACAAGCATTTCCGTGGCGGAGAGGGTGCGCCGCAGCGGGTGCGGTGAGAAGGACTAAAAGGCCATGTTGTGACCAGGAGTTGCATGTCTGAGGCGGCTTACTGCATGCCAGCCAAAGCCGGATAAGGGCCATGATCGACCAATACAACGGCGACGATGGATGTTTGATTTCCGACAGCAGGCCAGGGACACGATGGCAGAGAGGAAGATTCAGACGGAAGGCGCCGTTTCAATGGCTCAAGTCATTGCGAGTGTAATTGTCGAGACAGGCGTGCTGATTGGCCATTCAGACCAGGAGGCTTGTTTTGAAAGATAGATCTGGTGACGGCGCGGGGTTTCTTTGTCAAAGTCAGGCACACAGGGAGGCGCAAGTCCCGGGAGTCGATGGTTGCGAGATGCACGATCCAAGCCCTGACCGTTGAGTGACGGGAGAGGAGACGAGGTTCTTTGTTTCCATGAGCTTGTCTTCTGTAACGCAAGTCCGGGGCGCAGTGTCTGACCCCAGACTCGTCTGAACATGCGCCGCAGTGGCTTCTAGTGAATATGGCGATGAGGTAACTGGCTTGAGAAGGCAACAGCCTCTCCCACAGCCAGTTTGCGAGAGGAGACGTTCGGCTCCTCCTGGCCGTGTTTCTTGATTTTGATCCCAAAAGCCAGAAAGCTTTGGCTAAGAGGGTGTCCTCTGGCAGCACCATTGATATGTGGCGCGGGATTATAGACATGGGGGATGGATTGCGGGTGGCCGACTGCGTGTCTGAATCAGCGGTGGACTGCCCGAAAGAGAGAGGCCATGTTCTGAAAGAGGAATAGAGCTTAGAGGGCGTCTTAGTCGGGTGGTCGCATCGGAAGACGAAGGGCGAGTAAGGGCCGGTCTCAAGGGCGACTCTGAGCGGGGGAATTTCCCGGCAAGCACCGGTTTGAAGAATGATTTGAGAGCTCGTAAAGTGGGAGGCGGAACGGCTAGGTGGATGAAGATTGAACGAAGCCGAGGGAGACGAAGTCAAGAAGTCTGAATAAGGTGTTGGATTACCAGAAAGAGAACGCTTGGTCCGTGGCCGCGAGGGGGGATTGATTCTCTTCGTGCCGATCAAGATCGTCCCTTCCTTGCTCAGATGGAAGCAGCCGAGTCCTTCCTTCCACTCACCTTCAAGACCTTACCTTACCTTACGTAACCTAAGACAAGGACGGGAAGGTGAGAGCGGAGCTCTCGGTGAAGGAAGGAGCCGATTGCTTCTCTAGGTCTTCTTGGGGTGCCTGCGTGCCTGCTTTCTGCCTGCCGGTGCTGACGGAGGTGGGAGGTGCCAAGGGGGAACCTAAAAAATTGAACTCGGACGGAATGGAAGTCGCGACGGGGGTTGCCCCCAAGGGCGCCCTACGGTGGCAACTTCCCCAGGTTCACACACTGCAGCACTCCCAGCGCCAATCAACTGCGAGGCGCGCAACTGGCATCAAGTGAGGTGGCCTGTGCTGCATGACCCTGGTCCTGGCCCTGTATCCTTAGGTACTTACACTGTAAGGGAAGAGACATCGGGGATCGTCATCACCCACGCCACATTGAAGCCAACAACAGTCGGGGCCACCAAACGCCAACAACACCACGGCGACGGGACCGAAACAACAACAGATTCTCCAAACTGGACTCCCATTTCTCGCAAATCCATCCATCTTAGCCTGGTTGTGTTGGTTGGTCACGCGGGAAAACGGCAGTAGAGAAGCCCAGGGCGCCCCGCATTGCCTAGAGCCAACGCTTCCGGGTGTAAACCCTCTCTTCAAACTCAAGCCGCCTTCCCCTCCGCCCGCATTGCCGCCGTAATGCCTTGTCCCAGACTCCTCGATTGCTTCACATCCAGCCCTGTCTGCCGATTTCTCCCTCGATTAAGCGTATATCGACATCACACAACTTCACCGCAGATTTTCTGTCCAAGCCACCTCCAACGCTATGGTCTGGACTCCATCTTTCCCCAAGTTTTGCCTCCTCCACTGACGTTTCTTCCACTTGTCCTTCGAAATGCTTATCAACATCACTGTGGCCGAGTCCAATGTGAGGGGGCGTCTATGGCGTCCTCTTGCAAAGTCCAATCGCAGATCGTCGTGGCGAGCTGGGCATGGTGGTGTAGGTGCTTAGCTAGCCTGCGTATGCTTCTCTATACTCATGCAAATCCCGGCATCTCGATCGATGAATTTTCTGCCATTTACGTGATCGTGGCGGATGTTAGATCATAGCCTCGACCAAACACTCCAACGATACCGTCCTGGGAACGCATCCTGTCACCATGCCTCGAAGCTACTGCACCCTCGGCCCACGAGTTCGTCTCACCACGATGGCAACTTCAAGGCTTCCACGCCAAGTTTCAGCCGCATCTCCGATCCCACGGACAATGGATCTCGTCTCGGAGAATATCTCATTGCATTTCATGTACGCTGTGGTCTCTCCGGGACGTTATGAGACCTTGTGATCTCTCCTATTGTCCGGGCGGTCTCGTGCATCGAATATACAGAGGGGTTTTTCCACAGCCATAGAAATGCATGACCGAGAATCTTGAACCCTGAACATGTCAACAGCTTGGCCAGACGTGTGCCCATAGACGCGGATCTTTGGAGGTGGTATACGAGCCAGGGATCCAGACAATTCTTGGGACAACTTAGGGCCTCCCGACTTTCTGGATCACCGCGCTTGGTTGGATGTCCACACGTGGCGAAAGGCGCCAGCAGCACTTCGCCGTGCAAACTATCGACGCCTAGGTTGCTGGAAGACGAGCTGGAACTCGTTTAGCGCGCACTTCGTCAGGAGGTGGGTTGGGCGGCAACACACACCCTCACCCGCGCGCGCGCGGTGGGTGGCACAAGAAGCCGAGTACATCGGAGTGACAAAACTTGCCTCGAGCTGATGCCGACACTCGAACACATGGCTGAGCTGAAGTGCTTTCCCCCCATTCGCCCACCCCCAGAATCAAAGACCTATCAAACCCGTTGACACTCAGCGGGAATTCAGTGTGCGAGACTGGACCCTTTCCACGGCCCATCCAGGCGCGCGCAGATTTGAACAGAGCAACATCAGAGCTCAGCGCCCACCTGACTCGACATGGACCGGCTCGAGCACTGTGCATGTCCCTGTCACAGCTACACACGTAC
This sequence comes from Colletotrichum cordylinicola, assembly GCA_027406065.1. Taxonomy (NCBI): domain Eukaryota; kingdom Fungi; phylum Ascomycota; class Sordariomycetes; order Glomerellales; family Glomerellaceae; genus Colletotrichum; species Colletotrichum cordylinicola. Next base: position 115,104 of record JANVYD010000011.1, on the reverse strand, counting down.
GCATTATCGGGTTCGGTTTCGTAGAATCTCGTTCCCAAAAGACGTTTCCGGGGTGCGCTCCGGTTGATGTGAGTGGCTCATTAGGAGTTACACGATCGGTCGCCTTAGAACGCGTCGTTGGGCCGGGCATGATGAAGAAGGAAGCAGGTGCATGCAGTAAAAAAGATTTTCATTCATCATGAGATGCGCCTCTGAGCGCAATGATATTTATCTATGGGGGTATAATTCAACGCTTTCCTAACCATGCAAGAGATGCCTCAGCTGAGCATCTTTCAATATCAATGATCCCTCACAATGAATGCCGGGCCACTCGAGTTCTTCAGTCCCTCCAATACCAAGGCGGCTTCTGCTTCCTTCTGGGACTGTGCCTCGATCTGTATGCACTGCGGGACGGTCCATCCAGGCGCCCGCACCAGTTGATTGATAAGAACGTCGCTCAAATAGAATGGATCCGAAAGTGTCCGTCTTCTGTGGACCACGCGACTCTGCGAGTTAGGCGAGATGTCTGTGAGAGGTCCTGGGGGAGAATGTACAGGTTCCAAGGCCGGTGGCTTCGATGGCGTCGCGTCCGGCATCTGGCTCATGCGAAGAGGCGGTAGCTTCACCGAATCTTCCGTCGACACACGTTGAATGTCGGAGAGAATCTTGGGAGACACTACCAACGGCTTGTCCTTGCTTCGCGAGACCTTCACTTTCGGAGTCGGTCGTGGGAGAGCCTTGGCTGATGCTGAGCGGGGTGTGCCAGTGAAGCAGACTTCTACGCCGTCGATCGTCTTCCGCTTCCTCTTTCTAGGATTCAGCTTGACGGCCGCGACCATGGAGTTTACCTCCACTCCCGACATGACGACATCCTCGACGACCAGGTCGCTCCGTGTCAACCCACTCGTTGCCATCTGGTTCTGGGCGTCCGCCAATGTTTCGACCAGCAACTCCTGAGAGCCTTGCGCATCGTCAGAATTAATGTTAGGTTGTGCGGGCTCTGGTAGCGCGGCTGGGGCAGACTTCCTGGACCGCTTTGTTCTTGGCTTGGTAACTCTCGAAGGTGCAGGGCAGGTTGAGGGCGGGGTCTCGGTGCCACCAATGCGGCGAAGCTCCATTCTTATCTTCCAGGTGAGGTAAGCCGCGCTGGTCTTGTCATCTCGAACTGCCATCGGTCGTTGAGGCGAGGGCTTTGGTAGAGTATCTTGGGAAGTCTTGGGCTTCTGCTGCGGTTGTTCGTCCTGCGTCGACTCGATCTTAACTGGGCTGTTTGCAGGTACTCGGCTTTCCGTGGGCCCCTGGGTCTCCTGGGTCTCCGTGGTCTGTAACTCTGGCTCTTGATCTCGCGGCTGATGCATTTCGGCTGGATCTCTCGTCTCGATGGTCCTTTTCGGTATTTCTGGCATCTCTGCCTTGACGACCGCCTCCGCTGTAAGTACTGGAACCTTGTCGCATGGCCCGGCTGTATCCATATTTGTCTTCCCGTCTGTCTTGCCGTCTGCATTGTTCTGGCGCTTCTTGGCCTTGTCATTGACTTCCTTCTTCTTCTTTGGCAGCTTCGTTCCTGGGGGAAGCCACATCAATGGAATTCTTTCCTTCAGGTTGGACACCCAAGCGTCGCAATCCCACTGCACCCAGTAGTCGATGATATCGCCCCATGAACTTTCAGGAGGCTTTGTAAAGTTGACAAAAACAACCTTACCGCCTCTGTTGTGAATAGTCTTGGCAAACTCTCTGACCAGAACCTTTAGCCCATGCACCTTTAGCGAGGTGCCAAGGATTAGAAGGAGATCAGGACAGAGTCCGAGGTCATGTGTGACAATTGGAGATATCAGGTGGGCATTGGGATGCTCTTCGCCGTAGAGGACAATGTCTGGTCTCAGCTTGCCCACACCTAGTGCTCTCTTGCCCCTCTCCTGCCTCGCCGCTGTGGCACCCACACAGTAAGGACATTCGGGTTGACGGCCAGACAGAGTTTCGTGTGCCCGCCCGTCGTCGTCCCAGTCACAGATTTTGCCGCAAAGGAAGCATCGCAGAGATTCGAGAGATCCATGAAGAAACACACATTCAACACCACTGGACTTCTTTTCCTGTCGTGGAGGTTGCTGCTCAGGCAGGCCACGCGCCAACAGTTGTTCAATCCCCTCCCCGTCTTCGCTCGTCTGCGATTGGGGTGGCTCATTATTTGCTTCCCCAGAATTCCCAGCGTCTTTTGGAGTTTCATCATGGCTGGGTGGTGTAGGTGGCGTTGGTACTTGTATCGTCGACTTTCTTGAAAAGCGACCTCGGTGGCCAGGACCATCGTGAAGTGAGGTCGTAAGCCCCACCTTCTCCTCGATCTGGTCAATGTTCTGCGTGTAGCACCGGACCAGCTTGCCCCGGTTGCGCAGGTGGCCGATGAAGTGGTGAGACGCCGTAGGCTGAACATCCTTGACTTTTTGTCGCAAGGTAGTGGCAAAAGTGTAGAACACTGAAGTTCGTAGGGGATCAGCCCAGATGGAGGCGTCGAAAAGGTCCCTGCCTTTAATATTGGGCAGTGCCTTGGCCGGGTTGGAAGATGGAGGTGTTTCGTCAATTTCTGAGGACGCCGTACTGCTTGCTGTACTGGAAGATTGCCGGCTCGTCGACGAAGAAGCCTCCTGGAATGGGTCTGATAGAATCGTTGGGGGAGATGAAAGGGGTGAGGAGGAGAAGCCTAGGGGTGGTGATGACAAAGGCGAGCTGAAATCGGAGCGGAATCTAGTGGTTCTGGGTGTAGTGAGTTGCGCGGCGATCAGTTCAGCCCTGAATGACGAAGCTGCCGGGGGAAGAGTTTCCTCAGACTCGTCGTTGGGCCAGGTCTGGCGTGGTCTCAACGGGCTTGAGGCGAAGCTTGGAGGTTCAATGTCGGCCGCTTGCATCGAATTCAGCGAAGAGGTTAGCAGGGACCTCTTTCGCAGTTCAGCGGAATTCGTTTGGTAAGCATTTGGTCGCCGCCTGGGGTCGGGGCTCGCGGAGCGCCCTCGGGGGCGCAAGGAGGGACGAATAGGGCTCTGCGCTCGAAGATCGGCTGCCGAAGGAAAGTTCCGCGGTGGTGCTGCATCTCTTGGCGGGCTTGGGGGTAATGATTGCGCTCTTCTGGAACGTCGAAGCGATCCCTGTGGCCTGACTGGCGTGCTCTGGCGGCTGAGGGTATGTTTGGTGAATTCCATTGCCTTCTTGGCCCTCGACCTGGTACTGGGAGGGCTGGGCATCAGCTTCATTGCTTCCTCTCCTGCAGAACACACCCTCTCATCGTCGGATCCTACAGTCTCCTGGGTACTGGTTGTTTGCAAGTCTTCCTTCGGTATACATATTGCTGAGTCCTCGGAGGAAATCTTCTGTCGCTTGATGGGTCGTTCTGCCGGGGTGGTGTCTGAGCAAGACGATGCAGAAGATGATGACAGACGCCTGCCTCCCGTGACATTTTCTCTGCTTGCTGCGTCGAATTGAGCTTGAATTAGAGAGTACAGTCCGTTTTCACTTCGAAAATCCTAGGACATTGTCAGAAAAGCCGAGGAACTGTAGCGGTTGGGGTTCCTCACAGGTATGCCAGAATTGGTGCTGATGCCAGCACCGGTAATGACTACGACTTTGCGAGCTTTGAAGAGAGCATCGGCAATACCCTGCAGAAGCACATCTTCTGTAGGGGTTACCTGGGTGGTAGGCATGTCGATGCGTCCTCAAAGTCGGCCCATTGGACTGGTTCGTAGTGGTTGTCGAGGAGGCTCGCTGACGGCTTCGGCTCGGATGGTGGACGGCTTTTGCAATGCGCGACTGTAGCAGCTCCTCGCAGAAGGAACAGTGGTCTTGTGGGAAAGACCTGTGTAGCCCGAAGAAGGCCGAACGAGAAGAAAGGACGTCGTAGTTGGCTTGAACGACTGTGTTGCGACGCGACTAGGGAAGAATTGTGGATGGTTGCGGTACCGACGCGGTGGACAGAGCGGGAACTGACAGTTGACCGGGGTTCGCGACGAGGAGCTAGTGGACGGTTTTCGCGACGGACGGGTTGAAATGGGTCGCGAAGGTCCTGGCTGGATTGATGTCGCTGCCGGCTCGAATTGCAGGTTGAAATGCAGTCCGTCAACGAGTCGGGTATCGCGGGTTTGGAGATGTGTTGGAGGCGAAGGGCAGGTGAGAGAGGTGAGGTAGGGTATGGCGTGGTGAGGCGAAAGGGAAGTTCCAGGCCCAAGCTTGACCTCGAACGAACAGACGCGTCTCAGAACGGGCTCGGAAAGACCAAAGCTTTAAAGCTTAACGGGGTAAGCTCCAGGTAATAGCGTACTGCCCAATTCCGGGTCTCAAAAAGAAGGGAATCATGTAAATTCGATTGCAACGACACACAAACGTAGGAGGCGCGAATCTGCGAATTGGCGTTATTGACGGGAGGTTGGAAGGTACGTTCGAGGATCTTGCTGAATCGGATGTTGTTTTGCAACCGCGACTGGCCAAAGGGATCTCTCCACTTTCCATTTCAGTGATTCGGTTCAGTGAACGAACGGCGGCCGGACAGGCGCCAACTGCTAGTGTTAGCGCAGATCGCTGAGTGAGATCACCAAAGCTCCATTGATTATCGATAAGATAACGATAAGAATCCGATAAGGAGACACGGAAAGTGGGGCTTATAGCGTCCTGTACCTAGTTATTGATACCTGCCTCGGTTTGGGATTTCCGACCAAGCCAAGATGTGAATGTTTCTCACCCATTTCTCCATATCATCTTGCGGGGCAAACAACACCTGTCCAGTGCTCAAAGAAAGTCTCGCCAATTTCATGCCAAGCTAATGGGCGACTTGGGCCTTTCGGCGTAGTCATGCTTGACCTCCTGATGATGGGTACCACAGAGCGACGCCGAGAACAAGATGGGAAAAGGACGAGAACGATGGAGTCATTGACAACTGGCTCTCAACTTCGCCATGCCAGCAGCCTTGCTTTGGGCCGGAGGGTCCAGCACTCTTCATGAGAAAGACAATCACCATCTAGAGACGCGACACTACTCTCATTGACAAAGGGCATTGGATGCCTCCGTACGCCGCAGATTGCCATCGCAACAGATCCGACGGCTTGGCATCGGGATATTTCCAGTCTCCACGCCCTTCTAGAAGCCAATTGCGGGAAATCGAGTCAGGCTCAGAGCCTCAATCTCAAAATGCCAGGTCGCTGGGCTGAACACACGATGCAACTTACCACTCGAGACGGTTGCATGACGGGCAAACAACCGCCGCTGCAAGGATTCCCAGCTGGTCCCAACATGGCATCACTTGCACCCATCCACCGGCATGGTCCATCTGATCTTTCCGTGCTTCGCGGCATCTTCGGGCGAGACCACAGTTCGGTCCCTGAGACGATGCTGTTTGATCGTCTTGCCTCCACTCCCTTGTGACAGCCCTGACGGCCTTCCTCTCCCACCGCCGGTTGGCTAGCCGGACTCGTGTCAACCACATCTCCGGTTTCCTCACCCCACGAAACCCCGACATGGAGAAAACCTTCCTCAGCTTGTCGCTCATTTTAGTCTCCGTATCCTTTTTTGCGCCGGTCCAATGCTACCTTGAAGCGCCCTATTCGTCTGGTTCCGAAAGTCAACACTCGATGAACCATACCAAACAAGTGCCAAGAGCGCATGATTCGACGTTAATCGGTGCATCATATGAACTCCCCGGCTAGGGTTTGCTGACATTCAGAGAGTCAAAATGTCTACATATGCCACGATGCTTCCAGTGCCGTCCACTCCTGCCAACTCGTCCATTCTACCAACTCTTGTCCAACATCTCACCTGAGCGTCTTTCTTTTCCAACTTCGCACCACTTTCACTCATTACCCCATCCGGCAGGTCCCACTTCATCATGGTGTGCATTCAGTCATTCACTCTTCTTTGGCTTGCTTCGACAGCAGCTGCCCAAAAGTGCAAGATTCAATTCGACGGCCGCATCCCGTCGGGGACGGCACTCAAGTCTCTCGATGCCAAAAACAACTTCTTCAATCCCCAGAACGTCTTTGGCAAGGGCTTAGCCTTCAGCCAAGTTCTCCAACTGCCCAAGCAGGCCGGCTCTCCATTTGACGGCACCAAGAGCGTGCCCATCGAAGTCACCATCAGGTACTGTCTATCGGCCACTTTCCTCGAAGCTGCAATTGAACTAACAAGCTTTAGTGACAAGTCCATCTTTAACAACCAGACCGGTTTTCGCCGCGCCGAACTCATCCCGTCCAGCAACTCCGGCACCGACCCGTCTACCACCGGCGTGAAGACCCTCCACTTCAGCATCGCAAAGGATGCGCAACGGCCCCTTAATGTCTCTCATGAGTACCAGATGGCTTTCCTGGAAAGCAACGACTTTAGCACGAACCAGATGGTCCTCAAGACTGGCACTATTCTCGGCGGAAGCAACGCCAACCCGGACACGCTTCAGCTCTTCGGCAACGTCAACACGAAGCCGTCGCCTCCTGTCTTGTTCAGCACCCCCTTCACTGAGGGCGTGACGCACAACTTTGCTGTTACGTTGGATTTCAATGCCAAGTAAGTGCTGCTACTTGCTTTCGGCAGTCATGTCACTAACATAAAGGTAGCACAAGCAAGGTCTTCTACTCGACTGGCAAGGATCCCCTCAAGGCTCAGGGCGATGCAGTCAAGAACGACGTCGGTGGACAGGGCCAGTACCACTTTGGGCTTCTCAAGAAGCCCGTGGGAGGCACTGGTGACATCACCAAGAACGGCTTCCAGCCCTCCGGCATTAACGAGGGAGTCATCTTTAGCGGTATCTTCCTGGAGGACAGCGCCGACGGTTGCGTCAGCCTGGCTCCGTAAAGTAATCGAGTAAGACCGAAACTCGTTGCGTCACCTCTGACTGCATAGAAGTTTCTCCTGGTTCATAATAGGCTCAGGCAATAAAGATAATCTCGATTATTGAATAACAATGCTAGAAACAACTAGCCTATGAGTGTCTCCAGACGAACCCATTACCTAAAATGGACTCAGTCCAAGTCCATGAAGACTTTGAAGAACTTCTCAAAGTCATTGGGCACACCAAGGCCGGTGATCGTGTCGAAACCCGGCTTCGCGGGCCACCCTCCAGGCGCGTCTCCGTTCCAGGCACAAGACTGGCTTTCTCCCTCGACAACGTCTTGGAGGGCGGCACGCATCTTTTTGGAGTAGAGGGTTGGATTCAGCCAGCCAACTGAACCTTTTCCCGCTCGTAGACGTGCGTCATTGACCAGAGCTATCATGGCCGCAACGACAGGACAACTGGCACTGGTCCCAAGGACACTGTTCTCCTTGCCGGCCCGCTGAATGACAAACCCGGAACCGATGGCGCTGATATCGGGGAAGGCACGACCGGAGGTATTGTAACGACCATCAAGAGTGCCATTGAGAGCCTTGGTGTACTTTTTCACCGCACTATCTTGCCATTCCGGTCTTTCAAAGTAGTTGCTGAAGCCTCCAGTACTGAATTTAGCTCCATTAACGGGCGGCCCTGAGTTTGTCGTAGCCCCTATCGCAGTGACGTATGGACATGAAGCTGGAAAGGTTGGTAAAGTCATCTCGGTCCTCTTGCCGTCATTACTATAGCACTTCAGACCTCCTGTACCCCGTGCACCGCCGTCTCCGGTAGAGGCGAGAACAGATACGCCTCGTGCTGCGAGAGAAGCAAACATGTCGCACGTCCTAATAGCGTACGGCTTCGGGACACTTATCTCGTCATCGGCGTAAGAGATGGATATGACATGGGGCAAGGTGTCGTCTGGTCGATTGAGAAGATATTCGAGAAACTCAAGGTAGGGCTCATTGTCCGACTTGGGAGAGTTGTCTGGATTCCCATCCTTGTCTAGTTTTGTTCCGCGGCCGCCTGTGGAATAGTACACAACATTGGCCGGATACCCCAAAGCAATGGCGTATTGGACATCAAGTGCAGCTTCCGAGCCAGCGACATTTGTGGCTTGCCGGTTCTCACCGCCGTTGATGAGCTCGACGCTGAATTCGTAGCCCGTCTCCAGAATCCCGGGTGCGAAACGCTTTATAAACGTCGTGGTGTCTTCTTTGTTGATGTACTCTTCCAGAAAACCCGCAATGCCGAATCTGACGGGCGAATTGCCGATGGGCGCTGTGTAATTGATTTTGTAGAGAGACTTGATACAGATCGGATCAGTGCCATCGTTGCAGGGGCTCTTTGATTTACCGGGTGGTGCTTTCGGTTTCTCGGCGAGCGGATCTATCTGCAGTGGCTGACGAGAGGTGGCCATGAAGTTGGTAACAGGATGAACAAAGTCGATGGCCGAGGAGATTTTCTCTGGGACCGAATATGAGAGAGCTCTAATGACCGGAGTCCCGCTGTTGAAGCTGTACTGGTTGAACTCCGTGTTAAGAAGCTTCTCGCCGTTTGCAACCGTCGTATTGAAATTGATCCAACTCCGGGATACCTCTAAGTCGATGATATCCTGAGCCGTAAGCCACGAACGTACGGCATCCACATCCTCTCGGTTGGCAGCACGGTAACTCTCTACGGATTCTTGAGAGAGACGTTTACCGTAGTCTTTGCTATTCGGGTTGCTGATATCTTTGAGACGAGATTTCAAGTCGTCGAACTTGGGCTGCTTAAGGGCGATGGAAAGGGTGATCTTGTCCGATTGTTCAGGTTTACCCTGGGCCATCCATCCTTCAGGGACGTTGACAACATTCTCGATTTGTTTTAGGGCGCTTCCGACAGAGAAAATTGCCGATACTGTGATCGCATATAATGTGAGATAGTTGGCGATCATAATGGCGGCAGCAATGTTGGAAGAACTCAAGTAGGAACCCGACCAAACCGACAAGAGGATAAGTACTCAAAGATGCCTGCCGGCTTTTGAACCTTGCTGGTGCAGGAATTACTAGGAATTAAACTTGTTGCCGCGATCCTAGTTAGGAAAAACGTGAGGTCGGACGATTCTTGCATTTACATCCCAAAAGCTTGGGCGTTCATGTTGCCTGTTCTCTTTGAAAAACATACTCTCTTTGGGATTATTCTTCGGCCCATGCGGCCATTATTTCCTGCGGAGACCAATGCAATACATCATTTTCGGCACGGATCAATGGTAAAATCAATGGCGCCATCCATTCAGCCATCCGGCCATTCAGCCGCGATGCAATGACACGATGTTGGGGAATGCTCCGCTCGACCACTTTCGGCAATAGCATACGAGGCAGCCTGTACCTTTGCGAAGAACACTTCAAATAACGTGCCAGGGAGACTCATTGAAGATTGTAGATGGGCATGGAATGTGTAGCACTCGAATCTGCATTCGATAATGGCATCGCGGGCATGAGGCCCGGGCTAACACACAACACGGTGCCTAAACTTCGTGCTCCTGGTGGCTGACCACGGCGGCAATCTTCTCTTGACGGTTGGCAACCTCCTCCAACTGCGGTCTTAGAGAGTCAGCTGCCTCTTGCGAGAAGTGACGAGCGCTGACCCGATGCTCGAAGAGCAAGTCAATCTCCGAGTACGTGAGACCAAACGGCTCCGGCAGTCTGAAAAAGGTCCACGCAAGGAACAGCGCTGCAATACCAGCCCAAAAGAAACCACCCTTGGCGCCCCAATTCCAGTCGTTTGTTCCGATAATCTTAGGCTGAATGGCGTTGACAACGAAGCCACCCGAGTTGTAGAAGGCGCGGGCGAGTGCGACAGTCTTGACACGGAGCCGAGTGGAAGGCATCTCAGCCACGAGGGTGTAGCAAGATGGACCGACGCTAAGCTGGAAGAGGAAGAGCATCACGACGATGAGAGCTCCCACGCCCCAAGACTTTGCGTTCGATTCGGCGCCGATGCCGAGCCCTCCGATGACGATGAGAATGATGACCATGGACGACAAGCCCGCCAAGTAAAGGGTGCGTCTGCCGATGTGGGTCATGATGTACCATGCGATGATGCATCCGATAAGACCGATGCAGTTTTGCACCAAGCCCATTGTGAATCCGTTCTCCTTGCTGAGACCGGCGTTCGTCATGAACTGCACACCATAGCCCATAAAAGGGACTCCGCAGAAGGACTGGGTCAGCCAGACCATGCACGCAATCTCGGTGCGGCGGAGGTCGATGCCGCGAAAGCAGTCCCAGTAGTGAGTTCCGGAGCTAACCTCAATCTCAAACTGATTGGTGAGTCGCATCATCTCCATGTGGGCATCCAGGTCGAAGTGCACACCACTCTGGGGAGACGTCAAGCTGCGGACCGCTTCTCTTGCCTCGTCCATACGGTTCTGGCGAACGAGCCACCAAGGGCTCTCCGGGGCGAACAACGTGCCAATGATGATGGGGATGGGCCACACCCATTGAATCGCAAAGGCTGTATCTAAGTCAGCGAAGCGGCCGAGTGTCAGTTCTTTGATCCCTTACGAATGCGATAACCCCACTGATTGTCAATCTGCAACAGACCACGAAGCATGCCGCTGCTGATGAGTCCTCCGATGACCCAGCACATGTTACTGCGCCCATTAGTTGACATTCGCGCCAGCTGTGATGGGAAAAGACTTACACCCAGGACGTCATGTAGCCTCTGAGTGCCATTGGGCAGATATCGGCAGCGTAAGTGACAGCCAAGGTTTGGAAGATGCCCCATGGGATACCCTGAATAAGAGCACCAGCAAGAAACATCGGTAGACCATTAGAGAAGAAGGGAATGAAGACGGCACCAATCATCGCAACCATAGAGACGATCATGGTCTTCTTGTATCCAAGCCACTCGGTGATGAAGCCATTAAGGATGAGGCCAAGGATGGAGCCGACTTGGACACCGTTGTTGATGATTGTTTGCCACCGGGACGAGACGATCATTTCACCCTTGTCATTGATCTCGTCCCCATAACGGTTCGCAAACGCCGGAAAGACGTAAAAGTTGCTCATCAAGTTGGTGTCGTAGCCCTTTGCGTGTTGTCAGTACCTCTCCATGACTGAATATTCCAAGACGGGCGCCAGCGTACCTCCATGATGATGGCCAGAGAAATGATGAACGAGAACATCACGGCCTTGGGCCAGAACCTGAGAGAGTCTCGAACGCTCATCCCACGCTCGATCTGCATCGCCGTGATGGCCTCGCCTTGGTTGTGATCATTGTGGTGGCTGGCGACTGGCACCGCATCGGCGCCAATGGCCTTGTCTTGCGACATGTCGAATCAAATTGTAAGGAGTCGCCAAAGAAACCGGGCCGTCAAGAATGAGGTTATTCCCACATGGTGACAATGGTTGGAGAGGGCGCGACGTCGCATTTATAGACAAGAACGCGGGGGCTGTTCACACCCTGCAACGCAACACAACACAACAGTTGCCATCTGAACAGGCCAGAGCCCAATCCAATCTCCTGGTATTGCCGAGGATGTGCGGAGAACCCAGACGAACCCATGATGGGGGCAGCGTTGGCATCGCACGTTTTGAGGACCAAAGCCGCACACTGAGGTGCTGATGAGAGGGTCCCATGGGGAATTCTCCGGGCTGGAGTCGATGGTCGGTCGAGACTTTTGGGGAAGCAACCAGGTGCCATCATTCGTCGGACGATTGTGGGTGACACGACTCAATGTTCAGAGCCGGGGTTGAGAGAGAATACCGTCAGTATTCCGCCGCTAGCCCCCAATCGAGCGTAGGATACCGACAGGGAGGGCCCTGGTCACTCGAACTCGGCCGGGTAACCAACGCGTGGTGAAATAGAGCAGCCCGGGTACAGTCATTTTTTGGTGCCGTTTTCTCACTGCCGTCATTACCAGATGCAAACATACGCCCCATCTGTCCAACACTCGTTGCGCGCCGCTTGACGAACACAGCGGCCTTTGCTCCGAGGTAACCTCCGCGGCATGCGGAAACCTTCGGCTTGTGCTGCATGTCGGTACATACTCGGTTGCCCCATCGTCTTCACATGACGTCCCTGCGCTGGAAAGAGTTGCCTGACATGATGCTGCAGAGCCCGGCGGCGCAAATGCCACTCCAGGGAGGGCCTCGAAGACTGCATTTACTGCCACGAAAGGGGCATCAAATGCGTCCAGAAACCACCCCAGGGCGGATACTACGAGCAAAGGGAGAATGAGCGCAAGAAAAACCAGGAAGAACAGGGACGGCAGCACCAACAACAAGGACAAACAAGTCCGTCACCCGGATCCCATGCCAGTGGTTGGTGCTCCCGATGTGAGACCACGCCGCATGCCACCACTCTGCCTAGTCTGCCCGTCCGGCTGGATCTGGTGAGACTCTACTTTGACTACATCCATGACCAGTTCCACTCCCTCTTCCACCGGCCAAGCTTTATCGAGGATGCTCTCGCCGACCGGGTGCCTCACGGGCTCCTTTACGGTATATGTGCCTTGTCTGCCAGGTGCGTCACCCATGCGTTGCCAAGACTCAATGATAATGAAGATGGGCAGAGATCTGATAGACATCCAGATTTTCGACCGACCCCTCCTTCGCAGACATTGACCCCCGAGACAGAGGACGCGTATATCTGCAAGCTGCTGAGAAGCTCACCAACCTTCGCGATGTGTCGTTAACTACCATCCAGCTTTGTGTGCTGGTAGGAGCCGCAGCAACCGCCGATGGTGATGGGGAAACGGAAAATATCTACTATGGCGTAGCATGTCGCATGGCACAGCTACTGGACCTCCCCAGCCGACCAGCAACCAGCCTGTTGGAACGCGAGATCAATATAAGGGGTAAGGCGATCCTCCGATGCCAAGTTCATCTGCAAGGCACAAGAAGCCCGACTGACAGGTCCCCAGTTTGGTGGTCACTCTGCATGATTGACGTGTGGTCGTCCACCGCAGTCAAGCTGCCAAAGCTGCTACCGGCGAGATCCGATATTCCCCTGCCGATGGACGATCTGCCGTTCCTATCGATGAGCCGCAGCGTCCCTGCAGCACCCTTGTCGAACCAGAGTTCGCAGCATCTCTCGCAGATGGTGAGGCTGAATAGGATCTTGCTTGACATCAATGACTTCAACCAGCGTTGCGTGGCCGAGAACCCTGACTGGGACTCTCTGGAGCAGGGCGTAGAGACCCTGAGCGCTCGCATGGAAGCCTGGCTTGCAGATCTCCCAGATAACATGAGAGATACCCCTGAGAACTTTGCCTGGTTTGCCGCACGAGGTCTCGGCCGGACCTTTGCTGCGGTCTACTTGGGATACTATCACTTTGGGCAGCTCCTTTACTACCAGTTCTTGTACGGCGCAGCTGCTACGACGGCCATCAACCCTACAGCGTCGGCGTCTGTCGCGCGCCGAGACTCGTATGCAAACAAATGCAAAGACCATGCCGCCCAGCTGTGCGACATGGTGTACCGCGCGCAAACAACAGCCGGCGCTGATGTTAGATACACCATGACGGCGCATGTACTGGTCATCGCGTCCACGGTTCAGATCCACACCCTGCTGTTCAGCGGTAACGAGGCCGACATAAACGTGGCTCGCCAGCGTTTGGAGAGAAACTTTGAGCTCATCTTGCAACTACGATGTTACTGGCCAACGACTGACCACGCCATCAGCCGTCTGAGAGCATTCCACGAGACAGCGCGGACCAGCATTGACACGAGCTTCGTCCTAGACCGTTGGATGCTCCGATTTCTAGTCGAGTTCGCGGAGCTAATGGAGGAAAAGGACGTCGGAAGTATCCGGCGCGGGGATGGAGATGAGATGGAGTCACTGTGGACGATGGAGGGGCTCTGATGAGGGGGTGTACAGCAGCCTGCAGGGCTCACTAGGTTAAAATTGCCGAGGTATATAGGGCTATACTAGTATAAGTAGGAGGGCTAATAGATATTTAATTTAGCAAAGGAGCATACTTTTTTATAGCTTCTAATTAGCTAGGATAAAGTCTATATATTAAAAGCAGTTAGCCTATACGCTAAGGGTAGTTAGCCTATATACTACTATCTCTAATACTTTATTATAGTTTACTTTAAACTTCTTCTTTTTTCTCTATACTTATTATAATTTAGTAAGTCTCCCCTACTTATATAGTTTTTTATATACTTCTATACTTTCTATTATTTAATTAGTTTAGATTTTAATTTAAATAGCTATATATAATATAAAATAGGTCTCTAATATAATTACCTCTCTCTTTCTCTTAAATTATATAAATTTATATACTTTAATACTTCTAATATTATTTATATATCCCTATATATTATAGCTAGCTTTAGTAATACTAATTTTCTTTCTAATAAGAATATAAATAAATCTAATTATAGCTATATTAACTCTAATAAAGATAATAATTATATATATAAACTTATTTTAGCTAATATTAGTAGTATATACTTTCTAGCCCCTCTTACTAAGTACTCTAAAGAGAACTACTCTACTTTTATTTTATTAACTTTATAATATCTTATTTATAAATATATAGTTTTATTTTTCCTCTATATTCTTACTAACTTATATATAAATAGTATTAAAAACGCTAGTAACTAGCTTATTAATTATATTCTTAATATAGAGGATTTAGAGGTAGTATATATCTATATAGTTTTATATCTACTTTATTAATTTATATATAAACTAATTAGTTTATTACTCATTATACTAAATAGACTAATAATATATAGTTCTATAAGATTTTTAATATTAAATATATATAGAACTATAATATAATCCTAATTTAGGTATATAGTATTAAATAAGCTAATATAGAAATATATATAGGTTATTATAATAAGAATAATCTTTTTATAAAATATATTATTCTATCCTTATATATTAAGTCTTATACTTATTATATATATAACTTAGGTATATCTAACTACTTTTTTAGTTTATATTTTACTATATATTTTCTATTCTTAGATATTATTTTACTAACTTCTATATAGTTATTAAAAAGAAGGTTACTATCTCTATAAAGTTTAATAAAACCCTAACTACTACTCTAAAAGCTATATAGAAATATATAGCTTTAACTACTCTTAAGAACGCTTACTTAAAAGTAATTAAGGTTATATATATTAAATATATCTTTTTTATTATACTTTATAAAACTTCTCTAAATATAATCTAAAATATTAATAATATATTTATTTCTATTATAAAGAAGTATACTAAGGTTAGCTTTTATATATTTTTATTTTACTTTAATATAATTTATACTCTTACTAATAATATTATTAGAGTTTAATAAAGTTCTTAAGTTTTCTACTCTTTCTAACTAAGAAGAGTAAGCTTTAATTAGATCTAATTAGATCTATATACTTTTTTCTCCTTTTTATAAAATAGTTTTAAGCTTAGTTATAAGTTTATATAGAGATATAATACTATATAGTTAGATATAGATATAATAATAGTATTTAGGTTTTAGTTTAAATATTAGTAAACTAAATATCTTTATATAGAGCTATAAAGCTTTATATAAGAGTTTTAGCTTTATTTAGTTCTATATTTCTAGGTTTTTTAATAATATTAAGCTACCTCTAGTTATATATTTCTTTATAATCTATAATATATTATAATCTTTTAATTATAGCTAGTTAACCTTAACTAGACTTAAAATTATTCTATTAAGCTATTATAAAGAAGTTTAAGTTTAAATAGATAAATAATATAATTATTACTTTTTTTTAATTTATTTTAATTAAAAGTTTCTTTATTAACTCTAAAATAATACTTATATATTTAGGATCTCTATTATAAAATCTATATAGATTTTACTCCTAAGTTATTTTAATATATTCTTAAGCTTTTTTTTAACTACTACTTAACTAATTTAAAACTTCTTACTTATTTATAAACTAAAAGGTTTATAATCTTATAATATAGTCTCTAAGATATATAAAAAGTATATTAATTATAGTATTATTAAAGCTTTAAGTAATTCTAAATAGTATTTTATAAAGCAATTTAATACTTTTAATTTATAAATAAGGTTATATAACTTATATTAAATTTTAAATAAAAGTTTCTCTATATATTTATATACTAATAAGGCTATATTATTAGCTGAGATATTTTTTATAAAGTATATTATATAGTTTTTTCTAAGTAAGTTTAGTTCTAATTAAAAGAGATATAATACTAGTAGAAAGGTTAAACTACTCTAAGCTCTAACTTTATCTAGTTATTTAATACTTATAATAAATTACTTCTATTTAGAATTAAGATATATACTATAATTAATATATACTTCTATTATATTATATAGTTTTATATAAAGTTCTTTATATATACTATATAGTTTATACTTATTTAATACTTTATAGTTTTATAATAATAGAGTGTTATACTTTATATAATATAGTTAGATTATAGAGTTAAAACAGTTTTAACTACTAGTAGCTAGTAATATTTATTATAGAACTATATAAAAAAATATAATCCTATCTAGGTAAAGCTATATTTATTAACTTTTATAATTATTAGATCTTTAGTAAAAATATTTATAATATTAAGATTAAAGCTTAATAGAATTAGTTATACTAATCTTAATCTACTTCTTAGTATATATATTCTATCTCTATATTATATATTATTATATCTAATATATCTAGAAATACTTAATCTAATTATAAATATTAAAGCTTTTCTATCTAAACTCCTTAGTAAATAAGATTATATTTTTATTTATTTTTATATTTCTTATTTATAAAAACTTTACTAACTTTATATATATCTAGAATAACTATTATATTTAAATATAAATAAGTTAACTTTATATTATTTATAATTAGCTCTAGATAATATATTACTACTTAGAGCTTAAAAAAGAATAAAACTTTACATAGCTTATTAACTAAGCTAAGCTCTAAGAGATATTAAGTATTTTATAATAAAAAGAGCTTAATCTAAATTAATTCTTACTATAATTAACTATAGATATATATAAGAGGATTATTATATTTACTTTAAACTTTCTCAATATTATAAACTTCTAAAAATCTAAATACCTAAATATTAAAATATATAACTTTCTATAATAACACTTTAATTATTATATTACTTCTAAAGAAGAGCTAATATTTAGATTACTACTAAAATAGAATAGTAAAGTTTAATAAGTTAAGAAATATTTTTATTAATTTAAGATTAATATTAAGCAAATTAAAATAATACTAGTTAAGGATATTATTAATAATATAGAATAAGTTTTTAACTATCTATTCTATATAAATAGAACTATTTTAAAGCAGAATATTCTTAATATCCTTAGTATAAACTATATTAGTATTACTATATTTTACTATAATCTCCTCTTATTAAACTTCTTTAACTTTAGTTATTTTAGTATCCTTAAATATATTAACTTTTAAATATATATACTTCTAAAAAGAGATTCTCTTTACCTATTATTTTATTACATCCTTAGCCTTTTATATAAGCTTTTATTTAGTTTAAATCTAAAATTAGAATTTAATATTAGTATTAATCTTAAAAGAGGGTTTCTTTATAAGTTACTATTTTAGTTAAAACTTCTTAGAAACTTATAAATTAAAATTAATTAGCTTAACTTAGCTTTTAAATATAAGTATAATTATATATATATTTTTATTAAAAAAGAAGCTAATAAGATTAAAGAATAAGCTAATATTTATAATATTATATATAAATCTATAAAACTTTAAAATATCTATATTTATAAGATTTTTTAAGTTAATAAATATTACTTTCTAGTCTTAATCTAGAAATTACTTCTCTATAGTAAACTCTATAATAATATAGCTTATTATATCTTTATAAAATAAATACTTTAATATCTAAAAGAACTATATTTTACTATTAAATTTCTTTACTAGTTAAGTATAAGTATATATCTTAATTAGTAGTTTATTAATATTAGTCTTATAAAATAAAACAATATAGAGATAGATATTAATATTAATAGTTAAGTTTAGAATTAGTTTAGCTTATCTTATTTTAATATTATTAATATATTCTATTAAGCTTTTAATAATAGTAATAAGAAATTTTATAATATCTAGTATATAAAGCTTAGCTTTAGTTAGGTTTATAGTTTTTATAAAAAAGTTTTATTAGAATTTTATTAACTTTAGCACTAGTATAGGAATTTTAAATTTATTTATATAAATTAAGTTAATAGTTTCTAGTTTTAAAACCTAAAAAAGATTAATATTATAATATATATATACTACTTAAATACTAACTAACTTAGCTATAAAATAGTTAAATCTAACCCTCTTAGGGTAATAAGTTAATATACTAATATAGCTATAAGTGAGATATAATAAACTTATATAGTTCTATATAAAACTGTATAGAGGCGTATAATATTTAATATATATACTTACTTAGCTATATATCTTAATTAATATCTATATTTAATTATTTATACCTAAGTTAGATCTATATAGTGGTGTAGCTATAGCCTCGGGGTTTACCTGTATTGGGTAATTTTCCAATTTTAACCCAGTGAGCCCTGCAGGCTGCCGTAGGGGTGGATTGTGTGGTGAAGTTGGGGAGCTGATTCTGGACTCTTGGCCCGTCGGTGGAGACGTGAGCCTTTGGGTACATGCTGTACATAGTGGACTTATTCGATCTCGCGCTCTCACATGCCACACACAGCTGTTCATAGTCATGACCTGGGGTGAGGTGAGGGACTCGTCTTCCGAGAAATACGCCGGCGAGGGCTGCAAAAATTCTCATGAACCAGTGACCACACGCCGCACGGCACAGCAGCGGGGTGCCTCCTTGGCAACAGTTGCAGGTATTCCTTCCGATCATTTGCCAGGCCCTCCCGCCGAGATGCAGTGCTCAGGCCGTTTGACCAGCGGATCCGAATGACTCGGGGGGATGGTTGGTTGGAACCTGGGAGTGCGGAGAAGGCGGCGGGAAACTCGACGAGTATTCCGCCCCCTGTCGGCAGCACGCTCCGTTTACACCATCTCACCGGCCAGTTGCCCCTCCGTGCCCCTCTCTTGGCGGCCGGCATCATGTAAGTCGGAGCCCGCGAAAGGTCATGTTGGAGGACACGACGGCGGGGCTGATGGATCTGCTATGCTACCTTTTCTGACCGTCTGCTCGGTATAAGAACGGAAGCCCGAACGACTTTGTGCCTCTTTCATCGAGCCGAGAGACTAGCAGAGCTCATTGCTGTTTCTCTGATCACACGACCGTCAAAATGACACCAAGATCGCTGGGTGTTGTGGCCGCGTTGGCATCGGCCGGCCGCGTCGCCGCTCTTATGAATGGACTGGCTGATACACCTCCAATGGGATGGGTACGTCGTTGGCAGCCTTTCGATGTATGAGATTGGATGATTGACCATGACCAGAACAATTGGAACGCATTCGCCTGCGACGTCTCCGAATACCTCTTGTTGAGCACCTCGGAACGCATCGTGAGCCTTGGCCTGCGCGACTTGGGATACAACCACGTCGTTCTGGATGACTGCTGGCAAGATGAGAACGGCCGGGATGCCAATGGCAAGCTTCAGCCGAACCTTGAAAAGTTCCCCAACGGCCTCAACCACGTGTCCGATCATATCCACAAGCATGGCATGAAATATGGCATGTATTCCACAGCTGGCGAGATGACCTGCGCCAGATTCGGTAGGTTTACGAGGATGCCTCTGTTTATCTGACATTTTGGTTGACGATTTTAAGCCGGCTCTCTGGACCACGAGAAGGACGATGCTGAGAGCTTCGCTTCCTGGGGCGTCGACTTCCTCAAGTACGACAACTGTTTCCACATGGGCCGGATGGGCACGCCCGAAATCTCCTTCAATAGATTCAAGAAGATGTCCGATGCCCTGCAAGAGACTGGCCGACCGATTTCTCTCAACCTCTGCAACTGGGGCGAGGACTATGTTCACACCGTATGTCTGCTTGATTGCTTCTTCCTATGCCCCCATCGTTCCTATTGTTCCCATCGTCCACAGTATCTTCTTCATCTCTTGTTATTTCGGCTGGACCTGGAATCTGCTAACGGCCGATCAGTGGGGAATGTCCATCGCAAACTCCTGGCGCATGTCCGGCGACATCTACGACTCCTTCACCCGGCCCGATGACCTCTGTAGCTGCAACACCGCCGCGGACCCCTTCTGCGTCGCCCCCGGAACCCACTGCTCCGTCCTGTTCATCATCAACCGCGTCGCCGCCTTCGCAGACAAGTCCATCCCCGGCGGCTGGAACGACCTCGACATGCTCGAGGTTGGCCAGGGCGGCATGACGGACGAGGAGTACAAAGCCCACTTCGCCCTCTGGGCCGCTCTCAAGTCGCCCCTGATGCTCGGCAACGACCTCCGCGACATGCCCGCCGAGGCGCTCAGCATCGTAAACAACCCCGCCATTATCGCCATCAGCCAGGACCCCCACGGGCGTAGCGCTATTCGAGTCAGGAGGGATGTCGGCGGCGGCTTGGTGCCGGACGAGTTCGGCGTCGCGGAGGCGCAGGTTTGGAGTGGACGGTTGGAGAACGGCGACCAGGTCGTCATATTCCTCAACGCCGCGGGCGCGGAGGTTGACATGAAGTCGTCGCTTGCGGAGATCTTCGTCGCCGATGGCCCTGGAGGCTCGGCGCCACAGGTCAAGTACAAGTGGGCTGTTCACGATCTGTGGGCGGATCGCATGCCGACGGAGACGGCGCAGGCGCTCTTTGACGCGGAGAGCGATGATGCCCGGATCAAGATCTTAAGGGACGCGAACTGGTACAACGCCACCGAGATCCCGTACGCTGTCGGTCTGGAGAAGGAGGACCCGAGGTTGTTTGGCAAGAAGATTGGCGACGTTGAGCCAAAGGGTGTGCTGAAGGCCACCGTGCCTAGCCACGCGGCGAAGGTCTTCCGGCTCAGGAGGATCGCGCAGCCTGGAGATGGCTTCAAGGCGAAGAGCCATGACCGCACGAACAGAGCCATCAAAGACGAGCTCTGAGGGGTTTGCGTATGGGCTGTAGGTAAACGGACATGGAAACTTCGAGTCGAGTTTGGAAGATTTAGTCGTCACCGCGGAGGAAAGTGTCGCAACTTTACAAGATCAGTAGAGAGAATATCGAGTAACATTATAGATGGTTGGCGTTCACCTTGGCCGACGAAGAAAAGGCATACATGATCGGAGATCCAGCGGTTAAGACGGCCGTAGAAACAACGACATGGTCTACGAACAAACCTTGATTAGATATTTGGGTCAAAGTGATCAAGAGACGATGCTATCAATGTCGCTATATTGTTTAAGCCAGTTCATCAGCTGCATAGTGGTCACAACAAGGAAGTACAGTGGCTCATCATACAGTCGTAGCTCATCATACAGTCGTAGAAGATTGTTTCTCATCCCTGTACTCAACGGTTGCTCATTGAACATGCTTCAACCATCGAATACCACAAATTTCACAAAGTTGGCAGAGGGTTCTGGCAGCGAGAGAGAGAGATAGAGGGTGAGGGAGACAGAGAGCGCAGCGAGCGACCAAGACATGGACGGTTCGGACAAACAGCATCACTCAGACAATACGGATTGGTTGAGAACCACGGCCGACAACATGAACCATAGACAAGAAGTCTCGTCCACATTAAAGGAGGCTGAACACATCCACAACGCTTCGACCCAAGAAGTAAAGAAGTTTTCCGCTGCCTGAAGATGGAGGCGACTCTCAGAGCCAGCCTCGATCGACCCAGTCCGACGACTCAACCATGGGCCGCTCACCTGTCATCGGGCCATAGAAAGTCGACAAGATGATGCCGCTGCAATCAGGACTCAGTGAGCATCCGAAGGTCGTCATCGTCGAGACCGGGACTCGTTCAGGAACGGATCGTGGGACAGAAGCGAAGCCCCTGGATGCCGAGCATCCGCGCTCGCCTATTCAAGCATGCCGTGTCTCGATCCCCAAGCACCCCTGAACGTCCACCATGGCCATCGTGCTCCTGAATCGGAAACCGCTCCCATCCAAGTGTACGGCGACCGGAGGAGAGCGAACAAGGACCTACGTTGTGACCGGAAGAGGCCGCCACCATCGGTGGCCGAGTGTCTGAGCCACAGACGTGGGCCGGTTCAGCATCAGGCAGAGACCGGGGGGTCCGATCGTCGTTGTCGTCGAGCTACATAGATCAATCCTGTAGGATGGTTCCAATGAAGAAACTTCTGGGTTCATGTCGCAGTTTAGCATGTTGATGGCGGCTAGAAAAGATTCCGTGGCTTCGA
Organism: Colletotrichum cordylinicola; assembly: GCA_027406065.1. Lineage (NCBI taxonomy): Eukaryota > Fungi > Ascomycota > Sordariomycetes > Glomerellales > Glomerellaceae > Colletotrichum > Colletotrichum cordylinicola. The sequence continues at coordinate 93,030 of JANVYD010000011.1, read as the reverse complement.
ATATTCTCCTTGTGTCACTCCACAGCGTAGCGGAAGCGCATCATCGCCAAATCCTGTGACCAAACGGATGCAGAATCTCGCCAAACTTGATTAGATGTGACCAGAAGACGCCCGCCTCATGCAGAAATGCCGCGAGAAGATTGATTGTCCCTCTGTTGCCTGTACGCTGTTGTGCTCGAGGTCGCTTCGTCCTCGTGCTTCTCGTGCGCTGCTCTCAATGCGTCTCTCGAAGCACCAAAGCAACTCAAATTCTCACCCCCGGTAGATTATCCGAAAGACTCGCAGCCACAAACTCATGATACGCCCCTCCTCCCTGGTCATTACCAAAATCACACCTCGAGGGATGTCTGAGATGGGCCCCCCCTCCCCCCCAGCCTAGGACAATCTGCGGGTGGATCCGTGGAAAAGAAAAACATGGAGAGGGCGAGAGAGAGCGAGAGAAGAAACAGGGCTAGATCACTGCGAGCGCACGACAGCCGCCTCAATCCCTCGGGGCTTGGCCACGAGAAGGGGTTGGGCCAATGGAGGATCTTGACGAGCGAGACTGACTCTGATCGAGACCTGCATGGGGTGGCATGTCTGGCCGAGAAATTGGGTGGCAGAGCGCCCCCTCATCCCCAAAAGTGATCAGCCACGGTAACCAGCTACTCTTCGAACGATGGAAGAGAACAGCATTACAGGACTAGGGTGGAGGGAGTAGCACCTCGTATGCTTCGCAGCAGTGCAAGGCATTATGTTAGTGAGCTGCGACAAGGTCGTGCGGTTTGGGATTGAGTGGCCAGACATGCAGTGATGTCGTCAGTCTCGTATCCTTTTTGCAGAAGCACCGCTGTGGTCACCAATCTTGGGTCTTTGTGCAGAAAGCCCAGATATTATTAACTCCTGCCATCAAATTGCAGGCCTGCATTGGTACATGGTTGTGAGAAGTGTCAAGAATTGAAGCTTCATGTGGACCGGGCCGTCCGTCTGGCTGGTGAAATAGCCTCCAGTAAGCAATGGCTGAGCCAAATTCGTACGGAGCACGATTTGCGTCCCATTGCTTCCTTTTCGGGGGCTTTGAGGCGGGAGAGAGGCGTCTGGTTGGTTGCCAGCTATCTGGATCCAACGCCTCACGGCTCTGGCGAGATCAGCGCCCGCTGATACACCGTGGGCTGGATGGTTAAGGCGGATAGGTGACCTGCGACCGCCGCGCGGGCTGTCAATGACGCTCGCTCGCTATTCCTACCAGAAAGCCGACAGTGACAGAGCTGGGCGAACGAGGGTGCGGCAAGCAACGACCGTGTGCTTGAGAAGTTTGCATCATCTGATGAGTATTCACACTCAAGATCATGCAGCTTTCCATTGCTCTCTGTCATCGTTCTGGTCGGTGTACGGGTGCATGCATGGATTCCAAAAGGGGGGGCCTCGGCGGGAATCTGGAGAGTCTCTGGTCGCCAAGTCTCGCACCCATCCACCTCGAGTGTGACGGTGCAGTGGGAGATGTTCTCCCCGGAACCCTGGTTTTCGCAGTGCAAGGTCGATCGGACGGGGACAGCAAGGTCATGCTTGCGGTCGATCACTGATCGCTGGCTATCCCCGGCCAGAAGCCGCCGAACGATGCTCCGACAGGGCGCGTCGTCAGTGTCGTTCGTCCGAAAGAGCGCGAGGACGAGCGTGGCATAAACAAACATGCGGCGATTTGGGAGGGTTGCGAGCCGCTGCGGGTAGACGTGCCCAAGGCGCGAGCAGGCCACAAGAATAGGGCAAATGAAACGAAACGTGAGGTTACCTAGATATGTATCGTAATCATCCAGAGTGGATGGGCGTTTGGGGCATCCGTCATCGCATTTCCCACGTGGTTGCGAATCAAACAGGCTGAGCGTGAGCGGTACGGTTAATAAGTTGGACAGGTCCAATTGTAGAAGAAGCCGCTGGGGACGAGACTGAAGACGGGCAGTCGAGATTGTGACCGGCAGTTCCACGGGCCAGCCAAGCCATTGGGTTGGTGACCCCGTTCGCCCGCTCCCCCGTACGAGAGCCAGAGGTGACTGGGATTCTGAAAGATCTGGGACCACGGCAGGCTGGTTCTCTGTTGCTCAAGATATCGCCATAAGTCGCACGGTGGCTCGCTGCGTCCGCGACAACAGTATGGCCTGCCATGTTCGTACTGCAGCCAGCCGTGGGGGGCCTCCCCTGGTCATGTCAACAGGTGACTCTCGGTGGATTCGTGATGAAGGTGATCCTTCAAGCCAGGACAGACCGCGCGTTGACCCGGAAAGACTTGCCTTGACCGTGGCTATAGCCATAGCCTGGCCGTGGAAAAGGCCGAAGACTGAACATCCTCTTTCTTCCGAATTTCAATATCAAACATGATGGACCGGGGGCATCTCCATGCCAGGCCACCTTCTTTACAAGCCAACCAACCAAGCTGACACCATTTAGCGCCACGAAACGCCCTCTTTTCTTATTTCAACAACCGCCCCACTCTGTTAATTATTTGGAAGCTTCTTCTTGGCAGCTGGCCATGACACGAAGAAGTCGAGTCCAGTGTTCTGGGCATGGCTATGCCCTGCCCAAGAAAATTCGGTCGTGTCACCCGTCCAGGCTTGCGAGACGACACAGCACGGTGCCGGAGGCACACAGATCCTCTGGACGTCCTACGGCAGCCGCTGTTTTTCTTTCTTCTGGTCACTGATTGGTCGCACACGCCTTGCTGCAGGATCGTGGAAAAAACCGAGATGAGGTATGTCGACGGCAACTCGCAGAATGCCACAGAGCTATCCTGTGCAACTAAGCCATTTCCACGCCAAAATGTTGTACCACAGAAGTGGCTCTCGTTCTGGTTGCCATGAGATCGTGTGACAACCAACGTTTGCCATATTGGTGATAGAGGACCAATTGACACAGACAGACGAGGCTGGGGCCACTGGGTAAGTTAGACATGAACCTGGGGATGTCAGAAAACGGGGGTTGACTCTGAAAGCCCCCGGTCATCTGGTCCTCTGCTAAATACGAAGGTATTATGATGCTAGGCGCGTTCGGATTCTGGGCTTTGCCAACAGAGTATAGGACGTCCAGCTCCAGCGTCAGCTCCAATTGCTTACGCCTCGCTGTTGGCAGCAACTGTGCAGCAGCTTTGCTGGTTGGTCTGAGGAACAGAACCCAACAAACGGGAACGCACAGGATCGGGTGCTCCATGCACCCGCAATCCAAGCTTCTTACGCTGGCTGCGAGCCAGTCACATCGGACGTTGTCTGGCCCAGGCAAGAGCATTGTCGATAGACGCCGGCACAGGTAGGCCGAGTTGGCACACCCAAATCCAGCGGCCGGGAGCAAACAGTTGAAACAAGTGTTGTTGTGCCTCTTGTCTTCGATCCACGGGGGCAACATCCAGAGTGTTGGGTCGCGGAAGAGAAATGGATTGGTCATGCCCTACTGCCATTGTTGTACAAACGGCCAAAGGTGCAAGCAGTATAACGTCTTTTGGCGAATGCGCATAAAAACGTTGGTCTCGCCTTGGATTATTTTCAAAATTGCAATCTGCACCGACTTGGCGAGAACCATACGGCGTGCTCATCGTTGTGTCAGTTGGTTTTCGGCTTCGCTGATTCCGTGATTGATGGGCCATGACACGTCTCGTTGCAGAGGAAGCAACCCTCCCGAGCTGATGCATGCAAGCGAGGCGTCGCATTTGACAGCTTCTGCCTATCGTCAATCGGGGCAGGGTGACAATCTCGATTCCGAACCGAAGCAATGTCACTGTGATGAAGTGCTTCCCCTGGGAGGGCATTGTCAGATTGTTGTGATGACATCCATACATAGTGGCGGCCGGAACCCGAGGGTGTGGGTGTGGCTGCGGTGCTGACCACAAGACCCGTAAATGGAACAGATTAGCGAGGACCAGGACACCACAGCAGCGAACATCCGGACGCGCGTTAGGGAAGGCTGTACGCCGTTCTGCAGCGGCACGAAGCCAGTCGTCCAAGCTGAGCTCGACTTGAGCTGAACAGGGTCGGCATGGGCTTACACAGACGGCATTTCTGTGATACCCGGGGCTGTGAGCTGGCCTTCCCCAGGTTCCCAGCTGGGCGACACCCCTGGGCGGCGAGCCAGTCGAGTTGCCCCAATCATCACCGGCAATATGGCAGACTCCCGCACCTGACAAAGAGGTTGTACAGCAGAACTGAGTGACAGACGTTGAGAAGAGTGTAGTGACGGAGAAATCAGGTCCTATGGTCGTGTAGAAAACCGCGAGATCTGTTAGTGAAATGCCATGTACGTGCATGATCTTGAGAAGTGAGACCAGCTCTCATCCTGTCATTTTGTCCATTGCGGGTAATGGGTGGCTGCAGGCTCGATTTGACAATGGCGATGCCGCAAGGAATATGACGGTTCGATTGCTGCATTTCACCAGCGTCACTGGAATCGCGCTTCTAAGCCATTTTCCCTTGCTTCAGACCCGATGCATCGATAACATCGTAAGAGGCCGGCAGATTTACGTCGTGCACCGGAGTCCTATGCTGGCCAACGTCATAGTATTACCGAAGCCATAGCAAGGGATGTGAATGACCGAGTTGGCCAGGGAGCGGCGACCCGTGGTCCCATGGTTGGGTCCGAAGAGTTTGAGAGGCTGAAGACAAGGCTTTTCTTCCCACTAAGCAGCTAGAAGACGTGTCAATGACAACGGTGCGTGGCAATCAACACGGGGCTTGTATTTGGCACTGAAATTGGCAAATTTGAAGGATACCGCTTTCGCGCAGAGACTCCTGGGGATAAGGCGCCGTTGCAGTTGCCGTGATTGTGCGACTGACTGATAGACGCACGTTGGCACACCTAGGGTGACGGGCCTGCACGACCTGGATTCCTTAGTGGTAGTAACGGGCTGCCAAGCTAGCTGGAGCGATTGGCCTTTTGGGACCTGAACCCGTGGACTTGGGCTTCCCGCCACGAGGTGGGCCAGAGGAGGAATGTCTCGCAGATGCAAAACATGAGAGTGCGGATCGTAAGGTAGTCGACAGTGAATCTGCAACATGCGGGCCCAGAAACCGCATACTTTGAGAGATGGAAAGACCGATCGGTCAAGTACCTGGTACTGCTGACGGCGTAACAACAATGCTTCTTCCCCCCTTTTCTTCCTTTTCCCCCTGCCGGGATGACTTGCAGAGAGGGACGGGCCAGTTGCATGACAGGGAAAGGTCGGGGTGCTGGACCCGAACAAGACGGAAGGACAGGCGACCGGAGACAGGGTAAGCGGCGGCAGAGAAGACTTGTCCTTTGGTTGGACGAGAGATTGTGCAGAAGCAGAGTTGGGCGAAGTGGTACCAAGATTTCAGTCGTAAGACGGTAAGAAGCGAAAGAGGACGGCGGTTTGGCTTGTGGCGGGTGAGATTGCCGGGATGGCCAGGGTTTCCGGGGCCATGGTAGAATGTCAGGCCAGGACAGACAGCAGGGCGGGCGGGAGACAGAGACAAGCGAGGAGACGTCTCAACTCAATCCACTCGGGTCCGGATCCATCCAGCAAGACAACGTCAGAGCGGGAGAGGCGATAAGCGGCTTTGTGAGGCGGGAGAGGTACGGGAACGAGAACGGACGGGTGTTGGGACGGCGTCGGTGCCCAGGCACGGGGCGAGCTCGATTCGGCGGCTGGCGGCGACGTCTGGTGGTTGTGCCAGGACGTGGACGAGTTGTGGGCAGTGGCTAGTGCTCGGGGTGATACGGCCGTATCCGATATGGGTGCGGTGCGGTATCCGGGGGTGTTGTTGGTGGTCGCTGGTGGTTGGCGTTGAGGGCGATTGTGCTGGCGGTTTTGGGCAGTCGGCCGACTGGCGTTTCCCCAAGGAGATGGAAGCGACAAAGTGTCGGTATCGGCAGTGGTGGAATCAAGTGCCGGGGAGACGCATGCGGTGAGGCTCGAGGTGTTTCCGTCGTAGGGGATGCTTCACGACAACGGGCGAGAGAGAGAGAGGCTTGGTGATGACGAAAGACGGATAGTCGTAGCGAGGTTCGAGGCGATCCAGGGATCAAGGGCACGACGGGTGCAAGTTTAAGCGCGATGGCGGTAGCAAAGGCAATGTGAATAAGGATTGAAACGGCGGACTGCAGAGGGCAGTTTTCTCCCTGTCAGTGCTCGACACCGAGCCCGCTATTTTGCGCAGGTGGTGGTGTGGTGTGGTGGTGTGGTGTGGTGGTGGTGGTGGTGGTGGTGGTGGTGCATGTGCAAGTGCAGGTGAGGGCGTGTGTATGCAGTCGCTCTGGGTGCGGGAAGACGACCATTGGACGGACACAGGACGCTGGACCAGGTCGGGAGGATGAGAATGGATAGTGATTCGAATGGTTGAGGCCGAGGCGGAAATGCCAGGGGGGGGTCTACTGCGCGGGACCTGCAGGACGGGACTCGATGAAAGAAAAAGAAAAGATGAGAGGGGGGAAATAGACCAGACGTTTGATGGGCCGTCGCCGGTCAGTCGCGGTGAAGGCTCTGCGTCCTCGGGATCGGTGTAAGGATACAGTTGCTTCTCGTGGGCAGGCTGCAGCGTTGAAGGTGTGGGATAAGAAAGTGAAAATAAAAAATAAAAATAAAAAATGAAGGGATTCGCAGAAAATGACGACAAGGCCGGCGAATGAGGAGTGCATGGGAGGGAGCGATGGGCTGAGAGGGCTGAAAGACCAAGCAAGCCTAGGTAGGTAGGGGAGGAAGGTACCTTCCCTCAGGCACCTCCTTCCTTCCTCGACTGCTGGCAGGCACACACCACACCGCCCCTGCCTGCTGAGGTAGGTGCAGAACAGAGCAGAGCAGAGCACCTTCCATTGCATTCCTAAGGTGCCCCCCATCCGTGGATCATACCAAGCACCTAACCACCTACCTCACCTAGGTTAGCAGCTTGCATCCATACCTAGCACTTCGGCCAGCGCCTTAGCGCATCCACAGCGGCTATCCTGAGCTCATGTTTGCTGAGACTGGTCTGATGTCTAGCACAAGCTGCCACTGTATCTGGACGACCTCGTGCCTCCCGTCCCGTCCAGTCTCTGATGGCGCTCATGTCTGTGCTTTCCCACGCTGGGCTGCCACGGGAAGGCAGGTACCTACCTACGTGCCCACCTTACCTTCCCTCACTTTAGCCTTCCCGTGCCTGCCGTGGAAGGTGCGGTGCCAACTGCGTGCCTGCCTACCTCACTTAAAGGTACCTGTCAGAGTACCTGCTAGAGTAAGGCAAGGACGGCAAGGCGGGCAAGATGGGATCTTGCTAGGAAGGAGCCACAGAACGTCGCCTGCCATCGTACGCAGGTAAGGTACCTTAGGTAGAGGTAGGTAAGCCACACAACACCTCATGCTTAACCACACCACCTCTACCACCAACTCTGCACTTTTACGCCTCCTCATGTCCCAATGCTCTCTCTCTATGGCCACACTGCCATGGACCATCTTCCCCTCCCGTCACCTGCAGTGAATGCAGACAGAGATTTCACTCTCGACCCGGACTACCTCGCATTTCCCTACAGGGCCAACGCCAACAACACAACACCCACGACAACAGCCATGTACTGCACCCTGCCTGCTGCTCACTGGTCGCCTGACCCTCGTCACCGCCAAAAAGAAGTCCCGCAATTGCGTCCGTCTTCTCTCATCACGGCCGTATCACCATCCTATTCCACCCCGGAAATCCTGTCATCACCATTCGATCCCTTCTGCACCTCCGCTGCCTCCAGCTGCCCTGTCACTCGCATCCTGCCTTGCCCTGCCTTCAACTAGCAAGTCTGGGCACCAATAAGTCGCCTGGGGTACCCAGCCCATCTGGCCGATCTCTGGCAAGGGCCGACCCTGCACCACTCTACTAGCTGTCGATCTACGAATAATCCCCTACGCTATGGATACAGCCTGTCTGCCCACCTCCTCCGCGCCTGGACCTGCACCTGGACCTTGCCCTGGAGCTCACAAGAGGGGAGGTCAGACGCGCGAAATCACTCATCCAATGTCTACCTACTACGAAAGCAGAAAGTGGAAAGCAGAGTGCACAGCACCAAGCTTGCCTCACCTTACGCACTCAGCCATTACACCACTCCGCCTTGGACCGACCACTTGGACACACACACACACGGAGGACCGAGGTGGCTTTATCTGGGCGTGCGTGGGGGACACCACCGGCTGCTCCTCACCCGCTCGCTCTGCTCTGCTCTGCCCACTCCCTCTCCCTCCCTCCCTCCCTCTGCCCTCTCCCTTCAACCCTCGCACTCGTCATTTTAGTCCAAACTCACAGCCTGCCCGATACAGATTGACACAGTACTTCAGACGGTATCAGAACAAGCCTGCCACGCATATCCCACGGCAGCATGAAGATACGAGCCATCCTCATCCATTCGCTCCATCACACAGACATCGGCCCCAAATACCATGTTGGGCCCGCGAGGAACGCAGCAGCCACATAGCGCTATCTCGAGACACACCGAGATGGACCATTTCAATTGCGACTTCTCCTCTTAGGGCTGAAGGACTCGCCACCTTGGCTTCCCTCACCAATGTGAAGTCCGCTAACCGGCCTGTGCCGTTGGCTCTGTTTGGTCGTTTTCCTTACCTGACCAGCCCGTCGACCATATCACCGCCATACCTGACTTACGAGAACCACCGAATGCCTCGGACCTTATTCCATGCCCTATTACACATCAGATGCCGCCATCGCCGCCAATCTCGTCATCCTTCCAATGACACTTCTTCCACTCCTCAGAGGGCGTGATCCTAGCACTTACCGCCGTCAACTGGAACTCCATTTGCGTGAGCATCTCGGATCTTGTCCCACCCAGCCTGCCGCCACACTAATCCACACACGCTTATACATACACTCGCACGCATATTCTGTCTCTGCATGCTGGGGAATGTCCAATTGCCCGTGCCGCTGGAGACACAGATGCGTTACCAGTCAACGCTACATTGTCTTCGTCTTCTGCCTCACCCCGCCTTTTCAACTGTCGCTTTCCAGTACTTCCCTCGTCACTGAGCACAAAGAATAGACAACGGTGGAAGTACCCGGCCAGATGAAAGCAGTGTAATGCTGGATCGTCTTCTCGCGCGGGAAGACTGATCGCTCGCCAAACTACTAACAAGTACTTCATACGACATCTAAACGTTGGTACTCGCTTGTACCGCGGTGAATGGCTACACAAAACCTTCCGACAAGACGGCACCCAAATCAACACCATAAGCAGATTAAGCATGGCGAGTCCGGGTACTTTTCGCCGCTTCCAAACTGTCCATGTCGAATATAAGACTGCAACCGTTCCCCGGGTATCGTGGACGTTGAGCCATCCGCTGCCCATCTGAGCACTAAAACTTCTCCGCCGAGACTAGCAATCGAAAACCCCATCTTTTAACACTTGTTGGAATCGATTCTTCTTCCCACCCCGTCGTTGACTGGTACCGGACGTTTGCCAAACACCCCAGCACGTCTGGGTTTCTATCATCGGCCCATTCATTACATCCCAGTACGCGCCTCACACAGGCATCAGTGTTCACTTGCATCGAGCAAACCCCATCAACTCAAATACTCGTGCATCTGCCTCAGACACGAGTCTCACTTTTTGGTGCCTCTCCCCGATATCCACTAGGAACCGGCCGACGCCAGCGCGCCCACATTGTTAGTCGCCTAGACTTCATCTCAAGAGATCTCATCCAACAGGAGCAGAGAAACGAACAGTACGTCCGTGCCTGACATGACAGCAAGACACGGGCACTACGGATAAAAGTGAAGTTGACACGCAGCGGCAGATAGGAACAGACCCGTCTATTCCCGGACGAGACAGCGCGAGGACCACGAGCCTTGCCGAATCCGTGAGTCTCGAACTCTCTTTCTGGACACCCTCCACGTTCCCCCATGCGAGCCATGTCAGATGCTGTGTCTGTTCAGCTGCGCCTGAAAGAATAGAAGGGTTGTGATTGAGAGGAGCAGTGGGCATCGTCGTCCGCCGGCCTGAGAAATGCGCTCAGCGTGGCATGGCAGCCCGTGGCAACAAGCCCGCCATGCCATGCGCGAGACCCGTAACGACACCGCCGTTGGGCAAGCTTGAGCATCATCGGCGTCAGCGGCATTGCGACCTCGGTGTCCGCACCATGCACTGGCATTGAGGAGGCTTGCTTGCCTCGGTGACGCCACGACTGGCCCTCAAGTGTGGGATCCTCTGCAGCTTGGTCATTGGGACTAGGCCGTTGTGGCCGTTCAGCTGCGCCGGGGGCCTTGCTCAGGCAGAAATGACGGGGATTCGATCTTGTTCAATTTCCCGGGTCGGGAAGATGCCAAGCTTTATTCTGGCCGTCCAACAGGCGTCGCCGCCTGGCTGCTTCCCGTCGATCATCCCGTCTCTGGTGCAGCAGTGTGCCTCATCCTGTTGGCTGCAAGGGGGTGTGGCCTATTGTGCGCAAGTGTCAACAGTCCACCAAAGGCAGAGGAAAGCCGGCTTGGGTCTTGGCTGTACAGGCATCTTGAGCACGCTCGATCAAGCTTTGGCTGGCTGGATGACTGGCAAGAGAGACAGAGACAGATACAGAGGCTCACCTGCGTCTTTTGCCCCATCACCTGTCAATCAGATGATGCTCTGCAATGTCAATCTGCGTCGATGGAATTGTCAAATCATTGACTTGACCCAGCGAAGCTCCCATTCACCAGCGAGGTTGCACCCGCGCTATTCTCCAGCGGGAGGATGAACCCACTGATCGCCACCGGGGCCGAGTGCCTCACCTGCACTATTAACATGTTGGGCTGACCAATTGGTAGTGATAGGACGCATCAAGAGAAAACCAACCTAACAAGACGGGGGGCCGAACAAACGAGACAGACCAGGGCAAGCAAGTAAGGCGAGGCAAGGCAAGGCAGGCCAGGGAAAGCTCCGAGATCAACCCCAGGCGGAAACCGAAACAGAAACAAGAAGAAGCAGGCACTCTTGCGGGGGCACCAGATACAGACCCAAACAGACAGGCTCACTCAAACTCGGAGAACAAGACCCTGGAAGAGAAACGGCGCCATTTCATCCTTGGCTTCTCTCTATTGATTTCAGAGTCTTTTATTTTTCTGGCGCTGCGGGTCAGTGCGTGCCGCATCCCATTTGCAGTTGGGCTTCCATTCGCTGATCGTGACCAGAAGCAGACACAAGAAGAAGGTGGGAAATAAGCACGCAGTCGGGTGCGGTACAGTAGACAAGACGTCTGGCGCATCTAATATCTTTTGACAGCCCTTCTTCAGAGATCGTCATTTGGCAGATGCGCCCCGGGAGGCCAAGTATCCGAGGCGAAACTGACGACTGATTGGACTTTGATTCCAACGACTTTTTCTTTCTAGCTGCCCATAGGGTTGCGGGCTTGAGATCTCCATCGGCTTTCATCTCGGCCGCGAACACCGCCGGACGAACCCAACGCTCTCCGCAGGCTCTGCTGTTGGTTGCTGGGCGCTTGATTTGCGGTACCTGTCTCGTACTTTTCGCCATCTGCCAGAACACGAGCAGAAAAAAAAAGAAGCGAAAGGCAGAAGAGAGTGCTTCAGAGACACACCAGCTACATACACGAGAGACAAGCTCTACGCGCATCTCGGGATATCTTTGGTTGTATCAGATGTACGTCTCACCTTCACTCTCATGTGTACCGCGCTGTACCTGGTCACATCCCTTGGTGCGGATCTCCCGGTCTCCTCTTTTTACTCAGGTCTACCTTACTTCCACCGGTCCCCATATACGCGCCCAGGGTATTCGTACTCTACGTCCACTGCATCATCCATTTCCCCTCACGTTCCCATCCCATCTCCATCTCCATCCCCATTTGTCCCCCCAGACGAAATGGAATGGCACGACGAACATTTGTGGCACCCCAGTCATCAGTTGCAATGTTTAGTGGTGGCTTCTCTGTGATAGGTCTGTCGGTCTCGTGTACATGCATTCTCCTTGGTGTATGTACATAGTTGACAGGTCGGCCTGGTGCAAGGTTTGGAGGCGGACGGACGCATGCAAGGGTTCAGCCGGTCGGTAGTATCCAAGCCAGATCCAGTGACACTGGAGCACGCCGCTTGAGTCCCGATTGCACAGGCTACTGCCGCTCCCTCCTTGCCGTTAGACGTCCCCCGGTTCGCCCTAATTCTGGCCACATGCCATACGGCCATTCCCATCCCTCTTGTTCATCCCATCCCACCCACTCATTGGGCTCGCTGCAGCTGCTCACAAGAGCTATGGCCAATCACGCTAATCCATGGTTCGCAGACGTCGACACCGACAGCTTTCATCTCGCCATCCGTCCACGCCCATTCTCTAGCTTCAGACGCCCCCCCTTCCCTCACCCGCTCGCTGAAGCTCTTGCTTTTGGGCTCAAGCTTAAGCCCTGCCGTTGTACCTGGCTCAGTCAGTTGAGGTGCCAAGCATAGAGTAACCAGCCGGGGCTGCCCACCCTCCTCCACTCCTTGGCCTGTCGACTTACACGGCAATCTCGCGCCAGCAGGACTTCTGTGTGTGTGAAGTGTGAGTGACTGGGCCACCAACTCTGTACATATCTGAACGTGTACGTACCGGGGGTGACAAGCATCGTCCCGGTACTGCGAGTTTTGCTCTTTCCGCTGCGGTGCGTTGCCCATCACGGCGATCTCAAGTAAGTGCCATCCATTATTCCTTTTTTCTTCTTCTCCTCTCGTCCTCACCCTTATTTTTCCTGCTCTCACGTCCTTCTCCATGGATACCTAATCCTCCGGCTGGATTTCTGCGGCCCCCATCATTTGTCATTTCCCGCTCTCTCGCTGTCGGCCGTTTCCTTCTGCCCTGGCACGAACAACTAGTTCTTCTCCTTCAGTCTCCTTGCATGGGGGCCCCTCCATTGCTTCTGTCGCCTCTTAGAACGACCACCCCGTGTCCGGCCTACGAAGGCCACCGAACGCTCAAGTGCCTTTACGGTGTCCACGTAGCGTGCCAAAGGTACACTTGAACATAGTGACAGCCCTGTTCTCTTGCCCACCACTACCAAGTATCCCCAAACCCCATACCACCTCTGCCAGCTGAAGCGGTCCCACGTCCATCGTCGTCTACGGATACAGCCACTCAAAAGCGCGCAGCATACCTCCAATGAGCGACTGACTACCGTTCCCCCACCCTTTCTCTTCAGATCAATGGAACCTTGCAGCTCATAAGACACCTGGGAATCTCGCATCTCAACGGCGGCCTTATCCCTGCCTGGCACTGTCATCCTCTCTCTCCTCTCTACATCGAATACAACATACCCTTTCTCTCGATACTCACTCCATACTCCATACCCGTACGCCCCTCTCGCTCCCCTCACCTCCCATCCCCACAAATGTCATCCGGTCTTGAAGCCTTGCTTGGCCGTCTCCTCTTCCTCCACTACCAAAAGTCACCCGCAGCCTAGACTATCTGCACTTGCTAGGGCAGAAAACAGAGCCTTCTCCAAAAAGAAACGACGAGGGGTGATACCGTAAGGGAGGGCCGTCGGGAACCCCAGAGCGGAGCTATTGGTGCGTGAGCTCTCTGTTAGTGCGGCAAGCAGAGGAAAAGCAATATCCATCTTCGCAAGGTCCCTGTTCCTTCCGCGTGGATCTGCCCGTCCGGACTTTTGTGTCTATCGCCACAGAGTCGTCGTCGTCCATCCTACTTTACGCTCATAACGCGTACCTGGGCCTGCAAGGAGAGACCGGAGCAACTTGCTATCTATCTGTCGACCTCTCCAAGAAATGCAACACCACTTGCCCGTGCCTCACCAACATTCCTCATCTACCTACTTCACCCCCGCAACAAAATCAGCGACACAGTCTGACTTTCTGAGTCTGCGTTTCTCCCTCTCGCCTCCCATCTCTTTCTCCCCTTCTATCATCCTCCACATCTTCGGCATTGTCCACCGTTTCTGTTCATGCTCGTCTAATATCCTTGCGCACCACATCTCCACCGGCTTTGGTAGGCCTCGCAAGTTGCCTCTTCCTTTCATGCCAAAGGAAATGCAGTAGTACTGCGGGACCTTAGGCTTGTTTCCATTGAGGCCTGTTTCTAACTGCTGCGCCTTGGTTTTGCGAACAGGTTCGTTGTCAGTCTGCAGAACGAACGAACGAAGCACGGCCCAGCTCCACAGGTTCGGCATCGCGAACCACAGCAACTCGTTTGTCGACGACTCCGAGCCGTGATTGGGTCTACTTCTCGCGAACACCCAGGTCTCAACGGTTGAGTGCGTGATCCCCTCCCACTGCGCACGCCAGCTGCAGCACCACGAACTCCAGCAAGAATCCGATGCGGTTCGCGCTGCGAGCTCCCGTCTAGCCAGCAGTTCCCGCCAAGCAACGTCGACTCTGAATCTTTCGCAATTTGGCTAACTTGCATTCCAGGAAACCAGCCCTGGCACGAAGGCCTTTCAGTCGGTAACCACCGCGCTGGAATCTTTGGGTCCTCCCGAAACTCCATTTCAGATTTCGGTTTGCAAGCACTCCAGCGACCAATGACAGGTGCATCGGTCTGAGTCTTTTGCACGCGATATCCACCGTCAAAGAAGTGGTCTTGGTTTAAGATCGCCGGCTCTGAGCATTTCCTCAGCCTTCTCAGATCGCTCGTCTTCCCAACCTGCGCTTTTCGTCCCTCTCGACCTGCTACTCAGCCGCGGCGACAACTCTGCTCCCTGGTTCCAGTCGCGTCAACCCTCCGACGGCCAATCCAGCCGATCTACCACTTTCCTGGCGCCACTCGCCAGCTCGAAAACGCCATCCACATATCTGAGTACGGTGTCTCAAACCACCGCTGGCGGGAGAATCTACTAAGACTGACTCGCCTCTATTAGGGATCCTCCCTTTCCTCGCACTTGGCCTTGATTTGGTAAATAAGACTGGGCTTCACTTTAATCACAGCAATCTCAAGACATATCTCTCCCTTTCTCCCTTTGTCCCTCGACGGTCCCACAAGGCCATAGTCTCCTCCTGTCGTTGCAACACCGCTCCCGAAACAGTGGTTTGCATTTTCCCGGCACCAGACCAGACATCTTTTCCCAAGTGCACCCTTCTCAACAGCTTGAATGTCTGCTGCGAAGTTTGAGTGTGCTTCCTACAAGCATTTCGAAGTGAGTCAGCCTCTCACCAGAGCACGGAGCCGAGCCGCTCCTGAGACGTTGCTGTTGGTTGCACACAAGCTTGTTCTTGTTGATGGTATAGAAGTTTGAAAGGCTGACAGCTCCTTTCTCCCTGAAGCAGCCCGACTTCCACCCCCAAAGGCCAATCATCATCGGTGAGGAAGGCCTCGACTCGCCCGAGACGGTGACCCTCAAGTACGAAGAGGCGGTTGCGAGGGCAAACGGAGACCTTCGGGGTGATTCCCCGCCAGGTGGTCTCCTCCCCATGTCGCACTACGGGAAGCACCAGCCAGGCCCAATCCACGGTACGTTTTCTTCAAGCCAGAGAGCGACATCAATCCTCCTCAGTTGATCGGGAGGAAAGATTGTGTCGGCGGATCTGGTGTTTTCAATCGTGCAACTTGGCTAACACGACATGATGTTTGCAGGGTACGACTCAGCTCGCGGATATGAGGAGGCGGCCTACCAACAGTATGGCGCGCAAAACTATCCCGCGCAGCATGGCGGCGCGGCTCAACTCACAGCGGCTCAGATGAATCAAGGAGCATTTGCAGCCAACAATGCGGTTGCACCATACATGGGTGTTGGCAGCGTTGACTTGTCTGTGGCCTCATTTCAGCCTTCTACTGGTGGCGCCGGCACGAAAGTGCTGGTAAAGGTCTCTTCGGCGTATGATCTGCTTGCGATGGCACCTTACTACTTTCTCGTTTTCGGAACGAAGAAGGTCCCAGCAGATCCCATTCAGGACCCTCAAGACAACGGCAGCTTGTTGACTGTCTCGGCGGATGCGCCTCCTTTTGTGATCACCGGCTGCCCCAACGAGAACGTGCCAGTCTCGCTGGTGATTGAGACGGAAAACCATGAGCACTTCCAGAGTGCGCCGGTGGGCCAGTTTGTATATCACGAAGCACCACTGGGAGGTCCAGGTGCTAGCTCCGAAGTCATCACGAGGAAGGTCTCCAAGTCACCTGAGCAACAACATCAGTCACCCAGGTCAGCAAGCACACAGCTAGGCAACGAGTCTGCTACAAATACCTACGACTTCGCGACAGCTCCGCAACAGCCCACGCAGTCTCCCTATGGAAGCCATTTTCCGCAAGACAGCAACAACACCAACATGCTCAGCGCATACCGTACCAACTCCTTCACGGATCAGCATTATCCGCGCGCCGTGCCGCCGCCATTGCGACCACCCATGGCTGGTTGGCAGGCGTACGGCCGAACACCGGGTCCGCCCATTACGCACACACAGATCTCGCGCCCTAGCTTGACTCCCCTTCCCATGCCTTCCGCTACGACCCCCCAACTCGTGCGGACCAGCTCTATTCCCAGCTCCCCCGGTGGAGGACAGGGATCAGGATACAGCCACTGGGGCTCGTACTCCAACAAGGCTGTGTTGAAAATCATGGGGAAGCTCGACAGCATGGCCGTGGATTGGTCGCCAGAGGAATGGTCCAACCGGAGACGTATCGTCATGTTCAGCAAGAAGCAGTCGGGCTCAACACTAACGGCGAGCTTCAGGGCCGTCAATGTCAATGAACGGCCGCCCAACAGCATTTGCATCAGCTGCATTTGGTGGGCCGAAAAGAACGAGTGCTACGTCACATCCGTCGACACCATCTATCTGCTTGAGCAGCTGGTCGTTGCTCCAGCAAGATTCACCGTCGAGGAGAAGAACCGCATTCGTCGCAACTTGGAAGGTTTCCGCCCCTTGACGGTCAGCAAAGCTAAGGCGGACTCGGAGGAGTTCTTCAAGATCATCATGGCTTTCCCGAACCCGAAGCCGAGAAACATTGAGAAGGATGTGAAGGTGTTCCCTTGGAAGATTCTGGAGTCGGCTCTCAAGAAGATCATTGGCAAATACAGCGCCAGTCCCTCGTCGACACTTCCGGCATCTCATCTGTTGACACCTACTCCCGTCAGTGCTTATCCGCCGCTGCCGACCCCGCCAGCCCCTACAGTCGCATCGGACCATATCAGCGCTTATGGTGTTCCATCGCAGGTGCACCATGAGGCTTTAACATCGCCACGGTCGATTACAGGCAGCACCCACAGTTGGCCGACGTACTCAACAGGGCCGCCGCGGACACTGTCGCCTGCGCTTACAGCTGTCTCCCCGCGTCAGTCCGGTTTACGTTTGGCGGCACCTCTCCCAGCTGTCACCGGCTATGACAGCCGATCGATGACCGCAGGCTCATACGGCAGCGGCCTGCATACCCCGATTGGAAACCAGCACACGCCTCCACCAGCTCCCGGCCGATGGGATACCGCGATACCTGCCATGCACGCTCCCACGACGTACGCGGAGCAGTACCAGTCCATGACTGCGCACCATGCCCCTAGCCATCAGGTTTATGGTGGTGTCGGGTACGGGGACGGGGCGCAACGGGCGTGAAGCCGCGAGGCCCATGGTCGGGAGGAGAGGGCATGGCCGTGAACCAAGTGAGCGACAGCCCGGGAGACGAGAGAGGTGGCGTGCTTCTGCCTCGTGTCTGCTGAGGCGCAAGCGTGATAGCCTGGTATGAGAGGTTCCGATCAGGGTTCTTGGGAGTGAGTCACTGTTACTGCTACTGGGGTGTGGCATCAAGACCGGATGGTAGCCGCGCGTGGACGAGGCATGGGGACAAGAGGAGGACGGTCAAGAAGCTCAGATGGAAGAGGAGGTCTCGAGAGCCGTCGTTGGAGGGAAGTCGTACGTCGTTGACTTGATTGGGAGGGCACTTGGCACCCTGGACGGCAGGGGCTGCAACGCAACGAGAGGAACAGAGACGAGTTACACTGCGGCCATACACAACGAGGGTGTGGTGGTGGGACACTGCGGTAGGGGGGGGTAGGGGTCCACGGGTTCCACCCCGGTCTCCCCTCCGGTGTCGTCCTGTGTTTTCGGTGTGGATGGGTGGGTCCCGAGGGGCTGTCAGGTGTTGTGGCGCAGACCAATCGACTCTCCCGAACGGCCTCCACCTTTCCCGAAATAGACGGTCGACGCCCCGCTTTGGCCGGCCGATGTGCAAGCTCCACTCACGCTCCCCCGAACATGGACGGCCGCCTTGTGGACATGGGAGATGCCACTTTCTCCGACGCAGCATCCCTCCTCGCCTTCCATGTCCATGTCCCATCTCTATCGTCTATCGTCTGCACCAAGAGTCTAGTTTGGGGAGGCGGGGTCTTCATGGTTGACGGTTTGCCTCTGCAGCTTCTCGCATCGACTTCAACCCCCGGAACATACTCACCGCCATCTTCAACCACCCACGCTCTGGACCGGATCCTCCATCGCATCGCATCGCATCGCTCTGCCTGACGCCTCGACTAGGCTTATCGCGACCGACCACCTTCATCTGCACCTCGATAACGCATTCGATCCCAACCCGGCGATACAGCTTCTTATTGGTTGCAGTATTCGTGCATGATGGGTTGGGGGTGTATCTGGTGATCGTCTCTTGGAGGGGTAGCCTGCATCCGTCCGGCCTGCATGACGTACATCATCTGCGTCAAGGACCTTTCAAATCGACACCGCGCCAAAGCCGCCTGCCTCTAGCACCAGATAACTCCCGTTCTACGCCGTGTGTCGCCTCAGAGCCCCCCAAGCCAACTTGTTTCCGACCACTCGCTTGCCTTCCCGCCATGCCTTTTCGGCCGTGCATTGGCGTACCCGTATGCTTGTCGATGGACCCAAGGGCTCACCCGGACCATTCACATGAGGTGTCGAGCTTTATGTTGACACCCTTCTTCAACTCGGTTGCAGGTCGAGAACGATCTCGTCGCGCGTTCAACATGGAGCGCGAGGCCGCCAAACAGTAAACAACATAGGTCGGAGCAAACAAACCACACCCACCAACTGAGACGAATCTGCCTTGGCATGTTGTTGCTTTACGAACGCGGGTGGCGCGGCTCACTTTATTTTTGCGCAGCTGTTCCGACCCTCCATCTCCAACTCCAACTCCAACTCCATGCTTGAGCGACGCTCTCGACCCCGAGATCGACACAACCGGGGCGCGAGCTGATGCACCTGCCGACAAGGACATTCTCAACGACGCGTATGACGATGGCTCGTCATTCTTGGCATCTACTTTCCACACCAACCTCTCTGCCCTCCACGTCCGCCCATCCTCGTTTCAGAACTTACCACAGCCGGCGAGCTGCTTTCTTCGTCAATAGAGGGATACACTGGCGTTTTACACCCGGAATATTCGGTGATAGACTTGGCTGCATGGCGCGAATCTTTACCCTACACAATCACTCGTTACCACCTTAGAAGCCGACTCACATCGACTCGCTCTCCAACATTGCGACCTTCCTAGTCCTCGCGACCCCGGTGTCGTACCATTATCGGCATACCCACGGCATACCCACGGCATTTCGTGAAACCCTACATCGCTTATCGACACTACCCCTCGGCAATCTCATAACTGCGTAACTATTGTCGCTAACTACATCGCGTCGCTCACTTAAACCCCTCGACCATCGCACCACACAGCCCCCATACAACGATCTTCCCTGCACCATGCACACTCTCCTTCTATCTCAATACATTTCATACCAATCTTGCATTCATCTTGGCTTTTGCTTTTTCTGTTGTTGTTTTTTGCAAGCGGATGCTCTGGCGAGCACACCGCCGGCGTGTTTCGGGGACCGGTGATAGAATCGGGGAAACCTCTGGATAAGGTCATGTAAGAGGGGGAGGCCCCCCCTCAGGTACAGGTACAGGTACAGGAACACGGGCACAGGTACAGGTACGGCACGGTACGGACCGGCGGTTTCGGGATACGGGATACGGGGATACAACATCTGGCGGGCTGCACATAGCATTATACCCTTCGCTTTTGCTTTTACCGGCTTGGGAATTGGGTTTCTGGTATTGTCACATATGGGATAGTCTCCTGATAATCATAATCGATTGATATCTTTACATCTGGACTCCTGTGCAAGTGAATTTCGACTTTGCCAATGATGCATACCTATCCTTTCAAATTGTGATGACTGCCCTCGCCGCGACGGTGAAGTTTGTCGTACTACTACCGGCCGCTGAATCACGACCAAGGCCCTGAGGCGCTTTGAGGCAACTGGTAAAAGGTTACATATATATCGATGGTCACCAATAGACATGAAAGTTGAGTACTCTGCACCTTCAACTTAGATCCTAACGCAACGTCAGCTCTGACATCTCTTCAGCATACACACACCCCTCAACCAAAAGCAGAAGACTAGCCTTCAAGATGGCGTTCGACGGTTTGACCATCATATTTCTTACCATGTACATTGTTATGACCGTCGCCTGCATCTGCCTCTTCGCTTTTATGATGCTGAGGATCAAGGCCGAGCGGGCAGAATTCAACCGCCAGCTGCAACAGATCATATCTGACAACGACCTAGTCGAGGTTTCCGAGAGTAACTCTAGACAGGCTACTGGAGCGGCGCCTAGCCACGCAGAGAGACAGACCTAATGTCTTGTGAAAGTTTGACGAACAGCGCATGGGGGATCGATGATGCCATTCGCAGGGAGACACAGACAACATTGAGAACACGCCTCCGCTCAAAATCAAACAAGTCTAGATAGATATAAGTCATTCGCCTACACGCCCTTACGCCCCCATAATGTTCCGTGTCCGATTTGTCGCCCCCAAGTTCATTCCTGCTCCGATTCCTGCTGGCCCTCGGGCAATGTTCGTTGACCACCCTGACCATCCGGACCACCCTGATCATCATCATCATCATCCTGATCACTCTCCGAATCTGTAACATACTCCGGGCCCGATTGTCGATAGTACTTTTCGATTGTTTTTTTATAGATCCCGAACGTATCTTCCAAGAGAGTTTTGAGGCTCTTGATAAAATTTTCATTTAAAGTGTCGGCCTTCCTGTGCAATGGGTGTGTCTGAATATCCGTCGATTTTAGCTCCTCTTTCGGGATGTGACAATTTTCGGTCCATTTCAGTCTCGCCCGGCTCCCACTTCCATCTCCGAATTCGAATCCTAGGCGAATGAATAGATCTTCGGCATTTTTGTACGTAATCTTTCGTTTGGTGCTATGATCCCCATAGATGATTTCCATGGTCCTCCAATCTTTCCTCTTGATCTTGTTCGTGCCTCGAAGGGGGTCGGCTGCCATCAAGTCCTTGAAGTGCTTCTCGTAGTCTTCGTCTCGCTGGCAATTCGCAAGTTCCATGGTCACTTTCTTGAGCTCGTCCTTGTATATTATGCCGTTGCGAGTAGGCATCACGAACTCGGTCGGGGGTTCTTCGTAGTTGTCGGGCCGGAGGTTGCTAATCTTGCCGCAAATCTTTGTGACATGAAATGTGCCTTCCTGAAAGCGGATCCCTCCCTTTTCGAATTCGTTCCAGGCTTTGAAGAATGTGGATGGACGGGAGGAGTGCGCCGCGGTCGCCTTGGTGACCCTGCCCCGGGCATTTGCTCTCTTATTCTTCTTCCGAGCCGGCTTCTTTCCCTTTCCCTTTTCCTTTCCGTTCTGCGGTGGCGGAAAAGCGGTTCTTGCTATTACCTTCTCATCATTTATGGCGTCGGTAATCTCTAATATTTTGGAGCCCGGGAAATCGTCCTCCCTGATGATCTTGACTTCGCCACAGTTTCCTATCGGTGCTGCTAGTGTTGAATCATCACCGTGCGATACTTCAAAGTAGTCGGTCATTGGCTCGTCCTCTCCCCCCTCCTCGTCTTCGAAAAAGTCGGTCTGCATTCGGAAGTCTGCGCCCATATCTTTGATACCGACCGACATTTGCAGTTTGTTGAAGGCCTGGTTCAAGATGTCGACCGAGGTCTTCTGCGGACGCCAAACGTTTCCAGACTCCAACCATGTAGCAATCTCGGTCCAAAAGCCGCCTAACCATCTCTGAACCAGCCCAAAGGGTCTGCTCTGCGACTCAGGCAAGCTTGGATGGTAGTATGTCACCCCAAGAAACCAGTGGACGAGTCTCAGCGTCTCTTGATCGATATGATTCTCAAAAGGAAAGTGGTCATACTCTTTCAAGAACTGCCAGATAGGACTTTCCCCCCTTAAATCTTTCATGTCGTCGGTGGAAAGATCGCCCCCGAAAGGCTTCATGGCTTCCATTCTCTGACTGAGCAAGCCAGCCCCAAAGATTGCCTCATAGTCCTCGCTGACAATCGGCGGAACTCCGAGAACGGCATGGCCACGCCGATCAGAGTGCATCTTCTGGATGATCTTGGGCAATCCGATGCGGCCTATGGAGTTAAAGGATGAGAGGCCTCTGTGAACTGCATCAGTAGCAAGTCGGACACTCTCCCATCCGTCAACGTTTGATGGAGTCCTGTAGCCGGCTACCGCAGAGAAGCCCAACTTGAGACGGCCTTCTCTCGGGAGTGTCCACTGATCCGCGGGAGCTTCTGGCCTTAGGTCCTCCCAAGTTTGGGTTCGGCGGAAATACTCCCTGACGGAGCGAGTCGCGAGCAGACTACCATGATCGAATAGATGTCTGACGTGCAGTCCAGCGATCCAGCGCGCGTGGAATCCCAGATCAACCCAGGCGTTCATGACGTTTCCTTGCAGGTCCAGTGTCCCGAGCCTGTCGTCCAGGTTCATGTTCTCGTCCTTGGCGAGTTCGCGCAGTCTTTCTAGTTTGTTGAGTAGGCATTGCCACATTTCTACTTCAAATATGGCTCGTCTAATGACACGTCGGATCAGATCGTTGACCAGTGCCTTCTTGGCGTCGATATCTGTGTTCGTGACATGCGGCAAGATGCGATACAACTCGTTCCTGTTATCCGAAGAATCCGTGATATGGCCATAGTGTTGATCGTATTGGTGCTGAATGCTGCGTCGGAAAACGGCCGGATCATGACACAACTCCCGTAGCTGTTCCTTCGCGAAGGCCACCCGCTTCTCCAAGCGGGACTTGAACTCGACATCCCAGCTTGACGCATGGATAGAGGGTGGGAAAAACTGGCCACTGGTAACCAGCCCCTTGCCGACGGCATCAAATCTCAGAAGTTCCGCCGGAATTGTCTCCCAAGTGTGGGCCTTGCAAATGTGAAGATGTCTAGACACCGGCTGGCCGTTGAGATCTTCGCCCTGGCTTCGAAGATGATCAACATAAGCGGATAATTCCTCGGCTACGATTTTGACGAAGCGCAGCGTCACAGCCTGTATTGCGAGGACCATGACGCCTTCTTCCCATCCAAACAAAAGGCCGGCCTTCTTCAACCGCGGGAACAGCCCACCCTCTGTGTCCTCGCCTGTAGGGTCCTTGAAGACGACAGCATAGTCGTGGAAGTACTCACGTCTCTTGTGAGGGTGTTTCATCTCACGCAGCTCAGCCTCTGTGGGGAACCCCATAAACCAGTTGTCGCGATAGGCCGGCGTGCAAAATTTGGTAGCCCTTCCAAGGTGACAGCCTTCCCAGTCTGCTCGAGCAAAAACCCCGGGTTTGTTGGTGATGCGGTTGAGAATGAGCGACCGAAGAATTTGGGGGTCCGAAAGGTCCTCTTTGTTGAGAAATGGGAGCATATACGCTCTGTGTACAAAAAACCAACCTGCTTCAGGCCGATTATCGGCGTACTCGTGCAAATAAAAGAGCGAATGCCAACCCTTCTCGCTGCCGGGTCTTGAGATTGCTTCCAGGTACACGATGTCGTCAACCGAACTACGAAAGTATTCGGTGACATCGATATCGCGGCCTTCGGGGAGAGAATGTTCTTTGCCAAACCAATATGCAAACCATGCGGCAGCTTTCGCCTGATCCGACAGACCGGTGGGAGATGATGCAGTCTGGGGCGTAGCTGAGGCAGCAGAAGCGGAGAACCACTGATCGAAAAGCTTGAGCCAAGACCGATCGACGATATCTTTTAGCTGTGCAGCGCTGACGTGATCGAGAAGGCCGGTCAGAATATTAACGTTTAGCGAATCCTTCAATGCGGTGACATCCCCCCATGCCGTTTCTACCTCTGTCATCAATATCGTGGTCAAGTATTGTGCAGTCTCCTCATCGACGACTAGACCATGAGTCCCCTCATCGATGACTTGATCCGCATCCTTTTCGTCGACGACTTGATCTGGATCCTCTTCGTCGACGGCTTGATCTGGATCCGTAGTAAACGGATATGAGAGATCGTACAGATCAGAGGCAGGGTTGTCGTGCTTGTATGGGCAGTTACCATCGGACTTTGTCCATGGGTGGCCCGTGAAAAAAGCGTACGATGTGTGCGACCTGTCCATGTACATAGGTTCCAGATGTCTGTGTCCCTCAGGGAGATATATCCTTGGTAGCTTGGACTTCATCGTGGGACGCCTCGTTGGGGCTATGACAGAAAAGAGACTGCGAGGCTGCTGGAGGGTGATGCGGTGGTGGTGTTGCGATGACCAAGTGAAGCAATGCTGATTTTTAGGGGTTGCGAGACGCAGCAGAAGGGGGCTTTCACGAGAAGAAGCATGTTGATCGATACACAGATGCTAAGTCTGAGAAAGCGTTCTTATGTATCATAGATGGAGAGGTGGCCGACAAAGGTCGAAGAGATGCCATTCAGATTGAAGCATTGGCAGCGCAGCGCAAAAGGATAGAGCCTCGACTCGGAACAATGGTTCCACGAAGTTGAGGAAGGCTTTGTAAGAGACGATGACTATTTCCGTCGACTTGATAAGACGTTGGGAGGGACATGATGAGGAAGTTAGCCAGGGTCAATCAGTTGAATTGTGGTGAGGAACAGGCGGCGAAAGTCACGAGCAAAGCGATAAGAAAAGCGAGGTCTCAGGTTGAGCAGATAGGCTGGCAGAGTTTCAGACACGTGAACCATGTTTTCTGATGGTGGGCGTTGAAGAAAAGCCGTTGCAAATTGACCGGGACGTTTTGACGCAAGGGAGACTTCTCTGAAGCGTCGTGACGTTGAGAGAGGCAGAAGCCATGCAGGCTCTCAGGGGTTAGAGGAAGTGAAGGTCGACGGCACGCAGTGACAATACCTTTGCTACCTCCCCGAGGTACGAAAGCAGAGTGTTTGATGAATGACGGCGTGGCAAGAGGAAAAGACGGCAGGGGTACGTATCTGTGCCTTTGAGTGTGTGTTCCTGGCGCAGTCAATAGCGCGATTGTTGGCGAAGAAAGAGCAAGAGGTGGCAGCTTGGTGATTGGGACGACGGGAAGGAGGTTTTCGCATGCTACGGGGGCCGGATCCGGGAAGGCAAGGGAAGGCCATGCTTAATCGAGTTTAAGCTGAGGGTCTGGTGGGTCTGGGCCCAAAAAAAGTGATTCTTTCACAGGCGAGTGTTTGATTGTGTGGCGCTTGGCGCCCGCGCAGGGACCACCGCCCGGCCCACCTTCCGCGTCGTATTCCACGCGGGAGGCAGGAACCAGTGAACCACACCACAGCAAGGAAGAAGGCCCGGAAAGAACCACAGGCACAGGCACCACAAGGCAGGCACCACAACAGGCACGCAGGGCAGGGGAGGGGGAGGGGAGGAAAAGGGAAGGAACAATCGCGTTTCCATCTTTCCCGTTTCTTTCATCGGGGAAACAGGGAAACAACCACGATGAATGTCTACCTAAGGTAAGAAAACGAAATAGAGAGACAGCATCCACCTTCCTTCACACTTCACAATGAACAGAACACCACCACCACGACGACGTCCATTGTCCCTTGCCTCGTTGATCACCCACGGTGACCTCGCCAAGGCTGTATGCCCAGGCCTTGGTAGGACACCACGAACTGACGGATCACTCGCTCGACGAGTCCAGGTCTCATTGCCAAGGCCAATGGACAAAGGCTGCAGGAGAGTGGGATTTATTGGCACTGGAAAGGCGAGCTGAGCTTATCGACGCCCAAACCGGCAAGGACGGCGGTGCCGCATCGCTCTAGGAGTTCCAGCTCCCTTATCAAGAGACGCTAATCATCGCTGCATTATTCGTCCTCGAGTAGTCATCGAGCAATCCGGAAGCCCTGGCAATATTCCGGGGCCCTCGAAACCACCATCCCGAGCACCGCCAGCGCCATCCTGCTCACCGTTGACGCCAGCGCCAACGCCAACGCCGCCAACGCCAGCCAGATCCGACTCGATGGGCCGCTAGAGTCCGTACCTTGCCTTGCCTGACGCCCTGCACCGGTGAAAGACATTAAGACATTCACCAGACACCTTTTTTGTTTCCTCCTTATTCTCCCTCCCTCCCCCCGGCTTGCCATTCTGTCCTGCGATTCCAATCTTTCTCTATCCGTCTTCGACTCACCTTCGCGTACCTACCTATGCTCCATTGAGTACCTGGCTTTATCCATTGTCGCTCGTTTTATCGCCAGATTCGCCTGCTCAGAACCACCACATTCATTTCATTGACGCCTTTGAACCACCCGTTTCGATAACCCGACCGCAGCTGACAATCTGCCTCGTTGCCCTTGCATCATCGCGAACCAAAGCCTCAGATATTCGTGTGCCGAAATACGCCGGAACATACGTGGATTGACACCCGCAGGTCGCCGTGACCAACGTCGTCTCATTTGCCCCGACCACCGTCGAATAGACCCGACCCGGCTGGACCTGGACACCCGACTGGAACCCGGTCTCACCCACTTCTTCCGCCCGCGATGCTCTCCACATTCCTCCTGGCCCTGTTGCCCCTCGTGGCCGCCCAGACCAGTTCCTCGAAGCGCGGTCTCGTCTTCACTCCCAATGCCAGTTGGCCCCAGGACAACCAGGTCTGGGTTCAGGCCGGCTCCGATCTCACCTGGTACTATAATTACCAGGAGATCCCGAGTCCGGCCTTCTCTTCCAAAACCCAGGCCGAGTTCGAATTCGTCCCCATGATGTGGGGTGTTTCCTCAAACCCAGAGGACACCACCTTCCTCAAGGCTGTAAAAAGTCTGATCGAGGACAAGAACATCAACATCACCCATGTTCTGGGCTTCAACGAGCCCGATGGCCCCGCACAGTACGGCGGCAGCGACATTGCTCCCGCCATTGCTGCCAAAGCCTGGGTTGCCAACTTTGTTCCTCTGGGTGAGATGGGCGTCAAGCTGGGCCTGCCTGCTTGCACTGGCCAGCCAGCCGGTCTGCCATGGCTGAAGCAGTTTTTGGGTAACTGTTCCGACCTGATTAGCACCTCGGGGGACCAGAAAAACTGCACATACGACTTCCTTCCCGTGCATTGGTACGACAACTTTGCCGGCCTGGCCAGTCACATTGGCGAGCGTAGAGCCAAGTAAGTTGATCTCTCGATGTGATATCCCAATGGTATCCGCACTTGCTGACAGTAGTCTAGCTTC
Source organism: Colletotrichum cordylinicola (assembly GCA_027406065.1). Classification (NCBI taxonomy): domain Eukaryota; kingdom Fungi; phylum Ascomycota; class Sordariomycetes; order Glomerellales; family Glomerellaceae; genus Colletotrichum; species Colletotrichum cordylinicola. The sequence goes on along the minus strand of JANVYD010000011.1, from coordinate 65,765 downwards.
CCGGACGCAAAGATCTGGGTAACTGAGTATGCCTACGCTCACCAGGATCTCGCCACCACACAGGAGTACTACAACCAGACCGCCGACTACTTTGACAAAATCGACTACATTGAGCGGTACACTTACTTTGGTGCATTCCGCTCCAAGACGAGCAATGTTGGAGCTAACGCTTCGTTCCTCAACAACGACGGCAAGCTGACCGACATTGGCTCTTGGTACTTGGGCTTCACCGCGACGGGAGTGAATCCTCAGTCTGGCAACAGCGGTAGCACGCGGCAAGGACCGCCGATGCTTGTGGCTGCCGCAGCGACATTTGCTGCTGTTGTTTTTGCCTTTAGCTTTTGATTATGATCAGTAATCTGCAAGCGCGATAGATGGTGCAGAGCATATGAGAGAGATGTCGCTGCGAGGATATTCAAAAACATATAGACGGCTAGAGGATCAAAATGTTCCCAAAGCTACCGACATATTTCTAATGTATTTTCTTTGGACTGGTTTGGGTCATAGACTGGGAAGTGGCGTCGCATGAGTGGTTGATGACAGTCACCAACTTTATTGGATGAGCAGATGACGGGTATCCGTCGAGAATGAATATGAATGACACTCTGAACACCTCGGATCTTTTGCGCAGCGTTCGCATCTTTTAAGGCGAAATGCCTTCCCCTGCCATGGCGACTACGGTCCATGTCTCCTATATCCTCATCTTCATTGGACCAGGTACCATACAGAGCCCGGGCACCGTGACAGCAAAGAACCATGGCTGCGACGACCTAAGAGAAAACAGTGCTTTAGTACCGAGGACCAAGGTAGCACAAAGGTCCAGCCGGGGCATTTGACTTTGATAATGGCAAGGACTCTTATTCAAACCAAGGCCTCGTCTGATTAGTCTTGCCGGTGTACAGATATCTGGCAGGAGCTGTCAATCGGCAAGACCGGGAATGGGTGCGGCAGATGGGCCGAAGAACAGCTGCCCCAAGGGGTCCTCGAGTGGATGCAGAATGAGATCGAGCTAGCTGCTGTTAGACATCAAGAGAGAGGACGCAGCTATCGTTAACAGATTCCATCTGTCGCGCTACTGCACCCCAGACTCCGCAGCATCCCCATTACTCGGGGCGCTGGGTTTCTACTGGCCGGTTCGCTGGCCGAGATGCCTCGGCCCAATTGCTTCCCCCACAGCCACTGGAAGGGCCTGGAGCGCGCGGGTCTGCGCAGTCTGGGGGCTGGGACAGGCCTACGAGGCCCGAACCCGACGCGATTGCCGGCAGCTAAGGCCAACCCCGACGCAAACCATGTCTACTTTACCGGTGCCCCCTCCTTTCATGACCAGCAACGAAACTCTCGAGCTTATTTCTCGCACTCTCCGACTCTCTCCTTTTCTTCAATCTCCGAAGCTGCCAAATCGCCTTACCTGTCGTCTTCGAATCGCATCACCCGCCCGTAATCAGCAACCATGGCCCTCGAGCGAATTGGCTCCATCGTGAAGCACCTGGCTCCAGGTAGCGCTATCAACCAGATGTACGTGCTACTCCCATGTGATCGTCGCTCACAGCTATCCGGACTTCGTTCGGCTTCTTGATGGAAAAAGTCTCCGACCCCGAAACTGACAACATACTCTTCTTCACAGCCAGTCCAAGAACCCAGATGATATCGTCATTACGTTAGCTATCCGCACTCCGTTGGCCAAGGCCAAGAAGGGTGGCTTCAAGGACACGAGCCTCGAGTACATGGTCTACGCCCTCCTGAAGGAGGTTCGCGAGCGATCCAAGATTGAGCCTGCTGCGGTAGAGGACATTCGCATGGGAAATGTGCGTAGCAACCTGTTCCTCTAGCACCCTCCCGACCCGGAAACACTCCCGCTGACTCTGCCGTTCTCCAGGTCTCCGATGGCAAGGCCGCCTACAAGCTCCGCGCCGCCGCCCTCGCGGCTGGCTTCCCCAACACCGCCGGTGCTTCCTCCATAAACCGATTCTGCTCTTCCGGCCTCCAAGCCACCGCCGATATTGCCAACGCCATCACCACTGGCTCTATTGAGGTCGGCATCGCGCTCGGCGCCGAGAGCATGAGCATTGGCGGCGACGCCCTCGAGAAGCCCTTCGACGACGCCGTCGTCAGCCAGTCCCAGGAGGCCGCCGACTGCATGCAGCCTATGGGCTGGACCTCGGAAAACGTTTCGCACGACTTCAACATCACCCGCGACGAGATGGACAAGTACGCTGCCGAGAGTTTCCAGAGAGCCGAGAAGGCTCAGCAGGCTGGCCTGTTTGACGACGAAATTGTGCCCATCAAGACCAAGATTGTTGGACCTGACGGAGAGACAAAGGAGGTTATCCTTACCAAAGACGAGGGTATCCGGCCGGGCACCACCGCCGAGAGCCTGGGTAAGATTCGGGCGGCTTTCCCGCAGTGGGGCCCCACGAGCACAGGAGGCAACTCTAGCCAGGTTACTGACGGAGGTGAGTTCTGTCGTCCCAAAAACCGTCCCAAACTCAATTCTTTTTTTCACATGTACTGACTTTATGTGAAGCGGCCGCTGTTCTTCTGATGAAGCGTTCCACCGCCGTCAAGCTCGGTCAGCCCATCCTGGCCAAGTATGTCGGCTCCACCGTTGCCGGTCTGGCTCCCCGTATTATGGGTATCGGCCCGTCTGTTGCTATCCCCAAGCTGTTGGCTCAGCACAACCTTTCGCTCGCCGACATCGACGTCGTCGAGATCAACGAGGCCTTCTCCAGCATGGCCGTCTACTGCCGTGACAAGCTTGGTCTTGACTGGGCCAAGATGAACCCCCGTGGCGGTGCCGTCGCACTGGGCCACCCTCTCGGCGCCACTGGTGCGAGACAAATTGTGACTGGTTTGAGCGAGCTCCGTAGGACAAAGAAGAAGGTCCTTCTGACTAGCATGTGCATCGGCACCGGCCAGGGTATGGCTGGCCTGTTTGTCAATGAGGTCGTGTAATATACCGGTTGATAATGTACGAGAAATATCAGAATGGAAATGAGTGTATGATTACTGCGTTGGGTCCTGTATCTTTGATTGTCTTCTCAATTGCTTGTTTGACATCGAACTTTGGTCTACACTTGGACAAGAATCCGAGGCGATCCCCCAGATCAGCTATGAATCAGTCCCCATGTCACAAACAGCATCCGCTCATTGTTGCTGCACTGAACAGTTCCCTGCAACCCCAGCTTTCCGCTTTGCTCCAGCACCGCGTATCTGTTGGTGTAAAACCGGATGTCGTTTGTCCCAATTCTCATGGGACTCGCTGCGCTCCCGGTGTCGGCGTACCTCGCAGCGAAGCTACACGTTCCAGAGCTGGCGACACGAGCCCAACCGCCTGCAAAGTCGCCAGGCTGAAGGGTCCAGAAACCATTTCCCAGAGCGTTGGCGAGGGCTTTGCAGTCTGCCGCCAGTGGTGCCGAAGCCGAGAAGTCTGTTGTTGGGTCTTGGGCTAGTTCACCGCACCACTCATCTCTGCCGGCAGAGAACGGGAATCGCTTCGTCAGCCGGACTGGGCGGGTGCCTTCTGACCCCCGAGTGAACTTCAGCCGTCTGTTGACGTAGATGGTCGAAGTAGTTCCGTCAGCTTGGGTGATGGTCCGAGGCACCATGTCCGAGAGGTCAACCCCGGTAGCGGTGACCATTGAGAAAAGACCAAGGGTGACGATCCATAGCAGGACTTTGGTGAGCGAATGTGTAGTCATGTCGAGGTATTGCGTAAGTAACGAATGTAGTTTTTATTATGAGTTTGAGTAAGTACAGGCTTCCAGAGTCTGAAGAATGAGTAGCTTGACTGCATGAGAGCAGACAACGCAACACGCAAGGGAGTGGTCGCTTATATGTTTATCGCGACAGACGCCAGGCGGACAAGAACCACAACGTGAAGTGGGCACACACAAACACGAACGATACTACTGCGCACATCACTGTGCATGTCATCTCAGTCAGTTTGGCATTTTCGCCAATGGGCATGCCGTCTGCAATCCTTCGCCCGAGCTGACAAGCGTGTGCCAACTCCTGCAGGAACCGTGGTTACAGGGCCAAGGCGAGTGATTCGTCAGAAATGCACAGGTACAAGCCACGGCCCCCGCAAACATTGATGAATGAGACGGGGCTTACATTGTGATGTCGGTGAAGAAGTTTTCTCGCGATGCCGTTGGGTCGGCGGGACCCCCCTTTTCTGAAGTTTAAGTGATGGGGCCGGAATGTGATGTGACGAGAAACGGCCCCCGAAGGGAGCGGGGATTGGCACCGGAAGCGCCCAGCTCGGGGGTGACATCAATGCGGCACTTGAGCGTCACCCAATCACAACACACGGCGGGGCTTGTTGGTTAGGTTCGGGATCTACGGGCGTCCACTTGTTCTGCCGGTGACAGAATGGCGCTGTGATTGCATGATCACGTTGGACCTGTGGATCGTGGTGATTGACAGGTTGACGATAATCTCAGATTGACCGTGTGCGGGGCCAGGCTTCAGGTTCTGGATCTCGCGCATCCCTGTGAAATGTCTGGGGGCTAGACGCAACCCTCATGATCCAATGACAGGACAATTTTCGCATGGATTGTTTCTGGCAGGTCGGCAAGTTTGCTCTCATCATACACCCAGGATATGGAGCTCCTGTATCAGGCCACTGGGTGATGGCGGTCACTGGAATGTGACGTTTTCACACTGCTGTAGTACAAGAGTCATGCTGATGCCTACCATGGCAAACACTGAAGCAGCAAGTTTTGTGTTTGGGGACACGCAATGATTGACGACGAGTGGCCTTGGGTGCTTGGTGAAAGGGTTGCTGTTGACGGTTACATACCTATCCGGCCCTCCTGTTCGGTACTGCGCCGTAGAGATGCAGTTTCATCCGGCTCGGCCTCGCCCGTGTCGAACGGCACAAAATCAGCCTAGGCAACACGAGCAACGTCGGCCTCGAGGTTCGAGACAGCTTGTCTTACGGCGTCCATCCCATCGACGTCATCCTCAAGAAACCTGGTGGCTTCGTATCGGTGCGGCTGGCCCTCGGCGAGAAACAGTTTGGCCTTGTCTTTTCCTAGACATTCTACCATGTGAGTACTGACGGCGAGATCGACGTCGTCGTCTGCGTTGCCTTGAATTATGGTCGTCGGTGGCCAAGCTGTGACCTTGTCTTTGGCACTTTCTGCTTTAGCCCATTCATATCCTGGGTCAATGTCTCCGACAAGCCTGGGGAACTCGTTTCTATACAAATAGTAATCGTAGAGACATCCGCGGGGAAACTCATCAGCGTTTCCATCCTCTGCTATAGGAACTGTTGTGAGATCAAAGTTGGCATTCTTGGCCCCGTCGGGTGACAGCTTGTCGAGATGAAAGACTTGGGGATTGTTGGCCGATGTAGTTCCCACAGATACGGTTGCCGTAAGGTGTTGCGACATTTGTGATTCAGCGATGGGGTCTGGCGTGAGCAAGACTGAAGAGTTGAAGAAGCGATGGCGGAAGGTGGTGATACCGGTGACTGAGAGCAGTGCAATGGGGGACGGTGTGAAGTGGTGGGCGGTCAGAGAGGCCATGAAGAACCCTATTCGAGGGTCAGCTATCCGACGGTCACAAACATGTCTCTGCCATGTGCTCACCAGCGCTTCCTCCGCCGACAATGACCTTCCGTTCGATTGGAGCACTACTGGACGCGTCCAATTGTCGCGCGAATTTGTATGCTGCTCGAGCATCTTCAAGCAAGCCCGAAGCCTTCGCCTGGGGAAGCAGACGATAGCTTGCGCTTACTAGAGGCCATTTGTTCCTGAAGCAGACCTGAGGTTACTGTCAGAATGAAACGGCATCTGCAGTGAGATGGTGCAGGGTTCACCTGTGCAAGCCATGGCGGTACGCAAGATCTGGAGCCGGTGACTAGACCACCCGAGTGGAAGTACAGGAATACGGGGGAGGCAGCTGGGTAGTCATCGGCCGAGTAGACGTCGCACTCGAGGGGGATAGTGTGGTGAGCAAAGACATGCTTAGTCTTTGTCAAGCGATGGGCCCCGCGCAGTGCCTGGGATGACATGTTGTCTCAATGTGGGGTGTAAACGGCACCAGACGGAGCGATGGCAAGCTTGAGCTGAAGCTCACAGAGGATGGCTGGGCGTTTTGTGGTTGCACGAGCAGGCAAGGAATCGCCTGACGTAGCTAGCAGGCGGTGCATTTTCTGGGGAGCATGTGGATGCCACCGTGGCGTTCATCATGAGATGTAGCTGAGGCGCCCTGGTTGGTTGGTTGGTTGGTTGGTTTGTTGATTGGATGATTGGATGTCATGTCATGCTCGGATCTGATGCCCACTGCGGGGTCTAAGACAGATACAATCCTTTACAGAGAAACGTTGTACCCGACGTCGGCTGGCTCCTTGATATCAATATGAAGTGACCCCAGCACTCGAGATCGGTGATGCAGCGCTCTCAAAGCCTCTATGATCGGCATGAGGTGGCCGGGAGGGGGGCTGAGAGTTTCCCGTGGGTAAGTGCGGCGAAGGACCGGCGCTGGGCCGATGGATTTGAAGAAAAGGGTCGGAGAGGGGCCGGGAAGCGGGGTAGACTGGTGGCTCCATCCGCAGAGGCAGCAGCAAGGTGCATTATCTAACACAATTCGAAGGCGGTGTGCCTCTTTGGGACTAGCGCTCGTGTTCGGCGCGGATGGATTTTGCCGATATCCCGGCCGGTCCCAACCTACCCAACCCGACTAACCCAGGAAGGAACCTAGGAAGGAACATGGCAATCAGTACGTAACATGCTGCATACCATATCGTCGAATCGAGTTCCGCTGACACATAATTTTAGGCCCGACGCATTGATGTCACTCCCTGGTTTGCTTGGTCTTTGCTCAGCGACTGCGGAATGCTTAATCCTTGCAGAAAAAAAAAAAAAAACACAAACCACACAGCACATTCGCCCGCCGACCGCTCTTCACCCCCCCAGTCGCAGTCGCAGTCGCAGCCGCAGCCGCAGTCGCAATCGCGCAGTCGAGGCCGAAAGCCCAGCAGCACATCTTTACCTCGCTCTGGGTTGCAAGGTCCCTTGGCCGTTCGCCTCCTCGGTTCGGACAAGATCCCAACTCGCCAATCCATGCCCCAAGAGATTTGATCTCTGTCGCCATCGCCTGAACAAGGGACGAGTCAGCCGGCGCTGTGACAAATCCTCTTACCATGGTCTGGCCTGGCATCCCACCACCGAACTGATACAAGCCATCCGTCAACCGTCTGTATCACCGTCTTTTCCGTCACGTCTCTCGTCTGTGGTGTCTTGTTCTTTCCGTCTCTACCCGTCGCCCGACCGCCCATCCTTCGTCACTTCGTGCAGACGTTGGACCCTGAGACGTTTGCTGCGACTGCAACCTCCCGGGAACACACACCTGTGAGCCCTTTGTTGCTTGTTGACGACGATAGAAACAAAATCTCCGAATCCATCTAGTCTCTACATTCAGCCTCGTCGCCCCGCCAATTCCACTGTCGTCATTTCGCATGTCTCCCGCCGCATTCCCGTAACCACGTCTTTTCTTTTTTCCTGTCCTGCTCTCTCGGTTACGAAGCGAAAATGTCAGCCGGCCGGCCACAGCCAAATCGCAGTCCTTCTTCACAACAGCACCTCCCCATGAACCCAAGCGGCCTGCGCCAAAGCTACACCATGGGTTCACCGCCCGTCCAGTCGCCTGGCTCTATCGGCGGCGAGTCCGAGTACATGAGCACCCGGGAGGACGCGACTCCTTTGGCGACACCGCTCCCCAACGAGAACGACAGTGGTCGAGATACCCCGCGCGCCGGCTCCAGCCTCGGTCGAGCAAACACTTTCCCTCCAAGCGAATCCACGAGTCTCCTGCAAAATGTCCTCATCGATAACTCCGCGCCGACTAGCTACACTCATGGCACTTTTTCGCCCAGGCCTACCAGTCCTACGGGCAGCGCCCGCAGCACTGACATGGACCGACCGTCTTCCTCCGCCTCCTCGATCCCCATCCTCGATTCCGTGCTAACGACCATCACCGGCGACGACCACTGGAGGAAGCGCTTCATCAGAAAGCTGAAAAGCAAGAAGATGACCTCGTCCAGGACGCTCGCAGAACAAGCCGGATTTAAGGATACCGTGTGGATGTAAGTCACCGCCCAACACGTCTCTCCTACATACCAAACTAACCATGATTGCTCCCAGGTATCTGTCGTACTACATCCCGCTCCTTACCTGGCTGCCTCAATACCAATGGTCCTACTTGAAGGGAGATCTCGTCGCAGCGTTGACGCTCGCCTCTCTGTACCTGCCGATGGCCCTGTCCCTCGCCGACAACCTCGCTCACGTCCCGCCAATCAACGGCCTGTATTCATTTGTTTTCAATCCCTTCATCTATGCCATCTTTGGAAGCGCGCCGCAGATGGTCGTCGGACCTGAAGCCGCCGGGTCGTTGCTGGTCGGGTCTGTGGTCAGAGGTAGCATCGACCACGACAAGGACGAAGAATACAACGCCGAGCTTCAGGCCAAGATTTGCGGTGTGGTTGCAGGCATGGCTGGAGCCACCGTCTTGCTGGCTGGTATCGCGCGTCTCGGGTTCCTTGACAGCGTGCTCAGTCGCCCGTTCTTGCGCGGCTTCATCTCTGCCATCGGCTTCGTTATCGCGGTCGATCAGGCGATTCCCGAACTCGGCCTTGCGAAATACGCGGCGGAAACTGGTGTGGGCCATGGTAGCAGCATGGACAAGCTGGAGTTCATCTTCACCTCCTTCGACCATGTTCACAAGCTTACTTTCATCGTGGCCGGAGTCAGTTTTGTCATCATGATGGTAATGCGTGAGCTCAAGAAACACATGACGCCAAAGTATCCCGGGGTCGCTTACATCCCGGATCGATTCTTTGTCGTTGTTGTTGCCGCCATCCTCTCCTGGCATTTCGATTGGGCGAGCAAGGGGGTTGAGATTCTCGGGCCCGTTAAGGCCGCGTCCGGTCATGTCTTCACCTTCCGCTGGCCCTTCCAAACCTCCCATATGGAACACATTCGCGAGGCTATGGGTACTTCATTCTTGATTGCTCTGCTTGGCTTTTTTGAGTCTTCCGTCGCTGCGAAGAGTCTGAGTAGCTCTGACAGCTTGCACGGCATTCAGCTCAGCCCCAACAGAGAGCTTGTAGCGTTGGGTGCTGCCAACGTGGTTGGCGCTTGTTTCATGAGTTTGCCTGCCTTTGGTGGTTACGGCAGAAGCAAGTTGAACAAGCAGACTGGCGGCAAAACGCCTATGAGCTCAATCTTCCTCAGTCTCATCAGTCTAGCAGCCATCTCCTTCTTGTTGCCTTACTTCTTCTATCTTCCCGTAAGTTTACACCCCTACACTATCATGGAAAGTCAACCCGAACTAACCTTAGCAGAAACCGGTCCTGTCATCTATGATCTCTGTCGTTGCCTACTCATTACTTGAGGAAGCACCTCACGACATCGCCTTCTTCCTGCGCATTCGCGGTTGGACCGAGCTGGGTCTCATGACCATTATCTTTGTGTCTACAATTTTCTACTCCCTCACTCTGGGTATGGCCATCGGCGTGGGCTTGTCTTTGCTCCAGGTCATCAAGCACTCGACTCGCCCGCGCATCCAGATTCTTGGCCGCATCCCCGGTACGCATCGTTTCGAGAACGCCGAGTTAAACCCTGATAGATTAGAGTTCGTCGAGGGCTGCCTTATTGTCAAAATTCCGGAGCCCTTGACTTTTGCCAATACGGGCGAGCTCAAAGCACGCCTCCGACGTTTGGAGCTGTACGGCACGAGCATGGCTCATCCCGCGCTTCCAAGGTTGCGTGGCGAGCACCACAACAAGAACGTCATCTTCGATATCCACGGTGTTACTTCACTAGATGGTTCGGGCACTCAAGTGCTGGAAGAGATTGTGCGAAGCTATAGAGAGCGCGGCGTTAGAGTATTCTTCAGCCGTGGACCTACTAACCCACGTCACCACATCTGGCGGCTCATGCGCCAGTCTGGCATCATCGACCTCGTCGGCGGCGAGTCTCATTTTGTCACAGACGTGCAAGAGGCTCTGAAGTTGACCGAGTACGAGCACAGCATCAACGAAGCCAGCAACCCTTAGACAAGAAAGAGAGCGTAATTTCAGCGCTGCACATACATATCGATGCATAATTGGGCGTTTGGTTTCCTGGATCGAAGCGAGAGATGGCACCACAACGATCTTTTGTTCTCGCACATCTGTTAGTTTCACGACGTCAAGCGTGTCATGTTTATAATGAACTTGTACGAAAGCGGGTTTATAGATCGTAGAATTCAAAAGCGATGCATCTGGTTGGCTACATATCCACTCGACCTCACATATCCCCTGTGTAAAGTTTCGGTGGCACATTTGCACATTTCCCACCACTTTGACGCTTCTGAACTAAGAATGAGGTACTCTACACGTTTCCTCTTTCCCAGACACACCGTCCGACTTCAAGCAGTCAAGGCAATTGAATACGCGCCTCTGTTGGATGATTTTCCTCGCCTCTTTTTCCACCTCACTTGCCAGGTTGCGGTTGATGTATCGGTTCGACCGACACTGGCACACACCTACTTCTCTCATGCAAGGAAAATCCTTCATTGAGATCTTCTGTATGCTCACTGCCGTATCCAAGAGGTTGCAAAACTTGTGTTTTGAAAAGTCAATGTCCCTGGGAAGCAAGTCGGACTTGTGAAGGGTCTCTACGTAGTACCCAAGAGCCTTCGACGCCCTAGAACAGGCTGCGTCTGACGTGTCCCAATCCCACATCATTGGACAGATGACTCCTTTATAGAACGAATTGCAGGATTCATGTCTTTTGATCTCGAGACAGTCTGGCTTCCGGTTAATCATTGTGCTCAGATCTAGGATGGGGGGTGTACCTACTGATGATATCGGTGTGAAGCAAAGGATGGTCCACGAGCATTTTCACCTGCTCTGATCCCGTCGAGAAGGGACCTTCGTGGTACAGGAATATCCTCCATGAAATTTCCGAAAACTCAACTGGAAGGTCTATCACATAGGCGAACACCAACAGATGGCAAAAGTCGCTCATCGGGGGAACCTCATCGTCAAACTGTTGGAGCCAGTCCCTGATCCATACGATGCCGCAGTACTTGAGGGCGTTAATGCATTGGTACTTGTCGCAAATATATGCCAATTTTTCTAATGATACGGGCTTCGGAATCTCGGGGACGTAGACGTTGTGAAGGATCTGGCATAGTATCGACATGGCCTCTACATCGTCGTCTGGAAGGTCCAAGTCGTACGGCTCTGGTCCGGTCTTTTCGGTGAGTTCGGTCCCTTCTTTGAACTTTCCTCCCAGCATGGCCTTAAAGACAGGCGAATTCAGCTGCAGCACTTTTGAGGAAACTCGCAACTCATCGTTTTGCAGGGTCTCGTCTTCATCTTCAGCTTCGGCATCTGCATCGGCCAGTCGCATTCTGCTGAGAACAAGAACGAGGTCGCCATCAACGTCGATTTCGTGCCTGTTGGCCATCCCGAAGCAGTTCATTGGCAAGTGAATGAGTTGAATGAATTGAGCCTTGGTGGAAGACTTTCGCTTTCATAACGTCTTGGTTATTAGGAAGAGATTTCAACGCTTCAGGCCCGTGTCCCATCGGCTTAAGCCTCCTTTGTGTCAGTGTTACGACCCCGCGGGGCTGATAGAGGGATCTGTTGGTGAACGGGCCTCCCCAAGTGCCTCTAGTATGAAGTAATGCTTCTCTACTTGTCCGGGAGTCCCGGTCATCTGATGTTGTCACTCTTTGGCACGTGATACCTACACGAGTCGGAGGCACATAGTAGCCAAAGAATGTCGAATGGATCATCACAAGGGATTTATCTTCAAGTGATGACTACGCACGCAAAACTCAGGGCCAGGTAAAATTCAGACAAGAATGATGAGAGACAGCGCATAACAGCAGCGACTTTTCCGACCCTCTTCAAGACCTCAGAGACGGTGTGTGCTAGCGACTGGCCTTTGTTGAATTTAGGTTGTCATGGGATAGTAATAATCTGCCGAAGGAATTGCGACTTGGTGTTGAATATTAGCTTCAGATACGAAGGTGCTCTTCGCAACTTGAGCCGTGATAGTGGAAAATATGTACTTCTATGATGAGAGAGCTTTCTGATGAACACCTTCGATGACATAGCATGTATTTTAGCACAAAGCTCCCTGGTTTGGCAATATGAAAGATCTTCGTCAGGAGATGTCCCGACAGTGGAACGTGCAGGTCGCAGCGGTCAACTACGCCCGAGGTAAGGTAGCTTTGCGGGGCCATGCGGGGATCTTACTTTACCAACGGAGCGTTCCTGGCGGGAACGGGGTAGCTATTTGCCAGAATGGGATAGCAGTGTTCGAACAAGAGCTTGCGGAAACCTAGATCGATTGGTGCGATTCAATTCGCAGTCATCTCGTGAGAACGGTAGACGAAAGTCCTTCTCTTGACTAGAACCAGCTCTGAAATTTATCAGTCTCGGAAAGAAATTAGACGCGGCAACAGCCAACCATGCCAGACTATCGGGGGTCTAATGACACAGCTAGACGGATATCTCATACACTTCCTACGCCGGCCGAGATTCTCCGTTGTCGTTGTCCAGCTCATGTTCAAGACACGGGCAAGGACCAGATTCTGACCGTATGTTCAATACATAAAAGACGTGTTCAACATTACTAACAACTTCCGCATGGGGGTGAAACATTCAGCTCTATCTTTCAAAATGAAAATCCTCGTTGTATTGCTTCAGCTTGTTGGCCTGGCTTTCGGTGTATCGGTGAGCGGTGGCGGCGTGGAGGTCGCCATCGGCCACGGTCGACCCCAGTGCACAGTTACAGCCGAAGGAGACAAACAGAGTGATGTCGACAACATCCTGAACGCCTTTGATCGATGCGGAAATTCAGGGAGCATCATATTCCCTGAGAACCAGAACTATTGGATTGATCGTAAGCTGAACCCCCACGTGAAGGATGTGCAGATCCAATGGAGGGGAGAATGGACGGTAAGTACACATTTAACCCAGACCATACAGCTTTACTTACGCTATGCAGTTCTCCGACAACATTACCCACTGGAGGTCAGACTCCTACTTCATTGAGTTTCAAAATCATCGTGCCGCGTTCGTTTTAACGGGAGATGGAATCCACATTGATGGTCACGGGACTGGAGGCATTCATGGGAATGGTGATACGTGGTACACTTCTGAAGCAGGTGAAACGGTCGAAGGCCGTCCGATGGTAAGATTGAAAGCCTAAACCCCTTCTTACTACCTCTTTCTGACCTTTTAACCCGCGGGAAATCAGCCTTTCGTATTCTGGAACGTCAGCGATGTGTCTGTTCGGAACTTCCATGTTAAACAGCCTCAGTTCTGGGCTTACAACATCATGAATGGGACGAACATGGTTTTCCAAAATATTAGTAGTAATGCCACAGCGACCAAGGCCCCCGGGCGATACAATTGGGTCCAAAATACTGACGGTTTTGGTGCGTCATCCTGATGATTCCTCATGAAGAAGACTAACCAGGGGTATTCAGATACTATGGACGCCCGCAATATTAGCGTCAAGGGATTCGAGTACTCAGGCGGAGATGATTGCGTCGCTATCAAGCCCCGATCATACGATATACATCTGGAAGATATCACTTGTCATGGCGGTAATGGCATTGCCATCGGAAGTCTTGGGCAGTATCTCGAGGACTCGAGCGTGGAGAACGTGACGATGGACAGTTTACAGGTGATTGTGAACAGATGCTGGTTTCATCAGCGACTAACTATAAGCAGTTGAAGCGGTCATCGATTGATTTACGCATTGGGGTCTACATTAAGACATGGATTGGAGAGCTCGCACCTCAGGATCACTACGAAAGTGCCGGCGAGCCACGAGGAGGTGGCTGGGGTCGCGTTCGAAACATCACCTTCTCCAACGTCTACTATGAGAATGTCAACAACGCTCCATCGATCAATCAAAACAACGGGAATAATGGATCGTTTGCCGGAACGAGCAACATGGACGTTTCAGACGTCAACTTTCTCAACTTCACGGGCACTTTATCAGGTTCCACAAATCGCGTCACTCTTTCGTGCAGTGCCAGACACAAGTGTGGCAACATCAAGTTCGATGATATTGACCTTCTCACGTCGAGCAACATAACAACCACTTGCACAGGAGAATGGACACTGCCGGATGCTGTGACAGGACTTCCGGGATGCTGAGCCAAGGTACTCGAGCAGTGGATTGTTCTCCCTTCTAAGGGCAATCTAAGGGTACCTCAAGCGGGATGAGTTATTAGGATTGCGTTGATGATTGTTGTCTATCCACTTCGCTCTAAACAATGAGGCCTATATAAATGGACATTGGCTAGAAAGACAGTCAATCATTGCTGCCCCAATACTTTTAATCCATCATGGTATCGGTGAAGTTGTCAGGATCGGTATCTTCAGCGATGTCCTCTATTTTCGACAAACCGAACGCCGCCATCTGACCAGCTGTCAGCTCTCCGGACTCACGTGGCTGCCACTTGCTCCCTTGTCCAGCCTTTCTAGATTGCCGAGCCCTTCTGGCCTCGGCTTTGCTAGACACCAAGCGACCCTTGCTGCTAGGGGTTGGAGTCACCGTCTGTTCCGACGAAGACACTGATACGCTAGGCTTGCCTGCGTGGGTGGTCTGCTCGCATTCATCAACGTCAGAAGACTCTTCGGAGGATTCATCCGTGTATGGCTCTTCAATGTCAATGGAATCCAGTGACTGACCTAGACATGCGAATTGATTCGAAGTCTGACCAGCATGTCGGTTCAAAGGGCGGATTGGTTCCCCGCCAAGAGCATCAGTGGTGTCTGTGTATCGAGAATGAGGTTTTGAAGGATTCGAAGCAATGGCTCGTCTCAGTCTCTCCCGTTCCTGAATGATCTTGCGCTCGACCTTGTTGGCTTCAATACGAACCAGGATCTTGTCCCTCAACTTGTCGTTCTCCTTCTTCTGCTCCGCAATCTCGAGCGCATACTTCTGTGCATCGTTGAGGTTCTCCCTTGGGTCCCACTTCTCAACAGGCTTACGATCTTTCGGGACAAGAGTCTCGTTGCTCATCTTCTCTTTGTCGGGGACGCGGTGCACTTGAATAGATTCGAGAAATTCGGCAAACGTATCGATGCGCTTTCCATCCCACGTCATGGTCTGTGTCTTGTATCCGCCGTTGATGAACCTATGAGGTGTATTGGTGACAAGACTGGCGTTGATCTTGTTCTTCCCTGGAGCTGCCTTGGATATGACGGCCTTATTCCTTACGTCGCGGGTCATCTCACCGTCAGGGGTATGCATACCGACAAAGCCCGCTAGGCGCAGCTGGCTGAGGTCGGTACAGGTCGAGTGAAGCCTATCTTGAATGAAAACAGCAACGTCATCTGCACTGTCACTCTTGCACTCAGGAAATGACGACATAGCTTCGTGAGCTGCCTCGGCAGTCTCTCCCTGCCCACCAAGGATTACGCGGTCCAAACCGCCGACACGCTCGGCCTCCTGGAGGACGAGCTGAGTGATGTATGGCATGGCGCTTTTGGTCATGCCGACAGCGGCTCTGTCCTCAGGCGAAAGGTTGTTCCATGGGCGAGGAGTAGCCTTGCCAAAAGGAAACACGAAACGAACGTTAGGGAATTGCTCGCGGAGGCTCTTGTGGTTTTTTGTCAACTTCTCGGAGAGGACCTTGGTCTTTAGCTCCTCGTCGGTGGTTGTCTCCTTGAAGCGATGGAGAAACACAACAGTGTGAGTATGCTGATAGCCGTCGGACACATCGATGACTAGCGGCCTTGTGAGTTTCTGACGAAGTGCCATTTCGGCTGGATATCGGTAGGATTGACGAAAGAGTGTTGTTAATGTTCTGAGTTGAGGAGAGATGGCAGATTCAAGAAAAGGAGAAGCGCTGAGAGGGTGAAACCCATCTTATAAACCATACTTGAACTTTCTCCGAACGTCCTCTCATATTTTGGACCTCTTTGGTTTTCTTTCAAACTTAACGTGCGAAGATCAACCTTGGGCGTCAATGGAGATACCTTGCTAGATGGATGCCGATAGATGGCACACCTTGCGACCTGTGAAGTGGCCCGTGCTTTGGAGGGCCTCCTGCATCTTGTCTCGATGCAAGTCCTTTCATTGGCCTGCACCGTTGAAGTCATTTTCTTTCTTATTCCCTAGGTTATCTAACAAGGCCCTGAGACCATAGACGGTCCTTATTGGGCCACAAGGGTGTCGCATGCATGGCTTGTAGAAGAGGTATCCCAGAAACAACCGAAGCGGGCCGAAGCGCGCTTCCATGATCTTAAGCTGAAGTGAGCCAACAACTCATTGGGCACAGTAATGGATTCGTTCATTTGCCTTGCCATCTCGGAGTTTTGGATGAAGAGCCGTCTCGCTGATGACGTCGCAAAGCCGTTGAGAGTGGCTGGGGGTGTAATAGGCACAAGCCCTGGCGTGCTCAAATGTGGAGGAGCTCGGCTCGCCAGCTCGGCGTCACACCTGGGCTGTTAGTGCAAGCCTCCGGAGCCTGTAGATCGTCGGTGCGGCCACGCTGCTCGTGGGTCCTCCAATTTTCCACATCCCAATATTTTTAGATTTTCGATCGATTAGAACAACGCAAACCCCAAAATAAAACGGGAGACTTACGATTGCCGAGCATTTAATGCGACGACAGTCAAGCCTGGGTTCCTGTGTGTCTGTTGTCAACCCCTGTCCTTCACCGGGGTCCGGCCCCACTGTCCCGAGTGCTGGTCCACACGCCCCGAGTCACACGCCGAGCGTGCGGGGATTCCCCGGAAAGGTCAAGGCAAGAACGTAGAAACATCAACATAGCATGGGAGTGGTTGGCTCGAGCGGTTCATGACCTGATGAATGGGGTGATGTGAAGTCGTTGCTGAGCTCATCTTTTGGGTCTGATGGGGCTGTTGCTAAATACCAAAGCCCTAACTAGCCTGCGGGCCAGGGCCGTCGCTCAAAGAAAATCACTAGTTCGACGATGGCTCTCAGCTAGGGGTTGATCAGACGAACCTTGTAGGATTTAGGACGATGGAGACTGGCATGCCATTCAGAGTGACAAAGAGAATGAGAGTCGACGCGTTCCGCCCGTCAGCGAAGGGCCAACGTTGTTGACATGGAGCCATAGCTGTCTTGACGTGCTGCATCACGCGGTTGACGTTGCCAGGATGGCCTCAGTAGTAACGAGCAGCTGTCAAGCTGGGATGTGGAAATACGAGCTTCATGAAAAAAAAAAAAGATTGGTATTACTGGTATTGAAAGTGCCTTCATACTGGACATCCTTCCCTGATTACAAAGAAAATAGCTGTTCAAGGCGATGTGTATCTCGCCACCGCGTGCTGCTGTGCTCGAAAGATCAAAATGCCTGCCTGATCAGGCCGTGACATCGTAATAGCACGAAAAGATGGGTCTCAAATCTCGTTTGCTGACGCTCTCACTCGCCGCTCTCGAGTGTACGGCAGCGTTGCTTGAATTTGTGTCCTTCCGGGCGGATGCCGAAGTCATGTTTTCAACGTACTCCTTGAGCTTGTCGGCCAAGAGAGTGGCCCTGGCCTTGCGTTCAAAGATGACGACATCATCAAAGTCGTCCGACTCCTCCTCGTCCAACTCATTCACTTGTCGGCGGTGTATCGCGAAACGCAGGGGTGTCTTGGCGGCCTTCACTTTGCGGACAAAGTCTCTTCGGCGGAGGTGGTATCTCTGTGATCTCGCACTCCAAAAGTCTTTGGACATCTCCCCAAGCTCCTGAGCGCGGGCGCACGCAAGACCGGTGGGGGAGACGTCAACGTTGCTCTTCCAGGCCGCCGGGGCCGGTTTACCGGCGAGCAAGAGCGACTTGACATGCTTTCGAATACGTGTATCGAGGAGAGCCCCAGTTCCCGGGAGAGTGTGGTCGACGAGACCCATAGTTCGCGCGTCAGCTGGCGACAGCGGAGTCATGTCGCGTAACAGCTTCGTGGCGCCTGCCGAGCCACATCGTCCGAGGTAGGACAGAGAGTGGTATTCGGAACCATGCAGGCCAATGGCACGGTAGGCTGGATTAAGCACCACCTCGGAACCGGAAATAACAACGTCGCATGCGGCAGCTAGGGCGACACCGCCGGCCGCGCAGTTGCCACGGATGCCGGCGACCGTGAGGATGTTTCGTGATGGAAACTCTTGCAGGAGATAGTGGACCACGTCATCGATGCGGTTGATGTTTAGCCAGGATTCGAGAGCTGGATCCGAGGCCGCTTCGATAACGTTGAGAGCAATTCCATTGCTGAAATACGAGTCGCCGCCCATAAGCACAACTGCGCTGAGGGGTCGTTCCACAACATGGCTGGCTGTGATGAAGTCCAGCGCGTCAATCATGCGAGAGCACTGTTCGGTGCTCATAGCGCCGTTGTAAAAGTCGAAGTAGAGAAACGCCACGCGCCTGGCACCTGAAAAGGTTTGGAAGTCGACCCAGATGTCCTGCTTTGTGCTGTGAGGGGATTGAGACCAGTCAATGGTTGCTCGGGAGACTCTGTTCTCGGAGAAGAGGTCGTTGTCTAGAACGTCGAGTTCGTTCAGGCCAGAAACGGCGGGGACCTTGGGCCACAGCATCGAGTCCGTCTTTCGCTTGAGACGTCGAATATGCGAGATCCAGATGCCCTTTTCGTCGCATGTTGCGACGCAAACAGCGTCGTCACGGCAGGCGATGATATCTCCAGGACGTGCCCCAGCCGTAAGCTCCTCGCTCTCCTCGATGGTTCCCCCGTATACGTAGAGGCTGGGCCCAAACAGCTTGGTCAGACAGCCGGGCTGGGAATCCGATGACCGAATCCTTCGCGAAATTTCCCGAGCCGTGTGTGACTGGATATCGAAGTCGCGCTGGGCTGCTTTGAGGAGCGGCCGATGACGCGTGACTCCTCCGAGGAAGGCTTTCTGTAGTGTCACCGAGGCGTCGCGGAAGGTGGGGTCTGCTTGAAGCAACGGGTTGACAAGGTGGGGGAAGAACTTGTCATTGCCCGGAGAGGGCGGGGGAGTGTAGGGTGAAGCGGCCTGTATAGAAGCTGCCTGGATTCTGTCAATAGCGGCGAGGGTGGCAGTCAAGGCGGCTCTTGTCACGGGGCCACGGTAGAGACTTGACTTGGTGATGGTGGGTGAATCGATTTGTAGAGGAAACTGCTCGAAAGCCCAAACTGGTCCGGAATCGAATTCTTCGACGGCTTGCAGGACGGTGACACCCCAGTAAGGCCGTCCAAACTCGCTCCAAGCATTGGTCTGCACCAGGTTCTCAGAGTCGGATTCTGAGCCATCATCTCCCATGATCACCCAATCGAGAGCACTTGGGCCGGCGTCGCCCGGAGGGCCGGGATGGATAATGAGGGTGAGAAAGTTGTCATAGACTTCCCGGGGTACCCGTGATGTCAGAAACGGACATATGATGAGATTGGGCTTGGCCAATTTGGCCGCCTCGATCATCGCATCATCCGAGAGAGCATACTCGATTGTGATCGTGTGAGTTTTGGACAACGCCAGGTACAGGCGCTGAGAAAGGGAGTTATGCGCTGTGCACAGGAAGAGGATGTTCATGGCGGTGGTGGAGGCGATGGAATCCGTCAACATAAGAAGGAAGAATGTAAGGATGGGCGTTTTTGTTAAAGTCTTCTCCAGGAAAAGCAAAGAAGAAGGGACTAGGGACGAGGTCGTATGATATATGCAAGTCCGGGCAGATGGGGTTTGGGTTGGGCATCTATTGCACTACCTGCGTCTGCTACATGTGCTCCCCTCCCGTCTACTAGACATGCACCCTTCGGCGACCTCAGGATGCGCAAGTGGCATTCCCCGTTCTTGGTCGACGGTGTGTGTGACCTGAAAGCTCAACGGCCGACTCCTGCGCTTACCTCAAAAGCCATGTCATGTCTAATGCCTTATTCGCTTTGGGGTTGGCTGCATTTGACTCCGACCCGACTGGAATCCAGCAAAAGTAAACGTGGTGTTGATGCCATCGTAGCTTTGACTTCGGCTCAGCCCCTCCCTGCACACCACGCCGGACGAACCGAGCTTGGACCTGAACAACCCCAATCAGGATTGGGCAACTTGGGATGAACGACCGGAAGTGGCTGCTCTATCGGCGAGGTGCTATTCCTTGACTCAGGGGCGCTCTATGAATGGGGCCATCACTCGTGGACGCTAACACCTAGCTCGAATGTTCTGGACTAGCGCCTCATTCACTATCCTCGACCAGCACCGACCAGATCTTCACGGCTAGTCGGCGCGTTTCGACCTCAAAGTCGAGCTCGAGGATCAGCCAAATCGTTTTCGCTGATCCTTAGCGTGTGGGGTCAGTGCAACTATGTAGGTTGAGACATCGAGTCGACTGGGCGAGAGCACAAGAAGGCGACCGAGTCTCTGGAGATAGGCGGATGAGGGAAATTGACATGGGCGACCTGTTGGCTCTGAAGCTCCGGCCGACTCTTCCCCTCACAGACATGATGCCCTTCATCTTTCGATGCCGACTGGCGGGCAGGAGACTCATGTCAACCAAGAGGCCAAAGTAGGCAACCCGCATGACTCTGCAGACAGCTCCACCCCATGAGGTTCTGCATCCAAAGCCACGGCGTGATTCATTGGCCGCGCCCTCTCTCGGCGCCTCTATCACACTCGCAGCCGCTGAATACCTGCATTAGGTTGATGCATTGTCGAAAGGCCAGCGGCCATCAACAACTCTCGTACCATGCGGCGAAAAAGCGCGTGGGAATCGTGGCCACCGTGGCGTTTCCGCATCCGTTTGGTATTGACAGGTCCATGGTAATGGCACATGGTTATCAACCACCGCCACATGAACCGTGCTCGCACGTAGTTCGGATGCTGTACTCCAAAGAACAGACGCAATGATATTGGACGGTCGCTTTCGTCTGGACATGGGCATGACGCAGCCAGACCTGATGGAACTCGTAGTTACTTTCACACGCCAAATGACTCTGCTACGCTGTCGCCTTCGTCTGGAGTGACGCCAATCTCGAGTAGTTCGTGAGCTCTGTCGACCGTGTCTGCATCAATACCCGCCTCATAGACTAAGTCTTCTTCGGAAAAGTTGAGTCGCGAAAGCGAAAGCATGTAACGCTGGGAGCCGCCGTGTGACACGGACAGTTTCGACAGAATGTTCGCAATGTTGGCTGTGTTTGGATCGGTCGCTAGGGTGTGCAGCAACAACACGATCTGGGATATCAGCAAGGAAGCACCGCTGCGGCCATCGTCCCAGTCGTCGGCTTTATCGCGGGGATCATCTGGGGTAGCGTCCACGGCCCTGTCCTTGCGCCAGGAGCAAGAGCCACCGCCTTTGCCGTCTATAACTGGATCGGAGAGGTCATACAAGCCGTCGACAAGCTCGCCCAGCGTTGTGACCAGTCGCGGTATAACACTGACGTGGCTCGCGATCTGTCGTGCCCCAAACGGTGAACGCGCAAAATTCATGAGCGTTCGGAGAACGGCGAATCGTACGGCGTGCTTCTCGCTGCCGGTGACAGCTGCTCGAGGTAGTTCGACAAGATTCATAGAAACCCTATCGATGAGAATCCGAGCTATGAACTCGGGCGGTTTTCCAGGAACGATGGGGCCAATGGAGTTGGGCAGAACTGAGGTGCATAGCATGTCGAGCATTCCCACAACATCCTCTAGCCGCTGCTTGGATGTCAGCAACGCAAACACCATATTGACAGTCATTAGCTGCCAAAATTCAGCTTGCCGAGTTTGTGCACCGTTTTCGGTATCTTGTACAACGGTGGCGCAGGCGGCGGCAGAGGCGTAAAGCAGTGACAAGATGTAGGTGGAGTCAACATCGTGCTCCAAGGCTTCTGCGGCGGACTCCGTTGAACCATCCGTGTCTGTTCGTTTAAACCGTGCTTCGGCAACCATATATATGGAGTTCACCGCGGTAGGAACCAGGTCGTTGATCACTAGGGGAGCTACAGACATGGTCTGAAGCTGCAGGGTGAAGGAAAGCAACGAAGTGAGATCCCAAACGGGACGCAAGTAGGTCTCTTCCAGACACTGGGCCCACATGCGAATGAGGAGGCGTGCAAAGTCCACCAGGAGCTGCACAGGGTTCGAGGGATTGCCCATCAGAGGCAGTTCGCGAAAGATGAAGGCGGAGAAGGAAGTTGCCGGATCTGACGGAAACGCATAGCGAGACAGGATGTCAAAGGTTGGCGGCTCTCCGTGCAGCGAGCCATGATCTAGAATGACCTGGAGAAACTGCAACGGCGTTAGTGAGCGTACTGTGCCAACGGGTGGCATGAATAGGCTTACCTCGAACGGAAGCACGCTTGTTCCTAGAGCCGGATGCTGGACATGCAGTGCCGTAACGGTGGCATCGTCAGCCATGGGCACATCGCCCGCGTGGACCTCTAGGGCCATGACAGGGCTGTCAACGGTTGGACGTTTGCGTTTGCCTTTAGTAGGCGTCCGTTCTGACAACGGAACAGCCACTGGGCCAGAATCTCTAGTCTTGCCTCTGGTTTTGGTAGGGCTTGGAGCAATATCCATGTCGTCGAATCCATCGGCCATACCCCACGTCTTGGTCGTCTTCCTCGGGGTTGTGGTTCCGGGTGCAGGGCCCTGTGGTGCGGCGTCCTTTCGGCGTGGTCTGCTGGCGGCATCCTTCAAATCGCGCTGCAAAAACTGCAACTCGGTGGTGGCCTGTCTCTCTTTCGTGACGGCAGCCTCAACAGCGCTCTCTTGCTTTGCGGCCTGCTCGGCATTTTGTTTCTTGAGTCGGGCAATCTCGGCAGCGTGATCTTGTTGGGCTTTGGCGGAGTTTGATCGGATGATTGTCACTTCGCCGCGGGCAGCATTCAGATCAGCTTGGAGGGCTTTCAGCTGTTGCTGTAAAGCGGCGACGACGCTGCCCGCGGGCCCTGCTGGGGCAATAGCCTGAGATTGCGGGGGGTTGTAGCGGGTGGAAGGAGGGGGAGGTCGGGCATATTGGGATGGCTGAGGGCGATGAGGTGCGCCGACGGGAGGCTGAAATCGTTGGGAGGCGACTGGCGGAACAAAGGACGGGACAGGTGCAGGATATCTTGGGCGGGCAGAGAGGGCGGGCTGGTTGGCGGGAGCAGGAGGAGGATTCCATCTCTGCGGGGTCTGGAGCGAAGGTCGCCTCGCGAGATGGGATTGGTGCTGAGGTATTGTCTTGTCGGGCAGGGGGCGAGCAGCCGGAGGCAGAAGCTGGTTGGTGACCTCAGTGTCGTCGAGGTCGTCATCCTCGAACTCGAGATCATCGTAAGTTTCGACGTGGGTGGCTTGGGCAGGCTGGGAGTCGTCGAGCTTGCGCTGGGCTTGTGTCAATTGGATGGCATTGTTTTCGAGCTCTTGGAGGGCGATGTCGTTCAATTGATCAAATTCTCCGTCCGAGAAGTCGTCCATTGCGTTGGAGGAGCGTTCGAAAACGCATTGTCGATTACGGGAAAGGGAGAGACTCAAAGGATTGGATTGGCTTTGGCTGTTGGGGACTGTCTGAATAGTGGCTTGATTTTCTTATCATGGATGGATGCCTTATCGGGAGCTGCCGCAGGTCCAGTCCATGTTGCGGCGGGCAGCAGCTGTGCCGCGACGCGAAACAGAACGTGAGAAGGACGCGACTTCCCGTGAGCGTGATTCAGCCACAAGACTGGACCCCTCGCTACCTAGCCACTCACGCCACTCTGGTCTGCGCTGCACAGCCACAGGTAGCGAGCCACGACCACGGTGTGTGGCTGACTTTAGCTGCATGACAAGAGGCGAATGGGAGGGAGCTCGCGCCTCAGCTGATAAAAAGCTGGTCAGACCAGTTGCGGTTGGTTGACGAAGCTACGGGCAGCATGTGATGATGTCAACCGGCGCAACTGGCGTCAAGACGCATTGTCTCGGATTGCCCGGCGATTCCTACTGTCCAATCTTTGAGGGCCAGCTGGGCACGAGTTTCGTCAATGTCAATGTCCGCAGGCACCCAGCCCGGGATAATCTTAATCGCTGAACGTGTTTTTTCTTCTCTTCTTTGCAGGTTATTTCTGGCATTGACAGACGATGGGGCGCGCTACAGCCTATCAATCCCCGAAATTGAGAGAGCTGACCAACTCAACAGTTTCGGTAGGCAAGGGATGGATGCTCTCCCACAGTGGAGGGATGGGAGCCCGGTGGAGGGGTTGGGCCCTGCAAACGATACGCGTACTTGGGGCCACAAGGCATCCCATGCGCTCCTGGACATGCAACAAGCGTAATTTGTTTCCAGCACGCTCACGGGGAGTCGGGAGGTTAACGTAAAATGGCCTGTCGACTACGAAGTTCCGAGCTTTGAAGAATCCTGTCCGTCGGACAAGTTTTGAAGCAATGCCTATGGACGAGGGGATGGAAGTGCTATCTAGGTACCTAGTGTAGGCCCTGGAAATGAGCACCCTTCACGACAGCCACGCATCGGAGCGGACTCCACCATCATTCCGCTGCTCGACTGGACGGATTGGCCGAGATCGAGGACGTTCGCATCTCAACCTGCGGCGGGTTACATAATCTCCGCTCGGTACTGAGGTAAGGTATGTACCTTAGTGTACGGAGGCCACGGCTCTACCACGCTCCAGGGCGTCAGTCGCCAAGCCACAGACCTGACGTAGGTAGGTAGCTAGGTAGGTTTTGTGCGCTATCTGACTTGCAGCGTCATCATCTGCCAACACCAGCCCGCCTGCTCGAGCATCGAATTGCCTTATCTTGGGACCTACGTAAGATATCTTGAGGTTAATGCCAACTCACAGCGGCATCACAAGCGAGGAAGTGAAGCGCACTTGTAATCCTTCCGTCGACCCGCTGTCAGTCCGCCCGCTCGGCTTTACCAGGTAGAGAAAAACCCACCGGGGGAGGACAAATTAAGAAGAAAAAAAAAAAAAAAGAGTGAGAACCTGGGCGTTGGCACTCGCTCACTGACTGCACCCGCTGGTAGGTACCACCAAATACTGAATTACCCACCTTATTTCTCCATCCCATCTCCATCTCCATGAGCCAGCTCCCCTGCACTACCAGCTACCTACCTACCCAATACCTAGGTGCCCTTGCCCGAGGTGCCCTTCAACAAAACATCCACGTCGTCAAAGCCACTCCTGCCTTACCTCATTAATCCCCCCCCGACTCCTTCGCTCTCTCGGCCCGTGACGCAGAACCCGCACCCCGTCAGGTCCTTCGTCACTTTTGAACTGGCCACATTCGCTTGTCGACTTTTTCTCCACGATATACCTATCGCATTTTGCGACCGCGACCATCACCGCGTCCGCCCCTCCCCAGAACCCCCAGCGCCCCAATTTGCGCCGACTCTCCGCTGCTGACCCTTCCCGCTTCCGAACCACCCGCCTGCATCCTGCGACGAAAACCGACGTTGCCCGTGAACGCCCCTCGTCCAAAACCAAAAGCGACTCAACTCCTCCCTCCACGCTTCCCACGACACGACACGACACGACACGACCCGACACCTTCGTTACCGGCTTGACACTTGTAGCCGGCACCAGACACACAAAGACATGATGGCACGCACAAGGAGGGGGGTCAAGTTCCCCCACAAGACCAACGGCCACGCGGACGGCCGCCGCTCCAGCTTCAGCGACGTCAGCGAAGATGGCTCCCCCTCGAAGATCAAGACCGGCGCTGCTTTGCAAAACATCTCAGAGGTACCTCCCTCCACCTTCTGCTCTCCTCTACTTCCCCCCTCCCCTCTCCAATCTCCTGGATCTGTCGCGTTCTCAAACGGCGCATTTCATACCCATTCTGCCATCGCAGCCTAGCCATCTCACTGCTAACAAAATGTCCCCATCGCAGCAGCCCCAGTCTCCCGAGGACGAGAAGCGCGCCGAGTACGAAAAGAAGAAGGCGAACTTCTTGACCCGCACCTTCTGGACCTTGGTCATGTTCGTCGGCTTCTTCGCTGCCCTCGTCATGGGCCACCTCTACATCATCTGCATCATCACCGCCATCCAGATCATCTCTTTCAAGGAGGTCATCGCCATTGCCAGCGTTCCCAGCCGCGCCCGCCAGCTGCGATCCTCAAAGAGCCTCAACTGGTACTGGCTGGCCACCACCATGTACTTCCTATACGGTGAAACCGTCATCTACTACTTCAAGCATATCGTGCTGGTCGACAAGGTCCTGCTTCCCCTAGCCACCCACCACCGCTTCATCAGCTTCATCCTCTACATCTTTGGTAAGCTCTACTTGCGCCCCCTACACCTTCCACCCCTCCCAGATCCTAACTCCTTCAGGCTTCGTCTTCTTCGTCACCTCTCTCCAGGCCGGTCACTACAAATTCCAGTTCACCCAGTTTGCATGGACGCACATGGCTCTGTACCTCATCGTCGTCCAGGCTCACTTCGTCATGAACAACGTTTTCGAGGGCATGATCTGGTTCTTCCTCCCTGCCGCCATGGTCATTACCAATGACATTTGGGCATACCTTGTGGGAATCACCTTTGGCCGGACCCAACTGATCAAGTTGTCGCCCAAGAAGACTGTTGAGGGCTTCGTTGGCGCCTGGATCATGACTATCATCTTTGGCATGCTCCTGACCAACCTTTTGATGCGCTCCTCTTTCTTCATCTGCCCGGTTACTGTGAGTATAGTTTCGCCGCGTCTCTGCAAGGATCTACCACTGACCTATCTAGGATCTCGGCGCAAACATCTTCACCGGCCTTGAGTGCACCCGTAACCCTGTTTTCAACCCCAAGACCTACCGCCTGCCCCCGCTTTTTTTCCTCCCGCCCAACATGAACGAGAGCCTCTCCTTGACCATGGCACCTGTTCAGTTCCACACCCTAATCCTGGCCACCTTCGCCTCGCTCATCGCTCCCTTCGGCGGCTTCTTCGCGTCTGGCTTGAAGCGCACCTTCAAGATCAAGGATTTTGGTGACTCTATCCCGGGCCATGGCGGCATGACTGATCGCATGGATTGCCAGTTTATCATGGGGTTCTTCACTTACATGTACTACCACTCTTTCATCGCGATCAACAAGGCCAGTCTTGGCAGCGTCATGGAGATGGCTGTTACCGGCTTGACGGTCGAAGAGCAGCTGGAGCTGGTAAGGGGGATGGGCCGCTATCTCAGCAACCAGGGTGTTTGGGGAGACGAGGTATGTTTTGAGCAACAAACAGTTTCTTCATATCGCGCCCTTTCACTGACCTGCGATCAGATTATTCAATGCCTGGACAAGGCTCTGCAGGCCAAGCGATGAAAGGCCTAGCTTGGATTTTCGCACTGCTAGTAACGCCAGCAGGTTGACTGCTATTTAATGACGAACTAATGGGATTTTTGGTACATGTTCGGCCCGAGTCACGAACGCAGCGGCGACGTCGATTCTTCTGGAAAGTGATGTCGAGCGGCGTATTGTTGGGGAGCCGGGTGCTGCGCAGTAAGGGTAAACAAAAGTATTCGTATAACGACGAGGACGGTCACTGTAAAAGAGAATTCCTTGGTTTAATGACGGGTGGTGGAATTTGCATGGGCTCGCTATTGTAACATACCCTCTCGCGACGTTTTGTTTCATCATACCACGGCTCTATTTCGTCCATTACATTATCGTCTGCCACGACCCGGAGTGTGTGTTGGGTGGCGGTGGTGTTGATGTTCACGAGAAAAATGAATGCTCGCGAGTGCCCGGCTTCAAGCTTGGTCTCCGAGCCCGCTGGTGCCGCAAGCTGGCCGTTAGCCGGCCGTCCGAACCTTGGACCGGGCCGGTATCCGGTTTCCGGTTCTCTCTGGAGAAGAGATCCCGGTCGTACCTTATCTCACCCCCCCCCCGCAACCCCGCCCGACCAGACTTCCCCGTACACAATGGCTGTCTGACATTTACGCCTATCGCAAGTCGCGCGTTATCAATCGGCTTGTTCCCGCCCCTTCTCCGATCATAACCTTGACTGCATTCCAGTGTGTAAACCGACATATTGTCTCGACACCCGTCCCGACAAGCCTTTTCGAGCAAGCCGTCTAGCATCGTCCACCAGAGAGCAAAAACTTCACGACAGAAACGCACTTGGAAGGCCGCTTCTGACTTACGACATCAAGTCCGGACATCGGCGTCTCTTTGGAAAACTTTCAATATGGCTCCGTCCGCCACCATCGACACCGCCCCCGCTGTCGGCGGTACAGCCGTCGTACCTAAGGAGGCATCGCACTCCAAGCATGGCCACGAGCTTCAGAACAAGACGCCTTTGCAAGCCATGTCGCATGGCGATGTTGTGCTGGCCGGTATCCCCAAGTTCCCCGACTTCGCCTCTCAACGACAATGGCAGCTTGAACATATGGCTGCCGCGTTTCGCCACTGGTCCCGCGAGGGCTATGTCGAGGGTATGAGCGGTCACATCTCCGTGCGAGACCCCGAGATCCACGACGCCTTCTGGACCAACCCCCTCGGCAAGCACTTCGGTCTACTCAAGGCGAGCGATATGATTCTCGTCAACCTCGACGGCGCCGTTATCGGTGGCAACCGCACGAAGCCCCCCAACACGGCCGGATTCCTGATCCATGCTGCCGTCCACAAGGCCCGCCCGGATGTTCACGCTGTGTCTCACTGCCACAGCTTGTACGGCAAGGCTTGGTCCGTCTTCGGACGCCGTCTGGAGATGCTCACCCAGGATGCCTGCAAGTTCCGCGGCGATGCTCACACTGTCTACAACAGCTATGGCGGCGTCGTTCTCGGCCCAGAGGAGGGCGAGATGATTGCGGAGGCCCTAGGCCCTAAGGGCAAGGCATGCATCCTACGTAACCACGGACTGCTGACAGTTGGTCAAACTGTTGATGAGGCGGCGTTCCTCTACACCTCTATGGAGCGCCAATGTCGGGTGCAGCTGCTCGCCGAGGCGGCTGCGGCGAATGGACTGCCCAAGGTCCTCGTGACCGACGAGGAGGCACAGTTCAATTTCGATGTCGAGAGCGATCCTGAGATCTGCTATTGCGAATTCCAAGTTTATTACGATTTGGAAGACGAGCTGTCTAACGGCGCTTTCAAGAACTAGATCGCCTTCAACAACTTCACCTAGTCAATCCATCTTGGCATTCATAGATTCCCATTCAATTGATGCAGCGTTATGACCCTTTGGATTCACGTTTGGCACCACACTTGTTCGTATATATGTTTGGGTGACGAGCAGCAATGCCAGAACTTTCTCATCTAGACCACCACATTAATGGCATGAAGACATGAACTGAGCCAAGTAGATAGCAGACAAAATATTATTACGATTGATTGACTTCTTCAGTAGTTAAGCAGACTTGATCAACATACATTGCGTAGTTACTTCCCGACCTTTCTCTTTGCCATTACCGACTTAAGCGGGTTCTTTCCCTTGAACTTTAGCCAAGTTCCAACGAAGACAATAACATAATTAAATGCGATGAATCCGCAAAAGATGCCAAAGTCCCGCCAGATGTTGCTATAGTAGACGCTAAAGCCTGCGCCAAACTCGTCTCCGGTAGCATACTGACAAAACTCGCAGATGCCTCCTTCTCCCGTCTGAACATACCCACCAGCTTGCGCAATGTAGGATTGCGCGTATTCTTGGCAGGACTGATTCGGAGGTGGCTGGAATCTTGCAAACTCGCCAGCCTCGCACTGCACGGGCTGGTCATGAATGGCGGCGCCGAGGAATGCTTCAAGGAGGTAATGAAACGGCGAAAGCCAATACCTGAAGAGTTGTTAGTCTGGTTCGATTGACATTTGCACCGGCTCTGTAACTCACATCCAACTGCGCCAAAAGGTAGGGAGCTGCATCGGTGGCACAACAACACCGCAGAAGCTGACGACAAACAGGAAGAAGATGGGCACAAGGAGAGATGCGAGCAACTCATTTGGTGCAAATGCGGCAATTCCCTGACCGAAGCTGACGTAGTAAAGTTCGAATAGAATGACGAGAAGGAAGGCGAAGCCGGAAGTGAAGCCTGAAGTGCGCCAGCCAAACACTCCCCACCACCAGCAGTTGAAGTAGATGCCCCCAGCAACGATGGCGTAAGGAATTTCGGCGAGTACGGCAGCGGTCGTCCAGGCAAACCAGCTGTATATTTTGGCGTTATTCTCGCGCCACTGAAAAATTTGACGGGAGTGTAAGAAGACTGGCTGAAGTTGCTGAATGAGGGGGGGACTGATGGTGAGGGTCATGAAGATTGAAAACAGTCGATTCTGGTAGTCGATAGATGCGTAGCCGATCTTGTAGAATGTGAAGCAGTTGAACAGACCGGTGAGAATGTGTAGCATGAACTTGCCGACGATGTAGTTAGGAGTGCGCCAGTACGCAACAAATGACCGCTTCACCACAGCCATGGTCTGTGTCGATAGCGGCATGGCATACTCGCGGTTGTCCTTGAGATTCTTGGAAGGCTCAACATCTCTCCTTTTAGCTAGCATCTCATCAATCTCCCGAGAACGCGCCTCTCTGTTCTTTGACTGAGCCCAGACATCCCCCCAATCCTTGCCTTGATAGTTGGGATCTCCAGCACCAATAGCTTCGAGCATGTATTCCGCAGGGTTGCTTTCGGGAGGACACTTGTGAGCGCCGTTGGACACAAAATAATTGATGAGCTCCTGACTGTCGTTACCAAGCGGTCCATGGTAAGCGACGCGACCGCCGGCCTTGAGCAACAGAAGCTCATCAAAGTGTTCAAACAAAACAGCGGACGGTTGGTGAATAGTACAAAGAACGGCCTGGCCAGCATCAGCTAACTTGCGTAGGAACCGGACGATGTTGAAAGCGGCGCCTGAATCAAGACCGGAAGTGGGCTCGTCCAGAAACATTAGTAGCTCAGGCTTGGACGCCAATTCAACTCCGATCGTAAGTCTCTTTCGCTGTTCGGCGTTGAGACCCTCTCCCACCTTTCCGATGGTTGCGCCAGCAATATCACGCATCTCAAGAAGGTCAATGATAGTCTCACAATAATCGTACTTCTCCTTCTTAGAGATTTCTCGCGGCTGGCGAAGAAGGGCCGAAAACTGAAGAGCTTCTCTGACCGTCGCTGTTGGCTCGTGGATGTCCATCTGCTCCGCAAACCCAGTGGCCCTTTGGAACGACTTGGGTAGAGGCCGCCCATCAACAAGAAACTCGCCAGTCACGGTGCCGAATTTGAGGCGTTGAGCCAGTGCATTCAACAATGTTGTCTTGCCGGCACCTAAATATTGTTAGTTGAGCTATGTAGAGCATCCGAGACTCACTAACCTGAGGCGCCCATGAGCGCGGTCAATTTTCCAGGACGGACATAACCCTGGACATCAGAAAGCAAGTTGCGGCTACCCTTTTCCCAAGGAATCGTATAGTTGACATCGCGGAAAGTGAAGACTGTCTCGTTTCTTGCGACCTGATCCAATGTGTCTTCCTCAGTCTTCTCTTTGGGGACAGTGTTGTCCGCGAGACTTTGTGGGTTGCCTGTCGGCCCAGATTCTACGTCTCTCTTCTTGTCTCGACCCCCTGTTGCAATGCTGTTCTCGATTTTCTTAGGGACCTGCCCTCTTTTGAAAACGGTGATGGCGCCTCCACCAGTGTTTGGCTTCATGTGCTCCATTCCCAGGGCAGTAAGAACGACAAAAGCGAAGAAAAAGGCCCAGAGGAAACCGAAATTACGCCAAAGGTGGGCGCGAGTATAGGTAAACGATGCTTCGATGTAGCTGGAGCCAGGAACAATTGTCTGACCGGGAGGACTGCCAGCAAGAGCGCATCCTTGATACTGAGGCGTGGCATTGGGGCCTTGGGGGACCAGGTAAGGTGCACTGCACTCAAGCTCGAGATTGTAGAACTCGTTAGACATCAGACACTCGAAGCCGTACTGAATCCAGTTAATCCATCGCAGCCATCCAAACCAGGGGCGCATGGAGTCGGGTGGGATCAAATACCCCGTATAAACGACGAGAATCTGAACGGCCACACCCGTAAAACGGGTGGCATCATCCAGGGTCTTGCACCAAGCTGAAATAGCTCGGAAGAAGGCGTATGTCACCATGGTGACCAGCCAGAGAATGAGTGTGGCGATAAAGAATTGAGAGGCTGTTCTCGCCAGGTTTGCCATCCAGTAGATAATGACGTTGAACAGGAAAACTTGGATAAAGACCAGAGGAACATCGACAACGGTTTGCGCAATGGCGAAGGCTCCCGGACGGTAGAATGAAAATGACTTATGCTTGAGAAGAATGGGTTTCGACTCAAACGCTGCTGTTTGCTCGGCGAGCGCAAGCAAAGCGTTGAAGAGCAGGAGAAAGAACAGGGTGCCTCCGCGAGGAAAAGCTCCGGCGGCTGTGTTGGGGAGGTTGTAAAATAGACTGCCAACGATGAGGCCCTGGAACACCAGACCGCCCCATTTGCCGAAAAGTGATGCTCGATCGCCGGCCATAACCATGAACTGGCGTTTGGTGCAGGCGACAACCTGCTTATGAAATGGGATTTCGTAATTTTTGGTCTTTGTCTTCTCGGACTCATACCGGCGGCGCTGCTCGATTTGTTGCTCAAGTTGACCCTCAAAATCCTCAACGTCTTGCAAGTTCCTCCGGTACGCCTCGCTACTTCTGTATGCGGAGTCGAATGCCTCAGCGGTTCGAGGAATGCGGTTTTCCCAACCCTCACGAATGTGACGCTCATGTTCATCGGTGACAGATGTAAGGAAATCTGCAGTGGTCCAGCGGTCAGGACATTCAAAGCCAAGATCGACGAAGTACTTTTTCGCAGCCTCAGCTGGTCCATAGTATAGGCATTTGCCAGAGTCGATGAGTAAAACCTTGTCAACGAGGTCATAGAGAGACTCGCCAGCCTGGTAAAGCGAAACAGCAGTCGATGTCTCGGCCATATTGGTCATGGCTCGTATTGAGCGAACATATTCGACCGCAGTGCTGGCATCAAGGCCCTTGCTCGAATTGTCCCATCCCTGAACGGATGCTCTAGTAACCATAGCCTCTGCGATGCTCGCACGCTTTCTTTCCCCACCTGAGACGCCACGAACAAACTCATTGCCAACTTTGGTGTCGAGAGTGTGTTCTATCCAGAAAAGCTTCGTTGCAACTCGCATGAACTCGCGGATGTAGTCTTGACGAGTTTCGCCTTCAAGTCTCGATTCCTTGCCCGGAGTGCGTGTCTGAAGGGCAAAATTCAGAGTTCTCTTGACGGTCAGAGTTGGGTAATGCAGATCGTCCTCCGGGTTGTAAATGACCTCTCCCCTGAATCTCTTCGCCATCTCACTAGCATCAGTTCCACCATACGTCACCTGACCTTCAACAGATTCAAACCCAGCTCGTTGATTGCAGAAAGCCTTCAGAAAAGTGCTGCATCCTGACCCCGGCCGCCCAAGGACAAGCAAGAGTTCGCCAGGCCGAACGCAGCCATCGAAGTTGCTAATGAGCTCGCGGACAGGAGGCTTGGCAAATGCAGCTTTGGGACCGCGAGTGACGAGCAACTTGAACTTTCTAGGAAGGCCAAGGAAGATGTCTCCAACAGTCGGTTGAAGGCTTGCGCCCAACCCGACACCCTTCACAGTGAGGTTTCGAAACACGACGCCACTATGCCTCGTCTTTTCCTCCTCACTCTGCTCTTGACGTGCACGACCAAAGATTCTAGACATGAGACGTTCGACCTCTTGTTGCTCCTCCTCTTGATCTGCTTCAGAGTGGTTGGTCGCATTCGTACGACGTCGAGAGAGGGCTCGGAAGAGGTCGTCTTCTGTCATCGTCGTACCTTGTCGTCTGACCTGGGGCCTCTGCTTCTCGGTAGTGCTCGTATTGGTCTTCAGAGGGGCAAATTGGGTACTTTCGACATCGAGTTCGTTTGAGTAATTGGAAGAAGCGCCCGATTTGTCAGCTTCTTGTTGCTTCTGGGAGGCGTCTGCCACAGCTCCAAACATCCCATTTCGGTCGCTTGCAGCAGCAGAGTTGCCATCATGGTCCTGGTTGTTATACTCGTTGTAGTTGCTGTTGCCCGCGATAACCGTAGTGGACGAAGAGTTGCGATGCGCTGTTGACGAAGTCGTGCCAATGTTGAAGTACGATGTGGAGCCTTTCCGAGTCGACTGAGGACCTGGCTGGCGGACGTCGGAAGATATGCGCCTACCAACTGTTGATGGTGTGCATTTGGTGCAACCGCGAGCTTGGGAAGGCTGGACATGGAAATCCTCTCCCTCTCGGCTAGAAGGCCCCATTGGAGAGCAAGAAGCACAACTACTCGCTGTGATAACACTAGGCGTCTCAGGGAACCCCCCAGGGATGTCGCTATCTCGGGGTGTGGGTTTCTCCTCCATGACGGCGGTCGACGATGGCTTCAAAAACCTTCAAGATTTGTGGATGATGTTAGCCGGGCAGCAAAGTTGGTCGCTCTTGAGTGAAAATAACAGGATGTAGGGCCTCAATAGACATTAGCACGGGGGACGGAGTGCATGGAAACGAAGCGTGTGGTTATGGAGCAGTCAAATTTGTTTCCCTGTAAACCACATGCCAGACTAATAGGTTCTAGAGCTTCTGGATCACAGCCCCATTGTCGACGCGAACAACACGTAGAAGGTGCAAAAAATACGATCGGTTTTCGCATCGGGCCGGCGGAATTAAATCTATGACGACGTACAGCCTGCAGCTAGTGAATCGGTCGGTCGCGTCAGTCCACGTTAGTTACCCAGAGATGGTGCCTGGTGGAGCTATGGAATTTTTAATCAAGGAGCCTCATCTAGGTAAAAGAAATGTGATGCTTTCGTCATAGACACAGCAACCGCGAACTTGGTGCTGATGGACCACGCGCCGATCGACATGCATCGGCGATTAGCCCCGGCCGCGGCCGCCGAATCCCTGGCTCCCACACTGAAGATGGACATCGCCGGACATTTTGAACGTCCGAAGTGTGCGAACGGCTGTGGAAAGCCCGGATTGTCTTACTTCGTTGGATGACTTTCTGTGAGATCATTGAGACATCGTCATCTTGGCGTTTCGCTCGCGTGAAACCAACGCGCTCGGTCCAATTCGGGCTTCTATAACGAGTCGGCCAGGGAGATGTGGGATGCCGACACCAGTCATGGGCCTTCCTAAAGTAGCTAGTTTGTTATTAGGTAGTGACCGAATTACTTGGGTCAAGCTCGCACTTATCTAGGTAATCGGACAAAACAAAGACATGCCTCTACTTCTCCTGACCAATCTTGGGATTCATGAATAGGTAGCCAAAAGTATTGGCAGTAATCGCAGATAAGCGTCGTTTGACAGCCTGAACTCGGTTAGATTAACATGAGCCAGTTACTACCCAACAGTACCCAGAAGCACCGTCAACTTCTACTTCATAGTTGTTAATTGTATGACGATTCGGCAGACATGCACAGTCGCAGTGGCATTAAAAACAGGCGAGTTGAATATATACAATGACCATGGTTCTGCGTAAATGATTCTACTTGGAGTCAAAGGACGATGGAAAGACATAGGCGCAAAAGGCCTCCTGGAAGAGTACCAAGCTGTTGTGTGCATGATGCCTGCAACTTGTGAGCACATCAGTGCACAGTCGCGATACAGATGCCACGCACAAAACCCGACCCGCTGAACATGTCCTTAAGCTAGGCAGCAACTACAGGACTTTGGACACTTTCGTGTTCAAGATGCTGAAGACCTTATCTGGGGATATCAGAACCCGCCCCTCCAAGAATGACCTCGCGGTGCTGGCACAATGGCCTCACACGATGTTTATTGTGCCGTGTGTTGCGGCCCTGCAAATTAGGATCGCCCATGTTTAAGCCAATCGCGATACATTGAGTATGATCTGGAAAGGTACGAATCAGGGGCATGAAGGCAACTGATTCAATCTGGTTGTCCTCAATACAGACTCTGGGCTTTAACTATATTGCAAACAGGTTCTCTCAGTAAGAGATTTGATAATTATGTACAATCGGCCCCGGCTCAAATATTTTAGAGCGTGTATCACGGTTCTGAGTGAGTGCGGGGCTTTACCTCCGTTGAATTCTCCCAGGTCGCTCACTAAATGATGTAGGAGTCGATTTCAACAAAGGTCGGCCTTACGGAATTGGAGTAGTAGTGACCGACAATATGGATGCAAATGATTTCAAAAGTAATTATGCTCTCTACCGAGGGTTCAAGGAGAACTCCTACAGGAACACTATCTGCATAGATCGTATATCCTATGAAAAGTTCCAGCCTGATGCTGATATGCCCATAGGACGCAATTAGAGGACAGGGAGTCTTCCTGTGCTGTCTAGACCGGGTCATAATACATGGTCTGAGTTCAAGCAGCGCGAAAAAAAGAATTTGCTCAGAAGTCTGCCCATGCAGTGCTTCTTAACGTCTCGTTGAAGGTTAATTTGCCCTCGTGTTTAAGAATATGCCAGGCTTTTTCGCTAGTTAATGCTCCTCTCTGACATGGTGATATCCAGAGTGTTGCATTGCTCATGCTGCTGTGGAATGATTATTGCCGCCGGCATTCACGATATCTTTTGGCCGGCGGCAATAAAGTTTGGGGGCGATAGCAGCGTTCAGTGTTCATTTCACGGGTATCCACTACCGACCTTCCTAATCCGAACATGCATGCGAGGATTTACCACGCATCATTAATTGTCCCTGTCTTTTGAAGAATACGAGGTTCTCGTGTGAGCTCTTCAATTGGTGGGCTTATAACACTGACTCAATATCGTGGTCTCCCTCGTCTCACAAGCTCAATCAAGCTTTCAAGCCTCAACGGTGTAGATTGCCGGGCGATCGGAAATCTACAACACCTACCCGATACTACCTAGATTGGTGGCTACCCTGATATTGAAACACGAAAGGGCCCCGAGATAATCTGAGTAAATTGCATATTCATATCGCCATCCTTATCGTCAATCACGCCTTGGACTCGGCCGACAGCTCATTGCCGAGAGCTCACAACTGATCACACGAGCGAACATTTGACGGGCAGTTCCTACTTATCATGGCCTTTGCTCTGCATCTTGCTCCCAATGTTCTTGCGTACTTTGTCTTTCATGTTGCAACCCCCACACTCTTTTACTCTTACTCATTATGAAGTTCGCACTACAGGTGTTGGCTACTGCCGCCGCCCTAGCTACGCCCGGACTGGCGGTTCTGAAGCCCGGATCAGCTACCAAGATCACACCTCCTCCGAGCCATGGTTTCATTATTGAGTTGGAGCCAACCGCTGCCTCGATCAATGGTAGAGCTATCGACAGCATTGAAGTTGATGCTCATTCCGCGTTCCACCGCCGAGCTGAAGACGTGCTGGACTATTCGGTCCGACATGAATTCAAAAACCCGGAATATTTCTATGGCCTCTCGATCAACGCCAAGAACGACACGGATATCACCACTCTTTTGGCTCTGCCGCAAGTCAAACAGGTCTGGCCCAACCGATATTATGAACGCCCCGCCCCTGTGGTTCACGGAAGAAGCCCCAAAACTCCCAACGCATACATTCCGGTTGGAGTCCAGCCTATTCATTTGCGAGACGTTGCGCAAGTTGCGACGGTGAACGGGACCAGCGATGTTCTCTCTAGCCTGAAGATGACAGGTGCTGATAAAGTTCACGGCCTAGGAGTTACTGGCAAGGGCGTCAAGATTGGAGTCTTGGATACTGGAGTTGATTATCGCCATCCAGCTCTCGGAGGCGGTTTTGGAGCTGGGTTCAAGGTTTCAGGAGGCTATGATCTGGTCGGGGATGATTTTGTGGGATACAACGATCCGGTGCCCGATGATGATCCATTAACAACCTGTCTCGACGGAGGTCATGGAACTCATGTTGCTGGTAAGCTGGAATGCCTTCACAAGACCGGACTTTGTGCCTAATACTACGCAGGAATCATCGCAGCTAGGGATCCTGATGGAGTTGGCTTTGGAATTGTCGGAGTCGCTCCTGACGCATCGTTGTATGCTTACCGAGTTTTGGGCTGCACCGGAGGCACGACCGATGACATCCTGATGCAAGGATTCGAAAAGGCAGCGAGTGACGGCGTCGATCTCATCAGCATGTCTATTGGAGAGACCGCTGTCTGGGAGACTGGGTCACCTTACGCTCCTCTCCTTGCAAAGATTCAGGCGCAAGGTATCGGCATGACCGTGGCTGCTGGTAACGAGGGCGATCAGGGTATCTATCTGTCTTCTGCTCCCGCACAGGACGCCAGCGTTATTTCTGTCGGCTCTGTCAGCGACGTGGTCTTTACGACGATGTATAACGCTGATGGCTCAGATGGCTCAACAATCGAGTACGCTCGAGTGGTTCCTATCAATGCGTCCGCTCGTTACAACGTTTTCTACGCGGACGACGATCAACAGAACTGCGTGGATCAGGCATGGACTGACGCGATCGCTGCGTTTCCAGAGAAGGACAATGTTATCGTCTTGATTAGCTCAGGCAGCAGCTGTACTCTCGACCTTGACGTGCGCACCAATTCTTCTGGCTTCAAAAACGTCTGGGAGTGGTTGCCTGACACCAGCGACATGGAGATCGACTCACCGGGCGCCAACGGGGATGTCGACATTGTGAGAATCAAGAAGTCTGAGTCAGACAAGATCCTCGGAGGTATTGCGGAACAAGGAAGAAACTACACTTTGACTTTCAAGGACCAGAGCGTTCATCAAATCCAGCAACCAACCGGAAACACCACTTCATGGTTCTCAACCTTCGGTCCCACTATGGAGATGTCATTGAAGCCACAGGTTTCGGCACCGGGCGGCACCATTCTCAGCACCTGGGTCACTTCTAATGGTTGGGGCTATGCGATCATCTCGGGCACTTCTATGGCCACTCCTCAGTATGTTACTCTTCATCATGCTCTGGATATATGCTAACCATTTCTCAGTCTTGCTGGATGCTACGCTCTTCTGAAGCAGAAGTTCCCCAGCCTTTCTCCGAAAGAGATCGCGAGACGCCTGCAATCATCCGCAACTCCTCTGCAGCAGTACGAGGGGGACGGAATCTTGACAACGGCGGCCCAGCAAGGATCGGGTCTCGTCAATATTTTGAAGGCGGTCTCAACTGAGACTGTGTTTTCGGCCACGGAGTTCAACCTTGGAGATACTGCTAGCCCCGCTAAGCAGAACTTCACGATTGAGAACCAGTCTGCCCAGATTAAGACGTACTCGATTTCTCATAAGGGTGCCGCCGAAGTTGATGCACTTCCCAACGCCAAGACTCTTGACGTCAACGATATGTTCTACTGGTCTCTCAACTTCAACCCGATCTATGCCAATGTTTCCTTCAGCGAGAAGTATTTGACGATTCCCGCCGGCGGCAAAGCCACAATTGAGTTTGACATCCAAACTCCTGAGATTGATCCTAGCCTGCTGCCTGTGTACAGCGGTTTCATCACAGTCACTGATGGTGACGAAGAGTTCGTCCTTCCTTATCTCGGTATTCCGTATGCCCGAGGCGCCCAGCCGAACATTTACACGGGAGATGTTCCGAACCTCTCGCCAGAGCTGCAGCCCCCAGCGGGGATCCCTACACTTCCTTTTATTAGTGCAGGGGACACTGGCGTCCGCAACAACGATAGGATGGTCTTCAACTTTCCAGCCAAGGACGTCCCAGAAAACGAGACACGTCCGGCTGATAACAACCCTGTCATTACTCTCTTTATCGACCAGCCCTCTGCATACGTTCGATTGGATGCTGTTCCTGTTGACCTTGCTTCAAATCCCGCCTATGACTTCACGCCTTCATCTCTTGGGTACATTCCCGGAGGATCCTCGAATTCGACTTCCTTCCCTAGTAACACCACCCTGCAACCGCCTTTGGATCTCAACTCGCTCGACAACTTCGCCGGTGTCAAGAGCTACGGTCTGATTGGCTCTATGTATGGCGGCGACAAGCCTAAGTACACTACGTCAATCCTGTTCCGTGGCTACAGCGTTTACGGCACCGAATGGACTTGGGCTGAGGTCGAGTTGGCTAATGGGACTTTGTACCAGCTACCTAATGCAGACTATCGCGTTCTTGTTCGAGCGTTGAGATGGGGTGGAGATATCAACAACTCGAGCGATTATGACAGCTGGCTCAGCCCGATTGTCAGGGTTAACATTACGGACCCTGGGTATCCTAACCCATGGAATTCAGTCTGAGGTGTTCACCCCCTCATATTGATACATCCGGAAGCCAGACATGTTCATCTAATCGCAAGTTTGTCCATAATAAATTGATTTCAGTTAAATCCGACATTCTTCCGGCTGTTACTTCTACATGGAGTCAAATGCTTATTTCCAAGTCTTCTCTTCGGCAGACGTCTTTGGTTGTTGTAGTCTCATAATTCCGTGACCCCGTGATCCGTGATTCCGCAAGTCCGCTGCCTAATTCCGTCTTCGACGATCACTCCTCAAAATCAGTGCGATTCCGACCGTTCGGAATTTCCGCCAATCGAACATGAGCTTCGGCTGAGCGAAACCCCGCACCCGCAACCCCCCAAAAAATAGCTTTTCTAATCCCGACCGTCTTCTTTGACGCTTCAGGAGCCAGCTGTCAACCGAGCCATTTCATTACCAGCACGATGCTGTCCTTCATGAGAGCCCCTCACCCGCCACGTACAAACAGTGCGGTCAAAAATCCGATATTCTATGAGAATGGACGGTCGTCCGTTGCTTTCTCCGCACCTGGATCGGAGTACATCATGACACATCGTTTACCGCCGACAACCCAGGCGAACGCAGTGTCCATAATACAGCCGCCATTTCACTATCACATATACCAAGATGAATTCTTTCGGGTTCAATCTGGCAAAGGGAACTTCTTCCGAGGAGTAGACCCTAAGCCATTCGTCACTTTGTCAGATGAGCCTGGTGGCCAAACAACAGCCTCCGTCAAAGCCGGCACCTACCACCGGTTCGAGAACGCAAGCCAATCTGAGGATCTGATTGTGGACATTCACTTGACACCGGAATCTTATGAAAACGAGCAAAAGTTCTTCCGCAACTTTTTCGGATACTTAGACGACTGCAAAAGTGCTGGAATGCAACCAAGCGTCTTTCAGCTTTTTGTATTCCTCCACAGTGCGGACACACCACTTGCCGTGCCGATTTCTTGGCAACCCTTGGGAAGGATTGCCAGTAGAATACTTCTGACCGCTGTGGCGTTTTGGGGTCGTTGGATTCTGGGGTACAAGCAAACTTACCCGGAATATTATCGACCTGAAAAGCGCGAGTGACAGACCAAGGAGAATAAGTAAAATATAGGGGCCACGAGTGCACCACGTACCTTCATGCGAAGGCATAATTTAAGTGCCAGGACTTTTGTATTGAATTGGAGTGTGACCAGGGTCCTGAGAAGAGAAGAGCACAACTTGGGTGGCAGTCTGAAATTGAGACATCAAACACACAGCCGTAATTAGAATTTTGCTTAGATGGCAGTTTGGCCTTCTATCAATTTTTATCTTCCGGTGCGCAGGTAGAACGCATTCCTTGCTGTGCAACCATTCGCATGAAATTGAGTTCCTCTTCCATGGCTTTTGTGCCTGCCCCCATGGGACTGGCCGTCGGATAAAGAGCTTCCAGCTGAACCTCTTTTTGATGAACCTGAGGATGATCTCTACTACCAACCATCATGATCTCGAGGATATTTCCGTTGCCATATTGCTCTTCGGTAAGAAGCTTCATCATAGCATCAGCTAGATTTTCAGTTGATAACGCAAGATCATCAGCAGGAAGACGATCTCTGCAAAATTCCTGGTCGAATAGTGGAGTCTACATCAATTTAATCAGAAATTAGCAGTTGCACAAAGATAGTTGTTTATCCATCGGTTGTAACAACATCGTGCTGAGGGACTTACTCTTGTTGGCCCTGGGCAGATCACATAGTTCCTGATACCAACAAGCTCCTTCAAGCCTTGCAATGATTTGACAACACTCAAGATGGCAGCCTTGCTCGCAAAGTAGAACGGTGTTTGGATTGAGTGGATGTAACCTCCCATGCTAGAAACCCAGAGCAAGTTGCCCTCGGCATCCCGGTTTTGTAGCCAATAGTCCACCGCCATCTGTGCCAGCCGGATGGGACCTATGGTATTGACATTAAAAATGTGGTATGAACCCACTGTAGCGTCAACTGGGTCTCTGGACTGCGAGGAGATTCCCGGCGGGTTCCAGAAGGATGACCAAGGAGGCTCAAAAATGCCTGCATTGTTGATGACGATATTGACACGACCAAAGGTGTCCACTGATGTTGTCCAGAGCGAGGTTAAATCACACCAGTTGGTTATGTCTGTCTTATGAAAGACAGCTGAGGGGTTTTCGGCGTCAGCTGGTGGATAGGGAAACTCGGCAATTATACCCTCAGCTTCTGCACGCAGAGTCAAATCTGCAAAAATCACCGAGCAGCCGTGCGCAAGAAGTCTTTGGGCAATGGCGAGGCCGATTCCTATCAGGTGAAGGGGGGTAGTGTCAGTTTGACTGAATGGTAAAAGAGTTGGGAATATATATCTGAACTCACGTCCCAAGGAGGGGAGGATACTAACCTGATCCTGCGCCGGTGACCAACGCAACTTTGCCTCTGACATCGTATTCGATACCCATATCGAAGAGGAACAAAGTTGGACGAATAGAAGCACGTGTCGATGTCAATCCTTCGCTGAAGAAATAGAAAGAAAAAGAACCTACTACCTCGGTCAGGTTCACACAGTCTTATAAGATTTACTTGCCGTAATAACTGCGGAGAACAAGGATCCTAACAGTCGGAGACGTCTTCAAGAAGGCAGTTACGCCGGCATGGCGCATTGAAATGCCACGACAACATGCAGGCCTCCAACAGACTTATAGACAGTCAAGCCAATTGGGAGCAAGACCCAGGAAACACCCCTGAAGTTAGTAGCCTAGCGAGCGGATCCGACATGCAACATAACGCGGGCCAATCGAGACAGAAAAAGACCACCACTATCACAATTGCTGTGCCCTCAGGATTGGGCAACGACACAAGAAAGCAAATGGTGTGGCTGGGCCCA
Source organism: Colletotrichum cordylinicola (assembly GCA_027406065.1). Classification (NCBI taxonomy): domain Eukaryota; kingdom Fungi; phylum Ascomycota; class Sordariomycetes; order Glomerellales; family Glomerellaceae; genus Colletotrichum; species Colletotrichum cordylinicola. Next base: position 22,895 of record JANVYD010000011.1, on the reverse strand, counting down.
CATTAACCATGTAAACTTATTTTATTTGCGTTCTAATTGGCTGGCAACATGCGAGATTGAGGACTCCGAGGTTGGATGAGTTGCCATCTGCGAGTATACCCATCGCAATCTTGAGATGTCCCGCCGGATTGTGCCCGCATTGAACCTAATGACCAAAAAAAAAAAAAAAAAGAAAAAAGAAAGAAAAACGAGAATATAAGCCGGTAGATCTGTAGAACATAGGCTGCAGCAAGAAAACTAGAGAACGTTGAAATCATGACACTGACTATGGCATCTGCGATCGCGGCCGAGATACAGTGGTCAACTGAAATTGTAAGTTACATGCTTTATACAACGAGTCGAAAGTCATCAGAGTGGACAATCAGCCTTGGAGTGTGCTGATACTGTGATAAGCATCCAGTCAACTATTTTAGGTAGGTCGGGCTTCTCTGAAAGGACAACGTGCTCAACGGTGTTACAACCGAGAGGTGAAAGGTGATGGCTTCTGAAGAGATAAAACACCTAGAACTGAGACTGTCTATAACAGTAAAGGGCATGATCAGGCAGAGGAAAAGAGAACGGTGTATTCAGTTGAAAAAACATCAATTGTCTAACACACACAGAATGCCCAGAGGTCTTGCAATACAGCAGTAAAGGTCCGACAGTGGATTTGAGGCATTGTTAGCCCCAGCCAGCTTCCTATGCGACTTTGAGTCCAGCAAAGATATTACCAAACATAGCTCGCCAAAGATCAAGCATATAGAATTTTCTTGCAGCCCAAAGTCCATCTCCAGCTTTGGGAAATACCTTGGTCGCATGTCTGACATATGTTGAAGTGAGACCCATGACAGGCTTGGGCTTCATGTTGTCAGCATCCGCAGTATATGGTGTAACGCAGTGGATGCCATTCGACCTCATGCTGCGCCAAAGGCGAACCAGGTATGCACTTGTAGCTTCGGCACCCAAAGTCCAAGATGCATTGGCATATCCGAACACATACGCCAAGTTGGGCACGTCTTGGAGCATGCAGCCCTTGAACCCGAACTTCTGGTTCGGATCTACACGATTTCCGTTGACGGAAAGGGAGATCGCTCCGGCGAACCGTATCTTGAGCCCAGTAGCGGTAACAATGATGTCTGGCCTGAGAATCTTTCCAGACTTCAATACGATTTCCTTGTCGGTTACGACGTCAATGGTGTCGGTTACCACGTCTGCTTTCCCAGAGCGTAACGCCGCGAAGAAATCAGCATCTGGACACACACAAAGACGTTGTTGCCATGGATTGTATCTGGGACTGAAGTTCGGATCGACAGGAATTGAAGGGGGTAGCTCCTTGGCAGCGCGTCCCAGCAAGGCTCTTCGTGCTGACTGAGGAAATAGCTGACAATAGTAATAAAGCAGGTAACCGAGCAAGATAAATTGAACTCTCAAGATCCGGCTGGAGATGCTCCTTGGAAGTACCGAAAGCATGAGTCTGCTGGGAAGGCTCTTCTGAGTTGGCAGCCCCGTAACATAGGTTGGGCTTCTCTGAAGCATTGTCGTTCGACTTGCCTCCGTGGCCATGTTTGGTAGCAATGTTACCGCAGTGGCTCCACTTCCAATGATGACAACGTGCTTGTTCCGGTAATCAAGATCTTCGGGCCAAAACTGAGGATGAACGACTGGGCCAGTAAAGTTCTTGATACCAGGGATCTCCGCAGCTAGCGGTTGCTCATAGTCGTAGTAACCGGTACCTAGCACCACGAAACGGGCTTTGAAACAGTTGATTTTCTCGCCGTGACCAGTTGTTTGTAGTGTCCAGAGCGACTCTGATGACTGCCAATCTGCCGAGATGACTTGGTGGCGAAATTTGATGTTTTTGTCGATACCATACTTCGACACCGACTCATGCAGGTAAGCCATGATGGATGGGCCGCTGGCCAAAGGGTTGTCGCCTTTCCATGGGTTCCATGAGAACCCGAAGGTATAGATATCGGAATCTGATCGTATTCCAGGGTAACGAAAGAGATCCCAGGTTCCACCAAGCTCACTACGCCCTTCGAGAATGGCGTATGATGCCCCCGGAGGCCCATGGGCTTGGAGATAGTATGCTGTGTTGATACCAGATATACCAGCACCGATGATGATGACGTCAAAGATATCGCCTGCAGTGGCGAGCTCTGCCTTGCTAAGAGCGGTATCCATGACTATTGGGTTGGGAAAACGCACCGGACGGATGAAGTCTGAAAGAGAAAAAACTGAGCGAGGAATTGATCACCAACCTGGGCTTATATACTCAGTTAACGTTGCTGAAAGCACTTCTTGATGGGAGATGTCGGAGGAGAGTTGGACACGTGCGACGGCTCCCATACCATGGAATTTCATCTAGCAGCCTCGGGTTTCAGCACCCCAGCCAGCTCGAGATGGGACGACTTCCTGAACGGGACAATAGTCTCCGGCAAACCGCCTGCGCCGGAAGCGGGGCTCGTGGCACTGTCGCAACCTCCGTGCCATTTCTTCGGGCTTTGGAGTCCGCCAAGCTCCGCTGGCTTTTCATTGCCAGTAAGTTGTGGAAGAAAACTGGCGATCGGATTGATTGAACATCCTGTTGACTGTTGCCACGACCCACATCATCAGCATCAGACAGGAATACTTGGTTCACGTCAAACTCCCTTGGGTATGATGCACAATTACCCTGCACCACCAGTATATTGCCGGAATCTGTAGAAGTGACGGAAAATTCTTATGCCTTTGTATTTGAAGAAGTACCTGCCGCGTACCTTAGTGGAAACCCTCCACGGTGTAACTCTTCTCTCCCGTCCGCGCCTGCAGCATGCATAGCTGGGCAGCAGAGATACTGCTTCATTTTCTTTCTAACCCATACTCTACCATTTGTTCGAACAGAGGCCGCACACGTCAAGGGAGTGAGAGGTGTTCCGTTGATCCGTGCATATGGGAATCTCCGGCAACCGCGGGCGCCGGATGGGTACATGATTCCCGGCACCACGGCGAATTCCAGTCGCTACCGGTCTTAACGAGAACCCGGTATGTTATTACACTTCCGTGCCCATTTTGATAAACATTCTCGGGTTGATTCTTTGCAGGTACTGCTTGAAAACGAAGATGTAAAAACCTTTCAGCCGGAAGCTGTCAAAGCGCCTGACATCGGACTGCCAACGATGACGATAGACGGCCGAGGTGCCTCGGCCACTCCCCTGGGCGGGGCTTTTGAGGAGCGACTTAACGCATTATTTATTTTGCCACGACTCGCATTAGTCGCATTCGCATTTGTTTTGCCGCGCCCGTGTTTTGCCGCTCAGACGACAACCCCGCTCCAGTCTTTTTTTTTCTTTTCTCCATGCCAGTACAAAGAATGATCAGAACCCATTCATAGGCGCGGACCACAAGCCTGATATGCCCCGAACAGCTTGCGACGTCTGCTACAATAAGAAAGAAAAGTGCGTCTTCGATGGAGCTTCCGCCTACTGCAACTTTTGCGTTGCACACAAGCAGCCATGTCGACTCACCAGGCCAGAGCGACGCATGGGGCGCCCCCCGGTGGTCAAGAATCTACCCCATGGACACAGCGGGATCATACTAGGTCTTGACATACCCTCGAGTCACAAACCAAGTTACTCCAGGCCTCAGAAAAACAAACAGAGCATTCAATTGCAAACGCCCCGCGATCTTGCACCGGGGGCGGCGAATATGAGCTCTCTTGTGTTGTTGCACACTTCAGCGAATAAGCACCATCATCTTCTAAACGCCCTCACAGACCGACAGATTTTCTATACCTTTCATCGAAACTTCATGATCGGCCCTAGTTTTGCAGAGTCGTTTAGGCTATCAATTCAGACGATACTCCCTTGCTCAAACATCACCCTACTGAAAGCGTACGATGCCGTATTTGCGGTGTGGGATGATGTTGGTCAAAGAGTCAAACCACCCGAAGAAATAGATCTATCCGAGGGTAGAGACTGTTTGAAGACTCTGGTTCAGTTCGGTAGCACGTCAGACCTGTTGGACAACGCCTCGATCTTGATGCTGGGCCAAATACTGATTGTCTACCATCTTTTCACCACTTGCACATCAGCCTGGGCTATCAATCGACATGCGATCTTGTCAGCCAAAAAGTCTTACAGCGACCTCCTTGCCCAGCCGATATTCGATCCGATCTCAATCACGCCGATTCTGTTCGACACAGCTGAGTCGTTGATACGGCGGGAAATACCTGTTATCCAAGTGCCAAAGACCGATCGTTTTATTGTCGACAGGTCGGTGGGTTTATGCTGGTCCCTCCTCCCCCTATTGCACGAACTATGCGAAGTTAGCGAGAAGATGAAGACGCGTTCTGGCCAAGAAATCGAAAAACCGGGTCAAGAAGGGCTGTCAGAAGCGGACGACGCATTTACGGTCGTAGAGCGAGAGATACGGGCGTGGGAGCCGTCCGCACCACCCACACTCTTCGAAGACTTTACTTCAATTGAGGTTGCTGCGATGCTCACACAAGCTCGCGTTTACCGAACCGCCGCTTTACTTCTCATACATCGGCTTAGATATCCACTGGGGGTCGAGGACGATGTTGCGCGTTGGCATGCCAACATGATCTGCGCAGAGTTGACAGGATTCGTCAACTTGACACCTGAAGATATGAGGGGTCTTCCTGTTGGACTTCCTCTTCTGGTGGCGATGCTTGAGACAAGGGAAAGCGCCAGTAGGATAATACGTGGTTTAGGATTATTTGTCTCACATCCCCAACATTTGGCAGCCCTGGATAGTTTCGTCGGTCTTGCCTGGGCAGCGCGGAGAGGTGGCTTCCAGGGCCTATGGTTTGACCTGGTCCATGTTAGTTTGCAGGTGCCTGTTGTCCCTTGAGTTTACAATTCCAGCACGAGTGCTGTACATGGGAGCCTCATTTCGTGCCAGATAAGTTTGGTGGCCCAGTCGATCATTTGAAGGAAACTGGAAGAGATCCTTTCCGTAGGGTTAATGAGCGATCCGACCAGATCAATTTTCGGTCAATGCTCCTCCTATCGTTCCACGTGCATCAACAAGCTCTTGAAGTATCCGTGCTGGATAGTGAGAGGCGATAGAGTTCGCGGAAACATGAAAGCTTCCCGGTACCCCGGTTGCGCTGAAGGTGGTTGGCTTAAACGTGACCCTAGCCACGCACCCTATCCCTGTGAATTTTGCGGGGGATTCGCCGGAGACATTCTTCCTACTTGGGCCTAGCGTTGTCGATCTCCTCCACGCCGCTCGGAGGACTTGCTAAACACACCTCAGAACCATGTAGCTCTGATTCCAGAAAAGTGTCCAGTATCCAACGGAGAAAGATGAGGTAAGTGCAGTCTTGTTCATGGGCGTCGTGTACATCTCTGTGCTACGGACACTCCGCGAGCCCGAGCCCGCTGCTCGGTGATTCAATATATGGGAGAAATGAGCTAGTGTATCGTACAGGGAGTCTACCAGGCTGTCACGTCTCAGAATACGAAAAGAGCAACAAGTTTCCGGGAGCTGTGGCACGTACTCGCAGTCTAATCGGACGCCATCTGACTGGAACAGACGAATTGTCGCGGGTACTAGCCACGGCTACAGTGAGGTATAAGACCATGAGACTCCTTCTGCCTGGGAGCAACAATGTCCGCATAACCCTCCTACCTATCGAATTTCCCACCATAATGACAGACATCATCAGCTCCACGCTCAAGACGATCAACGGCATTGCCACTGTTGCTGTTCATCCTCTTGTTCCTGCGTCCCTTCTCACCTTCGTTGCTTACTCACCGCCCGAGATATTGCAGCGATTCCCAAGTCTCAACAAACTTCGTCAGTTGCTGACTGCAAAGTTTCTGGTCGGTTATCAACTCCCACTACAGATCCTTCTGGTCGCAGGAATCGCTAGGTACCTCAACAGAGCAGCGAACCGATGGGCCCTGAACAACTGGCGCCTTACCAGTCACCCTGGTTGGAGATGGGCAAATGAGATTGCCGTCGTGACTGGTGGCTGCAACGGAATTGGAAAGGCCATCGTGATAAGTCTCGCCCAGAAGGGCGTTACTGTTGCGGTGTTGGATACTCAGCCAATGCCAGCAGATCTGCGTTCCAATCCAAAAGTCAAGTACTGGAAGTGCGACATTACTTCGCAAGAAGCTGTATCAGCAAGCGCAACGGAGATCCGGGCTTCTTTGGGCAATCCGTCTATTGTAGTCAATAATGCCGGTGTCGCCTACACCCATTCTGTCATCGAAACCGACCCGGAAGACTTACGGAGAATATTTGGCGCCAATCTCCTTTCTCTCTGGTCTACAGCCAAGGAGTTTATCCCCCACATGATTACGAAAAATAAGGGCCACATTGTCACCGTAGCAAGCATGGCGTCCTACTCAGCTTTACCCACCGCGGTAGACTACTCCGCAACCAAGGCTGGCGCTTTGGCGTTCAGCGAGGGTCTTTCCTGTGAGATCAAGCATGTATACAAATCATCTGGAATATTGACCACCGTGGTTCATCCAATGTGGGTCAGAACGAATATGACTGCGGCCCACGCCGAAAGGGTGGAACAGTCCTATGGGCGTATGATGGAACCAGAAGATGTAGCGAGAAGGGTGACTGGTCAGATCTTCAGTTGTCGAGGTGGACAACTAATAATTCCAGACCAGTGGTCCTGGGCATCCGGCAACAGGGGTTTGCCGAGTTGGGTCCAAGAGATCATGCGAGACGCAGTGGGAAGAGAGATCCCAAGACTAGGAGAAACAAAGTGAATAGGAATGCTAGGCTTTGCCATCTTGTAAATTTACTCCTGTGTGGGCTCCGACGTCCTTGGCGGACTGATCGAACCGAGCGGCACTGCCTATCCTATGGGGGTCGGCTTGGGGGCTTCAAACGACAGGCAGATTGAAAGGTGTATGGGCCGAGGAGAGGTGCTGCGTTAATTATTTCGAGGATTCCGCGTACGACGTATGAGACCTGATGTTTGACGAACACACAGAAAGGGAAGAGAAGAGGCAAGACATAGTGTTAAGATACGTGACATTGAGTCAGGGCGAGTTCATCTTGTTATCCACCCTAAGCAATGCTATCTGGTTCTGAGCATTCCTCGTCCCATATCAAGATATACGCAGCTAAAGGTCGAGTAGTGGTCCATACATACACTGGTCCGGTCTCAAGACATTTGAATAAAAGCCCTTGGTGACTGTTACAACAGAAAGCTTTCCAACAAATCCAGGTATTCCGTTACAAAGCCGCAGTCCAGAAAGACCAACCCGCAATTATGACACTTGTGCGTCCCTTGCCTAAGAAACTCGGAATGTGTTTTCGTCCCATCCGTAGGCTCTCGTCAATCGGCGAGATAGAATCAAACTCCGATATCCTTCGATCTGGAAGTGGTGCGGTGCGTGAATGGTGACAGGGCGGAGCTTCGGTAAATCTTCCGGAGGGACAAAGGCGACAGATGAACCACTTTTGTTGCGCATGACCGAGAAGCCAAGATCGGCCATAGCCGCCTCAAATGATTTCCAGCTCGTAGATGAGCGAGCTTTCGACTTGCTGAATAAAGCCCAAAAGAATTCTGCAGTGGAAGATTTGACCTTGAATGTCATGTTCCCCAATGCGTCTCCTTCCCTGACGACATTCCTTGCAACATGGTTCTTGTCGTCTCCTCTGAGTGCGTCAGGACTTGTGTGGATGGTTCGGCAGTCGCTTCTCTTCTTTCGATTCGGTCGCTTGGAAGATTCATTTGCAGCCGGATGATCTTGCTCACTGTTCAGTAGCTGGTGTTGCATCGGAGGACTTTCAGCGGTCTCTGCTAGGCTTGCCGAGTTGCAGAACATTCGGTCGATTCCATAAGACCTTTCGGACTTTATGTCACGACGCCGCGTGCTCTCTTCAGGAGACATGGGGGAACTGAGTGACATCGAGGTCGCCTTTTGCCGAAATGACACTCTCAATTGCTCGCAATGCGCATCAAGGTCGGAGATAGAGTCCCTGAGAACATCTTCGTACAGGCCCCTAATCGTGGTACCCATGCGGTCAGTGACAAGTTCATCAAGCTTGTTGAGGCAGCCTTTGGCCATGCCAGTTCTCAAGAGGACGGCGATTGGGCCGCAGTAGTCTCGCAGATCAATAAATCTGTCCCTTTTCAAGCTGTTGAGAAAGTCGATCTCCAGAGTGTGGTATTTGGACGCAAAGAAACAGCCTTCTGTGTTCGATGGTGGCGGTAGGTCCAAAAGCTCCGAGAGCCGTTTCACGTACTGACTGACAGAGACGAATTCGTGAAACGCCTTGTTTTCATGATCGTGGGGATTGTACAAGAAAGTTGAAGTCTTTGGCTCTTGCTCCCATAACCCAGCTAGGTAGCCCAGAAAGTAAATGACATCTGCTGGGTTCTGGGATGATTGAGCAAGGTGGAACAGCAGGTATCGCTCAGAATCGCTGTCGATGATTTCCATAGGGTCCTTCTTGAAGACAATGATAGGGTTTCCGAGCTGATCGAAGGTGTCTGACTTGCGTTGAAAATGACCAATTCCGAAACCTTGGTAAATGAAGCGCTTTAAAACTGCTTGCAAACGTGCCCATTCCAACATGCAGCAGTTAGAAAGTTCTTGAAGAAGCACAGGTCGACAGATGCTGTCGGTGCCAACGCGTTGCAGCTCTCTAAAGAGATGGCCAACGTATGCCCAGACGGTGGCGCCCTTGACGAGGTTCTGGACAACATTGAAGATACAGGCGCTGGAGTACTTGTCGGTACAGTGGGGTAGTAAGTTTTGGTGTTCATCCAGGATTCCCTCCGGCTGGCTGCAGAACCATCGTTCGACATCGTGCTTGAGTGTTCCCGGCTCTGCCAAGAGCAGTTCCAAACGCTTGTCGATGTCTTCCTTCTGGTGTCGAGCACCCTGGACAAAGTCAGTAAGTTCGGAGGACCCTCCCGTGTGTTTCAGTCGGGCAATGAGGCGGACGCAAGGTAGTGTGAGCTTTTCTGCATGCTCGGTTTCAGGACCAAGACTGAGGATCTCAGCAGTGATGCTCTTGAGGTCATTTATAAAACATTGCTGTCTTGACAAAATGAGGTCCCCAAGAAGTGTGGGTACGCAAATACTTGTTGCTAAGTCGGAGGCCCAAAGGGCAAGAGCAAGTTCATGTTCGGCAACTTCGCGTGAGATTCCGTAATCTTTGCTATCCGGGAAAAACATGAATTCGCCTTGCAGTGGTGCTCGCGCGCCGACTCCGCGATTCATCATCATGTCGTGAACGTACAATCTATCGCCAGGTTGTCCACCACAACCCACGAGGACTTGGTGGTGCAAGGAAGAGGTGGCTCGATGGCTGAGATGGTTGATGAGGTATTCAGGGTCCGCTACCAGGTCGTTGAGATTCCACTCAGGCATGAGTTGATGGATCGTTCCAAGGGATACATCTGAGGCGCGATTTGGGGTACTGCAAGCGCGTCCAACGGCGAGGACACACTTCACTCGCTGATTCCTGCTCAGAGATCGCCAGGTAGCTTTGATGGTGTCGGAATGTCGTCGCCACCGGTGGGCGAGGTCGGACTGGGTATCTCGTAGATGCTGAGTGAAAAAGGGTCTCGAGCCCGCAGAGGAACTCGTCCCGTTACTGAATGGATAGTCTTGCGACATGAAGGAGAAGGGGAGACTGGATCGTCAAACATGTGATGACGGATATGTCGAGGAGAAAGTTACTTGGCGACCTTTTGCAAACGGAAGGAGGGGCAGATGAAAAGAGAGGTGAGAAGATTCTAGACGGCAAAGACTTTTTTCGGTTGGTTCTGGCAAACAAACAGACCTGCACGTGATACGTCTAGGTGAGAGTGAATGGAACGGGTAGCTGCATAGTGAATATGGCAAGAACATCCGTTGATGCCAACCCACTTTCCCTCCTTCCCTCGATGTTGTTTGGCTATTAGACGAACAGCCGAAGAGCCACTGCCTGACCTGTGATTAGACACTAATGCAACGCTTTCTTCCATAGGTCTTTGGATGGGAGAGAGACTACTGGATTATTGCAGTACTTTATGAATGCTGAAACTAGCGAAGCCTCAGTTCTAGATGTGTTTGTCTCTTCTTTGTTGAATTGTAGCACTTGTCCAACTTCATAGCAACAGTTGAGCCTGAAGATGTCCACCGACACACCTCGAAACGGCTATAAGACAATGGTGCTCAAAGATCTTCGGCTCGACTGTTCCAACATAAGGTATGATTTCAAAGCTAGTGTTATGGAGACATTCGGTGATTCATTCCCATTTATGCGCCTCTGAAAGATCTTGCTTGATAACTCACAGACGTCCGCTTTACAGCTAGCCTAGGCACTTCTGGGCCTGATGCAATGAACCCAGCAGGCAACCATTCTACCGCTCATATTCGCCTCAAAGCCAACGGCAATCTCATGGGTGAGTCACGAAATTGCATTTACTATTGGTGGTGGCAACGATCCCTACATCGCCGCAGCCGGCTGGACGGGCGAGCAACTCGTCGGACAGACCCTTGGTAAGCTGACAACCAACATGGGGCGGAACTGGCTTGACGTTGTCGGCGACTCCCAGATGCGCTGGATCGGGTCTGAAAAGAGCATGTTGCATCTCAGACTAAGTGTCTTGATAAATGCGTTATTGGTTATATGGGGAAGGTACCTGAATATACCTGGATGGAACCTCGGTGGTGATGTGGGGCAGGGGAGGTTGTGCGGTGTATTGATTTTCGGTACATTGCTGACGCGATCACCTCGGAGGAGGCCCTCGGAATGGCGGGCCTCTTGCGTAAGACTAAAAATACAAGGCTGGAGGATGCTCGCGTCAATAAAACTGGTTTGGGTTTCCTGGAAGGGGAATGTAGCTCATCCGTCCAAATGTCGCGGAGGGATTGGACAAGTTCAAGCTCAAAATTGACGGGAAGATTTGAAGGGAAAATTTGCCATGGCTGAAAGTCGCACGTGAAGGGATTGGGTGCGATCGGACGTCTGGATCGCTCTAGAAGCTAAGTGATGAAAAGGGTCGTGTAGTTCAAGCCGTTGTACGTCATTCTCTATAGAACAAGCCGATTATGCATTGCTTAAATGCAGATTCGTCAAGAAGCCTGCATCTATCACGGACGCTTCGTAGAACACAAACCCGTCTAGTTGCGCCGTCACCCAGAGTCATTTAACGCAACCGTGGAATCACTTGGTGATGGCTTCGGGCTTGATGCGGGGTAAATATGGAGAATCCCCCACTCGGTGAAATCTCGCTACCGATGCGCCTCACACCAGGTAGATACGCGATACCGGGACACCCGAGCCCGTGTCAAGTGACCCTCATCTAAGCATAAGAAGGGGCGCTTTACTTTTTCCCTTCACCCGCTTAAAGTGCCCTTGCTCTATCGCCGACAATAACGCAGACGACATCAATCTGACTCTGCAAAAACGTCTCCTGTAGCCTGCAACAGGCTTAGTGCAGTCGGAATCTAATCGTGCTATGGACCAGCCTATGGTGCCCTCCGACGAGAGCAGCAATCAGTTTTCCGCACTGCGTCTTCGGCGGAATAGAAGGCCCTACGTCAATCAAGCATGGTAAAGCCTACTTTGCATTTGCCCACCCATGGAACGTTCTCTAAGTCATTTTCAAGCATCGAATGCAAGAGAAAGAAGATCAAGTGCGACGGTGTTAACCCCTGTGCGGCGTGTACCCGGAATTCAGTCAGATGTCAATATCACCCGCAGCGTCGAGTCGTGGCCACTCCAAAACCTAGTTCAAAGTCAGTTAGGCCCCTCCCAGTCTATCATCATGTTCAAAGTGAAGGTCATTCGCCAAGACCCCCTCCGTCCCCCTTCTCTCCTACCTTTCTACTACAAGACCTAGATAGCTGACGAGAATTAAGAACCACGGAGTCATCCAGGACTTCTTATTGTTCCCCTCAACATGAAAGCTCACTGAACGTTTCAAAACCTGTCGCTCCACAGAATCGATCGCCGGAAGCGCCCGGGAAATCGACGAGTCCTCTTCTAGGGACTGGATCACATCGCACGACATGTGAAGCAGGCAGTCATTCTCCGGAGTTTTGTGGCCCCTCAAGCTCTGAGTTCACCTTTGGAGTTGTGAAAGGCAATCTGGAGGCCATGGGAATCGCGCCAGCTATTTTGGACAAGTCAACTCCGAAGAGTAACATGCCTTCTCAGCTGGCACAATACGGGTCATTCATGAAACTCCTGGCCCAAGACCCCCTGTGGGAAATAAATCTTGACGATGCGACTGACCACATCAAGCAGTGGTTTTCGGGCACTGGCTTTCTTTACGCTGTTGTCAGTGAAAAGCAGATGCTCGGGGTTGCCAGTAATGTTTTTAACACTTTACAGAGTGTGAAAATCCACGAGACGCGAAGTCAAGGAGCTTTGGTAGAGTGCCTATTCCACAATGATACCAACAAACTGAAACTTATCCTGGCCATTTGTTTAAACTTGGAAAGCGGGAGTTGCAACGAGCTGGCTCAGAGGCTCTTTCAAAGTGCCACCGAAGCTGGCGAGGGGCTCCTCTGGGGCACGAATTCGATCAGCAACATACAGTTGCTGGTGCTCATGGTACGTGATGTTACAACCGAGAGTCGCGGAGAAAGTGCCCTAGGATAAGGTAATTGACCAGCGTATCCAAGGCCCTGTACTATTATCACCTCGACGAAGAAGTGCGGACCGGTCGTATCATTGGTTTTGCAGCTCGCCTCTGCCTCGAAATGGGCTTGCACCGCCGGGCATCCATAACCCGCTTGGCTAACTCAGAAGACCAAGCTGCAGGGCTACAGACGTTTTGGTGTGTGTACATGCTTGAAAGAAGGACGAGCCTGGGGCAGGGTATACCATTCTACATACAGGACTCTTATGTTGACCCAAAACTACTTGCGATGGTAAGGTTTTCACAAGACTTTAATGTTGCACTCAGCTTTCCGTCGCGGCCTGCTGATAACCCTACAGAATGGTCATGACCCGGTGATGACCGCGCTCCTCGACTGGACCAGACTAGCAGGCAAAACGTGGTACGCCCTGAACAATCAAGTGGAGAAAGAGAGTGAACTCAATGTCGACGAAATCGAATACCTCGATTACCGCATAGAGCAGTGGTACCAACTCCTGGGTGATGAGTTGAAGCTCAAAACTATCGAGCCAGGAAAAGAAGTTCGGCACGTTCAGGCCGTACTTTTCCTCCGCAAGAGTCACCTTCACAACTTAGTCTGTCGCCCAGTGCTCCAAACCGCCACGCGGATTGCGCAGTACCAGAGGCATGCTCACAAGGCTGTCTCTGTTGCTAGGGATTCACTGCAGATGCTCTCCAGCCTCAACGAGAATACTACCATCATTAAGCGTAACCCACTCTTCTTCAAGCACCTCTTACTGACTGCCTTTGGCAACCTGTTGTTGGCGGTCGTGAATGCCAGCTCCACGTTCTGTGACAAAGTCACAGTCGAGTTTGACATTGCGCTGGAAATGATCAGAACCCTTAGCAACAGGTCGCCGCTTCTACTGGCTCTCTGGGACCGTCTTCAAGGTCTCCGGAAGCTTAGGGCACAGCTGTCCGCCTCCTCGGCTACGGTATCAAATAGCAGCGGGGCAGGTGAACAATGCGAGGGTGTCGAAAGCCCATCTGATGCCTTCCTCTTCGGGAATACGGGAGACATTACGGTTTTTGACCAGCTTAATTGTTTCTTTGATCTTACACCCATGTCCACGAATTGCGCAACGAGCAATTGGACCTTTCCGATTGGCGATTGAGCAAATTCCGGCCGCTTCCGAACCGGAATTATTAGCGGGGTTAAACTACCTCCGGCCGTTCATCGGAGTCATCATTTATTGATAACTAAGCGAAACATCAAAGGAACAACTCATTGCACTCGACCCCGCTGCCCATCTATCTGTTCAAGTGAAGTTGAAGTGACCACGATCCGAACGAGTTTCTTCCCTATTGTTTATTTAGCTTTTGGACCTTGCATCTCTAGGAAGTGTCTCTCTGCTAGTGTACTCTTAAACATGGGCTCTTCTTTCCCGCTTGAGACATTGGCGGGGTACACGTCGCGAACAGTGCCGTTTAAAGTCACTTCAGATACAACCATCAACGCCGACGTCGTGTACCCCGAGAGGTCGGATGGCTCTCCCGCTGTCGTGCTGCTGCATTATCACGGCGGATTTTTGGTATGTAACTGCTTCCGCTCGGTCTGCATACGTCAATTTTCTCACTGTGTAGCTCGATCTACGTCAATTGAAGCTGACATCATTTTGTGAAGAACTGTATTGTGCAGATTTGTATGACTAGGGATACATAACAGACCCCGATTACTCTAACCACCCCCTATATCTAGTAATCCACCTCTATTAACTATAACCACGTTATAGCAATTATATATATATTATCAAGTTCCTTCAATAGGGTAGTATATTTTAAAATATAGAGGTACTTAATTTATATATATTTAATTAGTATTAATAGTTTATTTATATTAAATTTTACTTTAATTTTCTTAAAATACTTCCATACTTTATTATAACTATATTTTAACTAATTAAAATATATAAGTAGGAGGTATTAGTATATTAGATATACTATTAAGCCTATTACTAAAAATTCTTACTATATATTTAAAAATTAGTATACTTAAAGCTAGTTATTCTTAGTAATTATAAAAAAGTTACTACTCTTAAAGTAGTTATAGATAGTATTAATATAGTATTTTAACGTTATCTTAATATTAAAGGAGTAATTAGTTAAAGTAGTATAAAGAGAAAGAAGCTTACCCCCTATAAAGCGATTTATATTCTCTTTATATATCTCTATAAGTAGCTATAGAGGTTTCTCTACTAAGCTATCCTAGCCCTTAAATATATTACAACCCATAAACAAGGATAACAGCTAGATATTACAGTCAGCTAACCAACAGTCAGGTCTGCTAACAGAAGTTAGGGATTGACGCTAGTAAACAGTATTATCGTATCATAAGTCTAGTTCGTAGGTTGTATGCTGTATTATAGATCAATAGTTAGAGGCTAAGGTGATTAGTTTTAAACTTAATAAGTTATTTGCAGTAAAAATAAGCTGAAAGTATCCTGAAGATAAATATAAAGGTTAATTGCTAAAGAGCTATAGAAATCTAATTATAAGCTAAGCTTAAAGTTATACTATATATAAATCCTAAATAGTTCTCTTTATCCTATTACTAATTCCTAACTAAGTATTAGTAAGCGCTTAGTGATTACTAGTGAACGCTTAGTATCCCTCACTAAGCGCTTAGTAATGCATACTGTCTACTTAGTTTTATCTTATTATTATATAACTTATACTATAGTTCTTCTATTACTAAGTAAGTCTCTATTGTTCCTATAATCTTATAGTATAAATATCCTATTATAGCTGCCTAACGCCTAAGTAGGTTGTTTAGCTGTTATCCTTATAAACAGGTTATAATATTAAGTCCCCTCTCTAAAAATCTTATCCTTAAGACTTAATATAAATAGGTTGTTAGTCCTAGGTTAGGGACTATTAATTATGCTTTTTAATTTACTTATAATGCTGACACTATATTAGGTTATATTTAAAAGTTAAAATTAAATTCTAAAAATCCTATAATTTCCACTCTTTATTGTTATTATTATTCTTTAAATATTATAGAGAACAGTTTTAAAGTTATACCTTATTATTGCTATCAGTTTAAGAGGTTGTATTATAAAATACTGCCTAGCTTCCTAGTTTATAGGGAGTATATTACTATAGGCAGCATTTATCACTTATATAATACTTCTAATAATATAATCTGCTAATATTTATATAGCTTTATACTTATTATATCTTATTTATACTAACTTTATATATAGTAGAACGCCTAATAGTTAAGTCTTAGCGTTTAGATAATAAAGAGGAAGAAATAGAGGAATTATTTTAAAAGAGAATAGAGATACTATAGAAAGCGCAGACTAAAGTGAATAAGGCGCTTGTAAAGTTAGATTATATTTATAAGGCTAAGCAAATAGTGTTTAAAAAGGGTTATAAAGAGACTTCAGTAGTGTTTAAAGAGGAGGGGGTAGTAGAGCCTTCTCCTGCTAAATCTTCTTTAGTTCTAGAGGTATAGTTAATAGGTGCTTTTAGTGTAATAAACTTAGATACTATCTTTAGGGATTAAAATCTAAGTATTTTAAATTTTTTATTAGAAGAGTTTTAGTTAGTTTCTAGTATCCCTAAGCAAATAAACAGTTTTCTTTACTAAAATCTATCTGCTTCTATTAATAGTCTGATATATCTATATAGTTATCTAATATATTAGTAGCTAGTAGTTTTTATTAGAAGTAGTATTACTAGTATTACTAGTATTATTTCTTATTCTTAGTGTTATTACTAGTAGGTTATAAGTTTATCTTTTGCGTTAGTAATATTCTTAGCTAGTTCTTATATATTATTTTTATAGCTATATTTTTTCCACTTAATAAGGTATTAATACCCTTCTAGTTCTTTAAGGTAGTTAATAATTTATTTAACTTTATACTTTAGTTTGTTATCTTCTATAATAATGAGGTTGCTTATTTGTGATCTTTATGGTGCTGGTTTGAATAGCGAAATATAGAATATTAGGAAATATTTCATCATATTAGGTAGGTTGAGTTCGTAGTTAACTAGTGAAACTTTTCAGAGGATTTTAAAAGGTCTAAGTTTCTTGAAATCTAGTTTATCGTTTAGTTGTTTTATTTTAATATTTTGCTGTATAAGGTAGGCGCTATCTCTCTCTTTTAAGATTAGTCCCTTAATCCTTTATTTATTACTAAAATATATTATTTATTATTATATGAATTTAAGTTCTTTTTATGCGTTATCTTAGATATCTTTGATTTATCTAACTGTAGTAACAGCTTTTAGTGCTGCTAGGCTAGTTTAGGGTTCTCTATAAGTAGTAGGTTTAAATCTGTAGTTAAAGTAAAAGGGGGATTTTTTAGTGCTTTCTCTAACTGTGCTATTATAGGCGAATTAGGCTATTAGTAGTAGTACTACCTAATTATTTTAGTTATAATTAACGTAGGTGTGGAGGTAGGTTTTAAGGATCTAGTTAATTTATTCTATTTATCTGTTAGTCTGCAGGTGAAAAACAGTAAATATTACTTACTTAATACTAAGTTGTAATATAATTAACTTTTAAAACTTAGAAGTGAAGATCTTATTTCTGTCTGATATAATCTCTTTAGGTGTATTATAGTTAGCAATAACATACTTAAGAATTATGTAGGCAAACTCTTCAGTATTACTTACTTCCTTATATAGGATAAAATAGGTATACTTTATAAGTCTGTTAATAATAATAAGAATGCTATTATAGTAGACTCCTATAAAGGGTTCTTAAGACTTCAGTAGTTTAATAATAAAGTTAAGGGATATAAAGTACTAAGCAGTTTACAGTATAGATAAAAGTTATAATAATCTATAAGGTTAGTATTAAGCTAGTTTGCTTTTCAAGCAAACCTCATAATCCTTAATTGCTATTATAACATATTCTCTAGTAACCTTCTCTCTATATTATTATTATAGTTGTTTCTAGGTCTTTATAATTTCTTAATAACTATATATAGGTTAAGCGTAGAACTCTATAATTACTTTAGCGTTTAGTTTGCTAGTTAGGCTAGTTATAGATCGTCTAGCTATTATTAAGAGTTTAGTTACTAGTATTAGGTTTCTATTATTATTTTATTTAAGAATTACTTAGGTTTCTTTAGGTACTAAGATATTATAGTCTAGTTATCAGCTAAAAGTATTAGCTCTACTATTATCTGATCCTTTTTAGTAGATAATTTAAAAGTTAAATTTTAAAAGAAATTCTAACTATTAGATTTATTATTTATTAAGTATTTTTAATGTAGTAAAGTGTAAAAGGTTCTTATAATTAGAGTATATAAATACTTTATAGATAGTTCCTAAAAGTTTAAGTTTCTATTCTTTAAAGGCTTTAATAATTGCTATAAGTTCTTTATTATAGATCTAATAGTTAAATTTAGGTCTGTAGAGTTTGCAGGAGAAGAAGGCGTAGAGGTGTAGTTAGCCTTTTAGATCTTATTATGAGAGTTGCACTCTAAGGGTGTAATCTAAGAAGTCTAGTTTAACTTTAAACTACTTTATTAGATTTAGGATTATTAGGACTAGTTTGCTAGTAATAAGTTCCTTAATCTTTTAGAACGCAGTCTGCTAGGGTTCTTTCTATATAAAGGGGGTATCTTTATAGCTAAGGTTAGTAAAAGCTATATTAATCTTACTGTAGTTCTTAATAAATTTTCAGTAGAAGTTAATTAATCCTAAGAATCTTTAAACTTCCTTAAGGTTCTTAGGTACTAGCTATTCTTTAATAGCTTTAATCTTATTTTTAGATATATAGACTTTTCTAGGGGTGATAGTGAATCTAAGGTATTCCACTTTCTAAGTATAGAATTTGCTCTTCTTAGGTTTAACTAGGAGTTTAGCTTTCTGAAGAGCCTAGAAGATAAAGTAAATATCCTTCTTATATTATTTAAGTATAGGGGAGAAAATAAGAATATTATCTAAGTAGACTACTATGCAGATATTAATATATTTATATAGAACTTAGTTGATTATGTTTTGGAAAGTAGCTTAGGGTGTTAGTAAGACTAAAAGGCATAACGAAGTACTCAAAATATCCTCTATATATTCTAAAGGCAGTTTTCTATTCTTTTTTTTGCTTTATTCTAATAAAGTTATAGGCTCCTTTAAGGTTAAAGGCTGTAAACTAGTTAGCTCTATAGAGAAGTCTTCTCATTTTATTGATAAGTAGTAGTAAGTAGCAGTTTTTTATTGTTATTTTGTTAAGTATATAATAGTTAATATATAGTTATAGTTTCCCGTTTTTCTTTAGTATAAATAGGATTAAGCTTCCTACTGGTAAAATTAAAGGTCTGATATAACTTTTCTTAAGGTTTTTATTAAGATATTTATTAAGAGCTTCTATCTCTATTAGGTTAAGTCTATAGATTTTATTAAATTTAGGCTTCTTCCCCTCCTTCAGGGGGATTTTATAATTAAAATTTATATATTTAAGCAGTTTAGTTTCTAGTTCAGCTATAAAGAGTTTCTTATAAACTCTATATTCTTCTAGGATAGACAGAAGGAGATCGCTTTTTTGTTTAAGATCTACTTACTTTAATAGTTATAATATAGCTTCTTTTGCCTTAAAGTAGCAGATATATTATTTTACTACTCTTTAGTAGGTAGATCTATTTAAGGCTTAGGTTCTATAGAGCTGCTTAGGGACTAGATTATTATTATCTTAGTAGAGTTAGCTTATTCTCTAATCTATCTATAGGTTGTTTTTTTTAAGCTATAGTATTCCTAATATAATATTATATACACTAAGTTTAGCGATATTAAATTAAAGTTGTTTGTTTTAATCTAAGTAACTTATCTTAAGGGGCGTAGTTTTATTTTTAATAGTTCCTCCTTTATATTAGACTTATTCTCCTTCTATATTGCTAAGTTGGTATGTGTGTTCTTTCTTTTGCTATAGTAGTTATAGTTAGTTTACTGCTTAAGGTAATATAAAATTTATTTTAGCTTTACTATTAATAAGTGTAATAATTATAGTGTTATTAATAGTAACTATAAGTTATAGGTATACCTTTTGGTCTAGAGATATTAGACAGATAGACTTTATTATTATTATTTATTTTAGTTCTTTATCAGTAGGTAAGTTTAGTTTTTTAACTGCTCTAATTATTTTAAGTAGGTAATATGTTTCCCTTCTTATTATACCTTTATGAGGCAGTTTTCTTAGAATTAAAGTTTTAGGGGGTTTAATCCTTCTTATAGAAGTCTGTAAGCTTTTACCTTCTGGGTTGTATAAATAAGATATTTATCTTTTTAGCATTCTTTCTATCTTATAGTATTATTATATTAGCACCTTATAGGGTATTAGGGACTTAGGCTGAATATTGCTATATTGTTATTAAATGTAATTATAATCTATCTGATTATTATAGAAGTAGTATAAACATCTTTAATAGGATTCTTATTATATCTTCTAGGGTAGAACTAGTATTTATATTTATTACTAAAGTGTTCTTTATATTTATTAAAGAAACACTAAGGCTAGAAGAGATTTCAGTAGTTGTAGTAATTATACTTAAGTATAAAATAGTCTTTAGTATAGAGCTTTAGGGTGTAGTCTCTATCTCTCTAGTTTGCTAGGACACTATAGAAATATTATTACTAGTTATTATAGTTTATATTAATTTCTTAGTACTAAATAAGTTATTAGGTTTCTTCTTTATTATCTAATTCTTCTTTAGAGCTAGTGTTATCTATTCCTAAGATTAGTCTACTATAGTGTTATATATTCCAGTTAGCAATATTAGCGTGAGAATCTAAGTTATAAGGGATCCTATTAGAGTTAAACCTAGATTCAGTTTCTCTGAAATTCTAGTTGCTAGTTAGGCTGAGTAGTTGTTATTCTTCTAGGGGGTTATATTAGTATTTAGGTTCTCCGTTAGATTCCTCCTTAACTTATTCTTTAAGTTCCTAGTTAATTTATTTAATCCTAATAGGGTTTCCACACATATATTTATATTGTTCTATATATAACATTATAGCGCTAAGTTATTATTACTACAGAAGGTTATAGAGTTCTTATTAAATCTATACTAAGTATATAGTTTCAGCCCTCTAAAGGTATATAAGCCTCTATTTATTATCAGCTTCTAGTTCTTATTCTCTTATAGAACAGTTTAAAGTGTTATAAGAGACTTATCCTCGCGTGTTAGTGATTTATAGCAATAGTAAGTTAATAGGCTTAAGTTGTTATACTCTAAGCATCTTATTAAGCTGCTCAGTAGTTTTCCTAGCTAGCTTACTATTAGCTTAGGAGGCTATTACTAAGGTCTTAGTGGTTAGCTAGTATCCTATTATCTCTTTATTACTGAGATATATTAGACATTTATTATTATAACATCCTATCCACAATAAAGATATATAAGGAGTTTTAGTTACTATACTAATCTACTTAGTTCGCTTAGATACTAGCTTCCAGTTAAGCTTTTTAGGTTATCTGCAGTCTTTAATAATATACCCTATTTTTTCACAGTTATAGCATTTAGGGTTCTATAGTTTCTTATTATTACTTTTAATAGCTATACTGAGGTCTATAGGTCTACTATATTATCTATAGGAAGTGCTTTATCTAGTATTATTCTAATAGTTATAAGGTTTATTATTATTCTGCTAGTTATTAAACTTCTACTAAAGTTACTATTAGTACTTACGTCCTAAATTTAGGTTTTATTATTTCTCACTTTACTCCTTTCGTCATTCAAAAAGTCAGTTATTAATTTTAATAGTAAGTTTAATATATTAGAAGAAGTCTTCCAGTTAGTTAATCTTAATAATTTCATCCTTAACTTCATCCTTAAATCCTTAGTAGAATATAAAGATCTTAGTTTCTTTAGTAAGGTTAAGTTAGACGCTAAGTTATCTAAAGTTAGCAGAATAATCTTTAGCAGACTTTATTTATTTAAGTTATATAAGATTACACTTAGCTTATTATTTCTTATTAGGATCCTAAAAGAATAACTAGAGTATATCCTCAAATCCTTAAAAACTAGCATAGATATTATAGGTCTCTATAGTATATTTATTAAGAGTTTCACACTTAAGGTATTCTTTTTAGATTAATTTAAACTATTTAAAGGCTTTCCCTTAGAAGTAAGTAGCTGTATATACTACTTTCTCAGTCTTATTAGTAAAATCTTCATAATAGAAGTTCTAATAGTTCTTAACTTAGATTAAAAATCCTTTAAGGGTTCTAGGGGTTCTATTATAAGTAACAGATATGCTAAGCTTAAGCTTTTATTATCCTCTTATAGAGGTTATTATAATACTAGTAGTAGCCTAAAGAGTGTTAAATTTGTTCTAAAGTTCTTAGATCTTCTTAAGATTAGCATCTCCCTTAATATCCTTTTTAAGCTTTTAGTAAGTAGCTACAGCATTCTAGAGTTATTTATTAAGGTTCTATATAACTTATTGGTTTTTATTAATAATCTTTTGTATACCTTTAGTTTTATTTTTATATTTCTAAATAATCTTTTTAAGTTTATTATATCTTTCTTTAGTGAAGGATCCTTTCCTATTAGAATTATAGTAAAGGTTTAGTATATTAAAATCTTTAACTTAAGTAAGTTCTTAAGCTAGGTTCTAGAGTTATTAGCATAAGAAACCTAAGGACCTAGAAGTAGGGGATTTAGCAGAGTTATAAGAGGATATTATATTAGTATTACTAATCAGTAGCATTAATAGTTAACTTACTAAATAAGAGTAATTAAAATATTACAGTTAGCTAACTGACAGTTAGATCTACTAACAGAAGTTGGGGATTAACGCTAGTAAACAGTATTATTATATTATAAGTCTAATTTATAAGTTATATACTATATTATAGATCAATAGTTAGAGGCTAAGGTGATCAGTCTTAAACTTAATAAGTTATTCACAGTAAAAGTAAGCTAAAAGTATCCTGAGGATAAATATAAAAGTTAATTGCTAAAAAGCTATAGAAGTCTAACTATAAGCTAAGCTTAAAGTTATACTATATATAAGTTCTAAACAGTCCCCTTTATCCTATTACTAATTCCCAACTAGGTATTAGTGAGCGCTCAGTAATTACTAGTGAGCGCTTAATATCTCTCACTAAGCGCTCAGTAATACACACTATCTACTCAGTCTTATCTTATTATCATATAACTTATACTATAATTCTTCTGTTACTAAGTAAGTCCCTATTGTTCCTATAATCCTATAGTATAAATATCCTATCACAGCTGCCTTAGGGTTAGGGTTAGGGTTAGGGTTAGGGTTAGGGTTAGGGTTAGGGTTAGGGTTAGGGTTAGGGTTAGGGTTAGGGTTAGGGTTAGGGTTAGGGTTAGGGTTAGGGTTAGGGTTAGGG